>CM035836.1:53042270-53642270 GCA_020510985.1 Pholidichthys leucotaenia
TGAGTGGTTAAGTATCTAAAGACTTTTCAGTAAGCAACAGGGTGAAACAAGGGTGTGTGCTGGCACCTACACTCTTCTCGCGATATCTGGCAGCCATGCTTGAGGTGGCCTTCAAAGACACTTCAGAAGGAGTATACATTCAAACAAGGAAAGAAGCAGACTTGTTCAATGTGGCACAGTTTAAAGCCAAGAGTAAGACATCGATAAAGATAGTAAGAGAAATGCTCTTTGCCGACGACAGTGCTCTAGTTGCACACAGCGTGGAAGATTTGCAATCTTTAGTGGAGAAATTTGCAAGAGCAGCTAGCCAATTCAGCCTCCAAATCAACATCAAGAAGACAGAGTGCCTTTATCAACCACCAAAGTTCCAATTATCAACATCACTACCAGACGAGATCAGCATTGGTACAGAGCCACTAGTCAAGTGCAAGACTTTCAAGTACCTAGGGAGTACTGTTTCAGAGGATGCTAGGCTGGAGGATGAACTATCTCTCAGAATGGCAAGAGCGAGCGCTGTGTTTGGAAACTTGAGGGAGAGACTGTGGAACAATTGACATGTGTCTATCCGTGTGAAATGCAAAGTGTACAGTACTGGCTACTCTATTGTACAGTGCTGAAACTTGGACTGTCTACACAGTGCAAGTGAAGAAACTCCACACGTACATGATCAGACACCTTCGAGCCATAATGAACATCTCATGGAAAGACAAGATAACCAACATAGAAGTGTTGAAACGAGCTGGTCTACCATCAGTGGAGGACATGCTAATACAGATGAACCTGAGATGGCTCGGACATGTTTAGAGGATGGATCACCAGCGCCTCCCTCGGCAGTTACTCTACTCACAGTTATGCGAGGCCAAATACAATCAGGGTAGACCAAGGCTCAGATTTAAAGACACTGTAAAAAGAAACTTGAAGAAGCTGGACATAGACAGGAGTTCCTGGCAGCAGAAGGCTAAGAACAGAGCTGTGTGGAGGAATCTGATCAGACCTAAATGAAACAGTCATTGTTGCCCACGACAGACTGCTATGATGCGCCTCAGTAAAGAAGATTTTACAAGGGATGGGTTACGTTTAAAATCATTTGTTTTTACTGTGGCCTCAGCAATCAGAATGAGTTAATACATTCAGTTGAATGGAATCTCGTAGTTTGTAATTTTTATCAAAAAAAGTTTAGCCACCGCTCTGCCACCGCTGTGTCACCCTGGCTTCAAGTGTGGGCGGAGTTTTGTACTTGTATTGCTAAAATATAAAAGGAAGCACTACAATGGGTCTCAACTATTTGTGTCCTGTTATTATCCTACTGTATGAATTTAATGACTACAGTGGTACCTCTACTTACGAATTTAATTCGTTCCGGAAGAATTCTCGTAACGTGAAAAATTCGTAAGTAGAGGCGCGTTTTACATGTAAATGCCGTAATCCGTTCCAAGCCCCCAAAATTCGGGCATAAATTTTTTATAAATCGTAAAAACGCATCAAAACATGTAACAAATACATGTTACAATTAGATTACTGCACAATAAACATAAAATGAGAGTTTAAAATGAGAGAAAGAATAATAAAAGGGAATAATAAAAGAGAAAGAATAATAAAAATTATGCTCATTTACCCTTTAACTGCTATCGTCGTCGACGTCGTCACCCTTTGCCTTCTTTGGTTCATGTTCTGATCCAAGGACGTTTGCTTTTGTCGGCTTGTAAGTGCTTCGTTTTGTTTTAATACCGTGCTGATCGTTGATGTATTACGGCCATATTCTTTGGCGAGATCAACCAAACGCATCCAAACGCAAGATGCATCCCCTTTTCATACCTTTCGATTATCTCCTTTCTTTGTTTGTATGGACAAAAAAACTCTCTTCTTTTCTCCTTTTCCACTTATCTCCGTCACTTTCTTGGGGCCCATAGCGAATAAATGTTAATTCTGTACTGTACACACACGTAAAACTTTCACCTTGTTCTTAATAAAGTTTTGAAAAAAAAAAAAACTTCGTGGCCAATGGGACACCAGGAAGATGCTAGGCGATAGCCAATGGCAGAGCAGCTACAGGTATGTTTACGTTCGGTAAACTACGGAAGCTGCGAGGAGCGCGTACTTTTTTGCCTTTCGTATCCTGAAATTTCGTTCGTAACTAGAGGCAATATTTTCCCGTTGAGGCGTCTCGTAACCTGAAAATTCCGTATGTAGAGACGTTCGTAAGTAGAGGTACCACTGTACTTTGTTTTGTTTTGTTTTTTAAGAAAACAAGATGTGGTAAATTTAGCTTTTAGATTGGGCATCGTATAGTTTTGTTGGTATTATTCCCCTTCAGAAATAAATATTGCACAACCAACTTTGTCTCTACCTTGGGTTCAACAATTTCTCAGACTGAGGACCTAAGGCCTGAGGTTGTCTATAAAGCGTTTAAGGATCCTTCTGCTTGAAGAATTGTCACTGACACATTCTGGCTCAGAAAAACAAACTGAATTCTGAAAATATCGGTTTAACTAGTATAAGCTTTAAACAGCTAAAAATGAACGCTTAAACGGATCAACATCTTTGCTCTTCCAAAAAGTACTTCTGTCCATGTATTTTAATGACAAAATACACTGATTCTATGTGCACTGTAGAATAATTTTCAAATCTCACACCACTAACACAGCGGACACACGGAGGACCCTAACCAGAGTCAACCCACGCAAAGCTGCAGGTCCGGACAATATTCTGGGACGTGTGCTCCGAGACTGCGTGAGCGACTTGGCGGATGTCCTGACTGACATTTATAACATCTCCCTGAGTCAGGCCATCATTCCCAGATGCTTCAAGACCTCTATCATTGTACCGGTGGCAAAGAAACCAGTTGTGTCCTGTCTGAATGACTATTGTCCTGTTGCACTGACACCAATTGTGATGAAGTGTTTTGAACGGCTTGTCAAACCACACATTACAGCCTGCCTCCCTGCATCACACGACCTGCTCCAGTTTGCATATCGTTCAAACCGCTCCACGGAGGATGCTATCGTCACCACCCTACACTCTGTCATCACCCACCTGGACCAGAAAGACACCTATGCCAGATTCCTGTACAATGATTTCAGTTCAGCATTCAACACCATTATTCCCCAGAGACTGGTGGAAAAATTACTCCTTCTCGGTCTGAACACCGCCACATGTCTCTGGATCCTGGATTTCCTGACTGAGAGACCTCAGTCTGTCCGGGGTTTTTTTTTTTTTTTGTTACTTATTTGTACCCGTAGGTAGATTTGGTTTGCAGTCTGGTGACAAGCCACCGGCTGCCGGTCGCTGCATGCACGAGCGCCCTAAACCTACATGTTTTTGGTATGCGGGAGGAAACCAGAGAAATCCCAGAGTAAACCCACGCAACACGGGGAGAACATGCAAACTCCACACAGCTCACTGTTGGTCGGGGGCTGGGATTGAGCCCACGGTCTCATGATCCCCGCAATCCCCCGGCCGAGGGTAAACTGTGCTGCCACAGTGCTAAACCACTGCGCCACTGTGCACTGCACCGTGGGTTGGAAACAACATCTCCAACTCTGTCACGCTGAGCACCGGATCCCCTCAAGGCTGTGTACTCAGTCCACTGTTGTTTACACTTCTAACACATGACTGTGTGTCCAGACACGAGGGGAACCAGATTATTAAGTTTGCAGACGACACCACGGTGGTGGGACTTATTCAGAGGGATGAGGAATCAATGTACAGGGAAGAAGTGAGAGACCTGGAGGGCTGGTGCAGGGAGAACAATCTGGTGCTCAACGTGGACAAAACGAAGGAGATGATTATCGACTTCGGCGGTCTCAGCCTGAGCACGTCCCCCTCAGCATCGGCGGCCGTTTAGTGGAGAGAGTGGAGAACATCAAGTTCCTCGGAGTACAGATCTCGCAGGACCTGACCTGGAGCAAGAATTCCTTGGGGATCAGGAAGCGGGCAGCAGAGACTGCACTTCTTGAGGAAACTCAAACAGGCCTCTCTCCCCATCTGCATCCTCGGGACCTTCTACAGAGGTGTGGTGGAGAGTGTTCTGACGTACTGCATTGCTACATGGTACTGCAGCTGTAGTATGTCAGACAAAAAAGCCCTGCAGAGGATAGTCAAGGGGGCTGAGAGGGTAATTGGAGTCTCCCTCCCCTCTGTCCAAGAACTTTTTCAGAGCCGTTGTAGGAGCAGGGCACTGAACATTGTCAAGGACCGTTCTCACCCTCTGCATAAATACTTTGAACTTCTTCCATCTGGTAAACGATTCCGGAGCATCAGAGGCAGAACCACCAGACTGATCAACAGCTTCCTTCCACAAGCTGTCAGGATGCTGAACAGTTGACCCGGACTCTCTCATACACACTACTGCACCTACGGACATTTTGTATATTATTTGTATATTATAGTTAGTTAGGTTTTTTTTTTCTTTTTTTTCCCCCAAGTATGTCTCAGGGATGTGTGAATGGATGGGGGGTGGGGGTGGGGGGGGGTGAAGCTATGTGTGACTGTGTCTTAAATCATGCTGCTTCTATTTATATGGATGCCGAGAGAAACACAATTTCATCTTGCCTGCACTGCAGTTGTATGTACAGCAATATGACAATAAAGTTTGATTTGATTTGATTTGAAAGCCTCCCCTACCTTCCCTCAGCAGCATCATAAGTGTCTCCTGGAGTCAGAAGGCCACTTGCATTTTTCAACGTAAGTCGGTCATTCAAACAGTTTTGTGTTGTTTAAAAGTTTTTTTTCTGATAACACATTTTTTTTAACATTCCATTCAGTTTTTTTCCCCCAACAATCCAAACAATATTTTTTCATTCTACAGTCTGTGATAGGTAGAGAGATAAAGAGTATTTATTGACTTTTAAAAAAAGCATTTGACGCAGTAGATCACGCCATTTTACCGTCTACATTAGAAAAATGTGGTATAAGAACCTACCCATCTACACAACAAACGCGGGGTCGTTCTATCCAATGACCGGAGAGGGAGAGTCCTCCCCCTATAACGGTCTACAGGCAGGCCCCTACTGTCAACTGATGAAACTACAAGGTGGAGCATGTGAAAATCAGACAAATAAGTACCCCGAAGGGGCGGCGCGGTGGCGAAGTGGTTAGCACTGCGGCAGCACAGCAACTCACCCTTGGCCGGGGGATCCTGGGTTCGATCCCAGCCCCCGACCAACAGTGATCTGTGTGGAGTTTGCATGTTCTCCCCGTGTCTGCGTGAGTTTACTCCGGGATTTCTCCGGTTTCCTCCCACATGCCAAAAACATGCAAGTTAGGTTAATTGGCATCAAACTGGGGATTCTAAATTGTCCTTAGGTATGACTGTGAGAGTGAAAGGTTGTCTGTCTCTCTGTGTTGGCCCTGCGATGGACTGACAATCTGTTCAGGGTGTACCCTGCCTCTCACCCAAAGATGCTGGGATAGGCTCCAGCCCCCGCGACCCGAAAAGGATTAAGCGGAAGAAGATGAATGAATGAAAGTACCCCAAAATCGGAAAAATGAAGCAAACTTTGGGAAAAAGAGCAGAAAACAACCTCCACCATGACTAAGAGGCCGAGAAATCTTCATCTGATCAGCGAGACACCCGTCTCCACCTTACTACAGAGCGCTCCGGGATTAGCACTTTGGCTGGTTCTTGAAGGCATTAAACACTTTGCACCATACTGCATTACTGGCATTAGGGTTACCAGATTCTGAAAAAATTAATTTGTAATAACAGTATGCTTACTTCTTGGAATAAGAATAGTTTTTCTTTCGTAATAACAAATGACATGCTGCACAGTGTTGACACACAAATTTTGGAAACTAGTATATTCACACAAAGTTGCTTCACCATGATTAATGTGGTTAAAAACATTCACTAGTTTAAAAAACAACAACATTGAAATAAGTATTTGTTTGGAAGAACTACAAAAAACATTTTATTTATTTGTACAGAAGCATTTAAGGATAAACTAATTTGCATTACCTACCCTTAAAGCAGACGGACAGACGAAAATTCAATATTGCTAATTCATATCTGAAATTGTTGTCTGAGACGAGCTAAAGCGAACTGCACATGTTATGGTCTCAACAAATGTCGCATATGGTGACAATGTGCTCTTGAAAGTATGCTGCCCTGGAGAGGCCAAGCAATCAGCGGCTAAGATGGCCACTGACTGTGTGACGTCAGCTCAGCCAAACACACGCACACGGTCGTCGGCCACTGCTGTGTTTTGCTTCATGCAACACTTGATGTTTACGTTTTAAAATCGGCGATTACGGATATTTCTCGGAATTACCAAATATTTTCATGATCATAAGAACGGTTAGGGGGAAAAAACATGCTGAAGAAAGACAGTTTAACTCACCAGTTACTTATATTGGAAGTCCATCCTCCTGTGTTTTTTAGAAGCAAAGTTCTCAATTACAGAGACATACAGTGTTCCCTATTGCTTCAGCTTCTGTATTAAAGCAGACTCCAGGGAAATAGTACCCAGGTTTGTCAGTCTTTCTTGTCCACATATATTTTGCAGGTGTCACGGCTCGCCGCTCTCAGGCATCTGCCTCAGCTGCGCGCACACCTGCACCTCGTCAGCGCCCTACATGTGCAGTAGACATTTCGTTTACAGCGATTTCGAGAATAAGATGCAATTTGAAATGAAATTTGCAAAAAGATTGGTGATAAAGAAAACGGCTATTCCAACTATATATCCCTCGCTTCCCCAGTCTGACTCTGAGACAAGTGTCAGTGACAGTGGCGTGAAAAGCCAGGGTGATCTACCAAGGCAATCAGCTGTCAGAAAACGAGAAGTAAACGGGGTAAGTTTTGTATTTTTAATATTCACTGCAAATGTTTACTAAACATTTTAAATGAATTCCAAGCAATGGATGATTTTCAAAATCAAATTATTTCTGGGAAATAATGCAGCGGCGGACAGGTGCCCGTGTCAGGTTTTCCAGCGTCGCGCAAACAGAGGCGCGCTGGCGGGCCCAGGCCACCAGTGTTTTGCGCGTGCTTTTGTGCCTAAAACGTTGAAGAACGCGGAGTTGACAGACAAACAAACCCTGGCAAAAACATAACCTCCTCCTGGCCTTTTCGGCCTGGCGGAGGTAATTACCAATGACAGTTCAGCTTTCAATTTTTAGGGAAGCAACATATTTGCTAAGAAAAATAAATATAAGCCTAAGATTGTAAGAGAAATGTGCTTTTAAAAATGGAACCCCAATTTTCTACCATAAAATGGTGCCCATTATAACTGTGAAATGTTATTTATTGGAATATAATAATTGCTATATCTGGAAACTAGTTATTTTCTTAATCTGGAGTGATACTCCATTGATTTTTGTATTTCTTTGTATATTTCTGCTGTGTTTTCAAACATTCATACAAAGGTGGTATAGTATGTAATATTTCTTTTCAAATTGAGAAGAATTTAGTGTGTTCAAATTATTCAAATGTATATGACATGTGACTTTGATGAATGCTGAACTATGAGAATTATAACATTGACATGAACATTAATAAACTCAATATATGATTTTACAAAACTTTATTTACATATCATTGTTCACAAATCTAATCTTGGTAGGCAAAATCCCTTGTAGTGATCAGATGGGAATGTTTCTCTGATGAGGCTCACTGCACAGGCAGACAACATAACCCTCACTTCTTTCCCACAAATAAGGCTGAATACCCCCTCAGCACCACCCAAAAATACTTCATCATCCGATTCCTCATTTTCAATGTCATCATTTATATTGAGGTCGTCAAACTCGAGAAAATAATCGCTGTCCGAATCACTTTGCTCTCATTCTGCCATTTACTATGTATTGCTGTTGTGACGTCACCAATGCCCGCACCTATCGAGAGATGGCGGTACTGCAGCCTCACTAAGTGAAGGCTGAGCTATGAGCAAATAAGGTCATTTATGGAAGCTGGTGACACATATTAAATCGCGGGAATAGACAGAATAGAATATTTTCATACAATCTGTTGATTGGTTCAATAAAAAAATGTCACTGTCCGTCTGCTTTAAACATTTACAACTGAAAGGCAGTAGTAACTCCATCAGTTGTATACTTGTTTCTCCGCATAACGCCATTTTAGAGACCTCTTTTTTGAATACACAAGTACATGTGTGAAGTGCATTTACATGTTTGTTTACATTTACAATTTTTAACCCCCCCCTTTTTTTTTGAACAACTTACTCTGCTTGTACTAAACATTTATTAAAAACCCGATACAAGTTTTTAAATGGTCGACATCACCCTGTTTTTATTGTGGTTGCAGTTTTTTAGGTTTTTTTGTACAAACTAAACACCATCTGGTATATTTGTGTTTGTGTTTGATGAATTTAGCATAACACCGTCCATGTTGTGTCATACACATTTTTTGCTTTTCTGTTGACAAAAACTCTTTTTTTTAAATGCTACATGAAAATAAACCTGAATCAAATTAAACTATATTAAACAAAATTACTTCAACCTGATTAATGTGTAATGTGAAAAAACAAGTACCCCAGAATCTTATTTTATGACTAACTTTTGATTTAGTTTATTCTTTTTCCACACAACTTTTTTTTTGTTGTTGTAGTAACACTAAAATATTTCACTAACCCATTTTTGGATAAGATTTGTTGTAGACGAGTGATTTTTCTTTTTGTCTCGGTGGACTTGACTCTTATTTACTTTTCGAACATCTTGTAACCGGTTTTAAATTTTTGAATCAATATCATCAGCAATGAAAACCTGAGTCACGAGGCATTTGCTGAAATTCAACGTTTCAGTTGAACACCTTTTTCAACACACATTTTTTGCAGCAAAATAAAAGACGAGGCCTAAGGAACAACAAAACTCTCAAATATTTATCCACTTCTTGAATAATTTGGATGAAAAAAGAAGTAATCCATACTTGAGTAAATGGAACAGATTTATTTTGTTCTTACAATCACAGCTAAACTTAGACAAAAAAAAAAAAACTCCAATATTGTAAAAATTTGTTTTGGACAACATACATCGGTATTCCTGTATGTGGAATCTAGCAGAACGTTGTTCATGTCGTGTCATACACAATTATGCTTTTTCTGTTGACAAAAACTGTTTTAAAAGGTTACATGAAGACAAAATGTTCCTCAAATTGAAATGTACAAATTTCACGTATTTATTTCAGTCACCTGCTTTGTTTTTTTCATGCAAACATGGTTCAATATGACCCATGTGGTTAAAACCTTCACTAGTTTTCTCAAAAAGAAACATCTGAAACAAGTTCGTCTTTGGAAGAATTACAAAAAAACATTTTGTTTAGTTCGTATAGTCAGCTATGTTACACAAAACACGTCACATTTTCTAGGCTAAAGTGATTTGCAAACAACAAAACTAAAACTTTGTTGATCGGAGGCGGTAGAAACTACTTTCGTTATATGTACACACGTGGACAAAATTGTTGGTACCCCTCTGTTAACCACTTGCATTCCGTTGTTCCGCGGGCGGGCAAGTCTCTGCGTCCTAGGACGCACGAGGGCGCACAAGAGCGCACTAGTGCACGCTCGGATGCATGACGCATGATATACTGATGATGGTGCAGATGGAGATGGAGATGGTGCTGGCCTCCAAGCGCCACTGGGAAAAAAAATCTGCAAACACAGCCGCGAGCAGATTAGTTCATCTGATTGACCTCTCATTTGACTAATAAGAGCCTTGAATTGGGTTTCTGAAACCTTGAAGAACCAATGAATGAAAACCTAGGAAGGAGGACCCGCCTCCCAACGCTTTGAATGCAGTGAGCCAATTGAAGCAGAGAAGTTCGTGAGCTGTTTTTTTTTTAAGGCTGGGTGAAGACTGGCTGCTGCAGCGGATCAAAAAAGGACACAGGAAGAGCTCCACAGACCCAGCAGCATGGAGACCATCCACAAATGCAACCTGTGTGACAGGGAGTGCCATTCGTGGATCGGCATGTTCGGCCACAGGCAGTGCTTATTTTGTATTGGTTCCAGCAGAGTAGACGTTATGATTTCTTCCATGGTCATTATAGACCGACGGAGGCTGACGACAAAGGCTGAGTGACACACACGCCTTCGCCAGTCTTTTTTTAATTACTACTGTTATTTGTTTTGAAAAATCATTCGCCAAAAACCGCAATCATGGAAGCACAAAACCGCAATAATGGAATTATGTTTTGATCGAGTCGCGAGACCAGAACCAGAGCGGACCAGCGTCGCGTTCGTCTGACAATGAGGAAGACAAGTTCGCCAAGACTCCGCTGTGAAGAGGTAAGGTGTTATAAGCTAAATTATTCTCTATCCCTGAAAATTGTAATCCAAAATGACTTTTGACCGATCAGTAAATTACAGCTGTGTGGTTCACGAAGTCTGAAGTTCGTGCGCCGCGGTACAAGGGGTTGCTCGCAGTGTACAGGCTGTGAACGCCCCCCCCCACCCCCGCTATTCTTCTGCAACGAGGGGGGGGGAGCCGCGGTGACTGCACTGCTGTCCTACATCACCACATAAGGCTAATCCGTTGTGTAGCGATGGCTAAAGTCCATCCTCTGTAGCGAGCGGGGGGGGGGGCAACCCCCCCCCCACACACACACAGTAGCAAGGGGGGGGGGGGGAGCCGCTGTGACAGCGTTGCTGTGGAAACATGCAACGAGTGTAATCTGTCATGTAGCGAGGGCCGAAATCTGTCCTTGGTAGCGGGGGGGGGGGGCGGCCCCCCCCCCCCCACACACACACACACACAGACACAGCCCTGAGTGTAACCTTTCCTTTGAGCCTAAAATGAAGCTTCTACATTGAATCATTCAAAAGTTACAGACGTTTTTCCAAACTGTGCCATTTGGCACAATTTGGCACAGTTCCAAAACGCCTGGGAACAGCCTGAGAACAAAGCTGTGTAAAATATTCATTTTTTGTGGTATTGTTACCAAATTTGGATCTCAGCTGGATAACACTTGGTTCTACATTTCTGTTGCATTTTCCAGCCGGATCGGACAGCTGTGCTGTGTGTTATTTACAAGCATTTGTATCCAAAAAAACACTGTGTCCAAATTTTTTTTCTTCAAGTTCAGTATGTTTAGATGACTGTAACTCAGTGGCCGGAGCACGTAGAGAGATTATGTTTTTTTTGCCAAAAAATTCAAAGTGTTTTCTTTTAAATGAGACCAACCCCATGAAGATGCTGCAAAGGGTTGAAGAACAGCTTTCGATTTACTTTGGGCACGTTATTTTTTGGCATTTTTAGGAAAATTGCCCGGAGTGCAAGTGGTTAATGAAGGAAAAACCCACAATGGTCACAGAAATAACTTGAATCTGACAAAAGTGGTAATAAATAAAAAGTCTATGAAAATTAACCAATGAAAATCAGACAATCCTTTTGAATTGTGGGTTCAACAGAATTATTTTAAAAAACAAACTTATGAAACAGGCCTGGACAAAAATGATGGTACCCTTAACTTATTATTTTGTTGCACAACCTTTTGAGGCAATCACTGCAATCAAACAATTTCTGTTCTCCCCCTCATGGATCGTCACCTTATCGTGGTGGGGGGGTTTGCGTGCCCCAGTGATCCCAGGAGCTATGTTGTCCGGGGCAATGTGCCTCTGATAGGGTCTCCCAAGACAAACTGGTCCTGGGTGAAGGGCCAGACTAAGAACGATCCAACAGACTCTCATGATAAATTGTATATCAAGGATTCAGTGTACCCCGCCCGGTATGGGGTTACCGGGGCCCCACCCTGGAGCCAGGCCTGGGGGAGGGGCTCGAAGGCTAGCGTCTGGTGGCCGGGTTTCCACCCATGGGACCCGGCCGGGCTCAGCCCGAAGGAGTTACATGGGTCCGCCCTCCAGTGGGTTCACCACCTGCAGGAGGGATCATGGGGGTCCGGTGCTATGTGGATTAGGTGGCGGTCAAAGGCGGAGACCTTGGCGGACTGATCCCAAGCTTTCTAAACTGGCTTTTGGTACGTGGAATGTCACCTCTCTGGTGGGGAAGGAGCCTGAGCTGGTGTACGAGGTTGAGCGATACCGGCTAGATATAGTCGGCCTCACCTCAACACACAGCTCCGGTTCCGGAACCAGTCTCCTGGAGAGGGGGTGGAGCTTGGCCTTTTCTGGAGTTGCCCCGGGCGAGAGGCGACGAGCAGGGGTGGGTATTCTTGCATCGCCCCACCTTGCTGCCTCTATATTGGAGTTTTCCCCGGTGGACGAAAGGGTTGCTTCCCTGCGCCTTCGGGTTGGGAAACAGGTCCTGACCATCATTTGTGCCTATGCACCAAATGATGTTTCAGAGTACCCACCCTTTTTGGAGTCTGTGACTGGGGTGCTGGAGGGTGCTCCTCCTGGAGACTCCATTGTCCTACTGGGGGACTTCAATGCGCACGTGGGCAACGACAGTGAAACCTGGAGGGGGGTGATTGGGAGGAACGGCCTGCCCCATCTGAACCCGAGTGGTGTTCAGTTATTGGACTTCTGTGCTAACCACAGTCTGTCCATAACGAACACCATGTTCAAGCATAAGGGTGTCCATATGTGCACCTGGCACAAGGAAACTCTAGGTCGCAAGTCGATGATTGATTTTGTTATCGTATCATCAGACCTGCGACCGTATGTCTTGGACACCCGAGTAAAGAGAGGTGCAGAGCTGTCAACTGATCACCACCTGGTGGTGAGTTGGATCCGATGGCAGGGGAGGAAGCCATTCAGACCTGGTAGACCCAAACGTATAGTGAGGGTGTGCTGGGAGCGTCTGGTTGAGGCCCCTGTCCGGGAGGTCTTCAACTCCCACCTCCGGAAGAACTTCAACCACATTCCGAGGGAGTCTGGAGACATGGAGTCTGAATGGGCCATGTTCTCCACCTCTATTGTTAAAGCGGCGGCCCAGAGCTGTGGCCGCAAGGTGGTCGGTGCATCTCGTGGTGGCAACCCCCGAACCAAGTGGTGGACACCAGTGGTGAGGGGGGCCATTAAGCTGAAGGAGGAGTCCTATCAAGCTTGGTTGGCTTGTGGGACTCCCGAAGCAGCTGAGGTGTACCGGCAGGCCAAGCGGAGTGCAGCTCGGGTGGTTGCTGAAGCAAAAACCCGGGTATGGGAGGAGTTCGGTGAGGCCATGGAACAAGACTTTCGGTCGGCTTCAAAGAGATTCTGGCAAACTGTTCGGCGGCTCAGGAGGGGAAAGCAGCTCCCCGTCCACACTGTGTATGGTGCGGATGGGACACTGTTGACTTCAACTGGGGATATCGTCGGGCGGTGGAAGGAATACTTCGAGGATCTCCTCAATCCCACTGATACGCCTTCCACAGAGGAAGCAGGGTTTGGGGACGAGGGGGATGACTCGCCTATCACAGGGGCTGAGGTCGCCAAGGTGGTTAAAAATCTCCTTGGTGGCCGGGCCCCGGGGGTGGACGAGATTCGCCGCGAGTACCTCAAGGCCCTGGATGTTGTTGGGTTGTCATGGTTGACACGCCTCTGCAACATTGCGTGGAGGTCGGGGGCAGTGCCTTTGGCATGGCAAACCGGGGTGGTGGTTCCTCTCTTCAAAAAAGGGGACCGGAGGGTGTGCTCCAACTTTAGAGGGATCACACTCCTCAGCCTCCCTGGGAAGGTCTATGCCAAGGTACTGGAGAGGAGAGTCCGGCCGTTGGTCGAACCTCGGATTCAGGAGGAGCAATGTGGTTTTCGTCCTGGCCGTGGCACATCGGACCAGCTCTTTACCCTCTCGAGAATTCTTGAGGGTTCGTGGGAGTTTGCCCAACCAGTTTATATGTGTTTTGTGGACTTGGAGAAGGCATCTGACCGCGTCCCTCATGGATTTTTGTGGGGGGTGCTTCGGGAGTATGGGGTATCGGGCTTGTTGTTACGAGCTATTTGGTCTCTGTACGACCGTTGTGAGAGTTTAGTTCGTATTGCCAACACTCGGTCGGAGTCATTCCCAGTGAGAGTTGGACTCCGCCAGGGCTGCCCTTTGTCACCAATCCTGTTCATAATTTTTATGGACAGGATTTCTAGGCGCAGCCAGGGAATGGAGGGTGTCATGCTTGGTGACCACAGGATCTCATCTCTGTTGTTTGCAGATGATGTTGTCCTGTTGGCTTCATCCAGCAATGACCTACAGCTCTTGCTGGGACGGTTTGCCGCTGAGTGTGAAGCGGCTGGGATGAGAATCAGCACCTCCAAGTCCGAGTCCATGGTCCTCAGCTGGAAAAAGGTGGATTGTCCTCTCCGGGTTGGGGACAGGCTCCTGCCCCAAGTGGAGGAGTTTAAGTATCTTGGGGTCTTGTTCACGAGTGAGGGGAAAATGGAGCGAGAGATCGACAGACGGATTGGAGCATCTGCAGTGATGCGGACGTTGTACCGGTCTGTTGTGGTGAAGAGGGAGCTTAGTTCTAAGGCAAAGCTGTCGATTTACCAGTCAATCTACGTTCCTACTCTCACCTATGGTCACGAGCTTTGGGTAATGACCGAAAGAACGAGATCGCGGATACAAGCGGCTGAAATAAGCTTTCTCCGTAGGATTGCTGGACTCACCCTCAGAGATAGGGTGAGGAGCTCAGTTATCCGGGAGAGGCTCAGAGTAGAACCGCTGCTCCTCCACATTGAAAGGAGTCAGTTGAGGTGGTATGGGCATCTGATTAGGATGCCTCCTGGACGCCTCCCACTTGAGGTGTTTCAGGCACGTCCCACTGGGAGGAGACCCCGGGGCAGACCCAGGACTCGGTGGAGAGACTATGTCTCCCAGCTGGTCTGGGAACGCCTTGGTATCCTCTCTGAAGAGCTGGAGCAGGTGGCTGGGGAGAGGGAAGTCTGGACTTCTCTGCTTGAACTGCTGCCTCCGCGACCTGGACCTCCGGAAAAGCGGTAGAAGATGGATGGATGGATGGAATGAGACTTCTGCACCTCTCAGCAGGTATTTTGGCCCACTCCTCATGAGAAAACTGCTCCAGTTGTCTCAGGTTTGAAGGGTGTCTTCTCCAGATGGCATGTTTCAGCTCCTTCCACAGATGTTCAATAGCATTTAGATCAGGGCTCATAGAAGGCCACTTTAAAATAGTCCAATGTTTTGCTCTTAGCCATTCTTGGGTGTTTTTAGCTGTGTGTTTTGGGTCATTATCCTGTTGCAAGACCCATGACCTGCGACTGAGACCAAGCTGTCTGACACTGGGCAGTACATTTCTCTCTAGAATACCTTGATAGTCTTGAGATTTCATTGTACCATGCATAGATTAAAGACACCCTGTGTCAGATACAGCAAAGCAGCCCCAGAACATAACAGACCCTCCTCCATGTTTCACAGTAGGGACAGTGTTCTTTTCTTGGTATGTTTCATTTTTGCGTCTGTGAACATAGAGCTGATGTGGCATGCCAAAAAGTTCCAGTTTTGTCTCGTCTGTCCATAGGATATTCTCCCAGAAGCTTTGTGGCTTGTCAACATGCAGTTTGGCAAATTCCAGTCTGGCTTTTTTATGATTTGTTTTCAACAGTGGTGTCCTCCTTGGTCGTCTCCCATGAAGTCCACTTTGGCTCAAACAACAATGGATGGTGCGATCTGACACTGATGTACCTTGACCTTGGAGTTCACCATGAATGTGTTTAGAGGTTGTTCTGGGCTCTTTTGTTACCATTCGTATTATCCATCTCTTCCATTTTTCATCAAATTTCTTCCTGCGGCCACGTCCAGGGAGGTTGGCTACAGTCCCGTGGATCTTAAATTTCTGAATAATATGTGCAACTGTTGTCACAGGAACATCAAGGTTCTTGGAGATGGTCTTATAGCCTTTTCCTTTAACATGCTTCTCTATAATTTTCTTTCTAATCTCGTGAGACAACTCTCCTTTGCTTCCTCTGTTCCATGTTTAGTGTGGTACACACCATGTCACCAAACAGCACAGTGACTACTTGTCACCCTTTAAATAGGCCGACTGACTGATTGCAAGTTTGTAGACACCTGTGATGTTAATTAGAGAACACATCTTGGTTGAACATATCCCTATGGTCACATTATTTTCAATCTTTTCTAGGGGTACCATCATTTTTGTCAGGGCCTGTTTCATGAGTTTGTTTTTTAAAGTAATTCTGTTGAACCACAATTCAAAAGCATTGTCTGATTTTCATTGGTTAATTTTCATATTATTTTTATTTATTTCCACTTTTGTCAGATTCAAGTTATTTCTGTGACCATTGTGGGTTTTTCTGTCATTAACAGAGGGGTACCAACAATTTTGTCCATGTGTGTAAACTAAATTATAATGGTGACTGAACAACTGCCATTCCTCAAAGTGCAACATACACTATTATGAATTTAACTCAAAGAATCACACAATGTGATCAGGAAAAATAAAATAAAATAAACAAGCGGTTTATTTTACAGTGGCTAATATTGAATATGCCATTCATCTTGAATTATTCTGCAATTACTATTCACACAAGCAAATAAATCTCAGTTCAGTCCCTTTCATATTAAGTGGAAATTGTGCTGCTTTAATTTTGGCACTTGACCTACACTTTACCTTAAAAAACAAAGGATTTCAGTATAGATAACAAGATGTGCAACTTACCAGTCATAACACATTCTGTGTAATGCTAAACGTTGCCAGTGTCAGAGCAGACGCTGGTTGGACTCTAGAATGAAAATACACACAACTTAAGTACATGCACAGCACAAAAGTGCAACATGTAAAAAACCACCTTTTTCACCAGGATTACAACTAGCTTATTTCATCAGATATCATCAACACAAAAGTCAAACACAAGGAGAACATGGAGTTAGCATTGACGGCTAACAAGGTAGCTCATTGTCTGCACAAGCAACTGCGTTGCTGTGTGGTCAAATTGAACTTTCCACTGATGGGATAAATAACATAAAAGATGCATAATATCACATCACTCACCAGCCTCTATATGCTAATATCACGGCTTTCAACTGCTGAAATTAGGTGCTCCAGCGGCCGTAAATTCATTTCGGGTGGCTCCGTCTACTTCCCTCTGGATTCTCTCTTCAGCTGAAAGGTGCTGGACTGCGGCATTGATTTCTGTGGGTCTGATTTTTGTGAAGACTTTCTATGGTTGTTGTTTATATCCCTTGCTTGCTGGCTGGCTGACGGAAGAAACTTTGCAAATGGCGGCTCGCGATTCTGTAAACTCAGCCTCAAACGGCCCTCTCATGACGTTCCACTTGCACCAATCAGTGGCCGGCAGTCTTTTACGTCACATTTTCAGGTCGCAATGGCACGCTTAGAACCATTCGGCAGAAGGTCCGAAAAATTGGGACGGTTACCATTACAGTCCCTAATGGAAAAGACTATAAAGAATACCATACTGTATCGAACTGTACTGAACTGGTACGAGTGGAAAAGGGGCTCAAGTGTCCTTCAGCAAGACACTGAACCCCCAACTGCTCCTGGTGGGTCAGGTCAGCGCCTGTGCATGGTGGCTCTGCTGCCATCAGTGTGTGAATGGGTGAATAGCAGGGTCTGTAAAGCACTTTGGCCATCTAGAGATGAGAAAAAAGCGCTATATAAGTGAGCGCCATTTACCACATGGGAGGGCCTGACTCTTAGGGGGCCATGCTCCCGGGCTGGGGGTTTAAAACCAAAACTTCCTGTCCCCCAATCATGCTGAGGAACAGCGGGTGGAAAGGATCATCAAGAGGGATTCACCTCATTTTTCATTCACTTCATGCATCAAGCAGTACATGTAGCACATGTGTACTTTCACCAGATCATGCGTACTTTTTTTCTCGACTCATTTGATGTTTTCCTGTTTCATCTCCAAAAACTAGCTGACCAGGGAGGAAAACCAAGTGCCTGACATCATACTCTCACCTGATTTTCCACTGACAAAGCTGGGATGACAGGGATAATTAGTCATTCATTTTCTGCCAATTAGCATGACAAAAGAAGTAAACAAGTTGTTTTGGTTTTCTTTGTTTTTGTAAATTGCACGGTGGAGTGCGTAATCCATCCGGCCCTGCCTCCAATCTTCAATAGCAAAACCAAAGACACAAGGTCTCTATCCATTGGTTCAGTGGAGGGTGTAAATTCTGCATCGCTGACTACACTGCTAAAAAATCACCTTCTGACTTCCAACTGACAGCTATGCTGAATTATAAAATGTAATCGTAAGTACAGGGTATCTGCAGGTTTAAGGAAGTTAAATTTAAGACTTAAGACCATTTTTAAAGGGATGGAAACAGGAAATTCTGATTTCAGCTGAAATCTAATTTGGTTGACTGACTTATGGGGGGGGGGGGGGGCAGCCCCCCTGAAGCTGGGAGGTTTTCAGTAAAACAGAAGTATCTTTTTTATCCAAATTTCCAAAACCCTGACCACTCAGAGTTGGGACCAGGAAGCAGAGTCGCAGTCTTACATGCCTCTCTGCAGCTCCTCTTCATCCGCCACCCCTCAGCTTAGCCCCTGTCTTCCCCATCAGAGAATCGTTGTCTGCTCCCTCCAAAGTGAATAAAAATATAATGTATAAGCATCCCAAAGTGATAAAGCAAAATATTGGTAAAACTCAAATTAAACATAAAGCCTCTAAATTGAATGATTTGGCCTCTGTTCCTCCTCATAATTTAAAAATTAAATGTGGTTTATTAAATATTAGGTCTCTAACTCCCAAGTCTCTGTTAGTCCATGATCTGTTAATTGATCATCAGATTGATTTAATTTCCCTTACAGAGACTTGGTTAGGGCAAGAGGATTATGTTGGTTTAAATGAATCAACTCCCTCTGGTTATTTAAACTGTCAAAATCCCAGAAGTTCTGGTCATGGAGGAGGAGTAGCAACAATTTACCATTCCAAATTACTAGTTAATGTAAAGCAAAAAACATGTTATAATTCCTTTGAGGGCCTGGTCCTCAGTATTGGGCACTTTAGCAATTTTAGGTTAAACCCAATTTTATTTGCCATAGTTTATCGTCCCCCATCAACCTACTCAGAATTTTTATCCGAATTTGCTGATTTCTTAGCTGATTTAATGCTGAAATCTGATAGAATAATTATAGTAGGGGACTTTAATATACATGTGGATGTAGATAGTGACTGCCTTAATGTGGCTTTTAATTCAATATTAGACTCGATTGGGTTTTCTCAGAAAGTAGGAAATTCTACTCATTACCTCCACCATACATTGGACCTTGTTTTGACATATGGCATAGAAATAGAAAATCTTGTAGTGTCTCCTCATAACCCTGTACTGTCAGACCATTGTCTGTTAACCTTTGATTTTACTATTTCTGACTATTTGGCTCCTAAAGAAAAATATTATTACAGTAGATGCCTCTCAGATGATGCTGTTTCCAAATTTATGCAGATTGTTTCCTCTATGCCATGTGTCAACACAACGGAAATAAGCTATAGACAGCTTGCTCCTTCTGTAATTGATAACATGGTGGATAGTGTTTCAGCTTCTCTGCATCAGGCTCTAGACTTGGTGGCCCCCTTAAAAAAGAAAAAGTCTAATCAGAGATTTCAAACTCCTTGGTTCAACACAGAAACTCGTAGCTTAAAACAGAAGACTCGTCAATTAGAAAGAAAATGGCGCTCTACTAATTTAGATGAAATCTATTTAGCTTGGAGAAATCATCTTTTAATTTATAAAAAATCTCTTAGAAAAGCTAGAACAAGTTATTACTCTGCATTAATAGAAGAGAACAAGAATAATCCCAGGTTTCTTTTCAGTACTGTAGCCAGGTTGACAAAGAGTCAGGACTCTGTCAATCCTAGCATTCCCTTAGAGCTTACTAGTCAGGACTTTATGAACTTTTTCAATAATAAAATTTCATCCATCAGAG
Source organism: Pholidichthys leucotaenia (assembly GCA_020510985.1). Lineage (NCBI taxonomy): Eukaryota > Metazoa > Chordata > Actinopteri > Cichliformes > Pholidichthyidae > Pholidichthys > Pholidichthys leucotaenia. The sequence goes on from CM035836.1 coordinate 53,062,024, forward strand.
ATAAAATCAATCAGATTCTTCCCACAGTTAACTTAAATGCTGTAACTGCTACAACTCCTTCTTTTGATGTCTGTCTTGATGAGTTTACTCCAATCGACCTTTGTGAGTTAGACAAAATAGTTTCCTCATCCAAACCTTCAACTTGTCTTTTAGACCCTATTCCTACCAGGTTATTTAAAGAAGTCTTCCCACTTATTGGTAGCTTTATTCTTCATATAATCAATTCTTCATTAACTTTAGGCTATGTACCGCAGGCTTTTAAAACGGCTGTAATTAAACCCTTACTCAAAAAGCCAACGCTAGATCCAGGAGCTTTAGCTAACTATAGACCAATCTCTAATCTCCCTTTCATTTCAAAAATCTTAGAAAGAGTTGTTGCTACGCAATTATTTGACCACCTGCAGGGAAATGGTTTACTTGAAGAGTTTCAATCCGGGTTTAGAATCCATCATAGTACTGAAACAGCCTTAGTGAAGGTCACTAACGACCTCCTCATTGCATCTGATAATGGACTAGTTTCTGTACTTGTCCTTTTAGACCTTAGTGCAGCTTTTGATACTATCGATCATAATATTCTACTTGATAGATTAGAACACTATGTTGGACTTAATGGAACTTCGTTGCAGTGGTTTAGATCTTATTTATCTGATAGTTTCCAGTTTGTTCATGTAAATAATGAGTTTTCTTTCAACTCAAAGCTTAGTCATGGAGTTCCACAGGGATCTGTGCTAGGCCCTACTCTTTTTAGTTTATATATGCTTCCGTTAGGCAACATTATTAGAAAGCACTGTATACATTTTCATTGTTATGCAGATGACACACAATTATACCTGTCAGTGAAGCCAGATGATAGTAATCAATTAGCCAAGTTAGAAGCCTGTCTTAAGGAAATCAAAGCTTGGATGACTTGTAATTTCCTGCTATTAAATTCAGATAAGACTGAAGTCATTCTTGTTGGTCCAAAAAACCTTAGAAATTCCTTTCCAAATCAAACTTTCAGTTTGGATGCAGTTACTCTTTCTCTTAATAGCTCTGTGAGGAACCTTGGAGTTATTTTTGATCAGGATTTGTCCTTCAATTCACATATTAAATTTGTTTCTAAGACTGCCTTCTATCATCTGCGTAATATTGCCAAGATTAGGAGCATCTTGTCTCAGAGTGATGCTGAGAAGCTGATCCACGCTTTTGTTAGCTCGAGATTAGATTATTGTAATTCTTTATTATCAGGCTGTCCTAAAACATCTTTAAAAAGTCTTCAGCTGATCCAAAATGCTGCAGCAAGAGTTTTAACAGGTACTAGAAAGAGAGATCATATCTCTCCGGTTCTGGCCTCCCTTCATTGGCTTCCCATAGAGTTTAGAATTAAGTTTAAAATCCTTCTTCTTACTTACAAAGCTCTAAACAATCAGGCTCCTTTTTATTTAAAAGATCTGATACTACCGTATTATCCTAACAGAGCACTACGCTCCCAAAATGCAGGATTACTTGTAATACCTAGAATCTCCAAAAGTACAATGGGAGGCAGAGCCTTCAGTTATCAAGCTCCTCTCCTGTGGAATCAGCTGCCAATCTGGATTCGGGAGTCAGACTCGATCTCTGTTTTTAAGAATAGGGCTAAAACCTACCTTTTTGATATAGCCTACAATTAGGGAGGGATCATGTGTTTCTGAACCCTCCCTTAGTTATGCTGCTAATACGTTTAGTCAGCCGGGGGACCTCCAGTAATGCACTGGGCCTCACTCCTTTCCTCACTCTCTATGAAATATATTTTTTTTTTTGCTGGTCATTAACATTTGTTTGTTCTCTCCCATAGATTGAGTCCCCATCGTGCTGTTTGCTCTCTACATGTCTGTTCTTTTCTTCTTCTCTATCCCCTCACCCCCCAGCCAGTCGCAGCAGATGACTGCCCCTCCCTGAGCCTGGTTCTGCTGGAGGTTTCTTCCTGTTAAAAGGGAGTTTTTCCTCTCCACCGTCACCAAGTGCTTGCTCACAGGGGATCGCCTGATTGCTGGGGTCTTTCTGCAACTGTGGGGATTCTCCCCTACAGTTGATAGTGCTATGAGATGACTGTTGTTGTGAAATGGCGCTATATAAATAAAGTTGAATTGAATTGAAAAGTAATTTAGACTGAAAAAAATGATAAAAAAAAATGAAATACTAGACTTAGATAAATCATTAAATTTAATGAAAAGTTAACTTACTTTTTCTTCAATGTTGTCTCACTGTCTTTAGTCCAACATATTTAACAGTTCTATAAGAGTTTATTACACTATTTACACTGGTCACCAAGTCACTTCTAATGTGAAACTTTCTTCCTTTTGGCAGCAAGCTGTGTCAGTCTCTGAACTTTGAACTTCATCTCCTTTTCTGGTTTCTTCAGAAATTGTCCGAGTGTTTCTGTTACCTCGTCGAACTTTGAGCCAATTTTCACCTTTACCGTCACTTTTCTCTCAAGCCAATTCCATCGGAACTTATTTTTGACACTTATCTATTTCTAGCACTGATGACTCTTGAACCTTTGATAAAAATCTCATAATTCCGCTGAAAACAATACCGAAAGCTCAGAATTCCAACACGAACCAGGGATGTGATTTGGGGTTGGGGAAATTATCTGAAGATTCAGCAGGGGGTCTGGGGGACAAAGTCCACCAGTGGGGGGGGGGGCAAAGGGGGCAAAGCCCCCCGAAGCTCCTGGGTTTTTATGATTTTTAAGTACCAGAACTGTGCTTAAATGACATAAAACAAACAGCTGAATGCCACTTATTACTGTATAATATTGACTTATGTTCCAAGAAGATAGCATTCCGAAAATATTCCAACAAGCATTATCCATCACATGCTTTAACACTTCATCAAATCAAAATCAGTTAATTTTATCTATTCCATAATAGAAATAAAATTCCAACACACCATTACTTTTTATAATTTCAGCATTCATTTCAGATCACCAGTTTCAATCTCCATTGAGTCTTGAGCAGTTCATTTTGCACAATCACTGATGCAGCCAAGTCTTTGAAATATTCAAAAGTTATGAGTCAATATCCACTGTGCACTGTCAATTTGAAACTGTTTGGAATCATAAAAGGGGATGGTTAACTTTTATTACCGTTTCCTCCCCCGCGCAGCCCAGCTCATACAGCCGTTGTACGCCGCCAGTAACAGAGAGTTAATGGCTCTCCACCTGGCCATACGCCACTTTCAGTCCTGCTTGAAAAGGCGCACCTTCACTGCGTTCGTGGACCACAAGCCGCTAACGTACTTAACGTACTTTATCTTCCTGGAAGATAAAATAAAGCGGAATTGGGCGAATTAGCAGAAAATCACATCCCTGAGAACACGCCGCCATGAATTTTTGAAAAAGCATACAACGAGCCATTTGATTGGTCCAATCGTTTGCAACTATCCAATCGCAGGGCTGTCAAGCTACTGCAATACAGCAGTAGCTTGAACACAACACATCCGGGTTATCACGGGAGACCACTTCCGGGGAAGCGCCCAGCGCTTATGTAATCGTGTTGATTTTCGCTAAAATCGGTAACAATAAGGTACCTTATCCCCCCTAAAATTTTCTCAACGGATTTAGACGATTCACAGAAATGATCAATTTGAAAATAAATCGGCAGAAATCCGCGGATCGGCGGAAAATTGCCATCCCTGTTTTTAAGTCGACTTTAATCAAATTTAAGACCTTTCATCTGCGAAATAGCAAAAAGGGTGACCACATTGCAAATAGTTTTGTCCACAGATTTAATGGAACTGAAAGTGCTGAAAAATAAACATCAACATCACAACTCTGTAGGCAGAACACAGGCAACTTGTAACAGTCTGAATGATCTGACAATCTTTCAAACAAATATAAAAACATTCTTGTAGCATTTGACAAAAACAAACATTAAAGAACATTACACAGCATGATCTCTAAACTGAATATAGGGGCTCTCCCATGCTCTCTTCACTCCCATAATTATGGCATGGATCCGAGTTTTGTAGCCTTTGTCTCCAGCTCTGCTTCCACTTGTTTTAATTTGCAGAGTTTTTCTTTGTATCTCTTCCTCAGCGTGTTTGATTTTGTGATGAGCTGGGCCATTAAGGTTCCAGTCTTTCCTTCAGCTTCTTCTGCAAGCTGATCAGCATCCCTGCGTAGGCTGGTGGATACCTGGATCAGAGTTTGCCTCTTTTTCTTAAGCTCCTCTAAGTTTTCCTCTGCAGCTTTTTGCTTCTGTGCCTGGACATCAGTGATTTGATTATGTACAGTGTGGAGGCCACAACTCCCCACCACAATCTGCTGACACCCCCCCCCCCCCCCCCAACTCCCACACTGCTCACGCTGCTCTTGTTGAAGCAGTTCCAGGAATTTCCAGTTGACATTGGGTCTATCCATGGAGACTGAGAGCAGCTTTTGCAAGTCCAGCTGCAGAGTACATTCCTGAGGACGAAATGAGTGTCATTTATCAAGCAGAGTTACAAGGTGCTTAACATGTAGAAATAAAATAGTAGTTAGGAAAAGAATGAAGTACATAACAGTTGCATAAAAATTAAGTATATAATAAAACAGAAATGCATATATAACAAGTAAACAAACTGATGGGCGTACCTGCTGCATGGCAATGCCATGTGTAATGTCGAACACAAATGTGACATTTTCAGAAATGTTCTTTTTAAATGTTTTAACACTTAACTTTTTAGTTGAAAAATAAAATTTGTTCTTTATGAAGGATTAAAACAACAGAACTGCAATAATGATAACATCATGTCATCAAGATATATTTAAACAGAACAACAACAACAATAACCAGCATCAACAATGTATAACACTTTTTCTTAAAAGTGTTCTATTGAGGGGAAAAAAAAAAAGCTGTAGCTAGATTACTGGTAATTTCTTAGTGTGGGGTTCTTACTTACTTGAAAGTGGTGCAGTAAATCCTGAGCTGTTCCATGACCCATGAACTGGGAGCCCAGGTATCTGGATTGGACTCGATCATCTTTGAAGTGACGGACATGTAGGTCCAGCTGCTTCGTTTTAGTTGTTTGGTTGAGGGTTTCGTCAAACATCAAAGTAAAGCTGTCTTTGTTAACATCAATGACGAGGAGTTTAATGATGTGTGGAGCAAAACCAAATTTTTTAATGTAGGATGATTTGTCTTTACCGCACGTAAGGTTTTTAGCGATTTCTGAGTCAGTAAACATAGCTCGGAAAATGTCTCCGACTCCTTCGTTGGCGTTATAGGACTGGTGTTTGGTTACAGTGTGCAGACACCACAGTACCTCTGCTTGAAGTGTAGCGGTGGACCCGAAGGTTGTTCTGAGGTCTGTTGCTGTGGTTTGAGCTGCTGTTGCTGCTGGTATCGGAGATGGAGCTGAAGTCTGTGGTACTGATGAGACGGAACAGTACTGAAAAATGGCAGACGTTTGTTGGCGGGTTTTTGCAGCCGTTTTGTGCTCCTCGCTCTGCATATGCGATTCCACAGCTTTAACCCCTTGCACTCCGGTCAATTTCCCTAAAAATGCCAAAAAATAACGTGCCCAAAGTAAATCGAAAGCTGTTCTTCAACCCTTTGCAGCATCTTCATGGGGTTGGTTTCATTTAAAAGAAAACACTTTGAATTTTTTGGCAAAAAAAACATGATCTCTCTAAGTGCTCCGGCCACTGAGTTACAGTCATCTAAACATAGTGAACTTGAAGAAAATAAATTTGGCCTGGGTGTTTTTTTGGATACAAATGCTTGCAAATAACACACAGCTTCAGATCCAGGCTGGAAAATGCAACAGAAATGTAGAACCAAGTGTTATCCAGCTGAGGTCCAAATTTTGTAACAATACCACAAAAAAATGAATATTTTACACAGCTTTGTTCTCAGGTAGTTCCCAGGCATTTTGGAACTGTGCTAAATTGTGCCAAATGGCACAGGTTGGAAAAACGTCTAACTTTTAAATGATTCAATGTAGAAGCTTCATTTAGGGCTCTAATGAAAGGTCACATTCATCGCTGTGTCTGTGTGTGTGTGGGGGGGGGGTTGTCCACCCCCCACCCCCCCGCTACAGAGGACAGAGATCCGCCCTCGCTACATGACGGATTACACCCGGATGTGGCATGTTTCCACAGCAACGCTGTCACCGGGCCCCCCCCCCCGCCCCCGCTACAGAATCGTAGCGGCGGGGGTGGGGGGGCGTTCACTGCCCGGAGGCGGCGAAGAACCGTGTAACGCGGCGCACGCACTTCAGACATCGTGTGCCGCACAGTTGTAATTTACCGATCGGTCAAAAGTCATTTTGGATTACAATTTTCAGGGATAAATAATTATTTAGCTTATAACACCTTACCTCTTCACAGCAGCAGAGTCCTGGCGAACTTCTCTTCCTCACTGTCAGACGAACACTGGTCCGCTCGTGGTTCTGGTCTCGCGACCCGATCAAAACATAATTCCATTATTGCGGTTTTATGCTTCCATGATTGCGGTTTTTGGCGAATGATTTTTCAAAACAAATAACAGTAGTAATTAAAAAAAGACTGGCGAAGGCATGTGTGTCACTCAGCCTTCGTCTTCAGCCTCCGTCGGTCTATGACCATGGAAGAAATCATAACGTCTACTCTGCTGGAACAAAAACAAAATAAGCACCGCCTGTGGCCGAACATGCCGGTGCACGAATGGCACTTCCTGTCACACAGGCTGCATTTGTGGATGGTCTCCGTGCTGCTGGGTATGTGGGTTCTTCCTGCGGGTCTTTTTTCTCTGCAGCAGCAGTCTCTCTTCACCCAGCCTTAAAAAAACAGCTCGCGAACTTCTCTGCTTCAACTGGCTCACTGCATTCACAGCGTTGGGAGGCGGGTCCTTATGGCTAGGTTTTCATTCATTGGTTCTTCATGGTTTCAGAAACCCAATTCAAGGCTCTTATTAGTCGAATGACAGGTCAATCAGATGAACTAATCTGTTCGCGGCTGTGTCTGCAGCTTTTAATTTCAGTGCGTGCTTGGACGTCACACCACACCACCTACATCACCACCATCAGGATCATGCGTCCAAGTCATGCATCCTGCATCGTGCGCTCTCGTGCGCCCTCGTGCGCTCTAGGACGCAGAGACTTGCCCGTCCGCGGTACAACGGAGCGCAAGAGGTTAATTCCCATTGAGCCGAGTTTAAAGAGCTTCTTGCACAGCGTACAACGGGCCTCATGGTGGCGCAGTGGTTAGCACTGCGGCAGCACAGTTTACCCTTAGCCGGGGGATCGTGAGATCGTGGGTTCGATCCCAGCCCCCGACCAAGAGTGATCTGTGCGGAGTTTGCATGTTCTTCCCGTGTTGCATGGGTTTACTTCGGGATTTCTCCGGTTTCCTCCCATATGCTAAAAACATGCAGGTTAGGAATATAGGGCGCTCGCGCACGCAGCGACCAGCAGTTGATGGCTTGTAAATACGGAAGTCACCAGACTGCAAAAACAAATCTACCTACGGGTACAAAGAAGTAACAAAAAAAAAAAAATAATAAAAAAATAGTTATTTCCTTGAACCGGTCTTAACCATGCCGCAAATGTCGGTTTATCCATCCAGCTCAGATTAAATTTACATTTCTCCATGACTGATGTTGCCAATAGCTACTGAAGTGTAAGCTGCTAACGTGTAAACCTGAAAGCAGCCCCCTCCCCCCACAAACGAATGATTGCTGTTGGTTCCGCTCACTTCCGCTCCGTGGTGCTAAAATGCAGAGCAGTAATTGCAAATTCGCCAAATTCTTTACAAAGATTTCACTGTACAATGTAAGAAAATATTGCAATTTTGTTCATTATGTTTGTGGCATTTTTAAGACCTTTGAAAGGCGGATTTAAGGATAGTCATTTTTAAGGATAATTAAGGCCTTAATTTTGGACAAACACATTTAAGACTTTTTAAGACTTTTTTAAGGACCTGCGGACACGCAGTACGCACTATACATAGAGTGAATCGGATGGCCACAACATACCGCATACTAGGGCTGTGTGATATGGCAAAAAATTCATATCACGATACAAGTCATCTTATATCACAATAACGATATATGTTATGATATGCATTTTCTGTAAATTCTGCAGTTTACATAATCATATAAAAAGGACCATCTCTTTATTTTTACATGTACTATTTTCCCTCATAATTTTGCAGTGTTATAAAATAGTTTTGTAATGTGCATTTGAGACTTGATTTTCATTAATTTCAGATTTTTCTTCTAAATCATAGATGAATAAAAAGTAAACACAAGTTAAATATTTCCTGAGCCAAAGGAGAATATCCATCCATCCCTCTTCTACCGCTTTTCCAGAGGTCCGGGTCACGGAGGCAGCAGTTCAAGCAGAGAAGCCCAGACTTCCCTCTCCCCAGCCACCTGCTCCAGCGCTTCAGAAAGGATACCAAAGCGTTCCCAGACCAGCTGGGAGATGTAGTCTCTCCAGCAAGTCCTGGGTCTGCCCCGGGGTCTCCTCCCAGTGGGACGTGCCTGGAACACCTCAAGTGGGAGGCGTCCCACATCCCTGGCAGAGGAGGATAGCAAAAAAACAAAACAAAAAAATCATAACATTAAAAAAATGTCTGAAAATGAGAAAGTTACCCACGGCTGTCACCTGCACATATAAGCAAGCAAGCAAAGTTTATTTCTATAGCACTTTTCACAGATATACTGTACTGTATATCACAAAGTGCTTCACAGCAAATTAAAATTCACAAATACACAGAAATTAAAATCAACAGAAATAAGATAAAATATTAAGAATAAAAAGAGAAAACAGTGAAGAAATAAAAGCCATTCCATGAGAGCTAAAAGCCTGTCTAAACAAATGAGTTTTTAACTCCTTCTTAAAGGAGCCAACAGACTCAAGGTAGCACAAGGACAGGGGACGTGCGTTCCAAAGCCGTGGTGCAGCGGCCTGGAAATATCGGTCACCACGCGTTCTGAACTTGGTCTGAGGATCTTGATGATCGGGTGGTGGCACAAGGAGTCAAGAGGGCTGAGGTGTATGAAGGGGCTAGACCTTTAAGAGCTCTAAAAGTCAAAATTAAAATCTTAAAATGAGGGACTTCCGGTTATGGCGGCCGCCTAGAAGGGCACGTATCACTCTGCTCTGCTCCTGGAAATAAAGATTCGGCAAATAACTCTCTCATTTGGAACAGAACTTTTCCCAGCGTTTGGGTGAGGATATGCCGGTGAAGACTAAGGCTGGGAAATCAGGAGGGGGAAAAATTGAATCGCCGAAGCAGTCCAAATTAACGGACTTTAAAGTTTGTGGCGCAGTAGAAAAAGCTGCGGATATGGCGGATGAAACTAGCGGTGGTGCGGTAACTGCTGACGATGGCGGCACAGGTGCAGTGCTGGCTGCCATTAGCTCAATGAGAGCAGACTTTTCCGCTAAACTTGATGGGATTATGGCAGCGTTGGATGCAATGAGAAAGGAGTTGGGTGACTGCGTGGAGCGAGTGACGCAGGCGGAGCTTCGTGTTTCAAGTGCGGAGGATGAAATCAGCGGACTTCAAATAAAGGTGCGCACTTTGGAAAAAAAAAAATAAAGATCTGGAAAATAACGTTCTGGACTTGGAATCCCGGTCCAGACGGAACAACCTGAGGCTGGTGGGTTTACCGGAGGGAGCCGAAGGTCGTGATTCATGCTCCTTTTTGGAGGGGTGGATCCCGGAGGCGCTGAACAACGCGGAGCTAAAATCATCAGTCGTCTTGGAAAGCTCCCACCGAATTGGCCCACCGAGAGGTAACAAGGCAGCACCGAGGACGTTAATTATGAAGTTTCTCAGCTACAGAGACAGGATGACGATCTCCAACGCGGTGCGGGCCAAAGGAGAAATTAAATACCAAGATCAGCAGGTGCGGTTCTACCCAGATTTGGCCTCAGGAATCCAACAATTAAGGAAGCAGTTTGACCCCATCCGCAAAGAACTGCGCAACCTTGAGATTCGTCATGGAGTGATTCACCCTGCAAGACTTCTGGTCACATATGAGGGCAGAACACACATCTTCAAGACCCCCGAGGAGGCGCAGGAGCTCATCAAGAAGATCCAGGAAGAGACTGGTGGGAGCTAAGCATGAACAGAATATAGGGTAGAATATTTGAGCATTTAACTGATTAGAAGCATATAACAAGATTACAAAATATAGATTGTATTACATATTAAAAAAAAAAAAAAAAAGTACAAAATTGCTAAAAAATTTTGGAGTTAAATTGGAAAATTACAGAAGAGAGTTAATGTTACGTTATTAAAAGCAGTAGAGTTAGGGTGATTGGGAGGATGAAGAAGGAGTGGCTTTGGCTGATCCTCGTGGGTGTGGAACGGTCGATGGCTATATCGGGAGACGGAATTTTTCTTTTTTGGGGGGATTGCCACAAATGTGGGAAGGGGGAATTTGTTTGTGTGTAGTTTGTAGGGTGAATGTTCAACCACTCATTTTTTTGCTTTTCTGTTTGAGCATGTGTACACTGCAAGGTAATCCCAAACTCCCTATTGATCATAAATCAAAGCGTTAATCTTAATTTAACTTCATGGAATTGCAGAGGTCTACAAAATTTAAAAAAACTTAAACAAGTTATGAATAAAATAAAAGACATGGGTTCAAAAATTGTGTTTTTACAAGAAACTCATCTAATAGAGGAAGATGTAAAAAGAATTAGGAGTAGATGGCAAGGAAATGTTTTCACCTCATCATTTTCATCCCGAGCCAGGGGAGTTATGACTCTCATACATAAATCAGTCCCATTTCAAGTGAAAAATGTAATTGGAGACAAATTTGGAAGATATGTAATCATTCAAGGATCTTTGCTATTAGAAAACATAAATTTGGTGAACTTATATGGTCCCAATATAGATGATCAAAAGTTCTTTGCTAATTTATTTCTTATCTTATCATCACTTACAGGGCAACATACAGTATAATAGCAGGGGATTTTAATTGTACATTGAATCCCGGTATAGATAGATCAACAGGACTGGACTGTACGCACAATGGATGTAGGATGACCATTAATCATTTTATGAAAGAATTGAAATTGATAGATATATGGAGAGAAATGAAACCACAAGTTAAAGCATACTCTTGTTATTCCAATACCTACAAGACATTCTCACGTATAGATTATTTTTTGATCTCCACAGAATTAAGGTCCAAGATTCAAAACTGTTTTTATGATAACATCGTGATCTCTGATCATGCACCCTGCTGTCTAATATATGTAGATAACAAATTGACAAAGGAACCAGGTAGATGGCAATTTCAGCATAAAAGGCTTCAGGATGAGGAATTTGTTAAGTATATAGAAAAACAGATAGATGAGTTCTTTGACATCAATACTACACAAACATCAGCACGTATAAAGTGGGAGGCTTTCAAAGCTTTTATTAGGGGACATATTATTAGTTATACAGGTTCAAAATCTAAGAAGACTCGAGAGGAGAGAGTCCAATTGGAACATAAAATAAAAATTCTTCAAGAAAGAGTATATGCAGGAAGAGATCCAAGGTTGGAGAACGAATTACTGATTTTGAGAGCTGAATATGACAAAAAATCAGTGAATAGAGCTGCCTCGAGTCTTCTAAGATTGAAACAAACTTTTTATGAACAAGGTGAAAAATCAGGAAAGTTAGTGGCATGGCAGATTAAACAATTAGAATCTAAAACACCAATTACCAGTATTATAAGTAACGGACAGGTAGTTATAGATCCTTTAGAAATTAATAGAGCCTTTAGAGATTACTATGAAAAATTATATGATACCAAAAATGAATCTGACTTAACAAAACTACATGGGTTTTTGAACGAACTATTTATACCGTGTATTCCAAATGAAAATAGGGAGATACTGGAGTCTAAACTTAGTCAAGAAGAAGTTGGACTAGCCATTGATAATATGAAATCAGGAAAAAGTGCAGGACCAGATGGTCTTCCAGTTGACCTTTATAAAAAAATTTAAGAATAAATTAACAAAACCTTTTTTGGAAATGGTTTTAGAAGCATTTCAAAATAGTAATTTACCATCATATATGAATAATGCCTTAATTATACTGTTGCCAAAACCAGGTAAGCCCTCTAATAAATGTGAAAATATGAGACCAATAAGCCTATTAAATGCCGACCTTAAGATAATCTGTAAAATTTTAGCAAGACGAATACAAGAAATTTTACCAAATATTATTAATCGAGATCAGAATGGCTTTATAAAGGGAAGACAAGGCTTCCATAATGTAAGAAGACTATTTAATATTATTTATTCTAATAAAGAAGCACCGGATACAGCTCTCTTATCACTGGATGCCGAAAAAGCCTTTGATAGAGTTGAATGGCCCTTTCTTTTTGAAGTCTTACAAAGGTTTGGACTTGGAAATAATTTCATAAAATGGGTTCAGATAATATATAATAATGCTACTGCAGAAATCCTAACAAATAACAATATTTCAAAATCAATAAAAATCAATAGAGGATGTCGACAAGGCTGTCCACTTTCACCTTTACTGTTTACTATGGCAATTGAACATTTAGCGATGGCGATACGTCTACAGTCACAAATATATGGAATTAAAGTTGGACCAACAGAACATAAAATCTCCCTGTATGCCGATGACATAATTTTGTTTATGTCGAATCTTAAAAAATCAATTCCGACCTTGTTGAATTTAATAAAGAATTTTGGGGAAATATCAGGATATAAAATAAATAAAACTAAATCTTCAATATTAATGCTAAATGAGACCCAGAGAAATTACCCAGCCCCTGAGGTAAATCAATTCAATGTTGTAAATCAGTTTAAATATTTAGGAATCCAAATTGTGCCTAAGCTAGAATCAATCGCCAGTGTCAATTATGAAGCCTTAATGACAGATATTGATGAGTTACTTCAGAGATGGATGTCACTACCAATGTCGATGATCGGGAGAATTAATATACTTAAAAGTAATATCTTACCTAAAATACTTTATTTATTTCAATACATTCCCTTACCACCACCTTTAGATTTATTCTCAAGAATTAAAAAAAGTTAGTGGAATTTATATGGAACAACAGGAGGGCTAGATTACGTCTGTCTTTATTATATTTACCATTTGATCGTGGAGGTCTGAAATGTCCAAATTTTATGTTGTATTATTGGTCGGCACAACTGAGGTCTATGACATATTATTTTTCATCAAATGATCTCCCTCACTGGACTGAAATGGAATCATACAATTTACCTTTACCTCTTCCCATATTCATATACTCAGATTCGGCAAAAAAATTACAAAAACAAGTTAAAAATCCATTTGTAAAGCATATGATCAAAATATGGTGTGAAGCTAAAAACTATTTAAAAGAACCACAGTTATTGTCACAATTTAGTCCAATATGGGGTAATCAATATTTTAAACCAGGGAGAGCGGACGCTGTATTTAAAGTATGGAATTTAAAAGGGATACAAAAGATTCAGGATTTATATTTGCCATGTGCAGAAAACAATGTCTTTTGAAGAGCTGAGGATCAAATTTAATCTCAATAGAACACATTTTTTAAAATATCTTCAACTTAGAAACTTTATTCGATCAAATCAAAATAAAGCTCTCACTCGACCTATCTATTCATCCTTGGAAAAAATGTTGATGAAAGATAGTAAAAGAAAGGGTATTATTTCAGAGTTTTATAACTCATTGACACCATTTTCAAGTGAAAATTCACTGAAAAGATTAAACTACTGGAATGAAGATCTGCAAACTGAAATTTCAGAGGAACAATGGGAATTGGCTTGTACAGAAGCTCAAACCAAATCAATAAATGTACGCCTTAAATTGATACATTTCAAATGGTTAATGCGGATGTATGTTACACCGGAGGAGTTAAATAGATATAACAAAAATATACCAGATACATGCACAAAGTGCATGGAAAGTAAAGGAACTCTATTTCATTGTGTATGGGAATGTAGATTAATAAGAATGTTTTGGGAAGAGGTGAGGGTAACAATTGAAAAAATAATCTCAAAACAAATCATATTGAATCCTAAACTGTTTTTGTTGGGTCTGTACCCAGAAAAGCATAATTTTAATAAAAGTGAAAGAACATTCATAGACCTCAGTTTGCTTAATGCCAAAAAATGTATTGCACTATTATGGAAAAAGACTCATAGACCAGATGTGACTCAGTGGTTAAGACAGATGTTAACAAACCTTCCATTAGAAAGAATAACATATATACTGAAATCAAAGGAAATTGTGTTTGAGAATATATGGAGACCTTTTATTGATTATGTAAAAAATTTAAACATAACTCTTGAAGAAGAAGGTGAATGATGTGTGTGGACCTTGTAAATTCCAAACTGGTGAACATAATATGTATACTTATGTATTGGATTGTCTAGACTAAACAGAGGAGCATTGTTGAAGATTTGATTTTGTTGGTGGTTGTTGGTGTTTTTTAGTGCATTTTTTTTTGTAGTACTTTAGTGTTAGTGTTTGATTGTTTGTATCATGTTTGTTAAAAAAAAAAGGTTCAATAAAGATATTGTGGGAAAAAAAAATCTTAAAATGAAATCTAAAAGCAACTCGCAACCACTGAAGGGACGATAAAACTGGGGAAATGTGTTCCCTTTTCTTCATCCGGGTTAAAAGCCGAGCTGCTGCATTTTGCACAGTCTGAAGGTGGGAAACAGCAGTTTTATTAAAACACATAAAAAAGGGCATTACAATAATCCAAGCGAGACGAGATAAAAGCATGAATGATCATTTCCAGTTCAGGTGCTGAGACCATATGTCTAAGTTTTGCTATATTCCTCAGATGAAAAAAGCAATTTCTGACTCATTGCTGACCATGGGAGTCCAGTGGCATAGCATTGTCAAAAACAACACCCAGGTTACGCAGGCTGGGCTGGACAGAAGAGCCTAGGTGACCTAAGTGTTGCCTTATCAGAGGAATTTTATTGTCTGGAGCAATGATCAGTATTTCTGTCTTGTTAAGATTTAATTGTTAGAAGTTATTGTTTAACCATTTGTTAATGGCAGACAGGCAAGAGATTAAGTTTGATAAAACGTTCAGCTCATTTTCTTTAAAAGAGCAGTAAAGCTGAATGTCGTCTGCGTAAAAATGGTAAGAAACACCCTTAAACTGAATAATAATCTGGCTAAGTGGGGTTAAATACAATAAAAACAGAGTAGAGCCCAGAACTGAGCCTTGAGGAACCCCACAGGAAAGTCCTTTAACCTCTGACATCTTCTTGTTAAATAAAACACAAAACCCTCTGTCACTTAAATAAGATGCAAACCATTTCATAACTAATCCTAAAATACCAAACGTGTCCTTCATCCTACTTAGCAATATACAGGTATACATCTCAAAAAATTAGAATATCATTAAAAAGTTCAATATTTTTTGTCACTCATATCAGAAAGTGAAACCCTTATAGTATATACAGTAGATTCATTACACAGAGTGACATAGTTCAACTGTTTATTTAGTTTAATTTTGATGATTACGGCTTACAGCCCATGAAAACCCCAAAACCAGTCTCTCAAAAAATTAGAATATTACAGATGAAATGTCAGTCAAATCTAAACCAATCCAACACTCATTTGCCTTTCTGGTTACGGCTGTAACTGTACCGGAAGACCAGAAATACAGACTTTTTTTCATTGCTCACTGAAACATGCCCGGCCCCAGTATCGCAGAGTGGAAGAGGTTTTAAAAAATAGCTTAATACAATGTGGACCGACTGAAAAGTATGTCCATGTACACACTCAATACTTGGTCGGGGCTCCTTTTGGATTAATTACTGTATCAATGTGGCGTGGCATGAAGGTGATCAGCCTGTGGCATTGCTGAGGTGTTATGAAGGTCCAGGTTGCTTTGATAGTGACCTTCAGCTCGTCTGCATTGTTGGGTCTGGTGTCTCATCTTCCTCTTGACAATACTCCATAGATTCTCTATGGGGTTTAGGTCAGGAGAGTTTTCTGGCCAATCAAACACAGTGATGCCATGGTAAATGGTAAATGGCATTCACTTATATAGCGCTTTGAACACACATACATACATATATATACGTATGTATGTATGTATGTATGTTTTACACTTCCACCATCTTGCATACATATGTATGCAAGATGGCGGAACCCCACGCGTCATGGTTGGAATGGCTCTGTGTTGGCTCCTGAGTCAAAGCGGTCTTGATTAAAACCTGAAGTATATAAGACTACTGAGGGGAAAATAATTGTTGAGGATGAGCCGCTATATTTCCTTGCAGTGAAAATTAAGACACTGAGTCAGGATGAGATCATCTTATTGGCTTCTAATACTTTTGACTCTGAGTGGATTGAGTCCTCAAAGAAAGTTCTGTTTGAGCTCTGCCTCAGTACACAAAGGTGTGTTGCACACAAGGGGCCCCAAAAAGATGTTAATAATTTAAAGAGCTGCCTTAAGGTAATGAATGAGCGTGGTGAAAATCTACCTAGATTCATCTCTCATTAACTGGATGATTTACCACTGGTTACATTTTCCAGCTTGGACTGTTCAAGTCTCCTGAGGAGAATGGAACACTTATGTGTAGAGATTTGTGCCATGAAACAAACCATGCTGTTACAGACTAACTCCAGTGAGGATCTACATACTATTACTTTGGATACTGCCCGACGTGTAAATGGCCTGGAGCAATCTGCTTTATGGGCAGTGGATAATGAGCCACCAGCACTGGGAGGGCCTGTCGGTCCCGCAGATGTCGGAGCAGAGGATGGGGGCTGCCCGATGATTGATACAATGTCTGGAGATACACGGGAGTCTTATTTGACAGCTGGAGAGGAGGCTTTGGCTGTGAATTTGGACCCGGTGGGTCAGCCCATACAGTGGGGAAAAAAAGTATTTAGTCAGCCACCAATTGTGCAAGTTCTCCCACTTAAAAGATGAGAGAGGTCTCCAATTTTCAACATAGGTATACCTCAACTATGAGAGACAAAATGAGAAAAAAAAATCCAGAAAATCACATTGAAGGATTTTTAAAGAATTTATTTGCAAATTATGGTGGAAAATAAGTATTTGGTCACCTACAAACAAGCAAGACTTCTGGCTCTCACAGACCTGTAACTTCTTCTTTAAGATGCTCCTCTGTCCTCCACTCGTTACCTGTATTAATGGCACCTGTTTGAACTCGTTATCAGTATAAAAGACACCTGTCCACAACCTCAAACAGTCAGACTCCAAACTCCACTATGGCCAAGACCAAGGAGCTGTCAAAGGACACCAGAAACAAAATTGTAGACCTGCACCAGGCTGGGAAGACTGACTCTGCAATAGGTAAGCAGCTTGGTGTGAAGAAATCAACTGTGGGAGCAATTATTAGAAAATGGAAGACATACAAGACCACTGATAATCTCCCTCGATGAGGGGCTCCACGCAAGATCTCACCCCGTGGGGTCAAAATTATCACGAGAACGGTGAGCAAAAATCCCAGAACCACACGAGGGGACCCAGTGAATGACCTGCAGAGAGCTGGGACCAAAGTAACAAAGGCTACCATCAGTAACACGCTACGCCGCCAGGGACTCAAATCCTGCAGTGCCAGACGTGTCCCCTTAAGCCAGTACATGTCCAGGCCTGTCTGAAGTTTGCTAGAGAGCATTTGGATGATCCAGAAGAGGACTGGGAGAATGTCATATGGTCAGATGAAACCAAAATAGAACTTTTTGGTAAAAACTCAAATTGTCGTGTTTGGAGGAGAAAGAATGCTGAGTTGCATGCAAAGAACACCATATCTACTGTGAAACATGGGGGTGGAAACATCATGCTTTGGGGCTGTTTTTCTGCAAAGGGACCAGGACGACTGATCCGTGTAAAGCAGGGGTGTCAAACTCATTCCATGGAGGGCCAAGACCCTGCAGGTTTTACTTCCACCCAGTCTCTTCAGCAGGTGTTTTCACTGATCAGCAATCAGCAGGAAGAAATTCAGAGAAATCACCTGTTGAAGACACTGGGTGGAGGTAAAACCTGCAGGGTCTTGGCCCTCCATGGAATGAGTTTGACACCTGTGGTGTAAAGGAAAGAATGAATGGGGCCATGTATCGTGAGATTTTGAGTGAAAACCTCCTTCCATCAGCAAGGGCATTGAAGATGAAACGTAGCTGGGTCTTTCAGCATGACAATGATCCCAAACACACCGCCCGGGCAATGAAGGAGTGGCTTTGTAAGAAGCATTTAAAGGTCCTGGAGTGGCCAAGCCAGTCTCCAGATCTCAACCCCATAGAAAATCTTTAGAGGGAGTTGAAAGTCCGTGTTGCCCAGTGACAGCCCCAAAACATCACTGCTCTAGAGGAGATCTGCATGGAGGAATGGGCCAAAACACTAGCAACAGTGTGTGAAAACCTTGTGAAGACTTACAGAAAACGTTTGACCTCTGTCATTGCCAACAAAGAGTATATAACAAAGTATTGAGATGAACTTTTGTTATTGACCAAATACTTATTTTCCACCATAATTTGCAAATAAATTCTTTAAAAATTCTTTAAAAATTTAAAAATAGCCTTCAGTTATCAAGCTCCTCTCCTGTGGAATCAGCTGCCAATCTGGATTCGGGAGTCAGACTCGATCTCTGTTTTTAAGAATAGGGCTAAAACCTACCTTTTTGATATAGCCTACAATTAGGGAGGGATCATGTGTTTCTGAACCCTCCCTTAGTTATGCTGCTTATAGGTTTAGTCAGCCGGGGGACCTCCAGTAATGCACTGGGCCTCACTCCTTTCCTCACTCTCTATGAAATATTTTTTTTTTTTTTTGCTGGTCATTAACATTTGTTTGTTCTCTCCCATAGATTGAGTCCCCATCGTGCTGTTTGCTCTCTACATGTCTGTTCTTTTCTTCTTCTCTATCCCCTCACCCCCCAGCCAGTCGCAGCAGATGACTGCCCCTCCCTGAGCCTGGTTCTGCTGGAGGTTTCTTCCTGTTAAAAGGGAGTTTTTCCTCTCCACCGTCGCCAAGTGCTTGCTCACAGGGGATCGCCTGATTGCTGGGGTCTTTCTGCAACTGTGGGGGTCCCCCCTACAGTTGCTAGTGCTATGAGATGACTGTTGTTGTGAAATGGCGCTATATAAATAAAGTTGAATTGAATTGAATTGAAAAATCAGACAATGTGATTTTCTGGATTTTTTTTTCTCATTTTGTCTCTCAGAGTTGAGGTATACCTATGATGAAAATTGGAGACCTCTCATCTTTTAAGTGGGAGAACTTAGATTAGATTAGATTAGATTCAACTTTATTGTCATTACACATGTATGAATACAAGGTAACGAAACACAGTTTAGCATCCAATCAGAAGTGCAAAGGACAGCAGTGCATTATATACAGTAATTGACAGTATGTGCAATTTAAGCAAATATATGCAAATATATGCAGCAGTGCAGAAAGTTAAGAGTACTGTTATGTGCAAATAATGTACAATAAGTTAGATGGGCAGTTATGCACAGGTGAGGATGGTAAGAGATGATGGTAAGAGAGTCAGCGGGGAACTAAGTTCAATAACGTGACAGCTGTTGGAAAGAAACTGTTCCTAAACTTGCTGGTTCTAGTCCGAAGGCTTCTGAAACGCCTTCTGGAGGGGAGAAGCTGGAACAGTCCATGAGCAGGATGGTTGGAGTCCCTAAGAATGCTGTGTGCCGGCGCAGACATCTTTTCCTGTAGACGTCCTCTATAACTGGAAGTGGAGTCCCTGTGATGCGTTGGGCGGTTTTCACCACCCGCTGCAGCGCCTTACGGTCAGCGACAGAGCAGCTCCTATACCAGACTGTGACACAGTTGGTCAGGGTGCTCTCTATCACGCAGCGATAGAAGTTGCCCAGGATGTCAGTTGACAGATGGTTCTTCTTCAGTGTCCTCAAGAAGAAGAGGCGCTGATGGGCCTTCTTGATCAGGCTGGTGGTGTTAACTGACCAGGACAGGTCCTCCGAGATGTGGGGCCCCAGGAATTTGAAGCTGGGGACACGTTCAACAGCTATGCCATTGATATGGATGGGGTCATGTGTCTCTCCCCTCTCCTTCCTGTAGTCCACAGGGATGGCAACAGGAAATTCTGATTTCAGCTGAAATCTAATTTGGTCGATTGACTCATGGGGGGGCCGGGGGGGGGGGGGCGCAGCCCCCCGGAAGCTGAGAGGTTTTCAGTAAAACAGAAGTAATTTAGACTGAAAAAAATGATTAAAAAAAAAAATGAAATACTAGACTTAGATAAATCATTAAATTTAATGAAAAGTTAACTTACTTTTTCTTCAATGTTGTCTCACTGTCTTTAGTCCAACATATTTAACAGTTCTATAAGAGTTTATTACACTATTTACACTGGTCACCAAGTCACTTCTAATGTGAAACTTTCTTCCTTTTGGCAGCAAGCTGTGTCAGTCTCTGAACTTTGAACTTCATCTCCTTTTCTGGTTTCTTCAGAAATTGTCCAAGTGTTTCTGTTACCTCGTCGAACTTTGAGCCAATTTTCACCTTTACCGTCATTTTTCTCTCAAGCCAATTCCATCGGAACTTATTTTTGACACTTTTGTCTATTTCTAGCACTGATGACTCCTGACCGTTCGATAAAAATCTCATAATTCCGCTGAAAACAATACCGAAAGCTCAGAATTCCAACATGAACCAGGGATGTGATTTGGGGTTGGGGAAATTATCTGAAGATTCAGCAGGGGGTCTGGGGGACTTAGTCCCCCAGCGGGGTCTGGGGCAGAGCCCCGGTTGGGGTGGGGGGCAAGGGGGGCAAAGCCCCCCGAAGCTCCTGGGTTTTTATGATTTTTAAGTACCAGAACTGTGCTTAAATGACATAAAACAAACAGCTGAATGCCACTTATTACTGTATAATACTGACTTATGTTCCAAGAAGATAGCATTCCGAAAATATTCCAACAAGCATTATCCATCACATGCTTTAACACTTCATCAAATCAAAATCAGTTAATTTTATCTATTCCATAATAGAAATAAAATTCCAACATACCATTACTTTTTATAATTTCAGCATTCATTTCAGATCACCAGTTTCAATCTCCATTGAGACTTGAGCAGTTCATTTTGCACAATCACTGATGTAGCCAAGTCTTAGAAATATTCAAAAGTTATGAGTCAATGTCCACTGTGCACTGTCAATTTAAAACTGTTTAGAATCATAAAAGGGGATGGTTAACTTTTATTACCGTTTCCTACCCCCGCGCAGCCCAGCTCATACAGCCGTTGTATGCCGCCAGTAACAGAGAGTTAATGGCTCTCCACCTGGCCATACACCACTTCCAGTCCTGCCTGAAAGGCCGCAGCTTCACTGCGTTCGTGGACCACAAGCCGCTAACGTACTTAACGTACTTTATCTTCCTGGAAGATAAAATAAAGCGGAATTTGGCAAATTAGCAGAAAATCACACGAACACGCCGCCATGAATCTTTGAAAAAGCATACAACGAGCCATTTGATTGGTCCAATCATTTGCAACTATCCAATCGCAGGGCTGTCAAGCTACTGCAATACAGCAGTAGCTTGAACACAACACATCCGGGTTATCGCGGGAGACGACTTCCAGGGAAGCACCGAGTGCTTATGTAATCATGTTGATTTTCGCTAAAATCGGTAACAATAAGGTTCCTTACCCCCCCTAAAATTTTCTCAACGCATTTAGACCATTCACAGAAATGATCAATTTGAAAATAAATCAGCGGAAATCCGCAGATTGGCAGAAAATTGCCATCCCTGAGTCCACTATGAGCTCCTTGGTTTTGCTGGTGTTAAGGAGCAGGTTATTGTCAGCGCACCAAGTAGCCAAGTGCTCAACCTCTGCCCTGTAATCTGACTCATCGTTGTCCCTGATGAGTCCGATCACCGTGGTGTCATCTGTGAACTTTATGATGGAATTGGATCTATACACAGGCCTGCAGTCATGGGTGAAGAGGGAGTAGAGGAATGGGCTGAGCACACAGCCCTGTGGTACACCAGTGTTGAGTGTGATGACGGAAGAACGGTTGGGGCCTGACCTAGCATGCTGGGGTCTGTTGGTCAGAAAATCCATGATCCAGTTGCCGGTGGAGGTACTGATTCCCAGGTCCCCAAGTTTAGTGATCAACTTGGAGGGGATAACTGTGTTGAATGCTGAGCTGAAGTCAACAAACAGCATTCTTGCGTAGGTGTTCTTGTCATCCAGGTGTGAGAGTACATAGTGCAGCGCTGTAGAAACCACATCCTCTGTACTCCTGTTGCTCCGGTAGACAAACTGGTGAGGGTCCAGTGTAGGGGGCAGGCATTTTTTGAGCTGTGCCAAGACCAGTCGCTCAAAGCACTTCATGACTATGGGCGTCAGTGCCACAGGGAGATAGTCATTTAGGCACGATGGTGTTGAATGTTTCGGCACTGGTACTATAGAAGTAGTCTTGAAGCACGCTGGTACCACGGCCTGGGCCAGGGACAGGTTGAAGATGTCTGTGAAGACCCCTGCCAGCTGCTCAGCGCATGCCCTCAGCACACGCCCAGGAATGCCGTCAGGGCCAGCAGCCTTATGTACGTTGACATGACTCAGTGCGTTACGGACATCGGTGTGGGTGAGTGTGAGGTGGTGGAGGTCGTCAGAGGGTGGGAAATTGATGTTCTTTTCGTTACTGTCCTTGTCAAAACGAGCATAGAAGTCATTTAGCTCATTGAGAAAGGACACAGTCATGGCTATAGGTATGGAGTTGCTGGGCTTATAATCAGAGATAGCTTGAATGCCCTGCCACATGCGTCGGGGGTCAGAGTCCCCAAAATGTTCCTCCACCTTCAGCTTGTAGCTGTGCTTGGCCTTCTTGATGCCCCTCTTCAGATCTGCCCTGGATGAACTGTAGGCCTGTGCATCACCAGATCTAAAGGCATTGTTACGTGCCTTTAGCAGAAGCCGCACTTCTCTGTTCATCCACGGCTTCTGATTTGGGTACGTGGTGATCTGTCTTTCCGTGGTGACACTGTCAATAGTGGTGTTGATATGGTCCAGGACTGAGTGGGTGTAAGAGTCGATGTTTATGTGGGAGCCACAGGTAGCCTGAGAGGTGAACATACTCCAGTCTGTGTTACTAAACTTTTCCTGGAGTACAGAGTCAACCCCCTCTGGCCACACTTTGATGGTCCTCACTGATGGCTTCACCCGGTTGATGAGCGGTACATACTCATACCTGCCAACTTTTCAAACCTGAAAAGCCTAGTAGCTAGCCGGGGTCCAGGGGCCGATGCTAATGCTAATGCTAATAATAATAATGCTAATATTTGCCAAACAAATATTAGCATTAAATCTAGTTAAATGTAGCTAACAACCTCATATTTCTTCAACTTTCAAACCTGAAAAGCCTAGTAGCTAGTCAGGGTCCAGGGGCCGCAGGCCCCGGTAGGTCCAGGACAAAGTCCTGGTGGGAGAGGTTCAGGCGCCAAACAATTATTAGCATTAAATCAAGTTAGAATGTAGCTAACAACCTCATATTTCTTCAACTTTCAAACCTGAAAAGCCTAGTAGCTAGCCGGGGTCCAGGGGCCGCAGTGTCAAACAAATATTAGCATTTGACATAGAAGTCACATATTAATTATATTAAAGGTAAAATATCTAAATCAATTGCAATACTACACAGAGCGAAATATTTGCTGAATCAACAACCCACATTATATACTTTGTATCATTCATTAATACTCCCATACATGACATATTGTACTGAAGTATGGGGAAATACATATAAAACAAACATATATCCAGTCTTTATGCTTCAGAAGAGAGCTATTAGAATAATAAACAAAGCTGCTTACAGGGAACCAACAAACCCACTTTTTCTTAAATTAAAAGCTCTCAAGTTGAAAGATCTGGTTGACTTTAAAACTGCAGTAATAATGTTTAAAGCTAAGAATCTATCACTGCCCGCAAATATCCAAAAGCTGTTCCAAATAAGGGAGAAACAATATCATTTCAGAGGAACATGTATATTTCAAAAACCTTCAGTGAGAACTACCACCAAGCAACACTGTGTTTCAGTGCAAGGAGTCAGATTATGGAACGATTTTGGACCTGAATTAAAATCATGTACAACGCTTGGACAATTTAAACAAAAACTAAAGGAAGAAATACTCCAAACATATATCCAAGATGACATGTAAAAGCACATAAGGATTGTCATATCCAGTCTGTGTTGTGCTGTTAGTTTTTTTTTTGTCACATTTTGTCTTAGCTTTGTTCCGAATTGTAATCGCTCTTGTTTTGTTTTTCTTTTGAATTCTTGGATGGAATATGGGTGGGCAATATAAGCTGCGGCTTCAGCCATCACCCATTTCAGATAACTTATGTTGAACTGTATAATCAGAGGAGTTATTGTTTAATTTGACCTTGTTGGATTTTTTTGCCTTTGTTATATTATTCTGTTTCTTTTTAATCTTTACTTTTAATCTATCCGAAATAAAGATTCATTCATTCATTAAATTTGCATTCAAAAGACTATTTTAACACTGCATAGAACTTCGAATAGGCCAGATGTGATGTATTATGAATACTAGAAAAGCACTTGGACATCGCAGACCTCCACCAAGCGCCACAGTTCCCCCCATACAGTGTTTACCATCATAAATAAAATATTGAAAATGGCCCTATCTCGCAATGTTAAATAAAAAAAAAAAAGAATCCTTTAAAAAATTCCTGGATCCAGACGGTGATCCGGATCACCACCAAAATCTAATCATCTGTAGGATACCCCATTTCTGACAATCTGTGAAAATTTCATGAAAATCCGTCCATAACTTTTTGAGTTATCTTGCTAACAAACAAACAGACAAACAGACAAACCAACGCTGATGATCACATAACCTCCTTGGCGGAGGTAACTAGAAGACTAGAAATATCAGCAGGGTATACTAGCACTGTTTAACAGACACGTGCGTAATGACGGCAAAATCGCTCTGATATTTTATGTGTTTACATGATACACCAAGCATGACAAGGCTTGCAATTCCACAGCACATGTTCTTCAGAATCTTAGGCATTATATAAAATGTATTCTCCCTTTAGATGTTTCTCTTTTGTTTTGTCTCTTTAGATGTTTATGTTGAATTGTATAATCCATGGTCCATTTGCCAGGGTTGAAGTGCAGTCATGCGAACGTCTGCAGCAGTTTACAGCGTGTTTACATCTCGCCATGTACGCACGCCTCTCCGGGATTTCGCGCGAGAATAGAAACCTCAATACCCTCAATAGCGATAGCGTTAGCTTAGCAAACGCTTCAGGTAAAGCGTAGCAGCGAACCACGAAAAGAAACGCTACTGACGCTACTATGTTATAAATTTAGATACGATTCCTAGCGATCTTGTGTTTGGAATTGCTTTCGTGTTTTTTTACGATTTAAAATTTTTGACTGAATTTTTAGTGAAAAACCGTAATTTTGATTAATAAAGCCGTAACCCGGAATGGGGTCTTGAAAACCGGAACCATTACGGCAAAACCGGAGTGGTTGGCAGGTATGCATACTTGGGGGTAAGGAACAAAGATAAGTTATCAGACTGACCTAGGTGGGGGAGGGGAGTTGCTGTGTAGGCTCCCACAATATTGGTGTAAACATGGTCCAATGTTTTGTCCCCTCTTGTGCGACAGGAGACATGCTGGTAGAATTTAGGAAGCACTGTCTTGAGGTTAGAGTGGTTAAAATCACCCGCCACAATAAATGCTGCCTCTGGGTGTGCAGTTTGTTGTTTGCTAATAGCTGCATGCAGTTCTTTCATAGCAAGCTTAGTATTAGCATCCGGAGAAATGTAAGCAGCTGTTATGATGGTACAAGTGAACTCGCGTGGCAGATAGAAAGGTCTACATTTAACCATGAGAAACTCCAGGTTAGCTGAGCAGTGTCTCTCAACAGTGACAGAATTCGTGCACCAAGCCTTGTTAATATAAATGGACACTCCCTCACCTCTGGTCTTACCGGAGTCAACTGCTGCTCTGTCTGCCCGGAGCGTGTGTAGGCCGGCTAGCTCAATAGCATTGTCGGGTATTCCACTGTGTAGCCATGTTTCCATGAAAATCATGATATTGCAGTTCATAACTCTCTTATTGTTGGTGATCCGAAGCCGTAGCTCATTCATTTTGTTCGCCAGTGACCGTACCTTAGCGAGGAAAATACTGGGTAGAGAAAGCCGGTGCGGTGTTAGCTTTAGCTTAGCTCTTAGCCCACCGCGCCTCCCCCGCCTTTGTTTACGGTCTCTACGCCGCCTGCGAGCACTTCCGGTCGGCCGGGAAGGTTGCCGAGCATCGGGTGTTCTCCGGAGCTCAGGGATGAGACGTAGGTTGATGATAAAAAGATCGTTATCGTTATTTTGTAATCCAATGTCCAAAAGCTCATTTCGGGTGTAAGATGTAAAAGCGAAGCTGTTCTAAACGAACAGACCCGAAATGAGCAGAAATAACACTGCTAATCCACAAAATCTGAAGAGACGCTGAGCCTCGCGTTGTGCACGTGCCGCCATCTTGAAAGACAGAACTTGCACAATTGGTGGCTGACTAAACACTTTTTTGCCCCACTGTAACCGGGAAAAATTCTGGAACAGTAGCGTCTTCACCAGGCTCTCCAAAATGGAGTCAAGTAGTGAAAAAGAGACGACGAATCAAGCACGCTGCGGCTAAACCCAAGCCATCCTCTGCTTCAATCAGCTGTAGGAATAAAGCCAGCAACGCGGCTGCTGTTGTTGGTACGGGCTCTGGTAATATTAAAACTGTACAGACTAAGACGGTGAGTGTGTTTGCTACGCGTTTTCATTCTGATTTGGAAGCTGATACTTTATCTGCATATCTTAAAGACAAGCTTGGACGAGAAGTTATCTGTCAGAAAATTCTCACTGGGAAAGGCAGGGTTGGTTCATTTAAAGTAACGGCGGAATGCTCTGAGGTCGGGGACATGTACCAGCCAGAGCTCTGGCCAGAGGGCGCATTGGTGTGGTGATATTATAAGCCCAATGGGGCTGGGAGGGCTGGAGCTAGTGGAGCAGCTGCTGTGGTGAATATGCAGGCACCCACCGATGATGGTGACCTTTCTTAACCTTTTTTTTTATTTTATTGATGGGTATTCAGGTCATGTCTTACAACTGTTGTGGCCTTAATTTGGGGCAAAGTGCTGGAGAGAAAGCTCGCCGAATAGTTATTGACAATTTATTGACAGGGATGGCAACAGGAAATTCTGATTTCAGCTGAAATCTAATTTGGTCGATTGACTTTATGGGGGGCCGGGGGGCGCAGCCCCCCTGAAGCTGGGAGGTTTTCAGTAAAACAGAAGTAATTTAGACTGAAAAAAATGATTAAAAAAAAAAATGAAATACTTTAGCACCTTGTGTGAGCAAGGTATCTATCTTATCTATCTAGCATCTCAGACAGCAGACAGTGATAAGCTTGGGACAACAAAGAGCAGGAGGTTCCTGGTGAGATAGCAGGAAGGAGTCAGGGATGAAGGATGTTGAATGCAGTGTGATGCAAATGTCATGTTGTGTGTGATGTAAATGCCATGAAACTTAAGGGGAGAGTTTCTGCTTGAGAGTTCAGCCTGTTCTGTGCTTGAAAGATGGAGTATGTAATAAATCGTCTGAAATGATTCCGCCTCTGATTTCACACACTCCACACTGGTGACCCAAGACGTATTATGGAACACGAGGCAAGATCCCTGGAGCCGGCCCGGTCAGGGAGCTACAGCGAGGCGGCAGCCATCCCACAGACAGCCAGGACTGGAACCTACAGCCACGCGTGTGCGGTTTCAGTCAAGCTACCGGATTTCTGGCAGCACAACCTGCTTGGTTCTTGGTTCCACCTCACCGAGGCCCAGTTCGCCCTCCGGGGAGTAACGGCAGACGACACCAGATTCTACCATGTGGTCGCAGCGTTGGATGCCCGCACAGCTCAGCAGGTAGCGAGCCTGCTTGATCAGCCACCAGCCAGCGGCAAATATGAGGCGCTCAAAGCTGCGCTCATCCAGCGCTACACACTCTCGGAATGTGAGAGAGCGGAGAGGCTCCTGACGCGGACCGAGTTAGGAGATGGTTCAGCCGTAGACCTGATGGAGAAGATGCTAGCGTTAATGGGCACGGACGACGGGCACTTTCTGTTTGCCCACCTCTTCCTCCGGAACCTTCCGGCAGTAGCAAGAGCAGTTCTGGGCAATTCGCCGTGGCTGGCCGCGCGTGACTACCGTGCGCTAGCCCAGGAGGCAGACCGGATCATCATCACCACCAGGGCGATCACAGTCAACGCGGCAGCGGCGGAGCCCAGCGAGACAACCAGAGGAGGCGAGGAGCCACCAACGGTAGCAGCAGCGGGGGCCAAGGAGCGCCAGAGAGACACGCTCTGTTTCTATCACCACCGCTTCGGACAGAACGCACGCAGATGTGCGCCACCGTGCCAATTCAAGCGCTCGGGAAAACACCAAGGCCGGGGGTCGGTAGCAGCTGCGACCCTCGATGAAGAGAACAAGCTGCTCTACTTCACGGATGCACGCTCTGGGAGGCGTTTCCTCGTGGACACCGGAGCCCAGAATAGCTTCATCCGGCCGACCTACGCTGACCGGCTGGCAGGATCTAGCAGCCCCGGGATGTTGGCAGCAAACGGCTCGGATATTAAGACCTTTGGTGAGAGGACTCTGCTCTTATCTCTACACGGCCGTACATACGAGTGGACTTTTGTCGTAGCAGCACTGAATTACCATATACTAGGGGCTGATTTTCTGTGTGCACATGGTTTATTGGTTGATGTTGCTAACAGGCGTCTGGTTAATGCACTGTCCTTTGACTCTCTCCCCTGTATAGCTTGAGTGACCCAGCCAACAGCAGAAGCCAACGTCACAGCTACAGGCGGTAAGTTCCACACACTGCTCACTCAGTTAACAGCACTCACGGTCCCGACGTTTTCCGCGGCCATCGCTAAACACAGGGTGGAGCACTTTATCACCACCACCGGGCCGCCCGTTTTTGCAAGACCTCGGCGCTTGGACGCAGCTAAACTGGCCATAGCGCGCGAGGAGTTCGCCAGCCTGGAAAGGCTGGGCATCATCAGGCGCTCGAACAGCCCATGGGCTTCCCCGCTACACATGGTCCCTAAGGCTGAGGGATCGTGGCGACCGTGCGGGGATTTCCGCAGGTTGAACAACACCACAGCGCACGACCGCTACCCAATTCCCCACATACAGGATTTTTCCGTTCACCTCGCCGGAGCGTGCATTTTTTTCAAAAATAGACCTGGTCCGCGGTTACCACCAAGTCCCAG
Organism: Pholidichthys leucotaenia; assembly: GCA_020510985.1. Taxonomy (NCBI): domain Eukaryota; kingdom Metazoa; phylum Chordata; class Actinopteri; order Cichliformes; family Pholidichthyidae; genus Pholidichthys; species Pholidichthys leucotaenia. Next base: position 53,091,249 of record CM035836.1, read on the forward strand.
TGCGCGCTGAGGACGTACCTAAAACAGCGGTAATAACTCCGTTCGGTCTATTCGAGTTCCTGCGCATGCCATTCGGGTTAAAAGGAGCGGCACAGACGTTCCAGCGCATGATGGATGCAGTGCTGCGCGATCTCCCGTTTGTGTTAGTCTACCTGAACGATATCCTGGTAGCCAGTGTGTCCGAAGACGAACACGAAACCCACCTCACGACGGTTTTCCGGAGGTTGGAGGAGCACGGGTTAATAATCAACCTGGCGAAATGCCAATTCGGCGTGACGGGGATTGATTTTTTGGGGCACCGCGTCTCTCCTGAAGGAGCGATCCCGCTGCCCGACAAAGTGCGCGCCGTGGCGGATTTTCCCCAGCCTCAGACGGTCAGGGCACTGCAGGAATTTTTGGGAATGGTGAACTTTTATAACCGTTTCCTTCCCCACGTGGCGCAGCTCATGCAACCATTATACGCCGTGCTCAAGAAACAGAAACCCGCGGATAGGGTCGAATGGACCCCGGAGCGAGGGCAGGCGTTCTCGGAAGTTAAAGCAGCCCTGGCAAACGCCACACTGCTGGCGCATCCGGATCCGACGGCCCGGATAGTGCTCACCACCGACGCTTCAGACGTGGCCATAGGGGCTGTCGTGGAGCAGCACGTCACCGGGGCTTGGCAGCCGCTCGCCTTTTTCAGCAGAACTTTGCGCGACAGCGAACGTAAATACAGCGCGTTTGACAGAGAGTTGCTGGCTCTCCACCTGGCCATACACCACTTCCAGTTCTGGCTGGAAGGGCGCAGCTTCACCATGTTCGTGGACAGCAAGCCACTAACATTCGCGATGGCCAAGGTTTCAGAACCGTGGTCAGGCCGGCAGCAGAGACAGCTGGCCGCGATCTCAGAGTTTACTACCGATATTCAGCATGTGTCGGGTAAACTGAATGTAGTGGCGGACTGCCTCTCACAAGCCGTGGTGGCCCCGGTCTGCGTGGGGATAGATTACGCAGCCATGGCCGCGGAGCAGATTAGCGATGCAGACGTGCGCAAGCTCCAGTCTGGACCAACAGGGTTAAGGCTGGAGAGCAGGGTGCTGCAGGATGGCGGCCCCCCCTAATCTGCGATGTCTCCACGGGTTGCCCGCGTCCGGTGGTCCCGGCCGCGTGGCGCCGCCGCGTGTTTGAGTCGGTTCACACTCTGGCACACCCAGGAGTGCGCGCGTCGGTCAAAATGGTGGGAGAGAAGTTTGTTTGGCCGAGCCTGCGCAAACAAGTGAAGGAGTGGGCTGCAGCCTGCGTGGCGTGCCAACGAGCCAAAGTACACAGACACACGAAGGCTCCCTTGGAGCCGTTTCGTATTCCGGCTAAGAGGTTCGACCATGTTCACGTGGACCTCATGGGCCCCTCCCGCCATCACAGGGGTGCACGCACCTCCTGACAATGGTGGACCGCACCACGCGCTGGCCAGAAGCGGTCCCGCTGGCGGCAACCACGTCTGCGGACGTAGCGCGCGTTTTTTTAACAGCATGGGTGGCGCATTTTGGAGCCCCATCGGACATTACGTCCAACAGGGGCCCTCAATTTGTTTCCGAACTCTGGTCCGCGATGGCCCGCAGCCTGGGTGTTACAATTCACCGCACAACCGCGTACAACCCACAGGCCAATGGGTTATGCAAGCGTTTTCATAGATCACTGAAAGCAGAACTCAGGGCTTCATTGACGGATGCAAATTGGGTAGACAGGCTGCCATGGGCTTTATTGGGGTTGCGCTCCGTGCCAAAAGAGGATCTGGAAGCTTCCCCGGCAGAGCTCGTTTTTGCGCAGCCACTACGGCTGCCTGGGGAATTTCTGCCAGATAATCCCGCGCCGGGCAGCTGCACGTCTCAGCTTTTGCAGCGTAGCACAAACACAGGCATGCTGCCGGGCCCTGCCCACCACTGTCTTCCATGTGTTTTTGTGCCTAAAACTTTGAAGAACGCGGAGTTCATTTTCGTCAGACACGACGCCCACCGCCCTCCATTGCGCCCACCTTATGATGGACCGTTCAGAGTGTTGGAAACAGGGGATAAGCATTTTTTTGTTAGACTTGGGGGGTAGGAGGGAAAAATTGGCATAGACAGACTCAAACCCGCTTTCGTTGTGGCGGACGAGCAAGTGCTGTTGGCTAAGGCCCCTCGGCGTGGAAGACCCCCACGGAGAGCTCCCCAGGGAGACGATTCTCCAGAGCAGCCACACGGACAGACCGAAGTGCCCCCCCCCCAGCAGCAGCCCACCCGCAGTCAGACACAATCCCAGCACCCCCCCCCCCCCCACACTGGCACAGCAGCACCGCAGAGGTGGTAAACCCCAGTTACAGCAGATACAGGAGTAGACGGAAGCCCAAGCAGCATGTGGACTGATGTTCAATTGTTCTATCACAACATGTGGACTGTTATTCTCTTGTCCTATCCAAGATGCTGGGGGGGAAGTTTAGCACCTTGTGTGAGCCAGATTATCTAGCATCTCAGACAGCAGACAGTGATAAGCTTGGGACAACAAAGAGCAGGAGGTTCCTGGTGAGATAGCAGGAAGGAGTCAGGGATGAAGGATGTTGAATGCAGTGTGATGCAAATGTCATGTTGTGTGTGATGTAAATGCCATGAAACTTAAGCCCCATTTCCACCAGTATCACCTGGGCTTTACTTTTTTTTACTTGTTTCGGTTTTTCGCCATTTCCACCCAAGTCCTCACGGTTTAACCGTTACGATTTTCGTGCCTGTTCAGAGGCAGGGTACAGGCGAGCGAAAAGCGAGGTGTGAATTGACGTGAATCGACTGCTAAACGCTGATTGGTCAGGGCGTAACGTCACCAAACGCGTCCGTTTTGTTTTCTGTTGAAGCTACACGTCCGCCATTTGTAATTTCAGCGAGTAACTGCGGTGACTGGATTCACAATTGTGTTCTCATATAACGATGTCCACGCGCAAGTTTATTCCATGAACAAACGAGGAGGTGTGGACTTTTCTGTCCCTCGTAGCCGATGACTACATCCAGAGCGAGTTGGTGGGGCAACTTGCAATGAAAAAATATACCAGGAAGTGTCCAGCCTGCTATCAATGCCAGAGAATTTGGACTCGACACGGCCACGCAATTGGAAAACGGTGACGGTGAGTGTTGTTTTGTTATTGTCCGTCTTCTTGCCTTTCGGTCAAAAGCGCACTTTATTTTAGCAATAAAGAAAGTTGTTTGATTGTGGGCAATTGTGGTGATGGCTAGCCCGCTAATAGCTAGCTACCTCTGTACCTTGCTGCTACCTGGCATCAACCTGCTGAATCGCGCTTTTATTTCAGTATTCATGTGAACAAAACGCTGACGTAAGCTTATTGTATTCTGGTTAAAAAGTTTTGTGTTTGCGGTACATGTTGCACTTTGTTTGTGAGCTTTATTGTGTGTTTTTTTCCTTCTATACACAGTTTTCAAATCCCTTGGGGTCCGCCTCACTGGACTGCCCCGGCATCTCCCGGTCAAGCGCTGGTAAGGCACAACAAACTGAAAATTACCACCCGGTTGGTTTTAATATGTGATTGTTTTCTATAGACGCATAACAAGGAATTTAAAATGTCTTTCTACGTTTATAAAAATACTAGATTCAGGGGTGTTCATAGCCACAGTGGCCCAGTGTTATAGGTGTGTTGGTGGTGGAAATACTGTTGTATTTTCACCAAAAAAAAGGAGCACATGTACAGACTTCAAATCAAAATGCTTGATTGAAATTCTTCAAGTCAGCTAACACTATTAACCCATTCTGATTTATGAGGCCACAGTACAAAGAAATTCTTTTAAAAATAACCCATTAAATCAAAATACTTTTTACAATTAATCCTTTTTGAAATGAAGGGGGGCCTAACCACATCACCACAGAAGTTTCTCTACTGCGGGGCAACAACATGACAGTAGAGCTTAAATACAGCAACGAAGCATCCCACCACAGGCTTTCAACAGTTTAATTTCATAATATTTTTTCTGACATGTTTTGATCCGGTGTTATCTAAATACAATGACTTCTGTCTTTCATATAGGCAAGCTGAAGAGGTCCAGCAACATTGCAGACCTTGCATCACTGTTGGCCCAGAATCATGCTGAGGAGATGCGGATCCATGAAAGGATGCTCGAACAGCGCGAAAGACACCTGCAGTTAGCCGCATTAAGAAGGGATGAGCTGACAGAGACGGCTTCCTTCCACGGAGCCTTCCTAAACCATTTTGGCAGTCTGGTCGAAGTACTGAAAGCTCCCCATTTGTTAACATGTTTTGGGAATATTTGTAATGTAATAAAATGTTAGTCTTTTGGATAAAAGTGTGGTTTGTATATTATAACACTGGATGATAAAGGTGAATAATTACATACACATTCCATTGCCTCATATGACCCTAATCCTGCTGTTCAGCCATAAAGGTGTCAAGATTTTTAATGGTAATGTAATTGTTATTGTTAAATTTAATAAATATTACCACTGCTGTATCCATTGCTCTACATTGGGTACAGTTTTTAAGTAAAATTGTAAGCAGTTGCACAGGTGTAATTTACATTCAGCAGTAGACACTGATAAAGGTGAAAGTCGAATTGGGTAAAAGGTAAGTACATGTGAATTGAATGTTATATCGGCATTCCAAATTCTGAGAATTCCAATAAATTATAAGCAGTCTAGTATAATATAAAGCGAAAATACCCATACATGTAAACCCAAATATAACATTTTTGATGTTGCAAACGTTGACATGAATATGATAAACCTATGCTATTGTGATTCAATAGATCCATAGTGATCTTTGGTTTGAAAAAGAAAATTATAATTTGGTGTTGGGCAGTGTGACAATGTCACAGTATTTAGTAGGATTAACAAAAAGTTTCATCAAATTTCTAGGTTCATTGGCAATTCCATCAAACCAAAAGTGAGTTGTCTAGCTGCAGCATTTTTTTTTAGTCATTTCTACGTTGTTTTAGTGTGTAATTAGCCACCACTGAACAGATAACCCTTATAAATAACAATAGATTGGAAAAATGATACACAATGGGCCTAGATTTTGGATTGGCTTTTTTATAATATCAATTATTTGGTAAGTTAAAGTTAACTGGAAGTATAACAAGTTTCCACATATAATTCCAAGGTCAATTGGCAATTCCATCAAATCAAAAGTGAGTTGTCTAGCTGCAGCATTTTCTTTGCAGTCATTTTCTACGTTGTTTTAGTGTGTAATTAGCCACCACTGAACAGATAACCTTTATAAAGGACAATAGATTGTACAATGATACTCAAATGATACACAATACAAAAATGGGCCTAGATTTGGATTGGCTTTTTTATAATATTTTTAATTATTTTGTAAGTTAAAGTTGACTGGAAGTATAACAAGTTTCCACATATAATTCCAAGGTCAATTGGCAATTCCATCAAACCAAAAGTGCGTTGTATAGCTGCTGCTTTTTTTGGGAAGTCAGTTTATCATCAGTGTATCATTATTACACAATATACAAAATGGGTCTAGATTTGGATTGGCTTTTTTTTATAATATAAATTATTTGGTAAGTTAAAGGGGCTTAGGATTAAGCTTCTGCATAATTTTAAATTACCCCGGTGTTTCAGCATTTAATTAACCGTCTATTAACATTTAACCGTTTTGAACAACAGAGGCGACGTAGTTTAAAAGTGCACAACATTTTATTTAAAAAAGACGTTTGACATATATATGCACATGAACACTGAACAAATGAAATGATCTCTGAATGATCTCTGCTTCATATGCAGCTGCTTCAGATTCCTCCTGGGCAAACGCTATTCTCCTCTCCTGCTCCAACGTGTGTTGTCTCAATCCACGTCGTCTTCTCCTGTAAAATTCTCTTGTCTCGTTAAAGACATTCATTGTGTTAAAAACCGTGGAAATCCTCCGCTTGTAATCCGCTATTTTTTTCTGTGTTGTTGAGGAGTCAGTCTCGTCCTTTATACGTCAGCAGTGTAGCGCCACCTCGATCCCGCCCACCCCAGCAATTCTCGGCTTTCCGCGGTTGTGATGGAGGCGCAGCCGCGGGAGAAACAAGTAGTAAAGAAAAGAAAAGAGTAGCGCAGAACTATATAGTGGAAATGTGGCTTTAAGGGGAGAGTTTCTGCTTGAGAGTTCAGTCTGTTCTGTGCTTGAAAGATGGAGTGTGTAATAAATCGTCTGAAATGATTCCGCCTCTGATTTCACACACTCCACAATACTAGACTTAGATAAATCATTAAATTTAATGAAAAGTTAACTTACTTTCTCTTCAATGTTGTTTCACTGTCTTTAGTCCAACATATTTAACAGTTCTATAAGAGTTTATTACACTATTTACACTGGTCACCAAGTCACTTCTAATGTGAAACTTTCTTCCTTTTGGCAGTAAGCTGTGTCAGTCTCTGAACTTTGAACTTCATCTCCTTTTCTGGTTTCTTCAGAAATTGTCCGAGTGTTTCTGTTACCTCGTCGAACTTTGAGCCAATTTTCACCTTTACCGTCACTTTTCTCTCAAGCCAATTCCATCGGAACTTATTTTTGACACTTTTGTCTATTTCTAGCACTGATGACTCCTGATCCTTCGATAAAAATCTCATAATTCCGCTGAAAACAATACCGAAAGCTCAGAATTCCAACACGAACCAGAGATGTGATTTGGGGTTGGGGAAATTATCTGAAAATTCAGCAGGGGGTCTGGGGGACACAGTCCCCTAACGGGGTCCGGGGCAGAGCCCCAGTGGGGTGGGGTGGGGCAAGGGGGGCGAAGCCCCCCGAAGCTCCTGGGTTTTTATGAGTTTTAAGTACCAGACATAGTCCCCCAGCGGGGTCTAGGGCAGAGCCCCATTGGGGGTGGGGCAAGGGGGGCGAAGCCCCCCGAAGCTCCTGGGTTTTTATGATTTTTAAGTACCAGAACTGTGCTTAAATGACATAAAACAAACAGCTGAATGCCACTTATTACTGTATAATGTTGACTTATGTTCCAAGAAGATAGCATTCCTAAAATATTCCAACAAGCATTATCCATCACATGCTTTAACACTTCATCAAATCAAAATCAGTTAATTTTATCTATTCCATAATAGAAATAAAATTCCAACATACCATTACTTTTTATAATTTCAGCATTCATTTCAGATCACCAGTTTCAATCTCCATTGAGACTTGAGCAGTTCATTTTGCACAATCACTGATGTAGTCAAGTCTTAGAAATATTCAAAAGTTATGAGTCAATATCCACTGTGCACTGTCAATTTCAAACTGTTTGGAATCATAAAAGGGGATGGTTAACTTTTATTACTGTTTCCTCCCCCGTGCAGCCCAGCTCATACAGCCGTTGTACGCCGCCAGTAACAGAGAGTTAATGGCTCTCCACCTGGCCATACGCCACTTCCAGTCCTGCGTGAAAGGGCGCACCTTCACTGCGTTCATGGACCACAAGCCGCTAACGTACTTTATCTTCCTGGAAGATAAAATAAAGCAGAATTCGGCGAATTAGCAGAAAATCACATCCCTGAGAACACGCCGCCATGAATTTTTGAAAAAGCATACAACGAGCCATTTGGTTGGTCCAATCGTTTGCAACTATCCAATCGCAGGGCTGTCAAGCTACTGCAATACAGCAGTACCTTGAACACAACACATCCGGGTTATCGCGGGAGACCACTTCCGGGGAAGCGCCGAGCACTTATGTAATCGTGTTGATTTTCGCTAAAATCGGCAACAATAAGGTACCTTACCCCCCCTAAAATTTTCTCAACGGAGTTAGACGATTCACAGAAATGATCAATTTGAAAATAAATTGGCGGAAATCCACGGATCGGCGGAAAATTGCCATCCCTGTATTGAACACTTGTGATATTTTGTGCCTTCTGGAGACATTTCTTTCTGAACAAGACTTTGAATGTTTGAACTGTCTTAACCCTGATTTCCATGGTGCTGGGGAGTCTACAACTGACCTCAGCAAGGGGATTATCAGGGGTAGGATACCTGGAAGTGTGGCTATTCTCTGGAGAAAGAAGCTGGACTCCTTGAGAAAAGTAGTCTGACGGTGTAGACTGGTGTATTGGTGTGCAGTTTAATTGTAATGATAAGGAATTCCTTATTATTAATGTATATACGCCCTTTGAATGTCAACAGAATGAGGATGAATATTTAAATAAGCTTGCTTTTATTAATTCTTATATGCAAGATTATAATAACACTTGCATTTTTATTATAGAGGACTTGAATGCGGACATATGTGACACTGACTCCTTATTTGCAAAACATAAGTATCATTTTTGTTATGAAAATAACTTAATTTTGGCAAGTAAGGTGTTAATGCCTTCTGATAGTTATACCTATATAAGTGAGGCCTGGCACACTATGTCTTGGCTGGACCATTGCATCGGCACTAGTGATGCACATGCCTCTTTGGGTGGCATGAGTATTTATTATGGTTTAACAATGTCTGATCATATACCAATTGAGATGATAATTAATGTTGACTGCACTTTGTCAGAATGTCAGTCAGGATGAGGTGGAAAAATCAGACTGGGACACTAAGGAAAGAAATTGTAGAATACTGTGTCCGTACTGATAAATCCTTGAGTAAAGTATGTCTTCCTAGAGATGCTGTGATGTGCAACGATGTGAACTGTAGCATTGTTGAGCATAAGAAAGACCTTTGTAGTTTGTACAATGCTATAGTTAACTCCCTGTATAAGGACAGTAAGCCTTATTATAGGAAGATACGCAAGACACATAATGTAAGACCTGGCTGGACTAAGGCCGTAGCTGTGCCTTATTCTGAAGCTCGGGAAGCATATAAAGCATGGGTGGTGGCTCCGAGACCCAGACGAGGGCCAGAATTTGAGATGAAGAAATGTTCAAATGCAAAGTTTAAGTATGCTATTCGTTATATTTCTAAAAATGAGTAGCTAATGAGAAGTAATTCCTTGGCCAAGAAATTGTTAGATAAGAATGTCACAGATTTTTGGAAGGAGCTTAGACAGAGTAGTAACAGTAAAACATCTTTACCCTGTACTCTGGAAGGCATTTCAGGTATAGAAAATATTGTGGATTTATGGCGGCAGCATTTTTATTCATTGTTTAATTCAACTAAGGATGAAACTTATCAAGTAGGGAAAGTAGAAAGGGACGATTCACTCCTGATTGACACTTATGCAATGACCAAAGCCATTAGAGAGCTATCAGATAACAAAGCGAGTGGTTTAGACTGTATTTCTGCTGAGCATCTTAAATATGCTAGCTCAAGAATTGCTCCTCTTCTTGCAATCCGTTTCACCAGCTTTATGATTCATGGGATGTTACCAGAATCATTATTGTCTGTTGTGTTGGTACCAGTCATTAAAGATAAAGCTGGCAAGCTGTGTAGCCTGGACAATTACAGTACAGGCCCTTAGCTATAGCCAATATAATATCTAAAGTACTGGAAAGAATCCTGTTTGAAAAATTAAATGTATTCATTAAATCTACTGATCATCAATTTGGATTTAAACCCCATCATGGAACAGATCTGTACATATATGCTTTAAAAGAAATTATAAGTAAGTATAGAAATCAAAATTCATCAGGTTTTTTTTGTGTTTTATTGACGCCTCTAAGGCGTTTGATCGTGTTAATCACAGAAAATTGTTTAGAAAAATGATTGATGGGGGGTTCCCAAGTACTTAGTACGTATCCTGATTTACTGGTACGCACAACAGAAGATGCTGGTGAAATGGGGGAAGAGTCATTCATCCCCATTTGGTGTGAGCAGTGGTGTCAGACAGGGCAGTATATTGTCCCCTATTCTGTTTAATCTTTATGTATATGGATGATTTGTCAAAGCAACTGAATGCCTGTAAAACTGGCTGTTTAATAGGGAATAAGTTAGTGAATCATTTTATGTATGCTGACGAACTAGTTCTTCTCAGTCCAAGTAGTGCTGGTCTTCAGGAGTTATTAAGAGTACGTACTGCTTATGGAGATGAAAATGACATAAAATATAATACAAATAAGAGTTGTGTGTTGATTTGCCACGCTAGAGAAGATTTGATAATGAAATTCCCTGTCTATGATTTGGCAAGCAGGGAATTAAATCACCCTTATTGTCATTCAACTGTACAACCTAGAACGAGATTGTGTTTTACGTATCTACTGTGTTAATCACACACACCCCAAGTGTAGAATCAGAGGGCTGCTGCCATGCAAGGTGCCGCCACAAATTTCCCTCCTCCATTCCATTACTGCTGAGCACCAAGCTGGACGGCAGGAAGTTCCACTTTTATATGGTCTTCTGCATGACCCGGCCGGGATTTGAACCCCTGCCTCCCGGGTGTGGGGCGGATGCTCTACCAACTGAGCCACCACTCCGAAATTAATTGTCAGGGATAAAGTTAAAATATCTGGGACATTTTATTAATGATAGAATGACTGATGATGATGATATTTTCAGACAGCGCTGCAAAATCTACATGCAAGCAAATATTCTTGCACGTAGGTTTGGCTTTTGTTCAGATGACGTTAAGTTGGTTCTTTTTAAAACCTATTGTACACCTTTATACACTGCTCATGTATGGATAAATTATAGGAAGCAAAGCATGCAGAGATTACAGGTTGCTTACAATGATGCTTTAAGAATTTTACTTAAACAGCTTCGATGGTGCAGTGCTTCTGAGTTATTTGTATCATCACGTGTAAATACACTGCATGCAGTAATAAAGAATCTTATGTATAAATTCATCTGTTGGCTTGATGTATCTGGAAATGAAATCATTCAGGTTATGTCTAGCATTAAGCTCAGTTCTATTCGCTGTCAGTCACAGTTTAGAAGGCACTGGTAGTTGTCTTTAAAATCAAATCACCCTTTGTCATTCAACTGTACAGCCAATCTTGTACAGTAGAACGAGATTGTGTTTTACCTATCAACTGTGTTAATCACACACACCCCAAGTGTAGAATCAGAGGGCCGCTGCCATGCAAGGCGCCGCCACAAATTTCCCTCCTCCATTCCATTATTGCTGAGCACCAAGCTGGACGGCAGGAAGTTCCACTTTTATATTGTCTTCTGCATATATAGTTTATTTCTTTATTTTATCATGTTTAATGTTGCAGCATTGCACTGAGACAAATTCCTAGTTTGTGTACTACATGAACAATGGCAATAAATCTGATTCTGACCCGGCCGGGATTTGAACCCCTGCCTCCCGGGTGCGGGGCGGAAAAAGCCTTTTTAAGTCTTTTTAAAGTCTGTACTGTTTTTGTACTTCTTTTATTAATTGTTTCTTATTGTTTTTTAACTTTTTTAATTGTCTTGTTTTTTATTAACTGTTTTAATTGTCTTGTTTCATTTATTGTTATTCTGATGGACCATGAGTCTGGAATAAAGTTTGATTGATTGATTAATATGTAACATGACATACCCGGGTCGGGTAAGCTGACCCGGAGAAGGTTTTGGCTCCGTTTCTGTTTCCAACAGACTTTTCTCCACCACTGCTGCTCGTCACCGCTGGCTGAACCCAGTTGAAAAGCCACACAACAGCTATGTGGGACTAGAATGTTCTGAATGAGGCTTTAGAAAGCTCTGAATCAGTCTGTAAATCACCGGATTAAAAATGTACTTGTACATGTACATGTACAGACTGGACCCCGGAGTCCACTTGGGGAGCTCACTTGGTCAGGGGTCCACTTGACCTGTTCCCAAAATGCCACGATCGATTTTCTGTTCCTGCTTTAAAATACTTCAGTGCATGTAATTCAACTGTAGCCTGCTTACTGATCTCATGTCACGTTTTCCTCTGAACCTCGGTTGTTCTCAGAAATGAAGCGTTAAGAGAAAATGCTAAAATAAACTGGAGATGAACACAGCTTGAAGAGGAAACAGGAGCGGCTAAGCTAGTTAAGCTAGCTGGTTTTAGCTTGACTCTCCGTTCTTTTAAATACTCTTTAAATTTAAAAACGGAGCCTAAATCTTCTCCGGGGAAGCTTAGTTGTCGTCTTACAGATATTACTTACATTTGCTGATAAGCAACCAAAGTCTTTTTCACAATTTTAGCAGAAAGTCTCGGTTCGAGGTTCTTTGTTCCATCCTCTCGCCATCTTCAGTCGAGGAACGCATGCACCGAAATGACGTCATCATCCATCCATCCATCTTCTAACGCTTTTCCGGAGGTCCGGGTCACGGAGGCAGCAGTTCAAGCAGAGAAGCCCAGACTTCCCTCTCCCCAGCCACCTGCTCCAGCTCTTCAAAGAGGACACCAAGGCTTTCCCAGACCAGCTGGGAGACAGTCTGTCCAGCGAGTCCTGGGCCTGCCCCGGGGTCTCCTCCCAGTGGGACGTGCCCGAAACACCTCAAGTGGGAGGCGTCACATCTGTTGCCATTGCCTGCAACTCTTCTTTGGATTTTGTTGGTTGACAAACGTGCTTTGCGCTTTACCGCCATCTACTGGATCGAATGGATCCTCTTACGATCTTCCATTCATTCCCCCACCACCACCAAAAAAACCCCCCAAAAACTACTCATATATGTTCAGTTAACAGTGATCTGTGTGGAGTTTGCATGTTCTCCCCGTGTCTGCGTGGGTTTACACCAGGATTTCTCCGGTTTCCTTCCACATGCCAAAAACATGCAAGTGAGGTTAATTGGCATCAAACTGGGGATTCTAAATTGTCCTTAGGTATGACTGTGAGAGTGAATGGTTGCCTGTCTCTCTGTGTTGGCCCTGCGATGGACTGGCGACCTGTCCAGGGTGTACCCTGCCTTTTGCCCAAAGATGCTGGGATAGGCTCCAGCCCCCACCTTCCCCCCCACCCCCCCGTGACCCAAAAAGGAATAAGCGGAAGAAGATGGATGGATGGATAGTTTAATTTGACATAAAAACTGAAAAAAGTATCTTGTTCCATTCACCGTTTTTTTCCCCCTAAAATCTCTATCCATCCATCCATCCATCTTGTTCCCCTTAATCCTTTTCGGGTCGTGGGGGTGGGGGCTGGAGTCTATTTCAGCATCTTTGGGCGAGAGGCAGGGTACACCCTGGACAGATCGCCAGTCCATCACAGGGCCAACACAGAGAGACAGACAACCATTCACTCTCACAGTCATACCTAAGGACAATTTAGAATCCCCAGTTAATGCCAATTAACGTAACTTGCATGTTTTTTGGTATGTGGAAGGAAACCGGAAAAATCCCAGAGTAAACCCACGCAGACACAGGGAGAACATGCAAACTCCACACATATCACTGTTGGTCGGGGGCTGGGATCGAACCCAGGATCTCCTAGCCAAGGGTGAGTTGCTGTGCTGTTAGGTTAAAATTTATTTTCTTCTTCTCAAAGTTTCTGATCATTATCCTTCTCTGCTGTATCTCTCCTGCAGTGTAGTACAACATGCTCTATTGTTTCCTCCTCTCCACACTCTTCACATCTTCCTGTAGAATCGTTGTCTGCTCCCTCCAAAGTAAATAAAAATATAATGTATAAGCATCCCAAAGTGATAAAGCAAAATATTGGTAAAACTCAAATTAAACATAAAGCCTCTAAATTGAATGATTTGGCCTCTGTTCCTCCTCATAATTTAAAAATTAAATGTGGTTTATTAAATATTAGGTCTCTAACTCCCAAGTCTCTGTTAGTCCATGATTTGTTAATTGATCATCAGATTGATTTAATTTCCCTTACAGAGACTTGGTTAGGACAAGAGGATTATGTTGGTTTAAATGAATCAACTCCCTCTGGTTATTTAAACTGTCAAAATCCCAGAAGTTCTGGTCGTGGAGGAGGAGTAGCAACAATTTACCATTCCAAATTACTAGTTAATGTAAAGCAAAAAACATGTTATAATTCCTTTGAGGGCCTGGTCCTCAGTATTGGGCACTTTAGCAATTTTAGGTTAAACCCAATTTTATTTGCCATAGTTTATCGTCCCCCATCAACCTACTCAGAATTTTTATCCGAATTTGCTGATTTCTTAGCTGATTTAGTGCTGAAATCTGATAGAATAATTATAGTAGGGGACTTTAATATACATGTGGATGTAGATAGTGACTGCCTTAATGTGGCATTCAATTCAATATTAGATTCGATTGGGTTTTCTCAGAAAGTAGGAAATTCTACTCATTACCTCCACCATACATTGGACCTTGTTTTGACATATGGCATAGAAATAGAAAATCTTGTAGTGTCTCCTCATAACCCTGTACTGTCAGACCATTGTCTGTTAACCTTTGATTTTACTATTTCTGACTATTTGGCTCCTAAAGAAAAATATTATTACAGTAGATGCCTCTCAGATGATGCTGTTTCCAAATTTGTGCAGATTGTTTCCTCTGTGCCATGTGTCAACACAACGGAAATAAGCTATAGACAGCTTGCTCCTTCTGTAATTGATAACATGGTGGATAGTGTTTCAGCTTCTCTGCATCAGATTCTAGACTTGGTGGCCCCCTTAAAAAAGAAAAAGTCTAATCAGAGATTTCAAACTCCTTGGTTCAACACAGAAACTCGTAGCTTAAAACAGAAGACTCGTCAATTAGAAAGAAAATGGTGCTCTACTAATTTAGATGAAATCTATTTAGCTTGGAGAAATCATCTTTTAATTTATAAAAAATCTCTTAGAAAAGCTAGAATGAGTTATTACTCTGCATTAATAGAAGAGAACAAGAATAATCCCAGGTTTCTTTTCAGTACTGTAGCCAGGTTGACAAAGAGTCAGGACTCTGTCAATCCTAGCATTCCCTTAGAGCTTACTAGTCAGGACTTTATGAACTTTTTCAATAATAAAATTTCATCCATCAGAGATAAAATCAATCAGATTCTTCCCACAGTTAACTTAAATGCTGTAACTGCTACAACTCCTTCTATTGATGTCTGTCTTGATGAGTTTACTCCAATCGACCTTTGTGAGTTAGACAAAATAGTTTCCTCATCCAAACCTTCAACTTGTCTTTTAGACCCTATTCCTACCAGGTTATTTAAAGAAGTCTTCCCACTTATTGGTAGCTTTATTCTTCATATAATCAATTCTTCATTAACTTTAGGCCATGTACCGCAGGCTTTTAAAACGGCTGTAATTAAACCCTTACTCAAAAAGCCAACGCTAGATCCAGGAGCTTTAGCTAACTATAGACCAATCTCTAATCTCCCTTTCATTTCAAAAATCTTAGAAAGAGTTGTTGCTACGCAATTATTTGACCACCTGCAGGGAAATGGTTTACTTGAAGAGTTTCAGTCTGGGTTTAGAATCCATCATAGTACTGAAACAGCCTTAGCGAAGGTCACTAACGACCTCTTCATTGCATCTGATAATGGACTAGTTTCTGTACTTGTCCTTTTAGACCTTAGTGCAGCTTTTGATACTATCGATCATAATATTCTACTTGATAGATTAGAACACTATGTTGGACTTAATGGAACTTCGTTGCAATGGTTTAGATCTTATTTATCTGATAGGTTCCAGTTTGTTCATGTAAATAATGAGTTTTCTTTCAACTCAAAGCTTAGTCATGGAGTTCCACAGGGATCTGTGCTAGGCCCTACTCTTTTTAGTTTATATATGCTTCCGTTAGGCAACATTATTAGAAAGCACTGTATACATTTTCATTGTTATGCAGATGACACACAATTATACCTGTCAATGAAGCCAGATGATAGTAATCAATTAGCCAAGTTAGAAGCCTGTCTTAAGGAAATCAAAGCTTGGATGACTTGTAATTTCCTGCTATTAAATTCAGATAAGACTGAAGTCATTCTTGTTGGTCCAAAAAACCTTAGAAATTCCTTTCCAACTCAAACTTTCAGTTTGGATGCGGTTACTCTTTCTCTTAATAGCTCTGTGAGGAACCTTGGAGTTATTTTTGATCAGGATTTGTCCTTCAATTCACATATTAAATTTGTTTCTAAGACTGCCTTCTATCATTTGCGTAATATTGCCAAGATTAGGAGCATCTTGTCTCAGAGTGGTGCTGAGAAACTGATCCACGCTTTTGTTAGCTCGAGATTAGATTATTGTAATTCTTTATTATCAGGCTGTCCTAAAACATCTTTAAAAAGTCTTCAGCTGATCCAAAATGCTGCAGCAAGAGTTTTAACAGGTACTAGAAAGAGAGATCATATCTCTCCGGTTCTGGCCTCCCTTCATTGGCTTCCCATAGAGTTTAGAATTAAGTTTAAAATCCTTCTTCTTACTTACAAAGCTCTAAACAATCAGGCTCCTTTTTATTTAAAAGATCTGATATTACCGTATTATCCTAACAGAGCACTACGCTCCCAAAATGCAGGATTACTTGTAATACCTAGAATCTCCAAAAGTACAATGGGAGGCAGAGCTTTCAGTTATCAAGCTCCTTTCCTATGGAATCAGCTGCCAATCTGGATTCGGGAGTCAGACTCGATCTCTGTTTTTAAGAATAGGGCTAAGACCTACCTTTTTGATATAGCCTACAATTAGGGAGGGATCATGTGTTTCTGAACCCTCCCTTAGTTATGCTGCTAATAGGTTTAGTCAGCCGGGGGACCTCCAGTAATGCACTGGGCCTCACTCCTTTCCTCACTCTCTATGAAATATTTTTTTTTGCTGGTCATTAACATCTGTTTGTTCTCTCCCATAGATTGAGTCCCCATTGTGCTGTTTGCTCTCTACATGTCTGTTCTTTTCTTCTTCTCTATCCCCTCACCCCCCAGCCAGTCGCAGCAGATGACTGCCCCTCCCTGAGCCTGGTTCTGCTGGAGGTTTCTTCCTGTTAAAAGGGAGTTTTTCCTCTCCACCGTCGCCAAGTGCTTGCTCACAGGGGATCGCCTGATTGCTGGGGTCTTTCTGCAACTGTGGGGGTTCCCCCCTACAGTTGATAGTGCTATGAGATGACTGTTGTTGTGAAATGGCGCTATATAAATAAAGTTGAATTGAATTGAATTGAATTGAATTATGTTTTCCTGTTTTAAATACATTTCCATTAAGCCCAGTAGGACCAAACCTATGTCTTGAAATTCCAGTTTCCACTCTTCAGTTTTCTCCTACCACCCTCATTCTTCCCACCATCCTTTGAACCCTGTAATACCATCTCCCTTTCCTTTCTTCCTCCACTGTTTTTGCCACCTTTCTTTGAGTTTCTGTTTAATGATGCTTTTAAATTCTGTTTTACTTAGAGTAACTGCCAAACCTGGGCTGCACGGTGGCGCAGTGGTTTAGCACTGTGGCAGCACAGTTTACCCTCGGCCGGGGGATCGCGGGGATCATGAGATTGTGGGTTCGATTCCGGCCCCCGACCAACAGTGAGCTGTGTGGAGTTTGCATGTTCTCCCCGTGTTGTGTGGGTTTACTCCGGGATTTCTCCGGTTTCCTCCCGCATACCAAAAAACATGTAGGTTTAGGGCGCTCGCGCACGCAGCGACCGGCAGCTGGTGGCTTGTCACCAGACTGCAAACCAAATCTACCTACGGGTACAAATAAGTAACCAAAAAAAAAAACAAAAAAACCCGTGTCCCCATGTTTTGTGGCACTTTGGCCACTTTATCAGCCATTTCATTTCCAGTGATGCCAATATGTGTCGGAATCCATCAAAATTTTACTATAATTCCCATCATTTGAATTCTGAATAATGTTTGTTGAATTTCAGTTAAGATGTCAGATCTGTTTTCTGAATGGTTATATTGTAAACTGGATAAAACTGAACTGCAGTGTGAAGATAGAATTGATCTCAATGGTCTTTTTTCTTCCACCCACTTTACTGCCAATAATACTGCAATCATTTCACCTGCATATACTGACACCTCCTTATTTATTGACTTCTCTATTTTAACCTTAAATTCTGGAACTGCCACTCCCACTTTATCTCCCTCACCCTTTGATGCATCTGTGTATATTTGAACCTACCTGTAGTGGCTATCAGTGTATGACTGAATAAAGCACGAATTATATCTAAAACTCTTATCTTTCTTCTTTTCTAATAATACTCTAGTAAATAATAATCTAGTTATTCTCAGTCCAAGTAGTGCTGGTCTTCAGGAGATATTAAGAGTGTGTACTGCTTATGGAGATGAAAATGACATAAAATCTAATACAAATAAGAGTTGTGTGCTGATTTGCCGCACTAGAGAAGATTTGATAATGAAATTCCCTGTCTATGATTTGGCAGGCAGGGAATTAATTGTCAGGGATAAAATTAAATATCTGGGACATTTTATTAATGATAGAATGACTGATGATATTTTCAGACAACGCTGCAAAATCTACATGCAAGCAAATATTCTTGCACGCAGGTTTGGCTTTTGTTCAGATGAGGTGAAGATGCTTCTTTTTAAAACCTACTGTACACCTTCATACACTGCTCATTCATGGATAAATTATAGGAAACAAAGTATGCAGAAATTACAGGTTGCTTACAATGATGCTTTTGTCAGGTCTGGCCCTCATGAGCCAGCATAAGATGCCACAGTCCAGTGAAATTGCACAGAAGTTTATTCACAGTTCAGGACAAGGGAAGGACAAGATAACTAGCCGCGTGGGCTGAGCAGCAAGATTACCTATTAGCATACCAAATGAACATTGATGGCTGAGACAAGGAACGCTCGCTCACCATCCGACAAAGGAAAAGGGCAAGGAATACAAATGATAACCTCAACAATAAGCACACTTACATGAGAGGAGGAATCGTGGATGAACATTAGGTGAATGTTTGACGAGACTGCCGCACGATGCAGCCGCTGGCGCCGGCATTTAAAGCCGGCTGCTAACGACCGCAAATGCCGCATAGCTGCTCAGACTTGACAGCAGGAAACTCCCGAGCATTTGTCCAATCAGAGCCCGGGGAGCCAGAACGACAACACCGCTGTCAAAGCCTGACAGGAATGATGTGTGGCCTGAGCGCGGACAAAATTAGTGCTCGGGTGTGACAGCTTTAATAATAATAATAATAATAATGCATCGGTTTTATATAGCGCTTTATCATATATACTCAAAGACGCTTTACAATTAGGTACATTATTCATTCACTCCAGACAGACAATGGTAGTGGCAAGCTACTTCTGCAGCCACAGCTGCCCTGGGGCAGGCTGACGGAAACGTGGCAGCCAATCTGCGCCAACGGCCTTTCCGGCCACCACCGAACATTTTATACATTTATACACATTCATACCCAGTGTTATGGGCACTGGAGGTAACGCGGGTGAAGTGTCTTGCCCAGGGACACAACGGCAGGATATCTGGGGAGAGCGGGATTCGAACCGCCAACCATCGGGTTATTAGACGACCTGCTCTACCTCCTGAGCCACTGCCGCCCCAGTGGCTCAGGAGGTATTATTAAATTCTTTAATTTAATTCTTAAATTAAATTAAGAATTTTACTTAAAAAGCCTCGATGGTGCAGTGCTCCCGAGTTATTTGTATCATCACATGTAAATACACGGCATGCAGTAATAAGGAATCTTATGTATAAATTCATCTGTCAGCTTGATGTATCTAGAAATGAAATCATTCAAGTTATGTCTAGCATTAAGCTCAGTTCTATTCGCTGTCAGTCACAGTTTAGAAGGCATTGGTACAGCTGCGGCGGCATGAAATAAAGCAGCGATGAGAGGTTTTAAGTAGAGTTTATTAAATCACACCGCCGTCACAGGAACTCCGCTCCAGCCTTTAGTGTGAGCAGGCTGGAGCGGGATTCCTCAGGCTCTCAGAGAGAGAGACACAAAGTGCGTGTCTGCAGCAGCAGTTGAAGAATGAGAGGATGAGTTACAGAATATGTGCGGTATTTATACCAGTTACAGACAATGCATGAAAGGCATTCACAGCAGTGGGTATGGCATTTGCATTTGAGAGACACAGTGAGAACAGGAAGCATGAACACAATACATGAATGGGACATTAACATCACAATACTGAGCCGGAACAAGCCAGAAGGAGCGGGGCTGCCTGTAGACATTAATACACACATTTCACTGTTCTGTTATTTGCTCTAGCCGAGCGCTGTGTCTGTCTCAGTCTGTTGTGGGGGTTATCTCAAACCACCACACAGCTGTCTTTTTAAGTCTTTTTAAAGTCTGTACTGTTTTTGTACTTCTTTTAGTAGTTGTTTCTTATTGTTTGTAACTTTTTGATTGTTTTTCTTAACTGTTTCAATTGTCTTGATTATTTTATTTTATTTTTGATGGACCATGAGTCTGGAATAAAGTTTTTGATTGATTGGTTGAATACACAATCAACCATGGCATCTAGGAGTATCCAAGGAGGTAATCCTGGCATTGGTACTGTAGGACTAAAACTCAGTTGGCTTCATTCAAATTCTTCTGCTTTTTGTGTTGTTGTCCACCCAAAGCTTTTTGTTTCTCTCCTCTCCTTTTCCCAGCACGGCTTTAATGTTTCCAGTCCAGGATGATCTTGACTATGACCCTGTAAACTGACCCAGTACTTCAGAGACAGTTGTAATCTTCTTAACTCTCGTGACATTTCTCCCAGTTCTCCCTGTAGTGCTGCTGTTGGTGTCGTTTTAAATGCTCCTGTACATAATCTCAATGCTTGATGTTGTATAATGTCTCATTTTTTCAGGGACGTGATTGCTGCTGACCCATACACCACTGAACCAAAGTCCATCATCGTCCTAATTAACCCAGTGTAGATGTTTTTCAATGCAATTCTATCTGCCCCCCACACTTTCTTCCAACAAGACACCTCATTACATTTAAAATCTCTTTCCCTTTATTTTTCTCTGAATATGTGTCTCCCAAGTAATATTTCCATTAAACCAAATTCCTAAAAGTTTAAACTGTTTTACCCTCTCTAAGTCATGATTATATCTATGAATTCAAGATACGTCTGTTTTTGTGTGTATGTGTATGTGCATTACCACCACCTTCTGGAATGGAGTGTGATTCAGAATGGCATTACCCTCCTATATCTTTGAAATTAGACCTGCTGTCCTTATGGACCGAAATACTGCCTTATAGACCACATCCCCTGAACTTGTCTGTAAAATCTAATATTGAGCTGAGTTTTGTTCCTGTATAGACTGTCCACCAATACTAATCATGCAAACTGATACTTTGGACAGTGCATAAATATATGTTCTGTGGCGGAACAAATAAGTTCAGGCGAGATGCGACGAGCTGAAGGTTTCAGAGTTTTATTCCTCCCTCATCATGAGACATACTGTAGCACTGTGCGTTGTGCAGTGTGTCCTGTGTGTCTGTGTGTGCGTGTGTTTGTGTGTGTGTGCTGTGTGTGCATGCAAAGCAAGCTCTTTTATACAGACGAGAGAATGCATGGCACATTTGCATATTGATATACATATCAGTCATTACATATCAATTGCTTGATTAACTGGCACCGGACTTCCTCTCCTTAATCCGGGGATGTATAACAATAGTCATTGTTATGGTTGTCCCCCTAGGGTCTCTCTGTCCGTATGCAAATTGTTCTGCTTCCTGCCCTAGCTGAGTGTGAAGGCTGAATGTCCATGTAGATTGTGGTGGGTCACCACCGGGCTCCCCCCAGAGCACTCAGCTGGGGTTGTGACCCCCCCTCATTTGGCTCCAGCTCCGGTAGAACTGTCGGAGGGCATGTCAGTCCGTGAGGGGGACAGGGGAGGGGTGGAAAGGACAGTGTGCTCCGCTCCGAGTTCCAGCACGTTGAACGGCCGTGGATCGTGGGCGCATGGGCTGGTGTGCAGTCATGCGTAATGGAACCAGACGGCGATCGGCCGGCTTGGGGAGTGAGGTGCGGGAAAAGCTCTGTGCAGGAGGAGGGGAGGGGGTGGGAGTAAGCGAGTGCCGGCCCGGGACATCAAAGGTGTCTGGGCCGTGCAAAAATTGCGTGTGGATCCGCGATGGTGAGGGACTTTCCCGGTAAACCTGGCGGAGATCCACAGCGGCTGTGAAAAAAAATTATATCTCTGACTCTTTCACGGCTCGATCCAGCGAGGATGTGGGGAAGGCAAGCGGCCAAATTCCCCGAGGATGCGTAGCAGCTGTGAAACAACTGCAGCTGTGTGAGGGACTCGGTGGTTTAGCTTTAGGTGTGGGAAGAAGCCCTAAAGTCATCGGGGAAAACAATCAGCAAAATTCCCGTTGTGCGCCGCGGCTGAGAAACTCATACAAAGTCCTGTGTGCGGGCCGCACATCCGCTCCAGGTGCGCGAGCAGCCCTGAAGGTTCCAAGGGTGGTGATCGGCCATTTTTCTCGGGCATGTGCAGCGGCGGAGGATGATGTATCATTCTGTGGAGCCGGTTTTGTCCCGTGCGTGGCGCGTGCTTGACGCAGTGACCACATAGCTGGCAGTTGCACTGTCCTCGTAATCCTGCGGTGTGCACGCGGGAGGTCTGTTGTCCGCAGTTTAGTCAGAGTCGGGGAGCTTGGTGAAAAAATCAGCGCAGTCGGCGTCGATGATTGTCCCCGTTCAGGCTGCTTCCTTCGTTCGCTCATGTCGATCATGGTGCGTTTTGGTCCCAGCACTGCGCTCCTGTGAGGATGAAAAGGTTGCAGGCGTTCTCTGGTCCTCTGGGATCCACAGCACGATGAGAGGGAGCAGACGGTCATTCTCCCTCGTCAGGTCACCAGTGTGGAGGTAAAAGATCAGGCGAGGAGTGCACCATGATGCGTGCTGAGGCTTTCCCGGTCGGGGTCATCTCCGGGGTGATCGCCTCGTGTTCCATTATTTGTCAAGGGTCACCAGTGTGGAGGAACAAATAAGTTCAGGCGAGATGCGATGAGCTGAAGGTTTCAGAGTTTTATTCCTCCCTCATCATGAGACACACTGTAGCACTGTCCTGTGTGTCCTGTGTGTGTGTGTGTGTGTGCAAAGCAAGCTCTTTTATACAGACAAGAGAGAATGCATGGCACATTTGCATATTGATATACATATCAGTCAATACATATCAATCGGGTGATTAACTGGCACCGGACTTCCTCTCCTTAATCCTGGGATGTATAACAATAGTCATTGTTCTGGTTGTCCCCCTAGGGGTTCTCTGCCCGTATGCAAATTGTTTGTTCTGCTTCCTGCCCTAGCTGAATGTGAAGGTTGAATGTCCATGTAGATTGTGGTGGGTCACCACAGTTCAACTGTTTTGTTGTTTACACAATAATCACAGTTTCCATTTGGGTGGTCTTTTTTTTCATTATAACTAATGTACTATTCAGGCCTGTGTGACCAAATCTTAATCTAGATATGATGTTCTCCTCCTTTCTACTCCTGTGAACTTCTCTAGCTTCCCCTACTTTCTTTTGTATGCATACAGGCTTTGTCCTTTATTTCCTCTATCCCACTCTTCCTGCCACTTCTTTTTAATTTGTTTTTAAATAATGCGCTTGACCTCTGCCTTGCTATATTTCACATTCCTACTAACTTGACTCTTTCGATTTGCACATTTTGCATATTTATCTGCTAGTTCATTCCCCTCCACTCCAATGTGTGCCAGAATCCAGATGAGCCACACCTGCCTTTGAAAATCTCATTACTGAATGTACAATTTCCATTACCAAATCTTGTCTTGATTCTGAATGCATTCGCCCAATATTCTCCATTGGGCTACTAGAGTCAGACCCTATCAAAACCTTTCCTGGCTTTTCTTCATCCACCCAACCCAATGCCAAAAAGACTGCTAAAAGCTCACCAGTATACACAGCTAAGTCATCACTAACCCTTTCCTTCTTCATGACTTCTAATTCTGGAATGATGAATGCTATTCCCCCAATATTCTTTGTTGATTTAGATGCATCTGTATAAATCTTTATAAAGTCAGGATAATTATTGTTTAAATAGCTACTGACCTCACTCTTGTTTATCCTCCCTCTTTTGTCTTTTGCTAAAAGTCTAAAATCCACCTTTACTTCTTCCAGACACCATGGTGGTTCTGCAGAAAGAGGGACTGTTGGGCATTCTTCTTTATCAGCAACCCTTAGCTCCCTGATTTTATTCTCTATTATCCATCCAAAACTTCTCATTTGCGTCTTTTCCTTCGCTTGACAAGGCTTCAGTACATTGTGTACTGAGTGACTGTCACTAAATCCTCTGATGTTGATCCAGTATGTAGCTGCTATCTGAGTTCTTCTCAACTCCAGAGGCATCTCACCCATCTCCACCTGGAGCGCTGGTATTGGAGTAGTTTTTATGGCCCCACAGCACAATCTCAGAGCTTGGTATTGAAATATATCCAACTTTTTCAGTAATGTTTCTGAAGCTGATCCATACATAATACACCTATAATCAAACACTGACCTAATTAAATCCACATATAATGTTTTTTAAAGCACCTCTATTTGCTCCCCATTCTCCTCCCCTCAAACATCTAATAATATTTAAAACCTTCTTACATTTTGTCACAATTTTCTCAACATGAATATTCCAAGAACAACTCTTATCGAACCACACACCCAAATACTTGAAGCACTCAACTGTTTCTATGTTTTGATCGTACATTTTAAGATTGACTTGATTGTTTACTCTCTTCCTAGTGAACACCACAGCCTTTGTCTTCCCCACAGAAAACCTAAATCCCCATTCCACTGCCCAAGCCTCAACTTTATCAATCTCCTGCTGCAACTTTTTAACAATAAATGATAGAGTTCTTCCTCTTGTCCACATCGCACCATCGCCTGCAAACAAGGAGACACCAACAGAAGTCTTAACTCTACAAAAAATGTCATTGATCATGACTGAAAACAAAATGGGACTAATAATACTGCCTTGTGGGGTTCCATTTTCTATCACTTGACTTGAGCTGTACTGCATCCCTATTCTTACCAAAATTTTCCTGTCACTCAAAAACTTTTTAATCCATCTTTTCATGCTCCCTCTAATGCCTAACTTATGAAGTTTGATAATCAGTCCATCTTTCCATATCACGTCATACGCCTTCACAGCATCCAAAAATACAGCAACCACACTTTCCCTCTTCACTTGGGCCTTCCTAATCTCGTGTTCCAAACAAACAGCAGGATCAGTAGTACTTCTTCCTTTTCTAAAGCCACTTTGGTAGCCTTTTAATGCCTCTCTAGACTTCAGATAATATATTAACCTCTCATTAATCATTTTTTTCATAGTTTTACCAATGTGGGAAGTTAAAGCAATGGGTTTATAACGCTCTCCTGACATAATGTCAGACCCAGGGAACACACACACACAGGCTCAAGTGCAATACAATTATCTTTATTGATTTACAGGCAGGTGTGTGGGTGCATGTATGCGGTATGTGAGTGTATTGTGGGTGAACGAGCTGCAGCTGGGGGCGAGACAGAGTGCCGTACAGCCTGGCAACCCTAGGGAAACAGCCAAACACAGATGTTAGATTCAGCCATGTAATTGTGAATGGGTAAACTGACAGGGCTTACTTGCAGGTGTTCTTGTGCTGGCGCCAGCTTGGGGGCTTGGGCTTTGGGCCTCCTTCCAGGGAGACCGCGTCTGCAGAGCGCTCCCGGCGAGGAGCTGTGATGCACAGTGTGGTGAAGGGAGCGATTCCGCTGCCGCGGGGGAGAGAACCACCGCCAAAGGGATCCACCTGTGCACAGCAGAGAGCCTGGGAGAAAAGGTGAGTTTGATGATAAGCTTACGTGCTAGCGGAGCGTCCATAAGATGATGCGCAGGGCTGAGAGGAATCAAGCGTGTGCGGGATGAAGATCATAGCAAAGCAGACGGCTCTGTGCTGAAGCTCCAGGCAGAGCGGGTTATATAGCCCGGGGCTGATTACCCACAGGTGTGCACGCAGCTGAAGCAGGTGACGGCCCAGAGTGAGTCATGACAGTACCCCCCCCCCCCCCCCCCCCGAGCAGCGTCTCCTGGCACTGGCTTACCTGGGTGCACCTGGTGGAAGTCCTTGATGAGCCGTTTGTCCAGCACAAATGACTGATGCACCCAGGACCTCCACTCGGGGCCATACCCTTCCCAGTCCACCAGGTACTGCAAGCCGCGACCCTGGCGGCGGACGTCCAAGATGGAGTTGACTCTCCATGCCGGGTCGCCGTCGATCAACACAGGTGGGGGTGGAGCCCTAGGAGGGGGGCAGAGCAGGTTGGAGACCACGGGTTTGACCTGGGAGACGTGGAACGTGGGACAAACATGGGGAGAGGAGGGGGGAGAGCCAGACGCACAGCCACAGGATTAACCACTTTGACAATCGCGAAGGGCCCAATAAAGCACTTGGCCAGCTTCCTCTTCTCAGTCTTCAGGTTAACATGTTGAGTGGACAACCATACCTGCTGACCCACCTGATACTAGGGAGCAGGCCTCCTGCGCCGGTTCGCTGTCCTGGTGTTGCGCTCTGCTGTGCGTAAAAGGGCCTGGCGTGTAGCAGCCCAAAGCCGATGACAGCGCCTCAAGTGCACGTAGACCGAAGGTACAGCCACCTCCCCCTCCTCTTCGGGGAACAGCGGGGGATTGTAGTCCAGCGACACCCTGAAAGGTGACATACCAATCGCAGAAGATAGAGTCAGGTTATGAGCATACTCAATCCACGGCAGATGGCTGCTCCAAGATGACGGGCTGGAAGCGATGACGCAGCGCAGAGCAGCCTCCAGCTCCTAATTGGCCCACTCGCACTGCCCGTTGCTCTGGGGGTGATGGCCAGAGGACAGGCTTACTGTAGCCCCCAAAGCGTTGCAAAAACTCCTCCATATGCTGGACACATACTGAGGACCTCGGTCGGAGGCAATGTCCGTGGGGATCCCATGCAGCTGCACGACATGCTGCACCAAAAGGTCCGCTGTCTCTCGTGCCGTTGGAAGCCCACATAGAGGAACGAAGTGGGCGGCCTTAGAGAAACGGTCCACAATGGTCAGCATGGTGTCAAAGCTGTTGGATACTGGAAGACCGGTTATGAAGTCCAGGGCAACGTGGGACCACGGCCTCCCAGGGGCTGGCAACGGATGGAGAAGGCCCGCCGGCAGAGATGAAGATGTCTTTCCGATGGCGCACTGGGGACAGGCACAAACATAGCTGATGACGTCATTCCGGAGACCTGGCCACCAGAACGATCTCTGGAGCAGCTCCACCAGACGGGAGATCCCAGGGTAGCAGGCAAGCTTAGATAAATGGGCCCAATGGATCACGTCACCCCGAATGGATGATGGCACGAATAGTCTTCCCGAAGGACCTCCGCCTGGACCTGGCTCGGCTTCCTGTGCCTTCAGGACCTTGTCCCTGATAGCCCACGAGAGGGCACCCATGACACATGAGGCCGGGAGGATGGTGTGCTCCTGCTTCTCAGAGACCTCCGAGGCGAACTGCCTGGACAGAGCATCTGGTTTAGCGTTCTTTGACCCCTGGCGGTAGGTGATGGTGAACCTGAAGAGCCCGAAGAATAGGGACCAACGTGCCTGGCGAGCATTCAGGCGTTTAGCCATCCTCAGGTACTCCAAGTTTTTGTGATCAGTCCACACCACAAAGGGTAGCGTGGCCCCCTCCAGCCAGTGCCGCCACTCCTCCAGCGCGAGCTTCACCACCAGGAGTTCTCTGTCGCCGACGTCGTAGTTCATCTCAGCGGGCGACAGTCACCAAGAAAAGAAAGCACAGGGGCGGATCACCCCGTCCATTGGGGAGCGCTGTGATAATACTGCCCCCATCCCCGAGTCAGAGGCATCCACCTCAACCAGGCACTGCAGAGCGGGGTCCACCTGCGTCAGGACCCGAGAGGAATAGAATTCCATCTTCAGAGCCGCAAAGGCCGACGCAGCCTCCTCTATCCACCGGAACGCCACCTTGGGGGAGGTGAGGCGAGTCAGGGGGAGGACGATCAAGCTATACTTAGGCACGAATCGCCGGTAGAAACTGGCAAACCCCAGAAATTGTTGCAGCTGTTTCCTTGATGACGGGGGGTGGGGGGGGATCCACCACTGCCCTCACCTTCTCTGGGTCCAGGATGACCTGATTGTGTGAGGTGATGAAGCCCAGGAAGGAGGTCTTCGAGGTGTAAAACTAACACTTTTCGGCCTTCACAAAAAGTTTGTTCTCTAGCAGCCGTTGAAGGACCCGCCTCACGTGGACCTGATGCTCCTCCCGGGACTGGGAGAAGATCAGGATGTCGTCCAGGTAGACGAAAACGAAGGACCCAAGGAAATCCCGGAGGACGTCGTTGATGAGACGCTGGAAGATGGCCGGAGTGTTGGTGAGCCCAAACGGCATGACGAGGTACTCAAAGTGGCCGCTGGGGGTCCGGAACCCCGTCTTCCACTCGTCGCCCTCCCGGATCCGCACAAGGTGGTAAGCACTGCGGAGATCCAGCTTCGTGAACCAGGAGTTCCATGGAGGGAGTCGAAGGCAGAGTCCATCAGAGGTAGAGTACACTTGTCCTTAGTAGTGATATCGTTCAGAGCCCGGAAGTCGATGCAAGGGCGAAGGGAACTGCACTTCTTCCCGACAAAGAAGAAGCCTGCCCCCACTGGCGATGACAACGGTCGGATAATGCCCGAGCTGAGCAATTCCTTAATATACCCCTCCATAGCCTCCCGTTCCGGAGCTGATAGGCTGTAAAGGCGACTTGACGGCAGGGGGACACCTGGGTGGAGGTTAATGGCACAGTCGTACGGGTGGTGGGGGGGAAGGGACAGTGCCTGGGATTTGCTAAACATCGCTCCAAGGTCATGAAACTCAGGAGGTACCCTGGACAAGTCGGGGGGCGGGGGAGGAGAGGGGAACCGATGGAGAGCAAGCTGCTGACTGGAGGCACGCACTCAGGCAGAAAGGACTCCAGGCGAGAACACTCCCAGTTCACCAGTCAAAGGTAGGATTGTGCAAGCGCAGCCAGGGGTAACCCAGGATGACGGGGGCAGCCGAGGTGGAAAGCACGAACAGCCGGAGGTCCTCTCGATGGTTACCAGAAATGATGGCAGAGACCAGGGCGGTCCGGTGCGTCACCTTTTCCAAAGGGGCTTTTGACAGGGTGACGAGGTTGAGGGGAGTCGGCAGAGCTTGGCAGGGAAGCCCCAATCGGGTTGCCAGTTTCTCAGAGATAAAGCTCTGCTCGGCCTCCGAGTCCGCCAGTGCGTGTGTGAGGAACTCTGAGTGATTGTGACAGAATCTAATCGGCAGGAGACATTTAGATAGGGGATTTGGCCGAGATGAGTCCGCGAGACCCCCTACAGTGACTCGTGGACCCCCCCTTTTGGCCAAACTGGGCAGGACTCGATTTCGTGCTGGTCATCCCCACAGTACATGCAGAGACCTAGGTCCCTGGGTCCCTGCAGCGCTGTCTCTCTGCCTGCAAGATTTTGGTCTGTCCCATTATCATAGCCTCAGGTTCGTCTGGGCCCTCTAGCGCGGGCAGCGCCAAGGTAGAAGACTGAGAAAAGCATTGTGACAGTCTGCTTGAGCGGCTGGAAGACCTCCGCTCGGCAGCTCGCTCTCTCAGCCTGTTGTCTAGATTAATGGTCAATGAAATTAGCTCAGTGAGATGTTCAGGCTTATCTAAGCGGGCCAGCTCGTCCCGTAGGCTAGGGCTCAGGCTACGGATGAAGATGCTGCAAAGCGAGGCGTCCTCCCACCCAACTTCCGCCTCTACCACCCGGAAGTCGACAGCATAATCGGCCACTGACCGACCACCCTGGCGAAGATTTAGCAAACGGGTGGTTAGCACACAATCACGATCCGAATGGTCAAAAATTTTGTGGAAATCATGGACAAACTGGGCGTAGGTTAGATTGGCGCAGCTGGGTTTCGCCATTATGGCATAAGCCCATGCTAACGCTCGCCCTTCCAATAGATTTGCCACGTAACCGATTCGGCTGTGATCGGAGGGGAAGTCCCCGGGAACCCGCTGAAACACCGTCTCACACTGGAGGATGAAATCCCAAGCCTCCCTGAGCTTCTTGCTGAAGCGCGTGGGCGTGGGGATCGGCGTGAGACGAGTGAGCGAGCCTGGGCTAGCCTGGCTAGATGGAGCGCTAACAGGAGCTGGCCTGCTGCTCTGAGCCGGAGGGAACGCATGCTGTCCTTCCAGGCGATCCAACCAGCTGTTTATCTGAACTAAATGGTTCAGTATGACCTGCTGCTGGTGAGTAATTTGATCAACTCAAACTTCTAAGATGTTTAACTGGTGTGCGAGCCCGATGTTCGCTGGGTCACTCTGACGGAGCCGTACTGACATAATGTTGGACCCAGGGAACACACACACACAGGCTCAAGTGCAATACAATTATCTTTATTGATTTACCAGCAGGTGTGTGGGTGCGTGTATGCAGTATGTGAGTGTATTGTGGGTGAATGAGCTGCAGCCGGGGGCGAGACAGAGCGCCGTACAGCCTGGCAACCCTAGGGACAGAGCCAAACACAGATGTTAGATTCAGCCGTGTAACTGTGAATGGGTAAACTGACAGGGCTTACTTGCAGGTGTTCTCGTGCTGGCGCTGGCTTGGGCTTTGGGCCTCCTTCCAGGGAGACAGCATCTGCAGAGCGCACCCGGCAAGGAGCTGTGATGCGCGGCGTGGTGAAGGGAGCAATTCCGCTGCCACGGGGGAGAGAACCACCGCCAAAGGGATCCACCTGTGCACAGGGGAGAGCCTGGGAGAAAAGGTGAGTTTGATGATGAGCTTACATGCTAGCGGAGAGTCCATAAGACGATGCACAGGGCTGAGAGGAATCAGGCGTGCGCGGGACGAAGATTGTAGCAAAGCAGACGGCTCCGTGCTGAAGCTCCAGGCAGAGCGGGCTATATAGCCCGAGGCTGATTACCCACAGGTGTACGCGCAGCTGAAGCAGGTGACGGCCCAGAGTGAGTCATGACATCTCCTAAACCTGGATTTTTACCTGGCTTGCATATTGGAACAATAACAGCTTCTTTCCATGGAGTAGGCAGTATCCCTTCCTCCCAAACCTTGTTGTATAACTCTAATAGTATCTTTTTACCAGTATCACTCAGGTTTTTAATTTTTTTATAAGTCACTTGATCTTTCCCTGGAGTTGTCTTACAGACTTTCCTTAAAGTATGATTTAACTCAGACATTGAGAAACACTGATTCATTACATTGTCAAACTCTGCCTCATCTTGCAAAGCTCCAACATTATTTAATTACCTCCGCCAGGCCGCAGGCCAGGAGGTTATGTTTTTGCCGAGGTTTGTCTGTCTGTCTGTCTGTCTGTTGGTTAGCAAGATAACTCAAAAAGTTTTGGACGGATTTTGATGAAACTTTCAGGCGTTGTTGCAAATGGTACAAGGAAGAATTGATTAAATTTTGGGGATGATCTGGATCACCGTCTGGATACAGGAATTTTTTACAGGATTCTTTAACATTGTGACATAGGGCCATTTTCAACACACAGGATGAGGAGAATCACCGTGCTGCAGCGACACAAGAAATGCAGCGACTCAGGCGCTATTTTTTTTTATTGATTTTTTTTCTTATTACTGTTACAACTCACCGCTCATTAGCGGCGCCAGCTGAGTGCACACCTGCACCTCGTCAGCAGCGTGGCATATAAGCCACTCTGCCCTGGGCCTCGGCCTGAAGCCGTCTGTTCCCTTCGGCTACTTGCTTCAGAGGAACCCCCTCGCCTACCAGCAAGATTACCCGCGTAAGCATACCTCCTCTTGTGTTCCAGTTTCTCCCCTGCGCACAGGTGGATCTTCCCTGGCGGCGGACTCCGCCTCTGCATCACCATCTCGTTGCTGCTGTCAGGTGCATCGTCAGGTTGCTGTCTCCTGGACTCGCCCTTGTGCACGCCTGCCACCTGCCCTGCCAAGTAAGCCAACAAATCCCTTGTTACCTGTTGTACTGGTTTGGTGCCCGTCACCTTCTCCCTGTGCTCTCTCCCCAGGGTTGTCTGGCTGTACGGTTTCCTGCCTCCGTGCCTGACGCTGAAGTCCGCCATCAGTACATCCACATACCACAGACACGCATCCACACATCCTTGTTGTTAAATAAAGCTGTTAAATTCACTCTGAGCCTGCGTGTGTGTCTCCTGAGCCGTGCGTTATGTCAATTACCTCCGCCAGGAGGTTAGTTTTTTTTTTTTTAAAGAAGATCTGCTCGATATTGCCAGTCATGCCTCGTTCAAAGTCTAAAAGTGTGAAACACAGAAGGCAACAGAGTGCAGAGTGCATGAGAAAGAAAATAAAAAGGCAGGGAGATAACACAGACGATGCGGAGAATCACCGTGCTATTGCTAGTCATATGTTTTAATGGTCAAGGAATCTCAAAACGTACACACAAACACTGTATGGGGGGAACTGTCGCCGCCATTACGGAAAATGCCATTTTCGTGAATTATTTTTTTATTGATTTTTTTTCTTATTACCTCCGCCAGGAGGTTAGGTGTTTTTTATTTTTTTTAAAAGAAGATCTGCTCGATATTGCCAGTCATGCCTCGTTCAAAGTGTAAAAGGGTGAAACAGAGAAGGCAACACAGTGCAGAGTGCATGAGAAAGAAAAGGCAGGGAGCTAACACAGAGGATGCTGAGAATCACCGTGCTGCAGCGAAAGAAGAAATGCAGCGACTCAGACAAGGGCTATCCCTAGATGCTATTGAAGCTCGTCGAGCTTAGGACAGAGCCGCTAAAATGCAGCATAGACAGGATGAGAGCCCACAGGCTGCAGCTTCTCGCCATGCTAAAGACAGAGACAGTACACGGCAGCATAGACAGGATGAGAGCCCACAGGCTGCTGACACTAGGCTGGAGAAAGAGAAAAGCAGGTCCCAGTTTTGCAGAGCACAGAAGACAACAAATATGACTGTAGATGAATGTGCTGCTGTCTTTATGTCTAAAATAGAGGAAGGACCCATTTATGCCTGCTCTTCTTGCCACAGGCTGCATTACCGATCATCAGTTGTAGAAATGAAGGCTGAGAAATATAAGACAAACGAAGCCATTGATAGAATCATCAAATCAGGTAGTCAGCTTGTAAACCACAACAAATCCTGGGTATGCAATACATGTCACGGATCAATGAAGCGTGTAAAAATACCCACACAGTCATGGGTGAATGATTTGGCCCTTGATAACATACCACTAGCATTAATTGATCTGAGGCCTCTAGAGCTCAGACTGATCAGCCAGAGGATACCATTTATGAAGCTCATGGGCCTACCAAAAGGAGGACAAAAGGCCATCCACGGAAGTGCAGTGAATGTGCCATGTAAGCTGCAGCCAGTAGTGTCCTTGCTGCCAAGACTTCCAGATACAGCAGAAGTTGTCGCCCTCAAGCTAAAGTGGAAGTTGAGTTACAAAGGACACTACATGCACGAGTACATTCGTCCAAAAAGAGTGATGGAGGCGCTCACCTGGCTAAAACAGAACAACCCTCTGTATAAGGATGTGCATATATGTCTGGACTGGGAAGACAGGTGAGTCCCATCAAAAGTATTTATTTTCTATAAATTTATTGTACAAGTATTTGAATAGCCATGGCCACTGCAATTTCCATATATTTTCAGATCGTTTTAATAGCATCTTTACACATTTTTTAATATGTCACTTGTCTAAAAGGATCATCATATTGTATGAATCCATGTTTATACATGAAATTCCTAATATTTCTTTATGGATTATATGCATCTGTATATTTGCAATATTCTGAAAGCATCTGAAAATATTCACCCATGGCATCTTAAAATCTTCACACTTTAACAAGTCATGACAGAGCATTTCAATATCCTCCTCACAGATGACTCCACTGATATAATTTTCCCTATTTATTATAATTTAATGGCAAATCTTGATTTGTATATACATGTATATGTATGTCTTTTTCAGATTGTTCATTCAGTTATTTGTTTTACATTTTTATAAATATAATATTTACAAAAAGGTGGGAAGATGACGATCCAGAGTTGTGGGAAGCAATTTCCAAAGCCTTTCACGAAGACATGGAAGTTGACGAGGTGCCAGCACCAGCTCCTTCATCACCTCTGCCCACAGGAAATGACTACCTCATTCTGGCTCATGTAGCAAGAAGGCGCAGCTTGCAGATTAAGGACGTCCCTGGGGATGGAGACTGTTTCTTCCATGCTGTGTCAGTTTCCCTAGGTTCAGTTGAAGTACAGAACATCAGTGGGCCTGATATACGGCAAAATTTAATTGATTATCTGGAGACCATGCCCTTCAAGAAGCACTATAGCAACTTCCTGCAAATTGACAACAGCCCACACCAGTCACCTCTATGTAAAACCGTTACTCAGCAACAGAAAAGACAGTATGACATATACATTGACGGTTTGAGAAATGGCGCCTGGGCGGACAACCTTGCAGTTCAAGGAGTTGCAGATATGCTCAATCTGAACATTGAAGTCTTAAACACAATAACTCCAGAATGGCCACACAATGTTCATCCGCCACAACGGAGAAGTGACTGCACCATAACAATTGGACTTATGGGCCAGGATCACTATGTGGCGCTGGGCAATGTGGGCAGTGAAACCAGACAGGAAACTGAAGCCAGAGTGAAAAGGCAAGCACTGGAGGATGATAGATAGATAGATAGATAGATAGATAGATAGATAGATAGATAGATAGATAGATAGATAGTTTATTTCGAACACAAAAATATAACAAAAACAAGCAAATGGCAAATGCAATAAAGTAACAGTATACACTGTTCGAAAGGGAGAAGGAAGAAGTGAACACTTATTAATTCCATCTCCTCTGTTCCATAGATACACCCGTGTGAATTTTATACAAATTACCAACGTTAAGACCCCAAGTAAACAATTTACTGTATTTTTTACAAATCAACATTAACACCCATCCATTCTAACATACAATGAAGTCCATACATCAAAACCAACCTCAAACAACACAGATATACACAGTGCTGTCCCACCCACCATTCCATAGTGTCCCATAATGTCCCAGAGTGAACATAATGAATCGTACATATAAATACTACCCTTCTAACATATATCCTTTCAGCAAATGGTGCTTATACCTCTTTTTGAATTGATTTCTGTTTGTACATAGTTTCAGTTCCGGCTCCAGACTGTTCCACAAATCCACCCCACAGACAGATAAGCACATACTTTTCTTGGTTGTACGTATCTTGGGTTTTGTAAAGTTTAAGTCTCCTCTCAAATTATGATCATTGTCTCTTTTTTTAAATATTTTTTGTATATTAGTTGGGAGTTGATTATTAATTGCCCTGTACATTACTTGTGCTGTCTTAAATTTAACTAAATCGATGAACTTTATGACATATGACTTTAAGAACAATTGTCACGCCGCGCCGCTCATCAGCGGCGCCAGCTGCACGCACACCTGCACATCGTCAGCGGCGAGGGATTTAAGCCGCCTCGCCCTGGGCTTCGGCCTGAAGCCGTCAGACTTCGCTCAACGGATTGCTGTGAGTTCCCTCTCATACTTCAGCAAGCATTGTGGTAAGAAGCCCTTACCTTTCCCTCTCCAAGTCTGCTCCCCTGTGCACAGGTGGATTTCCCGGCGGCGGACCATTCCTCTCCATCGCCTGTTCCTCGCTGCTGCACCGGGCTCTCCAGGTTGCTGTCTACCGGACCTCGTTCCTTGCTGTGCCAGCCACCTGCCCTTTCCAAGTAAGCTCTTCTCCAACTTGTATATCTCCTGTGTTGGTGTGTGCCCGTCACCCTTCTCCCTGTGCTTTTCCCATAGGGTTGTCCGGCTGTACGGTCTCCTGCCTCTGTGCCCGAAGCAGACGCCACCACCAACACATTTACACCTCGCAGACACACATTCATACACCCTTGTTGTCAATAAAGCTATTTGAGCTACTCTGAGCCTGTGTGTGTGTCTCCTGAGCCGTGCAGTATGTCAGTACGGCTTCAGCAGAGCGGCTCGGCAGACGGCGGGCTTGCACACCGGCTTACCACTCTCGAGGCTCGAGTGGACCAAATAGCTTATCAGCAACAGGTGATACTCAACCAACTGATCAACATAACTAACCGATTGGACCGCTTGGACCCCCAACAGCCGTTCCCCCCGGCTCGTCAGGGTGGCGCGGCTCCTGCTGCTCCAGCGGCCGTCCAGCAGGCTCCGGGAGCACCGACTCAGCTCACACCCATTCCAACCCCCGCCCGCTTTAGCGGTAAGCTCGGCGGAGCGCGGGGGTTTATAATGCAGTGTGAGTCCGTGTTCCACCGTGTGCCCGGAGACTTTCCTTCAGATCATAGCCGAATTGGTTATATTGGGAATCTCCGAGAGGGGCGAGCACTAACCTGGACTTACGCCGTAATGGCGAGGCCCAGTTATGCCACCCTCACTTATGACCAATTCGTGAGACGCTTCCTGGAGGTTTTTGATCACTCTCGTACCGAGACAGTCCAGGTCGATCGGCTTCTCAGCCTCCAGCAGGGAAGCTGGTCGGCAGCGGACTATGCGATCGACTTCCGGGTAGCGGCGGAGGAATTGGGCTGGGATGAACGCTCATTCTGTGGCCTTTTCCTCCGCAGTCTCAAAGATGATCTGAAGGATGAACTGGCTGGGCGGGATATCCCGGAGACTCTAGCGGAGCTAACATCTCTAGCTATCAGTTTGGATAACAGGCTGCGCGAGCGCTCCTCGGGGCGGAAGTCGTCTTCTTCTCGCCCTCGTGGAGCCTCGTCGCGCCAGTTCCAAGCTCGCCCCCTGGCGACGCCGCCACCATCGCGCCCCGAGGAGTCGGAGCCGATGGTGACGGGCTGGACAAAGCTCTCCCCGACGGAGAGACAACGCCGCCGTGAGTTGAATCTCTGCATGTATTGTGGGGACAGTCAACACACGGTAGAGCTTTGTCCACAGAAGCCAAACGGCGGGGTCCGCGAGTCACTGTAGGGGGCCTTGCGGACATCAATCGGTTAAGTCCCCTCACCCAATTAAAGCTGCCCATCCGATTTTGTCACAACTCCACTGGGCATCTCACTCACGCACTGGTGGATTCGGGCGCGGAGGGCAGTTTTATTTCACAAAGCCTGGCAACCCGATTGGGCATCCGCTGCCAGGCATTAAAAACCCCTATCTCCCTGGTCAACCTCTCCCATGTCTCCCTGGGGAGAGTAACACACCAGACCGTCCCCGTTCCGGTTATCATCTCTGGAAATCACCGGGAGGAGATAACCTTCTACGTCCTGCCCAACTCTGTGTCGCCCGTCATCCTGGGGTACCCCTGGCTACGCCTCCACAACCCCATTTTGGATTGGAAGTCCGCCGGGGTGTCGGCATGGAGCACATTCTGCATGAGCACCTGTTTACAGTCTGCTGCCTGCTCTCCGTCCTCTTCCCCATCACCTACGGATGCTGCGCTCCCCGACCTATCCCTGGTGCCATCGGAATTTCACGACCTGGGTATGGTATTCAGCAAGTCCAAGGCGATGTCTCTTCCTCCGCATAGACCCTATGACTGTGCTATAAACATCCGCCAGGGGGCACCCTTACCCTCGGGGCGACTCTACAGCCTGTCGGCGCCGGAGAAGGAGACCATGATCGCTTATCTCAAGGAGTCGCTGAGTGCTAGGATTATCCGTCCCTCGTCATCACCTGTGGGGGCAGGATTCTTCTTCGTGGGCAAGAAGGACGGTTCCCTCCGTCCT
Source organism: Pholidichthys leucotaenia (assembly GCA_020510985.1). NCBI lineage: Eukaryota > Metazoa > Chordata > Actinopteri > Cichliformes > Pholidichthyidae > Pholidichthys > Pholidichthys leucotaenia. The sequence continues at coordinate 53,128,666 of CM035836.1, forward strand.
TGCATCGACTATCGCGCCCTAAACGACATCACGGAGAAGGATCGCTATACCCTGCCCCTCATGGACACCGCCTTCCACTCCCTCCAGGGGGCGACTTGGTTCACCAAGCTGGATCTACACAGCGCATACCACCTCGTCCGGATCCGGGAGGGAGATGAGTGGAAGACAGCCTTCCGTACCCCGAACAGCCACTTTGAGTACCTTGTGATGCCGTTCGGGTTGACCAACGCTCCAGCCGTCTTTCAGCGCCTCATAAATGACGTCCTCCGGGATTTCATTGGCCTTTTTGTGTTCGTCTACCTGGATGACATTCTCATCTTCTCCAAATCCAGGGACGAGCACCGGGTCCATGTGAGGCGGGTCCTCCAAAGACTGCTGGAGAATCGGTTGTATGTGAAGGCCGAGAAATGTGAGTTCTACGCTAAGACAACATCCTTCCTAGGTAATTTTTATAACGTTTGTATACCACTGTTAATAGTCTCTCGGCGCCACACCAGTCGGCTGCCTTTTGCAACAGCGGCTCGATTCCGAGTTTTTTTTCCCCTTCCTCTCTCTTTTGATGCTCTGAGTGTTGCTATCCCTGTGCTGTTGCAATCCTGGAATTTCCCCGTTGTGGGACTAATAAAGGCTTATCTTATCTTCCTCGGGTTCATCATCTCCCACGACCAGGTGCTTCCGGACCCAGTGAAGGTGAAGGCGGTGGTGGAATGGCCCACACCTGCATCAAGAAAACAGGTGCAGCAATTTATCGGGTTTGCAAATTTCTACCGCCGCTTTGTCCCTAACTTTGGCACCATCATCGGCCCGTTGACCCGCCTCACGTCCCCTAAGGTCCCGTTCCGGTGGACCGAAGAGGCCGCGGCTGCTTTTCAGGCGCTGAAGGCGGGGTTCTCCTCCTCCCGGGTCCTTAGCCAAGTCAACCCTGCACTGCAATGCATCGTGGAAGTGGACGCTTCGGACACAGGAGTGGGGGCGGTTCTATCCCAGCGGTCGCCGGAAGATGGAGTCAAACGGCCCTGCGCTTTCTTCTCCCGGCGCTTGTCCCCGGCGGAACGGAATTACGACGTGGAGGACAGAGAGCTCCTCGCCATCAAGCTCGCACTGCAGGAGTGGCGTCACTGGCTAGAGGGGGTGGACCTGCCGTTCGTGGTCCTGACGAACCACAAGAACTTGGAGTACCTGAGATCTGCCAAGCGTCTGAACGCCCGCCAGGTGCGCTGGTCCTTGTTCTTTGCCAGGTTCCGATTCAACATCACCTTCAGGCCTGGCTCCAAGAACGGCCTGCCCGACGCCCTCTCTAGGCAATTCGCCCCTGAGGAGTCGGAGGACACGGTCCACACCATCCTACCCAGGTCGTGCGTCGTGGGAGCCGTCACCCGGGACATTGAAAGCAAGATCCGGAAGGCGCAGGAAGTGGAACCTGACCCTGGCGGCGGACCGGAGGGGAGGCTGTTCGTGCCATCCACGGTTCGGGGGGAGGTCATCCACTGGTTGCACACATCCAAGCTCACCTGCCACCCTGGCTCCTTCCGGATGATTGACCTCCTCCAGCGGTCCTTCTGGTGGCCGGGCCTGCGGAGGGATGCTGCCCGCTACGCCCGGGCCTGCCCAGTGTGTGCCACCAGCAAATCAGGTAATGCCCCTCCAGCGGGTTTGCTCCAGCCTCTGCCCATCCCTGGCAGGCCCTGATCGCATATCGCCCTGGATTTCGTCACCGGACTCCCAGTCTCAAACACCTTCGACACCGTCCTGACCATTGTGGACCGCTTCTCCAAGGCGGCACACTTCGTCCCCCTACGAGGTCTCCCAACTGCCCTGGAGACGGCGGACCTCCTAATCCAGCACGTGGTCAGGCTGCATGGGATTCCGGTGGACGTGGTCTCGGACCGGGGGCCCCAATTTTCTTCAGAGGTTTGGAGGTGGTTCTGCAACGCCCTGGGAGCCAAGGTGAGCCTCTCCTCCGGCCATCACCCCCAAACCAACGGGCAGTGTGAGCGGACCAACCAGGAGCTGGAGGCTGCGCTCTGCTGCGTCACGGCGTCCAAACCAACGTCCTGGAGTAACCACCTCGCCTGGGTTGAATACGCCCACAACACCGCTCGCTCTTCTGCTACAGGGATGTCCCCCTTTAAGGCGTCCCTGGGTTACGACCCCCCGCTGTTCCCGGCGCAGGAGAGTGAGGTAACTGTCCCCTCAGTTCGGGCGCATCTCAGGCAGTTCCGCTCCATCTGGGCGTCAGCGCGCAATGCGCTTTTACGCACGGCGGAGCGCAACAGAGCCGTGGCGGACCGGCACAGAAGACCTGCCCCGGCGTACAGAGTTGGTCAGCAAGTCTATGTGTCGACCCAGGACGTGATTTTAAAGGGCGAGAGGAGAAAGCTGGCACAGTGCTTTATGGGCCCATACCCCATCACCAGGATCATCAACCCGGTGGCTGTGCGTGTAGCTATTCCCCCCTCCCTCGGCATCCACCCCACCTTCCACGTATCCAAGGTGAAGCTGGCAGTCTCCAACCCCCTTTGCCCTCCTCCTGCTGCGCAACCCGCGCCCCGGATGATTGATGGCCATCCGGCCTGGCCCGTCTCCTCCATCCTGGACTCTTGGCGCCGGGACCGTGGGTTGCAGTACTTGGTGGACTGGGAGGGCTATGGGCCTGAACATCGGCAGTGGGTACCCTCGTCGTTTGTGTTGGACCCATCTCTCATTACTGAGTTCCACCAAGCGCACCCAGAGAGACCATCGCCAGGAGGCGCTGCTAGAGGGGGGAGTACTGTCACGCTGCGCCGCTCATCAGCGGCGCCAGCTGCACGCACACCTGCACATCGTCAGCGGCGAGGGATTTAAGCCGCCTCGCCCTGGGCTTCGGCCTGAAGCCGTCAGACTTCGCTCAACGGATTGCTGTGAGTTCCCTCTCATACTTCGGCAAGCATTGTGGTAAGAAGCCCTTACCTTTCCCTCTCCAAGTCTGCTCCCCTGTGCACAGGTGAATTTCCCGGCGGAGGACCATTCCTCTCCATCGCCTGTTCCTCGCTGCTGCACCGGGCTCTCCAGGTTGCTGTCTACCGGACCTCGTTCCTTGCTGTGCCAGCCACCTGCCCTTTCCAAGTAAGCTCTTCTCCAACTTGTATATCTCCTGTGTTGGTGTGTGCCCGTCACCCTTCTCCCTGTGCTTTTCCCATAGGGTTGTCCGGCTGTACGGTCTCCTGCCTCTGTGCCCGAAGCAGACGCCACCACCAACACATTTACACCTCGCAGACACACATTCATACACCCTTGTTGTCAATAAAGCTATTTGAGCTACTCTGAGCCTGTGTGTGTGTCTCCTGAGCCGTGCAGTATGTCAACAATGAATTGGTATGGTCTCTATATCCTGCATTGTTTATTATCCTTATAGCTCTTTTTTGTAATGTGCATATTGACTGTTGGTTGGTCTTGTAGGTGTTTCCCCAGACTTCTACACAGTAGTTAAGATAAGGTAAAAACAGTGAATTGTACAATAAGACCAATGATTTATAGTCCAAGATGTGTCTTGTCTTCCCCAGTATGCCTATACATTTTGCTAATTTGGCCCGGATGTGACTTATGTGAGGTTTCCAGCAGATTTTATTGTCTAGCGTCACCCCCAGAAACTTATTTTCCTGTACTGTTTCTATTCTGGTATCATCTATCGTTACCATTATTTCATGATTTATTTTATAATTTCCAAACACCATAATCTTTGGGTTTTTTTAGATTTAGAGATAATTTATTTTTGTTGAACCACTGCGTTAATTTTTCCATTTCAGTTGTGACCACCTCTAAAACCTGCTGCAAATTCTCACCAGTGCAAAGGATATTTGTGTCATCCGCAAACAAAATAAATTTCAGAATTTTTGATACTTGGCATATGTCATTTATATACAAAATAAAGAGTTTAGGTCCCAAAACTGACCCCTGGGGCACACCACAAGTGATGTCCATGAAGGGTGATTTGTGCTCTCCAATTTGTACAAATTGTTGTCTGTTACTTAAATAACTTTCCACCCAACTCAGTCCTACCCCTCTTATCCCATACCTTTCCAGTTTCCTTAGTAGTATTCTGTGGTCAATGGTGTCAAAAGCTTTCTTTAAATCTATAAATACTTCTATAGCAACCTTTTTTTTATCTATACAACTAGTAATTTCTTCTATAAGTTCGATCAGTGCCAAAGATGTAGATTTATCTGCTCTAAAACCATACTGGCTGTCTGTAAGGAGGTTGTGTTTTTCAGTGAAATCATCCAGTCTCTTAGTGAAGATTTTTTCAAGTATTTTGGAGAATTGTGAGAGTAAAGAGACTGGCCTGTAATTTGTGAAGTGATGACTGTCTCCTGTTTTGTATAGAGGTATTACTTTTGCTATTTTCATTTTGTCTGGAAATTTACCAGTTTGAAATGACAGGTTACAGATGTGGGTGAGTGGCTTAACAATTCCCTCAATTACTTTTTTCACTATTGTCATGTCAGTTTCATTCCAGTCCGTTGATTTTTTGTTCTTAAATTTACTCACAGTCTCGATAATTTCCTTTTCAGTAACTGCACCCAAAAAGATTGTTTGGATTTCTATCTTCTATTTCATTCACAGAACCACTGTGGTTTGTTTCTGGTGTCACTATTGATTTTGCTAATTCAGGACCAACGTTTATAAAAAATTTATTGAAACCACTGACCACATCTTCCATATTATTTATCAAACTGCCATTTTCGATAAAATATTCTGGATAATTTGCATTCTTAGGACGATTACTAATAATCCCATTGAGTACTTGCCATATTCCTCTTATGTTATTTTTGTTATTCTCTAGTATTCTGTTGTAATATTCTTTCTTACAGGTCCTCATTATAGTAGTAAGCTTATTTTTATATCTTTTATATTTGATCTCAGCTTCCACCGTTCTGCATTTCATGAACTGTTTATATAATGTATTCTTCTTTTTACATGCATTTATTAACCCCTTGATGACCCAAGGAATATTTTTTTTTTGTTGTCTGTCACTGTATTGTTTTATAGGACAGTATTTATTGTACAATGATTGAAATATTTGTAAAAATTTATCATATGCTCTATTTATGTCATTTTCATCATAAACTATCTTCCAATCTTGTATTAACAATTCCTTTGTCAGTAAATACATTGATTCTTTGGTTCTTATTCTTTTATATTTAATATTTTTGGTATACTTTTTCTTCCTATAATCACATTGATAGACAACAAAAATCGGCAGGTGGTCACTGATATCATTCAATAAAAGCCCACTCCTGATATTATTTTCCATAATGTTTGTGAATATGTTATCTATTAGTGTGGCACTGTGTGACGTGATTCTGCTAGTTCCGGTAATTGTTGGATGTAAGCCCATACTGTACATTGTGTTGATAAATTCTTCTGTCAAACTATGTTGTTTTGAGTTCATCAGATCTATATTGAAATCCCCACAGATGAACATAACTTTATGAGTTAGTTTTGCGTACATTTTTTCCATCCAGTCCTTAAATAAGTCAATGTTTGATCCAGGTGTTCTATATACACAGCTCACTACTACATTCTTCATATTGTCCAGACAGATTTCTATTGTAATACATTCAAATAAATCATCCACAGTTACTGTCAGATTTTCAACAACCTTGTATTTCAAGCTCTTGTCAACATAAATTGCAACTCCTCCTCCTTTTTTCACTTTTCTATTTATATAATTTAATTCATAGCCATCCATGGTAAAATCCACTCCTTTCTCTTCACTGAGCCACGTCTCTGATATTGCCACAATATTGAAGGGCTCTTTAAACTGATGTAAATAATCTTTAATGTTATTAAAGTTTGCATAGAGACTCCTGCTGTTGAAGTGGATCATCTCTTTGCGCAAGATGGTGCCCACAGTGGTCGCCATGGTGCTTCGCTGCGCCCTTTGTTTGTTTTTGTTTGTCAATTGTGTGTCTGCCAGCTCTTATACCCGTGAAGAGCTTCTAAACATCAGGACTTTCACTCCCACGGACCTACTCTCAGTTTTTTTAGCTCCTGCCGCCAAACTGGTTCATTGCTTAGCTCGAAAAGTGAGATGGCGAAAGAGAGGAAGACGAGCGGGCGCTCTCGTCCGGCTCCGCAGGAGAGGCACGCGCACGGCTTTGCCTGGCATATTTCTGTCCAATACCAATTCTCTCTCTAACAAGGTAGATGAACTGAGACTGCTGATGCGTTTTAAGGACCTCTCTTCCTCGGCTGCCCTCTGTTTTACCGAGACCTGGCTCAGGGAAAATACACCGGACAGCGCGTTGCGCCTCAAGGGATTTCAGCTGTTTCGTGCTGATCGAGACACAGAGCTCTCCAGTAAATCCTCAGGAGGAGGAGTCTGCTTCTACATCAACAGCAGCTGGTGCTCTGATGTAACGGTAATTTCCAAACACTGTTCTCCCGCCCTGGAATTTCTTTTTATTAACTGCAAGCCATTTTATTCCCCGCGGGAGTTCGCCTCATTCATCCTCGTCGCTGTGTACGTCCCTCCCGACGCGGACACGCGCGAAGCTCAGCGCGTGCTCGCGGATCACATCCAACACACGGAGCGGATTTTTCCAGACTCTCTGGTTATTGTGGTTGGCGACTTTAACCAGAGCAATCTGAGCCACGATCTCCCCCGCTACAAACAGTTTATTAAATGCCTCACCAGAGGAATAAACACGCTGGATCACTGTTACACCACAGTGAAAGACGCATATCGCGCTGTTCCCCGCGCTGCGCTCGGACTATCTGATCACGTGATGGTCCACCTCATTCCCACATACAGACAGAGATTAAAGCTCACTAAACCTGTTGTGAGCACTACGAAGAAATGGACCAGTGAAGCTGAGGAGAAGCTGGAAACGTGCATGGAAATAACTGATTGGGGCATGTTTAAAGGAGCCACACATGATCTGGATGAGTACACGGACACTGTGAACTCATATATCCACTTTTGTGAGGAGAGCATCCTTCCATCGCGCACCAGGGTGAGGTACTCTAATGATAAGCCCTGGTTCACTGCTAAGCTCAGACAGATCAGGAAGGAGAAGGAAGCAGCGCTGAAAAGTGGAGACAGGGGCTGCTACAGGGAGGTTAAATATCGGTTTAACAGAGAGCTGAGGAGAGCTAAATCTGTGTATTTTGAGAGACTCCAGCAGCAGTTCACTGCTAATGACTCGGCTTCTGTGTGGACAGGACTGAGGCAAATCAACAATTATCGGCCTCAGGCTCATAAAGGTCAGGATGACAAAGCCCTTTGTCAAAGACTGTCCCAACACTATGCCCGTTTTGACACCTCGTCATCTGTGTCCAACTCCCCCCCTCCCTCCAGCTCCACAGCCTCCACGATCCCTACTTCATCAAAGGTGCCCCCCCTCCTCCCCCCCTGCCCTTGTCATCAGTGAGCAGGACGTGCTCAAACAGTTCTCCAGACTGAACCCGCGCAAGGCCCCCGGTCCGGACGGCGTGTCTCCCTCCACCCTGAGACACTGTGCGAAAGAGCTGGCTCCTGTCTTCACAGACATTTTTAACACCTCCCTTAAGCTATGCCACGTGCCGTCCTGCCTCAAATCCTCCACCATCATCCCTGTCCCCAAGAAGCCACGGATCAGTGGACTTAATGACTACAGACCTGTAGCGCTCACCTCTGTAGTCATGAAGTCCTTTGAGCGCCTGGTCCTGCCCCACCTCAAGTCCATCACCACCCCCCTCCTGGACCCGCTGCAGTTTGCCTACCGAGCCAACAGGTCTGTAGACGACACAGTCAACCTGGCCCTCCACTCCATCCTGCAGCACCTGGACTCCCAGGGAACCTACGCCAGGATCCTGTTTGTGGACTTCAGCTCCGCATTCAACACCATCCGCCCCGCTCTGCTCCGGGACAAGCTGTCCCTGCTCAACGTGCCTGACTCCCTCTGCAGGTGGATCACCGACTTCCTGACGGACCGGAGGCAGCATGTGCGGCTGGGAAAGACTGTCTCAGACTCTGCTAGCATCAGCACCGGATCACCACAGGGCTGTGTACTTTCCCCCCACTCTTCTCCCTTTATACCAACTCCTGCACCTCCAGCCACCAGTCTGTCAAGTTGATCAAGTTTGCGGACGACACCACCCTCATCGGGCTCATCTCCAACAGCGACGAGTCCGCCTACAGGAGAGAGGTGGCCCAGCTGGCATCCTGGTGCAACAACAACAACCTGCAGCTGAACGCTCTGAAGACAGTGGAGATGATTGTGGACTTCAGGAAAGTCACAACCCCTCTGCCCTCCCTCACCCTCACAGGCTCTCCCATCACCACTGCTGATTCCTTCCGCTTCCTAGGCACCACCATCACCAGGGACCTCAAGTGGGAGCCGACCATCAGCTCCCTCATCAAAAAGGCCCAGCAGAGGATGTTCTTCCTGCGGCAGCTGAGGAAGCTCAAGCTACCCACCAAGATGTTAGTGCAGTTCTACACAGCCATCATCGAGTCCATCCTCACCACCTCCATAACCGTGTGGTACGCAGGAGCCACTGCCAGGGACAGACTAAGGCTGCAGCGCGTCGTGCGCACTGCTGAGAAGGTGATCGGCTGCAAGCTCCCATCTCTCCAGGATCTGTACATCTCCAGGACCCGGAGGCGTGCTGGCCGGATCATAGCCGATCCCTCACACCCTGGTCACGTACTGTTTGTCCCTCTCCCCTCAGGTAGAAGACTTCGGTCCATCCAGACTAAAACCTCCCGTCACATGAACAGCTTCTTCCCCTCTGCCATCAGACTGCTGAACACTAAGTGACTTATTGACTCTCGTGCACTATGTACAGCAGCTCAACCAGACTCATGTCAATCATCACTGTTTTCTTCCTGCATTACCGACTGCACTATATGGTTCTCCACATTATCTGCTGCTCGCTAATATATTTAAACTGCTGTCTAGTATTACTCACTCTTATTCTACATTTTATTGCATGTATAGTTTATTTCTTTTATTTTATCATGTTTAATGTTGCAGCATTGCACCGAGACAAATTCCTAGTTTGTGTACTACATGAACAATGGCAATAAATCTGATTCTGATTCTGATTCTGATCATAGAAATATTGAAATCAGATGTGACCATTGTGTTAAACTGTTCATCTGTGTAATAATTACAGTCATTATTGATTGAGTTAAATAAATTATTATCAGGGTCTATGTCATATTCTACGTCCTGTGGGTTGTGATCTGTGTATTCAAAAACTTTCAGTTCCTGTTGTTCCTGTTTGTTGATTTTTTGATTCATGTTGTTGAATGTTTTGTTGCAGATGAGTAAAATCTTTCAGTGTCCTACAGTTGTCTGAAGTGTTGCTGTGACTCCAGTTCATAATATTCATTGATATTTGTCCAGTTCCATAATATTACGGATGTTAATGACCTTGGCTTCTTCAGGCGATCCGTTTAATTTGATGTATATTTTACAGTTTGATGTCCAGGTGTTTTGAATCTTTTTCTGCTTTTTCATGTATCTTGCTTTCCTGGCTATTTCTGCGTTTTCTTTCGTGAGGTGCTCGTTTATGTAAATGTTTGTTCCTTTTAGCTTCCTACCTTGTTTCAGTAGCGCAGTCTTGTGTTTTTTGTTCACAAACCTCATGATCACAGCCGGTTTGTCGCCGCTTTTCCTGGGCAGATGGTGGCAGGACTCAATGTTGTTGCAGTCCAGCTGAATTCCTTTCGACTGCATGAAGGCCGCCACTTGTTGCTCAGCGGATTCCTCTTCCAGCTCACCTCCACTGCTGTCTGTGGCCACTGCTCTTGCGTATGATCGGGGTTTGATGTGGAGCCCTGTGATGATCACGTCGTTCGCCCGAGTGTTCTGGTCCATTTCCGCCATTCTGCTCTCCAGATACGCCAGCCTCTTGTCTTTCTCAGCGTTCTGGCTCCGCAGCGCTTTTATATCCTCCACTAGGTCCAGGATGCTTCTTTGCTGCGTCTTTACAGCGGAAATCTCTTCCGCCAAGAAATCCAGCACTTTTTTTATTTCACCCACCTCTTCATTCTGCAGAGCTCTCTTGGGACCCATTATCCCGGCCGATGATCGCTGATTTTGATTGTAGGAAAAAAAAAAAACACATGTGGGAGAAATCCCTTTGTTTCCCCTGAGCGCAAGGGGCGAGGGGCGAGGGGCCAATTGCTTCACCAGCTTCACCAGCCACTACTGGCAAATTCTCCTTATTTCTCACGAGCAGGTTCACTCTCCAGCGGCAGCAACAAAAAAAAGCTCAAAACGCCAGCTCCAAACTGCGTTCTAACTGTGTTTAACTGCCTTTTAAACAGAGACAAACTGGGAGCCTTTACCTGTGCATCCTCACTCGTCCTCACCCGGAACCAGAAATGATGAAGACCAAATTCATTTTGAACAGACAAGTAAACTGCGTGGCATCCCCTACGATACACTGCTGCAGCCAGAACAGGTAGCCGATCAAGACGACACATTTTGTTTGGCACCAGGGGAGCATCAGAAACCCTGCCTGTTCCTGACAGACAAGAACTTTGAGGAACTAGCTAATCCGTCAAAATATCCATTTGGCCGAGGAGGTTTGTCTAAGGAGAGAGAGAAGAAAATTACGGCAAGAAAATACTTCAACCAGAGGCTGCTGTACGCAGATGGCAGATTTGCCAGTGACATTGATTACCTGCTCGCAGCCCAATATGCAGTAGAAGCTAAACAAGTCAGTGATGATATTCAAATTTCTATGAGGCAGACCAGAGGTCAAACCTTTCAAAACCGCAAGATCAACGCTGGGCTCATGAAAAGTTCGGACAACGTTCAGGCCATGCTATGCACTGACACTGCCTTCAAATTCATGAAAAACATCCGGGGCTCCCCAGCATACTGGAATACAGTTTTGCTAGACCTACTGGCCATGGTCCGCCAACTGGGAATTCCCACATGGTTCCTCACTCTATCAGCAGCCGACATGAAGTGGCCAGAGGTGATCAAGAGCATAGCTCATCAATATGGTAAACATCTGACAGCTGATGATGTCAAGTCTATGCCATGGGAAGAAAAGTGCAGGTGGCTTAGGTCTGACATAATGCACGGCTCAGGAGACACACACGCAGGCTCAGGGTAGATTTAACAGCTTTATTAACAAACAGGGATGTGTGGCTGCGTGTCTGTGGAATAAGAATGTATTGGTGGTGGCGTCTGCGTCAGGCACGGGGGCAGGAGGCCGTACAGCCGGACAACCCTATGGGAGGAAGCAGAGGGAGAAGGGTAACGGGCACCACACCAATACAGAGGATAATGATGGTTAGCTGGCTTACTTGGTTACGACAGGTGGCTGGCGTTGACAAGGGCGGAGCCCGGGAGACAGTGACCTGCAGTGCCTGTGGCAGCAGCGTAGAGACAGCGGCGAGATGAGGAAGTCCGCCGCCGGGGAAGTCCACCTGTGCACAGGGGAAAAAGGCTGGAGGAAGAGGTAAGGGGAGCTTACCCAGATAATCTTGCTAGCAGGCTTGAGTACCGTAGTAGCAAATGGTGCCGAAGTTGAGAGACGGCTTCAGGCCGAAGCCCAGGGCAGAGTGGATTAAATACCTCGCCGCTGACGAGGAGCAGGTGTGCGCGCAGCTGGCGCTGCTGATGAGCGGCGAGTCATGACAAGGTCCAATCCCGTAACTGCTGCTCGCCAGTTCACACACCGCTTGGACACCTTCTTTAAAGAGTTCATTGGTGGAAAGGCACATCCCATTGGTGAACTGGCTGACTACATGATTCGCATCGAGTTTCAGGCCAGAGGTTCGCCACATGCCCATACGATCTTGTGGATCAAGGGTGCACCAAAACTGGATGTAAACAGTGACGAGGAAATTGCCTCATTCATTGACCTGCACCAAACATGCGCCATACCGGGAGAAGAAGACAGCAACTTGCGGGACCTTGTCCTTTCTCTCCAGAAACATGTCCACAATGCTACATGCAGAAGAGGAGGATCCTGCAGATTTCGCTTTCCATATTATCCCTCTGTTGAAACTGTCATCGCTTGACAGCCTGACACAGATGATTTTGAGCGTCTCATCAAGAGCAAAACAGAAACTTTCAAACGAGTATCCCAAGTCATGGAAAACAAAGATCTTCCTGAGGACATTTCCATTGACAATATGCTGAGTAAAGCTGAGGTGCAGCCACAGGTATACCAGGAGCTGGTTAAAATCATGAAATCTGGGAAGCAAGTGGTGCTGAAGCGTCAACCCTCTGAAAGATGGATCAACCAATATAACCCCAAGATCCTGCAAACATGGCGTGCAAACATGGACCTCCAGTTCATCATGGACCCATACTCCTGCATCATGTATATCACCAGCTACATGATGAAAAGTGAGAGGGCCACGAGCGAACTCCTGAAGAAGGTGGCAGAAGAAAGCAGGGGAGAAGACCTGAAATCTAAACTCAGAAAGGAGGGGTCAGCTTTCCTGAACAACAGGGAGGTCAGTGCCCAGGAGGCTGCTTACCGCATTCTCTCACTGCCACTGAAGAGAGCCAGCAGAAAGGTGATGTTTGTAAATACAGCGCCTCAAGACAAACGAGTGTCTGTGTTGAAACCGCAAAGGGTCCTGCAAGAAATGGACAATGATGATGAGGACATTTTTTGCACTTCACCGCTGGACCGGTATGCTGCCAGGCCTGATCAGCTCAAAAATATGTCTCTGGCAGAGTTTTCAGCCACGTATACAACAGGTTACACAGACGGTCCAGAAGACTCAGCTGACCACATGCCAGATGTGCTAGAGGGCAGTGATGACAATGATGAAGGTGTATCAGATGATGAGGGCCATTCCAACATACTGCCAGCTACCATCACTTTGAGCAATGGCCTGGGATTCATGAAGAAGCGCAAGCGGCAGTGTGTCATAAGGTTCCACAAGGAAAAGAAAGAGGGCGAAGATCGGTGCAGGAACCTCCTTATGCTATACTTTCCCTGGCAAGATGAAGTGGAAGACTTGAAAGGTGACTTTGCCTCCTACACAGAGCATTACGAAAGCGTCAAAGACACTGTCCATACTAATGAGGCCAAATACAGTGTCAATGCTGAAGAGCTGGACAGAGCATATGACGATTTGCAGAGGATGGGTCCTCCGCAAGACGCCTGGGATGATCTAGCTCCCAATGCTGAATTCCAACAAGCACAGCAACAAGATGATGGAATGGTCCATGAAAGACAGGTCCCTAATGAAGACCAACTACAGAATGTTGACCTTGCTCCAGAAGCTTCATCGAGCAACCACTCTGAGCTTCATGAACGTTTTACATCTGAGCTGAGCAAGGTCCTCATGAGCCCTCAGGAGTACAGGGCCATGATGAGGTCTCTAAACACCAAACAACTGGAAGTAGTGATGTTTCACCGAAAGTGGTGTAAAGATGCAATCTTCGCCTTGAAACATGACCGCCCCATGCCGCAGTTCAAAGTCTTCTTGAGTGGGCCCGGAGGAGTTGGGAAGAGTCACGTGATCAAACTAGTTCACTATGCAACCATGAAACTTCTCAAACCTCTGTCAGGACACTTTTTTTTTTTTATTTAAGTTTTTGTAAAGGGTATAAACGTCATTACAGCATTGCATTGTTTACATTTTCATCACATGTTCCCTTATGTTTTGCTATTTGACAACATTGGAAGAATAATTATTAAAACACCCCTTTTTTTAAAGTGAAAGAAAAAGTGAAATTAAAGAGAATAAAAAAACAAACAAACAAAACAAAAGAGCAAAAAACAAACAAACAAACAAACAAAAAATAAAAATAAATAATTCAAAATAAAAGAGCATCTGAGTAGCGTTGGAACAAAGAGCGGTGTAGGGAGCTTGGAATGAAGAAGCGATATGATTTTATAAACCAAAGTTTAATATCAGCTTCACCTCCCTAACATGTCTCATCTCGGTGCAGAAGCAGAATAAGAGGTCGAGCACAGTCAGACCTTCATACTTATACCCACACTCAACAAAAGACATTGCATATCAAAGCCGACATCCCGCATTAACATAATCCCCCCTCCATTGTCCTCCGTCTCCTCCACCTGACCCTGGGTGGTCAGGGAGATCGATCCGGTCTCCACCGCTGCGACTCCGTCTGCTCTTTGATCCTCGCTGGCGGTTGAGACCTCTTGTCCTGTTCTGAGGCGTGAGGTCATTCCACATATGTAATCACTAAACATTCTAATATATCTATACATATGTAGGTATGGAATATATGATTAATATAAGCCACAGCCCCCCCCCCCCAAACGACTAAGAAAAGGACAATCAAATTAAGTTTACAGTTTAAGATAATCTCTATGACATATTATACTGTTAAACCTCTTCACAGGGAAAACAAGGAAAAATCTTTCCAGCAGTCATGCTCCTGTAGAGAATTCAGTGGTAACCACAACAGTATAGTAATATCACAAATCAGCCTTAAAACTGTCACGGCACAATCTGATAACATAGTTAACAACTCTTGGTCAATTTGCATCAGTCCCTGTGCCGTCTGGGTTTTAATCTTCTCCCGAATCTGTTGTAGGTCCGCTTTGGCGTCCTGGTGGGACCCTTCTGTAAGGAATCTGCAGCTTGGGGAGGAGAGTGGTTATTTGTTCCCTGCAGGGGGGCTGAGTTTTTTTTCTTGGGGGGTCTACCCCGCCGAGGTGCTCTCGCCACCCGTGCAGGTTCGTCTCTCAACAAGAAGGCAGGTTTAAGTCTGTCAATGCTGACTGTTTCTTTTCTGTCCCCTAAATCAAGCACAAAATGCTTATCACCAGGTTCCAGCACTCTGAATGGTCCGTCGTATGGTGGACGGAGGGTTGATTTTAAAGCTTCGTGTCTAACAAAAACGAACTTGGCGTTTTTTAAAGCTTGGGGGACAAAAACCCGTGGAAAAGAATGATGTGCCGGTCCGGGGAGAGTGTCCGGTCCGGTGCTGCCTAAAGGCCTCAGGGCTGGAAGATGCCCAGGCTCTGGATTCTCTGGTAAAAACTCACCTGGGAGTCTGAGAGGTTGTGCAAAAACTAATTCTGCTGGGGAGGCGTCTAGATCCTCTTTAGGCGCAGAACGCAACCCCAATAAAACCCAGGGAAGTTTATTCACCCAATCTGTATCCGTTAGTGAGGCCCTGAGGGCAGCCTTTAAAGATCTGTGAAAACGCTCGCATAACCCATTAGCCTGAGGGTGATATGCGGTGGTGCGGTGAATTGTCGCCCCTAAGCTGCTGGCCATGGCTGACCAAAGCTCTGAGACAAATTGAGGCCCCCTATCGGACGTGATGTCCGATGGGACGCCGAAACGTGCCACCCAGTTTGTTAAAAAAACGCGAGCGACTTCCGCAGCTGTGGTTGACGCCAAAGGGACCGCCTCAGGCCAGCGCGTAGTATGGTCTATCATTGTTAACAGGTGTGTGAAACCCTGAGACGAAGGCAGTGGTCCCACGAGGTCGACATGAACGTGGTCAAACCTTCTGGCTGGGATTCGAAAAGGCTCCAGAGGAGCATTTGTGTGTTTGTGTATTTTGGCGAGCTGACAAGACATGCAAGTTTTTGCCCATTCCTTTACATTTTTGCGCAAGCCCGGCCAAACAAACTTTTCCGCGACCATTTTAACCAAGGCGCGCACCCAGGGGTGCGCGAGGGAGTGAACCGAGTCGAAAATGCGGCGGCGCCATGCAGCTGGGACTACCGGGCGAGGTTGGCCGGTTGAAACGTCGCAGATTAGGGGGGGTACACCGTCACATAAACCCCTTTCCTCAAGTCTTAACCCTGTTGGTCCAGACAGGAGCGCGCGCACATCCGCGTCACTGCTTTGTTCCTCTGCCATGGCTGCGTAATCTATCCCTACGTGAATTGGGGCCGCGTACGCGTCCGCGTTGGCAAAGAGTTCTGCGGCTGAGGTAGTATAATCTGTCTCCTCGTGCTCTGGCAATGTCACAGCGCGAGAGAGGCAGTCTGCTACCACGTTAAGTTTGCCTGCCACATGTCGAATGTCTGTGGTGAACTCTGAAATTGCAGCTAGCTGTCTTTGTTGCCTGCCTGACCATGGTTCTGAAATTTTAGCCATCGCAAAAGTGAGCGGTTTGTGGTCTACAAAAGCCGTGAAACGCCGCCCTTCTAACCAGAACTGGAAGTGGCGGATGGATAAATGAAGCGCTAGCAGCTCCCTGTCAAAAGTGCTGTATTTACGCTCGGTTTGGTTTAAAGATTTGCTAAAAAATGCTAAAGGTTGCCAGGTACCGCCAACATGTTGTTCCACGACTGCCCCTATGGCCAGGTCTGAAGCGTCTGTGGTTAACACTATGCGGGCCGAGGGATCGGGGTGAACCAACAATGTGGCATTCTCTAGAGCACTTTTTACTTCCGCGAAGGCGCGTTTGCGCTCCGGGGTCCATTCGACCGCGTTAGAAGGCTTTTGTTTTCTGAGCGCGGCATACAGGGGCTGCATGAGTTGAGCTGCGCGGGGGAGGAAACGGTTGTAAAAATTCACCATTCCCAAAAATTCCTGCAGCGATTTGACCGTCTGTGGTCGTGGAAAATTTTTTACCGC
This sequence comes from Pholidichthys leucotaenia, assembly GCA_020510985.1. Classification (NCBI taxonomy): domain Eukaryota; kingdom Metazoa; phylum Chordata; class Actinopteri; order Cichliformes; family Pholidichthyidae; genus Pholidichthys; species Pholidichthys leucotaenia. The sequence goes on from CM035836.1 coordinate 53,145,197, forward strand.
GCGGACTTTGTCTGGCAATGGGACTGCCCCCTTCGGTGAAACTCTGTGTCCCAAAAAATCCATTTGTGACACGCCGAATTTGCATTTGGCTGGGTTGATTATTAACCTGTGCTCTTCTAGTCTCTGAAAAACTGTAGTGAGGTGTTGTTCGTGTTCTTCCTCTGACGGGCTGGCTACCAGCATATCGTCGAGGTAGACGAACACGAAGGGGAGGTCGCGTAATACCGCGTCCATCATACGCTGAAAGGTTTGAGCAGCGCCTTTGAGGCCGAACGGCATCCGCAAAAATTCAAAAAGACCGAAAGGGGTTATTACAGCCGTTTTAGGAATGTCTTCCGCTCAAACAGGGACTTGGTGATAGCCGCGGACCAGGTCTATTTTAGAAAAAATGCGCGCACCCACCAGATGTAGTGAAAAATCTTGGATGTGGGGAATTGGGTAGCGGTCATGCGCTGTCGCATTGTTTAATCTGCAGTAATCACCACAAGGTCTCCAAGAACCGTCGGTTTTCGGGACCATGTGGAGTGGCGATGCCCAGGGGCTTTTCGAGCGTCTAATAATGCCTAATTTTTCCAGGGTGGTAAACTCATCCCGTGCTATGGCGAGCTTGGTCGCGTCTAAGCGCCGAGCTTTGGCAAACACGGGTGGGCCTGCTGTGGGGATGAAGTGTTCAACCCCGTGTTTCGCTACTGTTGCTGAAAATTTGGGAACTGTGAGTGCTGGAAATTGGGTGAGGAGTTGGTCAAACTTACCTCCTGCTGTTGTGACGCTGGCCTGCACGGGTGGTGGAGAAACTCGAGCTGAGCAGGGGATAGAAGAAAATGACAGTGCATTAACCAAGCGCCTATTTGCTAGATCGACTAAGAACCCATGTGCACACAAAAAATCAGCGCCCAACAAGTTAAAACTCACCGCTGCTACAATAAATGTCCATCTATAGTTGCGGCCGTGGATGCAAAGAGGCAGGTTCCTTTCACCGAAAGTGTCGATGATCGAGCCGTTGGCTGCCATCGCTCCATTTTCCCGGGGACCCATGGCCCGGTCTGCATGGGAAGGGGTGATAAAGCTCAGCTGAGCTCCAGTGTTGATAAGGAACTGTCTCCCGGTGTGTCCGTCAGTCACATAAAGCAGCTTATTCGTCTCGCCGAGAGCCGTAGCTGGCAAAGTTTTCCGGGCTTTGGCGTTTCCCCGAGTTTTTGAAATTGCAGGGGGGCACGCATTTGTACGCCCTCTTGGCGAAACGCTGATGAAAATAGCAGAGGTCGTTCTGCCTGCTGCGCCTTGGTTGTGTCGCTGCCATGGTGGGCGGGCTCTGCTCCGTTGTCTGCGGTTCTCCGCTGCTCTGGGCTTCCGCGCTGAGATCTGCAGATGCTGCTGTGGCCATCTGTTCGCCGCAGGCGTTGATGAGGCGTTGCGCTTCTCGGGCCAGCGCGCGGAAGTCCTGCTGGGTGTTGCATTGCATGTTGACCAGCGTCCCTCTCATGTGTGGCGGCAGAGTGCTGAGGAAGATATATTGGAAAAGGAAGTTGTCGTTGTCCTCTTCCTTAAGCTGCAGCATGTCCTCCATGAGGGCCTTGGGTCTGCATCCTCTGTGGCCGTAGATCGCCAGAATCCTCTCTGCTCTCTCCTCGGCTGAGGGGACGAAGTTCTCAGTGATGGTCGCCTTTAGTTCTCTGTATTTGTCGTGGGCGGGCTGTTGTCGAATTATGCTCTGCGCGCATCTTGACGTGGCGGCGTCGAGTTTGGCGACGATGTAGTAAAATTTCGTCTCGTCCGCCGTTATGCCCGCCAGTGCAAACTGAGCCTCAGCTTGCTGGAACCACGAGCTCGGGTCGTTTTGCCAGAATTCTGGCAGCTTGACGGTGACGGCGCTTGTGTGGGCCGTCCCTGATGTGTCCGCCGGGTGAGAACGCCTTTCTTCTGCTCTCACGGCGGAGCTGGGGATGGTGCTCGGTTGAGCCCTCTCTGTAGATTCTGCCGTGGGGGAACGTCTTCCATCCGTTCCCCTGTCTGCATGGGCGCTGGCGCTTGCCTGGGTCGCCTCCGATGAGTTAATCGCGGGAGAACGTCTCTGTTCCATCCTCACGTCTGGTCACCAGTGTAGGGAGCTTGGAATGAAGAAGCGATATGATTTTATAAACCAAAGTTTAATATCAGCTTCACCTCCCTAACATGTCTCATCTCGGTGCAGAAGCAGAATAAGAGGTCGAGCACAGTCAGACCTTCATACTTATACCCACACTCAACAAAAGACATTGCATATCAAAGCCGACATCCCGCATTAACATAATCCCCCCTCCATTGTCCTCCGTCTCCTCCACCTGACCCTGGGTGGTCAGGGAGATCGATCCGGTCTCCACCGCTGCGATTCCGTCTGCTCTTTGATCCTCGCTGGCGGTTGAGACCTCTTGTCCTGTTCTGAGGCGTGAGGTCATTCCACATATGTAATCACTAAACATTCTAATATGTCTATACATATGTAGGTATGGAATATATGATTAATATAAGCCACAAGCGGTGTCATTATTGATATGGTATTTGTCAAAGATTAGATCTAATGGAAGACACATATGCGATCCAGGGTTGCCAAAAGTTCAAGAACCCATCCATGTCCTGTCTCAGTGCGAATGTCAACTTTTCCATCGAGTAAATGTCTTGGATCACGTTAATCCAATCTTCAGGTGTAGGACAGTCCTTCAACATCCATTTTTTAGTTAGGGCTTTTTTACTTGCCAATATTAAAACAGTGAATAAATATTTTCCTCCTCGTCTTTCCAGTGAATCCGGTAGTAAACCCAAATACAAAGTTACAAAAGAAAAGGGAACTGTTATTTTGAATATTTTCCCCAATATTGTCTGTACATTGGTCCAATATTGGTGGATAACTGGGCATGACCAAAACACATGAAAATGATTTGCAGTCTCTTCACCACACAAGCGCCAACAATTCAACCCCTTATGAGTAAATTTGTTTTGTGCAGGTGTTCTGAAAAATCTTACCAAATTTTTCCATCCAAATTCTCTCCACTGCAGGGATGAGGTACTTTTCCATTGCTGTTTATTTAGCTTTTCCCATATTTCCAGTTGTAAAGTGAAATTCCCCTCTTTTTCCCATCTCTCTTTTATATATGATGTGTTGTCTCCTTTTAAGTCTTGAAGACCTTGGTATATTTTAGAAATGTATCTGATCCCTGGGATCCCTTTATATGCCATTAAGAAGACCTTCAGAACACCTGACTGGGCCCTTTCCAAATCCTCCTTTTTAAGTATATTGTTTATGTGGTGTCTAAGCTGAAAGAACCTGTAAAGGTCTTGATTTATTAGACCTTGTTTTTTCAAATCTTCAAAACTTCTTAAAATTTGCCCCTTAAAAAAATCGTAATATTTTATCAGACTGTTCTCTTTCCACTTTTTAAATCTAGTGTCTGTTTTATTAGGAGTAAAGTCTTGATCATAGGCAATCCATTGCAGAAGTCGATAGGGCTCTTTAGTTTGATTCTCTCTGACTATCTTAAACCAAATTTTTAGCGGGGTCTCTATCCACGGGTTAGTGCTATTCAAAAGTTTAGGTAAGGCATTGTTCCCTATTATTGCCTGTAGGGGAATGTCACTTGTTATTTGGCATTCCATCTCCTTCCATTGTGCAGTGTAGACTGGGTTACATATCTCTACTAAAGTTTTAATTTGTGTGGCTTTAAAATAGTCCCTGATATTTGACAGCGCAAGCCCACCTTTGTCTTTGTTTAGCTGTAGGGTTCTATATCTGATTCTAGGTCTCTTGCCCTACCATATGAATCTTGAGACCCTTCTGTCCAGCTCCTGCCATGTTTTTTTGGGAGGTTCTACCGGTATTGTTTGGAAAAGGTATAGAAGACGTGGAAGTATATTCATTTTGACTGCTTCAGTTCTTTGTGCAGTACCCAAGAATGGTATCGTATTCCATCTTGCTAGATCAGATTTTATTTTTGCCACCAGTGGATCATAGTTTAGTGTTATAATTTTGTTGAGTTGTTTCGGGATATTGATCCCCAAATATTTCATAGATTCCATCTCCCAGTTAGTTTTGAGTTTGCTTAGTGAATAATGATTTGGGTCATAGTTGAATGTTAAAACTTGGGTTTTATGCATGTTTAATTTGTACCCCGATAAATCTCCATACTCTGAAAAAACTGAGATTAGTTCTGGTAAAGAGGTGACCGGCTGCCCCAGGTATATTAAAATGTCATCAGCAAAGAGTGCTATTTTATGTTCCTTCTGACCAAGTGTAATACCTTGAATTTTTTGATTCTGTCTTATCCATTGGCTCAGAGGTTCTATGAAGATTGCAAAGAGCAGTGGAGACAAGGGCAGCCCTGACGACATCCTCTTTCCAGCTCAAAAGATGATGATAAATTACCGTTAATCCTTATTTTAGCTGTTGGTTTTTTATATAATGCCTGTATAGTTCTAATGAAGTTGTTATGAAAATTGAAACTGGATAAGATTCTATATAGGAAAGACCAGTCAACCGAATCGAATGCTTTTTCAGCATCTAATCCCAATATAACTGCATTTAAGTTATATTTTTTTATATGATGAATTATGTGTAAAGTGCGTCTAATGTTGTCTTGTGTCTGTCTTTGTCTTATAAAACCTGTTTGGTCTCAGTGAATTAAGTCTGTCAGTATGTTTTCTAACCTTTTGGCAAGGATAGTGGTAAAAAGCTTATAGTCCTGATTTAATACACTGATTGGTCTGTAGTTGGAGCATTCTAGTTTATCCTTTTCAGGTTTAGGTATGACTGCAATGATCCCTTCTCTCCAGGAGGGGGGGATTTCCCCTGTGTGGAGGACATAGTTAAATGACTTTGACTTTTAAAAAAGGCTCTATTGCACATTCCGAAAATGCAAAAAGACCAATATCACCGGTCCAAGTGTGTCACATCTCAAAAGTGCAAACATAACTCATCCCCCTGACCCACAGAACACAAAACATTCCCCACAGCCCATCTATTGATGAATGCCTCTAAATTGTCCACCATTTGATAGTAAGAGAACTCCACCCGGAGTCTGACTTTCAACAAGACCTTGAAAGCAGACACAGGATCCACATTGCCAGCGTTGCTAGCCCGATTTTTCCTCATCAGCCAGATGGCAAGCTTAGCAGTACCAGATAGGAAGTTCATCAAAATGTGGGCAGCCTTCCTTGCCACTTTATACTTTGGACCATAAATGAACAGACCAAAAGAGAAACGTTCACCCAAAGCACGAAACCACTCACGCAAAATATCAAAAAGTCCAGATAAACGAAAACATTGGACAAACAAATGCTCGAGGGTCTCAACTTGGGAACAAAATAAACATTCCCCCCCCCACATTCAGATCGAGGTGTGCCCCATATTTATTCGTAGCTATTGCCCCATGCATAATCCTCCACTGGAGATCTGCTGTGCGTTTCTCAATAGGTAGCTTGTACATGCACCACCAGCTGCCTTTTGGGGAGACCTCTGGCCCCAAACAGCCCGCCCACCTCGACTCCGTGACATCCTTCAGAGAGCGCAGATTCAGAACCTTCACACAGATGTGATACACCGCCCTTGTCCCGACAAACTGGAACTTGCCCAGGCGAGGAATCCTGAAGGTCAGTAGGTGATCCTCTCCTCCCTGCCACTCCCCCACAGCTGGAGTTATGGAAATTGCAGAAAAGGTGGACGCAGTGTCGTCATCCCATTGATTGGAAAGAGTGTGGTTTGTCGCAAACGCTCGGAGCGGTTGCGGCAGGGCGGCGCACACGTCCTCCACCACCCTGTGTAGCAGTCTGACAGATGTAATGTTGGCACTCCGCCTCAGCGTATCCATCGATGTGGTCGACATCTTTATAAGATGACCAAGCTTGGTACAGGGTGCCTCCCGCAAACAACTCCGCAGACTGACAGACTGCAGCACCTCAGCTTCGATGAATCGATTGAAAAACAGTGGTTCCCCGAACAGCCACATGCCCGGCGTCTCGTCACGGAAGTGGGCCACGTTGAAGACTCGCCATGCATGCAAAATGGACGTGTAAAAAGCAGATAGTCCAGTAAGGTCCACCCCCCCAGATGTCACGAGGAAGAGCTGCTTATCATAGCCCAAGCGACCAACTCTCCTCAGGAGCAGTTTAGCAGCGTCCATCCAGCAGGGTCCGCATCCGTAAAGGAGGCATTGTGCAGTTCGAAGCCTGAAGCAGGCGATCTTGGAATGTATGTCCACCGGGCCCTGTCCGCCCTCGGCCACAGGCAGGTAGAGAACCGGCGCACGGACCCAGTGGCGACCAGACCAAAAGAAGTCCACGATGATCTTCTGAATGTCCTCCACGAGGCTCCTGGGCGGTGTCAAAGCCACCAGCCTATGCCAGAGAGCCGAGGCAACCAGATTATTTGCAACCAGAACCCTGCCCCTATATGACAGCTGTGGTAGCAACCATTTCCATTTAGAAAAGCGAGCACACACCTTGTCCTTAACACCCTCCCAGTTCTTTCGTTCAAAAGCCTCCGAACCCAGAAAAACCCCCAACACTTTGAGACCGGCCGTCCCCCACTGTAGACCGCCGGGTAGGCACGGGACGCCTTGACGCGACCAGCGGCCCACCAATAGACCCTCACTCTTGGCCCAATTCACCCGTGCAGAAGATGCCCTTTCATAAACTGTCAAAGTGTCCACCAGACACTGCACATCCCCGTGGGAGGTGATGAAAACGTTGACGTCATCCGCATAAGCAGACAAGACGATCGGGCGGCAACAGCTTGATGGGCCCGGCAGAACCAGACCACCCAGCCGAGCGCACAACCTGCACAGCAAAGGCTCAATAGCCAAGCTGTACAGCTGACCCGAGAGTGGACACCCCTGGCGTATTCCCCGGTGTACAGGGATTGGGCGACTCAGGCCCGCCCCCATCTTCACCAAACACTCAGCTCCAGCATATAGCAGATTGACCCACCTCAAAAACATATCGCCAAAACCAAACCCCCTCAGGGTAGAAAACAAATAGGAATGGTCAACCCTATCAAAGACCTTTTCCTGGTCCAAAGACACAATCCCGAACTGTTAGTCATGATATTTGCTGAGCTGGAGAACATCACGTATGAGGAAAACATTGTCCATAATGTTCCGGTCAGGAATACAATATGTTTGATCCTTATCTACGATCAAACCCAAGACAGTGTTCAGTCTGTTTGCCAGGGCTTTAGAAAGCACCTTGTAGTCCGTGCAAAGTAGAGCCACGGGCCTCCAGTTTTTCAGCAGGGCCAAGTCCCCCTTCTTTGGCAACAGAGAGAGCACTGCACGGCGGCAGGAGACAGGTAACGTTCCCTTCCTGTAACAGGCAGTCACAACGTCATAGAAGTCTGATCCAATAATATTCCAAAAATGCTGAAAAAATTCCGCAGAAAGGCCATCAAGTCCAGGCGCGCGTCCCAGCGCCATCTGATTTACAGCCACAGTCAACTTATCCAAAGTCAGGGCACAGTCCAGAGCGGCCCTGTCAGCCGGGCCGAGCACCGGAAGGGCCTTGAAGAGCTGAGTTTGAGATTCTTTGCCACACGTTCCCGCAGCAAACAGGGCCCCGTAGTAATCCACTGCATGGCGCCGCATCTCGGATGGGTTCGTAGTCAGGCAACCATCTGGGAGTGTCAAGCAAGCCATCAACTTCTTTTTCACAGTAGACTTCTCCAAATTGAAGAAGAAGGACGTTGGTGCATCCATGTCCTGCAGGTGAGTGAAGCGTGACCTCACTAGCGCCCCCTCCACTCTGCCCTGCATGAATGTGCGCAGGGCCGATCTCTTCTCCTGCAGCAAAGGACCAGCGGCAGAATCCCGACCCGTAACCAAGCTGGCCTCCAGCTTCTTGACAGCGTCCTCAAGTTCACTGACCTTGGCGTTGATTATGGCAGTGGAATTCGCAGTGTACCTGTTGTGGATTTAGCTGTAACATCAGTTGTTATAAGGAAAGAATGTCCAAACACCCAACTTTACCTTCATTTGGCTTTACTGGAGAATGCTGCATCTCAATTTACAACACATTTGTTGTTCCCGCTGGCTAACATGCGTCCGTCTCTCTGATAGCACTGCATCGCTTATCACTTGACTTCTTCTTCTTCGGTCTGCAGCTTGAACAATAACATTTCATGGCCAAAGGTACAGCACCAGCGCCGTCTAGTGGACAATGTCTAGCGACTGCATTAAAGGAAAACACCTTTGGGATTCTAATTAAATTACTACTATAAATAGCTTTTCTGATTAACTATAAAATGTTTATAATATCTGTTTGTTTTCACGTGTATTTCAATATGTAATAACTATCAACTTATGTGTATGAACCATTATGAACTATTAAATATTCAACACCCTCCCCCCCAAGAAGACAGTTCAAATATTAACTTCAAAAGGATATAGTAGCTGAACTGGTCTTCTTAATGTCGTCCCAGTTGGAGTGCGCACAGCGCAGGATCTGACTAGTCCATCTCTCCCTGGGAACACCTCTATGATTAGTCCTGTTTTCCATGTTTGACGTGGTATCTTGTCATCTCCAATGAGGACCAAATCTCCTGGTTTGAGTTGTGTTGGATTTGGGGTATGACGAGTGTGAGCCGATCTGAGGTCCAGCAAATACTCCCTCCTCCATCTGTTCCAAAATTCCTTGACAAGTCTATGGCGATATTTCCATCTTCGGGTCAGCCTTTCTTTATTTGCATTTGCTATCTGACCTGTTGTGGAAAATGGCTTTGGTGGTAAAGAGGTAAGTCTTTTCCCTATGAGGAAATAAGCTGGCGTCAGAGGTTCTGGTTCTTGTAAATCGTTGTACACAAATGTGAGTGGTCTTGAGTTAATAGTGGCTTCTATTTCTGTCAACAGAGAAGTTAACTCTTCAAAGCTCAGAGATGCTCTGCCCATTACTCTTTTGAGGCATCCCTTTACAGAGCGCACTAACCTTTCCCAAAAACCACCCCACCAAGCCGCTCTTTCTGCAATAAATTTCCACTTGATTCCCTTTTCAGAAAAATATTCCAGCAGCTCTGGCTCCTTTATAGCCTTCCACAGTTCCTTTAGATCTTGATCTGCTCTCTTGAACGTTTTTGCATTGTCCGAGTAGATTACTCTACAAAGTCCTCTCCGTGAAATAAATCTCTTGAATGCCAAAAGGAAACTTTCTGTTGATAGACTCGATACTAGTTCAAGGTGCACTGCACGTGTAACTGCACAGGTGAAAAGTGCTATGTACGCCTTCTCTGCAGAATTCTTGGACTTTACAAACAGTGGGCCTGCAAAGTCAACACCTGTGACTTCAAACGGAGGTGCTTCAGTAACTCTGTCTTTGGGTAGAGGTGCAGCTGTTTGCTGTGCTGCTTTTACTTTGAATCTTTTACAGATAGTACAGTCTGAAATGCATTTTTTGACTAACTGTCTCGCGCGTGGAATCCAATACTTCTCTCGTAGATGAACTAGAGTGTCTCTCACGCCTGAATGCATGACATTTTCGTGACTGTATTTTATCAGAAGTTGTGCAAATCTGTGATTTGAGGGTAACAACCATGGGTGCTGCTCATTGAAACTCATGTTTGACTGATGCAGCCTTCCTCCTACACAGATTAAGCCTTGCTCGTCTAGAAAGGGTTTAAAGTCTCTGATTTTTGAGTCTTTGTGCACATTTTCTCCAGTTTTCAACTCTGTTATTTCTCTTTCAAAACTGTTAAGTTGCGCTTCACGTATCCATACCCTTTCAGATTTTGCCATTTCCTCTGCTGTTAGTTCTCCCCTTTGTCTTTGCTTTGAATGACAATTGTGGAGAAATCTTTGAATCCATGCAGTTACTCTTAGTACAGTCTGTAGCTTGCTGTATTTGTCCAGCTGTAGCAATGGTTCAGATTGCACTCTTTCACTGTTACTGAGATGTACTGCGACTTGACTTGCCTTTAGCTCAGCTTTAACCTCTTCTTCTGATAGTAGTTCTTGTGCTGTTTCTGGCGGTGTAGTTTGAAGCTCCTTTCCTTTCAAAAATGATGGGCCTGACCACCAGAGATTTTCCTCTTTCAACCTTGATGCGGACTGACCTCTTGTGGTGAGATCAGCTGGGTTCACCTTTCCATTACAATGTGTCCATAGTTCTGGTGGTGTCAAAGTTTGTATCTCCATCACTCTGTTGGCAACAAACTGTTTCCATTTCTTTGATGAACTGCGAATCCAGTGAATCACTATCATGGAGTCTGACCACATTCTGAGTTGAGTGATCTGCATATTCAGTGTCTTCAAAAGGTTATTTGCCAACCTTGATCCAATCACAGCTCCCATCAGTTCCAAGCGTGGCAGTGTGATTGTTTTGATTGGTGCCACTCTTGACTTGGATGCAACGAGCGCAGTAACAGTCTCTCCTTCTGTTGTTTGTCCTTGTAGATATGCAACTGCGCCATACGCCCTTTCGCTTGCATCTGTGAAGACATGGAGAACTTGTGATTTATCTGACAGTTTTTCTGTTCCATACCACCGCGGAATGACTATTTGGTGGATCTGAGGAAGCTCCATGCACCACTGCTGCCATGCCTGTGAAAGGTCTGGAGGCAGCTCATCGTCCCAGCTCAGGCCCCGTCACCACATTTCCTGAAACAGACATTTAACTCGAATGGTAAATGGCGTTAGGAACCCTATAGGATCAAAGAGTCTGGCGGATGATCTCAAAACACTCCTCTTTGTGTTTTCTTTTCCTTTTAGAATGTTCATCAAATGTTTGAGGTCAAAGGCAAAGTCATCTGTGTCCGGTCTCCACACCAAACCAAGTACTTTCAACACACTTCCATGTGTTTCTGTTTCTTGTGTGAAATCAAGCTTGCTGTTTGACCACTTGGTTTTCAGTTCAAGGGAGTTTGTTGTCCACTTACAGAGGTTCATGTTGGCAGCAGCCAGTATTTCTCTTGCTCCTGTAGTAAGTCTGTATGCCTCGTCTGAGTTACTTGAGCTAGCGATCAGATCATCCACATAAAGTGAGTCTCTCATTAGTTTTACTGTGTCTGGTTGGTCAGCTTCATATTTCTCCAGATGATGTCTGATAGTGGCTGTAAGTAAAAATGGACTTGAAGTTACTCCAAATACAACACGTGCCATTCTCATTATACGCGTGTTGGTGCCTTCAACATCTGGGGGTCCTGTAAGCCACAAAAATCTCACAGCATCTCTGTCACTTTCAGTTATAGATATCTGAAGGAAAGCTTTAGTAATGTCTGCTGTGAAAGCTACAGGATTTTGTCTGAATCGGATCAAAATGCTCATGAGGTCAGCATTCAGGTTTGGGCCAGGTAATAAACAGTCATTTAAAGAGGAACAACCTTCTTCATGTGACGAAGCATCAAACACTACCCTTAACTTGGTAGTTACTTTGTCCTCTCTGATTACAGCATGATGAGGTAAGTAGTAGGTTGCATTCTCTGTCTCTGTTGAATGACTGCTCTCTGGCACATCTTCACATATTCCTTGTTCTGTGTAATCCTCTATTACATCGTTGTACCTTTTGAACAGTGTCACGTCAGATTTCAGCTTTCTTTTCAGGGTTTCAAACCTCTTTTGTGCAACCTTCTTGTTGTCTGAGAGTTCGGGTGTGTCTTGGCGCCATGGCAACGCCACTTCATATCTCTCATTAATGAATCTGACTGACCTGTCAAAGCTCTCCTTGGCTTTCTTGTCATCAGGTGTTTCCTCACCTTTAGTAGTGATGCCCAGCGACTCGATTTCCCAAAATGCTCTTAGCTGGTTTGAGATCTCCACTGAGTCTTCACTGAGTCCAATGTGCATGCATGTTGCTTCATTCATACTGGACATGACAACTGGTCCTTGCACTGCCCAGCCAAATCTGGTTTCTACGGCAACCAAAGCGTCTGACAGTCTCTCAGTTTTACCTGTGACTACTCTCCAGTAGTAATCTGCTCCGATCAGTACTGATAGCTCCAAACCATCTTTGTCTCCCGCTGACACATCTGCTGCTGGTAGCCCTTTTTTCTCCAGCTGCCGTTGGATGTGTTCACTGGGGACTTTCATGACTTCAGTACAAAGCTGTGGGGTTTGAACAGCTTCAATCTCGATTTTCTGATCTTTGTTTCTCACATTCTCCAGGACTAGTTTTATGACATTGCATTTTGTGGTCACTGGGTTTTTTGAGCCAAACGTGTGAAGGTTTAATGTCTCTTGTTTTAGTATTGGCAGTTTTAAATCCTTCACTTGCTTCTCATGGACAAAACTCCGTTGGCTTCCTCCATCAATTAAGCAACGCACAATCTTCTTTCCTCCAGGTCCTTCAATCCTTGCTCTCACAGTTTGCAACAGTACTGTTTCACATTTTTCTGGGGTTGGTTTGGCTGCATATGGAAATACTGAGGAGACCACTGCATCACTCGTGTTTTCAGCAGCATCTGTCCTTTCTTTTGGTTGCTCACTTCTGTCACACACAACAGCATGATGTCTCCTTCTACAATCAGTGCATGTCACATTTTTGGATCTACAGTCTCGAGCAATATGTCTGGGTTTTAGGCATATGAAGCACCTTCCCATTTTCTTTAGCTTTTCTTTCCTGCTTGTGACTGTGTCTTCAGTGCACTGTTCTGACTTGTGGCTGGTACTGTTACAGAATATGCAACTGTGCACAAATGGTGTATTCAAACTGCCTGTGTGGAGGGCTGCAGTTGAGGGCACATTAGGTCCTTTCCACTTTTCTCTGCTTGAATCTAGTTTGCAGTGCTGTTTCTGATTTGCATGTGTATCTTTATGATTCTCTCTTATTTGTGTCAAATGTGCAGCACGCTCCCTGCTTTCAACTTCTTGTTGCAAAAACTTCACAAGGCCATCAACATCCCACTTTTGCCCTATATCTGTCTTGCGGGTGTACTCAAGGGCAAGATCATCAGGAATCATTTTGAACAGTATGGGGCACAGTAAACCTCCATAACTGTCTGACATGACTCCTAAAGCTTCTAGGCTTCTGATTTGTACTTCAACGTCATCAAAAAGTTGTCTCAAGGCAACAATGTCTGAGGACCTTTTAACTGGGCTTAGATTTAGTAACTTAGACATGTGTGCACTTACAATGAGCTCTTTCCTTCCAAATCTTTGCTTAAGCATGTCTACTGCAGCATCATAGTTCATGTCAGTTACTTTCAGCCCTGCGACGGCGCGTGCAGCTGGCCCAATGAGATATGACTTCAAGTAAGCAAACTTTTCAGTTTTGCTCAAATCTGGGTTTTGGTGAAGTGCATTTTCGAATTGGTCCCAAAACTCCTGCCACATGCACACTTCTCCATTGTATTTGTTTATTGAGAGCTTGGGTAACTTTACCGAGGGTCTGCTTGTATTTGACCGTGTACTCACGTCACTCAGCCGATGTGGATTCGCTGATACGGTGGCGTCTCTTGCCTGTTCTTGTTGCTGTAAGGCAGCCCGTTCAATCGCTCTCTCTGCCCGCGTCCTCCATAAATTTGTGTTGTCCTGATACTCAAGTGTCCGCACCATGTCCGCATCTAACTCGTCCAAAGGAATCTCCTGCTCTATATCGGGTTCAATGTCTTGCAGGCCTTTCTCTTTCTGTGACAACATGGCTAACAGCTCCCGCAAACGGTCACTGTTTATATCAGTCTTACTTGTTTCATCTTGTATAATTTGCAGCAGCTTTGTAACGGACGTCCGCAGCACGGTCCGTTTCTGTTTTAGCCTTTGAAGTCGCTCCGACATTTTTTCCTTTCGTCTCCGTGTTGTTACAGCTATCGGCTTAATCCCAACAACGTTCTCTCTTCACTTTTCCCACTTCCCAGCTTCCGGTTCCCGGGTTTCGGCACCAAAAAATATGTTGTGGATTTAGCTGTAACATCAGTTGTTATAAGGAAAGAATGTCCAAACACCCAACTTTACCTTCATTTGGCTTTACTGGAGAATGCTGCATCTCAATTTACAACACATTTGTTGTTCCCGCTGGCTAACATGCGTCCGTCTCTCTGATAGCACTGCATCGCTTACCACTTGACTTCTTCTTCTTCGGTCTGCAGCTTGAACAATAACATTTCATGGCCAAAGGTACAGCACCAGCGCCGTCTAGTGGACAATGTCTAGCAACTGCATTAAAGGAAAACACCTTTGGGATTCTAATTAAATTACTACTATAAATAGCTTTTCTGATTAACTATAAAATGTTTATAATATCTGTTTGTTTTCACGTGTATTTCAATATGTAATAACTATCAACTTATGTGTATGAACCATTATGAACTATTAAATATTCAACAGTACCGTTGACAAAAAAGGCAAATTTGCACTTTGCCAACGTCCCACCACTGTTCGAGGGAACCAAAACGAGCCTTTGTGGTCCTCCAGTGTTCCCAGAAGCACACAAAGTACTGACAAAAGGCGTTGTCCTGTAGGAGCTTGTTATTGAAGCGCCATTATGATTTTGCCCGTTTCCCTGGTGAGTTCAGTAACACCGCAGTAGCCAGGTGATGATCCGTGAAGGTGACGGGACTTATGTTACTGTGAAGGAGGCCGGGGCTACAGGTTCTAGAAACATATATCCTGTCTAATCTAGCAGCACTGACAACACTGTCAGTGACCCTGACCCAGGTATACTGTCCCACATTTGCATTTTTAGACCTCCAGGTGTCCACTAAGTCGAACTGCACAGTGAAATTTTCCAAGATTCTAGAAGACAGCAGATGAGGTTCAGCATTAGTGCGATCTACAGTGAAGTCCAAGGTACAGTTGAAATCACCAGCAACAACAAGTTGCTCTTGGTGATAGCGCTGCAATTCAGTAGTCAGTATATTGAAAAAGGCAACCCTTTCAGCGCCGTGGTTTGGCGTGTAAACATTGACCAGGCAAAACACGGAGTCCCCTATTTGTGCCCTAACAAGAAGCAGCCTGCCCCGCACTATCTCCACCACCGATAAAACTTGTGCATTTGCTGATTCCCCAAACAAAATGGCCACTCCTGCGCTTAGATTGGTGCCGTGACTGAGTGAAAATGGGCCTTTCCACCACAAGCCCCAGTCGACTTCATCTGCCGAAGTGGTATGAGTTTCCTGCAAAAACAAAATGTTGAGACCTTTCCGTCTGAACGTGTCACTAATGAATCCCCTCTTATGATTACCCCTCCCACCATTGATGTTTAAGGTCCCTAATTGTATTTTCTGCATTATGGCGATAGATGTGAGGAGCACCGTGTTTTGCCATGGAAATTATTCCATCTTTGCGCGCTTGGCCTTTTGTCCCCCTGCTGATTTACGCAGGGCTGCAAGGTGCTTCTTCAGGCGGAAGCATTTTCTTTCATCCAGGAGGTCAACACCAACCTGCTTCCTCAGTACATTAACAGACCGAATGAATTTGTCAGTGTCACTGAAGTAATCAGCGACGTCCACGGCCCTATTATTATAGGTTCCATCCAGGAAAGCAGTTATTTCGTCTAGTGAATACAAATCTGCATTGGCATTGCCAGTTGCCCCAATAGACTCATTTTTAGCAGACACAGCGTCAGATTCACACTCCATTCCCTCGTCAGCACAACTCCGCTGACTGTTAGATTCAGCTGGCACGTCAGCTGGTGCAGCTGATCCTTCATCTGCCACGTGTTCCGGGGCGGCGCCTATATCAGCCGACCGTCGTTTTTCCACCTGCTGCTCTGAAGTGGCAGATGTCACACAGTGCGATGCTGAGTCAACGTCATTGACTGCATGGGCGCCATCACCAGTCACGCCCACAGCTGCAGGCTGCGCTGCGGGCGCCACAGGCCAACTGTCCACAGCCACAGCGGCAGGCCCCAGAGCAGGAGCGGCGGAAGGCCCCGCAACGTCGTCCGCAGCAGCGGCGGGTGCGGAGGCCTCGCTGGCAGGCTGCGCGGCCCCGCCGGGCTCCGCTACGGTGGAAGCCCCCGCAACGCCATCCGCAGCCGCGTCGCGAGCGGCAGGCGCACCGGCAGCCTCAGCCGCGGCACCACCAGAGCCCCCCGCCGGGTGCCTGTGCGGGCAGGCGAAACGTTTATGGCCCACGTCGCCACATTCAAAACACTTCGTCTGTCCCGAGCTTGCACACACCATATAGTAGCCGTCCCCGTGTTTGACCCGGAAGGACACTTCCAGAGTTTGTGTGGGCGAGTCCAGAAACATGAACACCTGTCGCCTGAGTGATTTCACATGTTTAAAGTCGGCTTCCCTGATTCCCAAACTGACATGTCTAAACGGGCCCGCAAACTTCCCGAATCTGCAGAGCTCCGTCGCCAACTGC
Source organism: Pholidichthys leucotaenia (assembly GCA_020510985.1). Lineage (NCBI taxonomy): Eukaryota > Metazoa > Chordata > Actinopteri > Cichliformes > Pholidichthyidae > Pholidichthys > Pholidichthys leucotaenia. The sequence goes on from CM035836.1 coordinate 53,161,450, forward strand.
TCGTCAGTAATGAAAGGTGGAACACCCGAGATGGTGATAAGTGTTGATGGAACTGATAAGGGGGACACCTGTACATACACGTCCCCGATTACAATCCCGCTCGCAACCAGAGCGTGGACATCCTCCTCAGTAGCCAGAAACACAACTACAGCTCTATTCATCCTGGACGCATAGCGGATCGCAGCAGGGCCCACCTGGGCACCCACAGCCATAAGGACCCCATTCACAGTAACAGTGTCGTCTGGGGGAACGATCCACACCCCCTGGCGGATAGATGGAGGTGGCATTTCCAATGTCGCCATCCTCCTCCCCAAAAATCAAAAGTTTATTATGCGGGCGGTGATGGAAAAAACGGAAAAAAAAGTCCAATAGACCACGGAGTTCCCTATGTTTCCAGGAGGAGAGGAGATAGTTGCTGTTTAAAGGTTTTGTACCACTCTGCTGTATAGCCATCTGCTCCTGGGGATTTGTTAGCTTTAAGTTTCATAATTGCTTTTTCCAATTCTTTAGGTTGTATTTCTGACAGTAGTGTTTTATTTTGAGACTCAGTAAGTTGGGGAAGGTTTAATGTGTTTAGGAATGCTTCGGATGCGTTTTTATGTTTTTTGAGGGTGTATAAGTTCCTATAGTAGTTCTCGAAGCTTTTAAGAATATCCTGAATTCTGAACTTTATTTCCTTTGATACTGGGTCTCTGATTTTGTAGATTGTTCTTTCTGTTTGTTGTTTCCTCAATTTATAGGCTAGTAATTTTGCCGATTTGCTGCCTGCTTCATAGAATTTTTGCTTCAGAAATGTAAGTTTCTTCTGGATTTCTATTGTGTAGATCTCATTTATTTGATTTTTAATTTCCTTAATTTTGAGCGAGTAATTAGAATGAGTGTTGTCTTTGTGTTCTTTTTCTAGGTTCTTAAGTTCTGACTCTAATGTGATTAGTTTTTCTTGTCTCAGTTTCTTTTGGATTGCCAGTTTTGCAATAATCTTTCCCCTTATTACAGCTTTGCATGCATCCCACAGTATTAAAGGGGATACTTCTCCATTATCGTTTTCTTCCAAATATCTGAGAATATCTGATTCCAATTCATCTTTCAGTGGTCCTTTCAGGACATTTGAATTCAACCTCCAAGAAAATGTATTATTTGTGTATTTTTGGATACTTAAGTCCATATAGATCGGACTGTGGTCAGAGAGATCCATCAGTCCTATTTTACATGTTTTTACTCTTCCAATGTCTCTATTAAACATAAAAAAAATAGTCAATCCTTGAGTAAGATGAATGTGGCGCTGAGTAAAATGTATAATCTTTTACACTGGGGTTGAATTCCCTCCACACATCACAGATGATTCCCATTTCTTTTAGTAGCATCCGAGTCTTCCTACTTTGAGTGCTATTTTGATGTGGAGAATTACCTGATGCATCCCAGTATGGATTCAGTCTTAGATTGAAGTCTCCACCACATATCACTAAACCTTGGGCTTTAGTTATCATTAGGTCAAATACATTTTTATAAAAGGTGCATATACATTCAGCAGGGTGATATCTTCTCCCTCTAGCCGCCCAATTACCAAACTGTATCTCCCTCCTTTATCTTTGTGTTCTGATTTTTTTTCAAATGTAATTTTGGTTGATATCAATGTCGCTACTTCCCTCCTCCTCCCTGACTTATATGAAGATGAAGAGATCAATTTAAACCCTTGTCTATTGAGTTTAGTGTGCTCCACATCTGTTAGGTGGGTTTCTTGTAAAAATATTATTCCTTCTTTGTCTTTTTTCATTTTGCCTAGAGTCTTGGATCTTTTAACTGGATTCAGGATCCCTTTTACATTATATGAGATTATTTTGGTTACACCCTGTTTCTCCATTGTATTGTCTTATTTAGTATAACAGTGTGGTGGCCCTCTTTTATGCTACTCAGAAACTGAAAGAACATTAAGAACATAAAAAACATTAAGAACATAGTGTATAAAACTTTAAAACAAAAAACTGTCAAAAGAACTTCCTGAGCTGAGGTCTTTTTAAAGACCCTGGAAGAGCCTTGATGGAGTGTAGGCTCTGAGGGAAATTCCTCAAACTCTGTTTCGTGTTGAGGGCCCTCTCTTACCCCTATAAGTTGTCCCATGTTTTTAACGTGAATTTCAGATCCCAATACGAACTTGTAATGATTTTTTTTTTTTTTTTTTATGCCTATACCCTATGAAATTGTGTGCACCCGCCCACCACCATCACAGCAAACATTTACGCTAATACAGTATTTGTTAGTGTGGGGAGAACATGTGGATCATTGTCACATTTCTATTTTAACAAGTTTGTTTTTTTGTTTTTTTTTATTAAAAAGACTTATTTGTTTCTAATATTATGACTGTTCCATGAAATGTTTTACCACATGGTGATTCTGCATCTCCTTTAATGTTTGTTACCTTGTAGGAGGGGGGTTGGATGTGCAGATTGACTAAAAAAAAAAGGTCGCTATTCCCTCCTGTAAACGGCCAGTTTATCCTTGTAGCTCTGGCGCTGGGTTTCCTGCTGCTGGCCCGTGGATTTTGAAGGTCTCTGTGTGGACCACATTTGAGCCTTGATTCTTTCGCTCGGGTCTGCTGTGGGTTTAAACACCGTTACTGGGAGCCCTCTTCTCGCCATGTCAGCTGTTGCTTCTTCCGCCGAATTATAGAGACATGTCTGTTCATCGTAGAAGACCCTTAACTTCGCAGGAAATGGCATCTGAAAGCGCAGTTTTTTCTCTCGTAGCACCTTTTTAGCGTCGTTGTATTCCCGGTGCTTTTTAAGGACCTCCGGGGCGTAATCGTGTTCCACGAAGACTTTTCTCTCTTGGTGCATAAATCCTTTTTTCTGCCAAGCCAGTCTTACAACCTCTTGTTTTATTTTGAAATTGGAGAATCTCACCACCACCGATTGTGGTGGCGCTTCCGCCGCCGGCCTAGGGGCTAATGTACGGTGGGCCCTTTCTATCTTCAAGTCGGTGGTTTGGGGAATATCCAACTTCTCTCTCAGTAAGGATTCCACGCATTCCGCCATTGTGTTGAAACCATCCTCGACTCCTTCTTTCAGACCATGAATTCTTATGTTGTCTCTTATCAGTCTTCCTTCTTGGTCGGTTAGCTTAGCCTCCAGTCTTGACTGCCTTTTGTGTAGATCCAGCATGGTATCTTCCAGCCCTTTTATTCTTTCTTCTGCTTCCAAGATTCGGTTCTTGGCCTGGTCCACTCTGCTGTTTGTCCTTTTTAATTCTTCTCTGAATTCACGAAATTCGGCCCAAACCTCTCGGCGAAATCGTCTTAATTCTTCAAATAACATTTTCAAGCTAACCTTCTTGTTAGCTACATTAAGCTCCTCGTCTTCTGAATGGAAATCCTCCGGATCAGATTCTTCGGCCGATGCGTGTCCTGGCCTGGAAAATGTCGATTTCTTCTGTTTTCCTTTAGGCATGATGACTTTGTCTTTTGATTTTCACTCTTCCAAAAATCTGTTAAATCTGATTTTCAAGATATTTTCCTGGATTAGGTCTGGGAGCTTCAGCGTTAAGCTGCTATCACCATGGTGTCCAGACCGGAAGTCTGTCAGGGCACTTTGATCCAGATGAGCTTCCAGTATTGCTCACTGCCTTCACTGGGACAGCAGCATTTGGCATTGAGGGTATGACGCTTCATTCATCTCTTGGCTTCAGCTCTGGACCAAAAAACCAAAAACAATACCAACCAGGCAGGCAGTGAGAAGCTCAACACACTCCAATCACAGCTCAACAAGCTGAAACTCCTTATCATAGATGAGGTCTCTATGGTCAGAGCTGACCTGCTCTACCATGTCCACCGCCGACTTCAAGACATCTGCGGAACATCTGACCACGATTCCCGTTTTGGAGGATTGAGTGTTTTGGCTGTTGGAGATTTGTACCAGCTGCAACCCGTTGGCCAAAACCATGTCTTTGGCCTGCCTTCAGACAGCTACGCTCGCCTCCATGGATCCCTGTGGGAGGAAAATTTCAAGTTAATGGAGCTGACAGAGAGCATGAGGCAAAAGGATGACGAGCACTTTGCACAACTTTTGATGAGGGTCAGAACAGCGACCTGCACACAAGATGACATAAATTTGCTCAAGACCCGAGCTGTCACAAAAACTGACAGCAGCTACCCAGCAAACGCCCTTCATGTCTTCAAGACAAACAAGGAAGTCAATCAGCACAACGCAGAACATCTTAAAAAACTGCCCAACACAGTTTTTGACATTAAAGCTGTTGACCAGAAGAAGGACGTCCAGACAGGACTCATAGATGTAATAATTTCCACCAAACCATCAGACACTGGAGGCCTAAGGGAAGTAGTCTCAGTGGCTGTTGGCGCCAGAGTCATGGTCGCTGTTAATATTGATGTTTCTGATGGTCTTGCGAATGGAGTCTGTGGCACGGTAGTGGGAATAGAGAGCTCAGGCAGTAGTGTGCATACAATTTTCGTCAAATTCGACAGCAGACGTGTGGGTATGTAGGCCATCGCTAACAGTCAGTACAAACGGTCCTACCCAGAAGCAGTGCCAATCAAGAGGCAAGAGGTACACCTTTTTGCTGGAAGGGGAAGGCGATCTGTCGAGGCAAAGCGCTCCCAATTTCCACTCTCACTGGCATGGGGATGCACGATCCATAAAGTATAAGGAAAGACGATGGACCAGATAGTCATCTCCATGGAAGGAAAGGGTTTGTTCATGCCAGGCCAGGCCTATGTTGCCTTGAGCTGGGTTAAGAAATTGAACGGCCTGTTTCTGTTGGGTTTCAATGCCACTTCCATCCGTGCCAATCCTGCAGTTGTTAGGGAGATGGAGCGGCTGAGACAAGAAGCAGCAACTGCAGCCACATCAAGCAGTCCAACTCCTGCTCATGGACAGATGAACATCAGATTACTGAATGTAAGATCTTACTTGGAACACAAGCTAGACATACAGTCAGATGCCACTCTTCATGAAGATGATGTCTTCTGTTTTGTTGAAACATTCCTGAAACAACAACAACAGGTCGTCTCAGTCCTCCCAGATTCTAAGGTGTTCAGAGCAGACAGGCCAGCTGCTCTTGGGCATGGGGGAGGAGTAATGGCTCTTGCCAGGAATCATCTGGCGCCTCAGCAACTTGAATTCAATGTGTCTGGCCTGGAATATGTTGCTGTTGCTGTCAAGACACTCTCAACACTCCTAAATGTGGTCACTGTTTACAGACCTCCATCCATGGCATTAGCTGCATTTACCACCAAGCTGAGGACAGTTTTGAGATCATTACCAAAGAATGTGCCATCTGTCATCTTGGGCGACTTTAATATCGACCTCATTGTGTCCCCACACCACCAAATAGTGACGCTGTTGGAACAGTTCGGTTTCAAACAACAAGTTACAGGACCAACTACTGATTTTGGTACTCTGTTGGACCATGTTTATGTACCGAACAATCAGCATACTGACATCAGAGTTGCAGATTGCTATTTTTCAGACCACGATGCAGTCTGCATCTACTTGTGAAAAACTCTGCCTCTTTTTTGTATAGTGAAAATGTCTTTGTCATGGGTGGCTCTCGCGAGCCACCATAAGACGCCACACAGTCACCAGAGAGTTCAGTGCGAGTTTTTATTACGGTGAAAAATAGTACAATACAGGCTGCTGAGACAATGACACTTAAGTCTTCACACAACAGGAGGCGTAAGGCTAACAGCTCACTACAGGTCCAGAGGAGGAGACAGTCAAACACAGACAGACAAGGTTGGTGAAGTAACGATACACAGGCTGCTAAGGCAGAGACTCACAGAGGTCTATTCACACCGGGAGGGGTAAGGCTATACAGCTCACTTACTGGTCCAGAGGAACGACGGTCAAACCATAAGCAGACGAGGTAGGAATTAGTCCAAAGTATCCGTAGCATGACAGAGAGAGAACAGACACTGCTGCGAGGATGCGGTCGCCAGCGTGGGTTAAAGTAGTCCAAGCGCTAACGACCACAAATGCAGCACAGCTGTTCAGGGCTTGACAGCTGAGCGGAAGCCTCCCCGAGCACTGTCACAATAAGAGCTCGGAGGGCTAGGATAACAACGCCGCTGTCAAACCCTGACAAGAATAACCCGAGCACAAAGGCATAGTGCTCGGGTCATGACAGTAGCCCCCCCTCACCTGACGGGCTCCGAACGTCTAGTAACACCTAGCCACCCCCCCCACCCCAACCACAGGGCGAGTGGATTGAGGAACAGGCAAGGAGGGAGCCAAACAAAACCTAACAAGACCCCAAACAGAAAGGGAAAAGAATACATCAAACATATCCATCCCATTTTCCCCAGAACAATGACGAGAGGAAAAACATAACCAGAGAAAGAACAAAACAAAACATGACTACAATACAAGGGAAACACAATCATACAAGGCAAAAAACACCTGACACCGAAAGTTTTCCCACCAAGACCACAGACAACCCGTCTAACTCCAGTGTACATAACCTAGCCAAAAATAAACCCACAAACACACGGTAACTATGGAAACCGAAACAAGAAATAGATGCAAACACATGATAACTATGGAAAAAAGGAAACAAGAAATACATAACGGTAACTATGGAAACAGAAACAAGAAATAAATGCAAACACATGGTAACTATGAAAAAGGAAACAAAAACAAGACATAAATGCAAACACATGATGACTATGGAGACAAAACAAGAAATAAATACAAACACATGATGACTATGAACAAGAAATACATACTAACACATGGTAACTATGGAAAAAAAAACCAAGAAATAAATGCACACATAGTAACTATGAAATAAGGCCACAAGAAACACGTGCTAACACACGGTGACTATGGAAAAAAAAAAAAAAAAACACAACACACACACGAAACAAGAAATACATGCAAACACCTGGTAACTATGAAACGAGAACACCATACTATGGCCCCTCAAAAGAAAGAGGGGAGGACAAAACAAAAAGCAAAACTTGACCATAGCCCCTCAAAAGGAAGAGGGGAGGACAAAACAAAAAACAAAACAAAACCCAGACTATGGACTGCAAACACACAAGAGGCAATCTAAATTGCTCTACATAACCTTAACCAGACTATGGATTGCAAAACACACATGAGGCAATCTAAATTGCTCTACATAACCTTGACCAGACTATGGATTGCAAAACACACGAGGCAATCTAAATTGCTCTACATAACCTTGACATAACCCTGACACCGTATGGGCCCAAACAGAAGATGATCGGCAGAACTCCAACGCCCCCCAGGCAGAGCTCCGGCGACCTCCCTGCCTCCGATGGCCCACGGATAGTCCCACAAAACAGTACATGATCAGGCGGCCTGCCCCAGTCCCAGGCCCCAAGAAACAAGTCCTCCGGTGGCCGAACCAGGCCACCCAGTAGAAAACACAGTTTATCGGGTAACCAACCCAAGACGCCGAACGCACAAAGCAGTTCCTCGGGTGGCTGACCCGCATCCCACAACCACCAGGACTGTGGAGGAATAGCATGCGGATGCCCGGCTAAAGAAGACAAGACATGAGAGCGCCAGCCTGCCAGGCAAAAACCTCCAACGGCCCCCAGCTGGTGGCTCCTGAGAGGGGAACAATCAGAAAAATGGGTCCACCTGACATCAGGCGGAAACGGGTCTGCAGCTCCTCCACCGATCTCGGTCCAGACCGATGCGATCATCGTAGCTCCACCTGTATCAGATTCTGGCTGGATCACAGCTGCACCCGTGTCGGACCCCGATTGGGTCACAGCAGCGCCAACGTCGGACCCCCACTGGACCTCGCCGGACCCCGATTGGGTTATCGCCATACCAGCGTCAGACCCCGATTGGACCTCCTCGAACCCTGATTGGGTCGCAGCCGCACCTGCGCTGGACCCCCACTGGACCTAGTCGGACCCTGATTGGACCTCGTCAGACCCCGATTGGGTCATAGCTGCACCCGCGTCGGACCCCAATTGGGTCACCTCAGCCCACGCGTCGGACCCCGACTGGGTCAGAATATACCCCGACTGGGTCACCGCTGCACCCGCGTTGGACCCTGACTGGGTCACCTCAGCCCACGCGTCAGCCCCTAACTGGGTCAGGATGGACCCCGATTGGGTCACCGCTGCACCCACGTTGGACCCCGATTGGGTCACCTCAGCCCACGCGTCGAACTCCGACTGAGTATGGACGGACCCCGACTGGGTCGGTACTGCACCGGTGACGACCTCCACCCCCGAACCTGGGACCTCCAGTCCTGCGACCTCGACAGACTCCAAACCGGTAACACTGTGGAGAGGCTCAGAGAACAGGAGAGGACCGGGATCAGTTCCACCGGAAGCGCCAGAGCCCAGCGAGACGAGCTTGGGTGCAGCAGACGGCTGCCCCTTGCTCGCCTCCCCACGAGGCAGGCAACAATGCTCCAACACACCACAAAGGAAAACAAAGAAGAGCACTTGCCTGCACTCGGGCTCTGGAGCCGTCCAGGACTTCGTCGATCCGGGTTCAGGTAGACGCTCGTTGTCGGGCTCCCACTCGGCTGCGTCGGGTTCCACAGCCGGCCTGATGGTTTCTGCAGCTGGATCCTCTCGCGCCGATGTCCACGCCGATAACCCGCACGGCGTGGGGGCAGGGGACCCTCGACCCGCTGGCTCAGGCTGCATCTCTGTGGAGACCTGGGGATGCTTGCTCGTCGGCTCTGGCTCCTCATCGCAGTCCATTCTCCTCCTCTGTCCAACACAAGGCTGCAGGGCCGGGATATTTCCCAGAGCCGCAGGCCTCCTCCTCGTTTGACGGCGTGGATCTAACGCCGACGACCACTCAGCAGGAGGAAACACAGAGGCAGCAGGTTCAGTACAATTGGCTACAGCTGGAAAAGGAAACTCGGGGAGCTGCGAACCCCGAGCTTCACCCCCAGGAGTCAGACAAGACAAATCACTATGATATGAAAGGAAGTGAAATTGAACTTGCCTGTCTCCCGGAGGGAAGATGGTGCCAGCTGTAGATGACGTTGCTCCTTCCCTCGCTCGCTGGATGGTAAAACAGGACCCATGGACGGAGCTCGCCGGCGCAGGACTCTGATCACTCTCAGCTGCTGGGGGGAGCATCAAGGACGAGGGAGCGGCAGCCGCAGCGGGCCGAGCACAGCATGCTGACCAAACAGCAGGGGGTGGTGGCCCGACAAAAGGGACTACAGGAATTCCCTCTAAAGATGACGCCGAAGAAACAGCTTACTGGTTGAGTGGGTCATTCCGGCGGCCCGGAACTGGGTCCGGAACAGGAGCTTGCTGAAGACGTACTTGACCGCGGCATCGACGCCTCCGCCGGCCCCCCGGTGGTGCGAACTCCAGGACTGGATCGAGGACGGGATCAGGATCCGTAGGCAATGGGCAGGAGTACCTCCTCTCCTGCTTCACGCCGCGCTCCTCCTCCAGCATCAGGAATATCTCGCGTTGTGCGGCGATATCCATCCTCCTCGCGTCGACTTCGGGTGGTCGGCGTAGCGGGGAGAGAGATGACGAAGAATGTCTTCAGCAGCGTCCAGGTACCAGTGTATGCCGTGATAGTAGTCCAGCAGGGAAGCGGAGATGAGCATCTCATCCACGACTTCCAGAACGCCTGTCAGCTCGTGGCTCGGGCTCCAAGCGCGGCCCCTCCGTGACGGCATTCCTCAAACACACAGTACCCAGACAGGAAAAAGCAAATGTCCAAAAACTTGAACTCACTGGTGAACTGCGTCTCGGGTTGGCGTCACCGTAAACGCTGTTTTGGCAGCAGTGTACTGTCATGGGTGGCTCTCGCGAGCCACCATAAGACGCCACACAGTCACCAGAGAGTTCAGTGCGAGTTTTTATTACTGTGAAAAATAGTACAATACAGGCTGCTGAGACAATGACACTTAAGTCTTCACACAACAGGAGGCGTAAGGCTAACAGCTCACTACAGGTCCAGAGGAGGAGACGGTCAAACATAGACAGACAAGGTTGGTGAAGTAACGATACACAGGCTGGTAAGGCAGAGACTCACAGAGGTCTATTCACACCGGCAGGGGTAAGGCTATACAGCTCACTTACTGGTCCAGAGGAACGACGGTCAAACCATAAGCAGACGAGGTAGGAATTAGTCCAAAGTATCCGTAGCATGACGGAGAGAGAACAGACACTGCTGCGAGGATGCGGTCGCCAGCGTGGGTTAAAATAGAGCGCTAACGACCACAAATGCAGCACAGCTGTTCAGGGCTTGACAGCTGAGCGGAAGCCTCCCCGAGCACTGTCACAATAAGAGCTCGGAGGGCTAGGATAACAACGCTGCTGTCAAACCCTGACAAGAATAACCCAAGCACAAAGGCATAGTGCTCGGGTCATGACAGTTTTGTGAGTAATTCAGCCTTGACTTGTTAGTTTCCTTGAAAAACTGTTCTTGTAACTTCTGATGGTCGGACACCAGTTTAGTTTTATCCAACTGCATTTTTTGTAAAACTGTTCTTGTAATTTCTGATGGTCAGACACCAGTTTAGTTTTATCCAACTGGACTTTTTGTAAATATGCCTTCATCTACTCGTATATATATTGCTGCCTCTTCAGTGTACAATAATGTATGTTTTTTACTGACTAAAATATTCTGACTGTAAATAGTACTTTTATCCAACAAGTTCATATTATTATTATTCCTCCTGTTTCTATGTAATTTGTGCTTTACTGTCAACACATTGGAGTTAATATTGTTCTATTCTAGACTACGTATATGTACTTATTTTTAATTTCCTGGAAAGAAACGAAGTTAGAAAAATTATGTTAATGGTAGCTTTTCAATATCCAGAACTTATTATTAGAAATAAATTTCATGAATGTGTTCTCTAACTAAAGACTTGTACATGTTGTATCTCTTGTTAAATTAAATAAATTGTATTCGTGTAGTTCAAATAACATTTTTTTTGTTTTCTTGACCAATCATATGACATACAGAAACACATGATACAGGGAAAGAACAATAACAAAATTAGTGTAGAATATTTATGGTATAAATCACAATACTGGGGGGGACTGTTGTTCTTGGCGGAGGTCTGCGCTCTCCGAGTGCTTTTCTAGTTTTGTCTGTTCTCTTCCACTTTTTTCCACATTGCTCAAATTATCCGCACAACTTATTTTCCTGAAAATTCTAACTAATTGTTCTGCCTTTTCATTATCATCTATTATCAAACTGTCCCCGTTTTCCATAATTGGATAATTTAGCTCCTTCCTTATACCAGACATCCTAGGGGTTTCGGATTGACTCCATGCTCACTGGATAATACACCCCATATGGAAAAGATATACACTACCGTTCAAAAGTTTGGGGTCACCCAGACAATTATTTTGTGTTTTCCATGAAAAGTCACACTTATTTACCACCATGAGTTGTAAAATGAATAGAAAATATAGTCAAGACATTGACAAGGTTAGAAATAATGATTTGTATTTGAAATAATAATTTTTTCCTTCAAACTTTGCTTTCGTCAAAGAATCCTCCATTTGCAGCAATTACAGCATTGCAGACCTAACATGATTGCACAAGGGTTTTCTAATCATCCATTAGCCTTCTGATGCAATGAGCAAACACATTGTACCATTAGGACACTGGAGTGATAGTTGCTGGAAATGGGCCTCTATACACCTATGTAGATATTGCACCAAAAACCAGACATTTGCAGCTAGAATAGTCATTTACCACATTAGCAATGTATAGAGTGTATTTCTGATTAGTTTAAAGTTATCTTCATTGAAAAAAAGTGCTTTTCTTTCAAAAATAAGGAAATTTCTAAGTGACCCCAAACTTTTGAACAGTAGTGTAGATCAATTTTATCAAGTTTTTATCTTTTTTATCTGGAACATATAAGTAATACATATGACAGTCAGATGGATACAATAATACAAATGGATATAGGATCCTCAGTAAATTTGTACAATATGAAACTTGTATGATTTGGGAACTTAAAAGAACAATATAAGACACTAATTCCAAATCCACTGTCCTTAGTAGACATGTACAATACCAAACTTATACAAGTTGGACAATCATCAGTGAAAGTGAAATCTTGCAAGTATTTTAGAAAACAAGAGTTTGGGTGAGGTGCCACATATGACAAAACAAACCAGACAGTCAACAGCGCATTCTGGCCTGATGAAGTCACAACGAACTCACCCACATCTCACAACCACTGACCCTGAGCACAACCTGCATGCAGACCCACTTGAGGATTATTACCACTGCCAAGGAGGTCATGTTTTCATGTTGGTCTGTTTGTCTTTGAGCAGGATTACACAAAAATTCCTTGGTGGATTTTGGTTACATTTTTACCAGAGGTGGCCCTTGGGTTGCTGATGAACACATTAGATCTTGGAGGGGATTCAGGTCAGGATGAGCCCTCTGGATTCACTTTAACATTGTGAGATAGGGCCTTGGTGGAGGTATGTACTCTGAGTGCCCTCTAGTTGTGAATGAGTTTGGTGACCATGGGGGCAATTGCCTTGGAGAAGTAGTGATGCCAGTGAAATGTGGACAGAATAGCATTAGCTCCTTTCAGCTTTGCTGGAATTACCTAAACAAATACAATTTTACAATAAAATTATATGAAAAAGCACAGGTGATGACTGAAACAGGTTTGACATGCAGTCACACTAGAACGCTGAAGTGTTACTAAGATTAGAATTTTCTCTAAACCAGGCAGCCCATTCTTCTCTCAACTAATGAATTTTTCTAAAACTACTTACATTGGTGATAATTGATATTTAAGATATCAGAAACAATTATATCCAATAAAATAGCAAAATGATTTTATATTCATGCATCAAACATTCAAAAGCCCCATGAAATGTCTTCAATACAAAGCAAAGAGAAAAAAAAATTCATTCACCCCAGTCGAGCTGTAGAAAGATTTTTAATTTTGCAGATTAGGATAAATATCCAAATTTCACAATTTTAAAATTCCGTGAAAATAGCAATGCTTTATTCTGTTGTTCCATGGCCCAAAAGACCCAACTTCCCTGTGATGGCACTAAGAATTTTTGGTCCCCTATTCATTGCAGTGTAAATTTGGATTTTCTGGTGAAATCCATAAATATGGACAACATGCACTGCAAAAGGTCTCACAAGAATGAATGCGTATTCTGTCTTCACTCCAAGAGCTGCATCATTTTAGGTACAGTACATTTGTAATATTTTAGACATCAGAAACCCAAAATGAGCAAATGTCTCAGATTTAGTTAACATTCATTCACTTACAGTAATATGTGTGCAGCAGTCGACATACAATCGAGCAAGACTGTGGACACTGAATATCCATACATGGTCTAACTACTTGAGTAGCATTTATGGCTTTGTGAAAGCCTGAGGGAAAGTGGACAGTTGACGTGTAGCTGAGTTGAGTTCTGATCAGAGAACCTCTGGCGAACTTCTGCACTGTGCAATTAGCATTGTTTCCTATAGGGTAGAAACACTGATCACCCATGTCAATAAAATGCGAGACTCTAAAAATACTGCCATCTTTCAAAAGCACAACAGAGTTGTTTGTTTTGCTGTAGGCATGACCATGAACAACTTCTCCATTTACAGCAATTCTCTTGTAGCAGCTCACCACAGAGGTTGTGGGAACCTCTCCCAGTGTGGAGAGAGCAGCTTGGTCACCCAGAGACATTACTCTCATGTTTGGTGGACCAAGGACAGTCACCTCAGTAAACTTCGTGACATGCTGCTTTTCATTTCTAATTTCTTTGCAGAAATCTTTGACTTCTGCAGGTGCATTTTTTAGAAAATGCTTTGCTAAATGGGGAAAAGCACGGGATAATGACACTCTTTTGCATGTTTGTTGTGGTACAGCTTGACTACTTTTTACTTGCTTCAGTAGGTATGCATTGAAATCTTCAAACATAAAGGCTGAGTGAGACCACAAAGGACCCCAGTGCACAACACTTTTGCCTAAATGCAAAAGTGAATGAACATTGAAGGTCATGTGTCTGTCTCCATACAGTGACCGCACATCTCCAACAAAGTACACCAATGCCTTATGTGCATGACTTATTAGTTCAAGATTTAATTCGGAGCCCAACAGAATGCTTACTCCCTCTATCAGTAATGCAAAATGAGTGTGATACTTCTGTGGAAGTATGCCTTTCAGAACTTGCAAACTATAGTACAAAAGCCAGTGTTGCCACTCGTGGGCTTTCCAGATTTTGTGTTCTGTAAGAGATCTTGGAACTTGAGCAACAATACTTGGAGGTTTTATAGACAACAGGTGTCTGTCCATGACTGTCATTTGTCCACCAATATACCATGGCTCAGAAATGCTCCTAGAATCCATCCATAAAGTTGCCATATATCTGCACACACAAAGCAACACAGTGCATGTAGTCGGGAACCATCCCACTGATGATATCAAACATTGGTAAATCTGCAAGAGCAGATGAGCTCTTTATGCCCAATATGATCTTCCCTTCTCTTTCAGCAATTTGTCCTATTTCTACTGTGGTTTTATGGTTTCTGTCACTTTGCTTTTCATCTGGACAAGGATAAACCCTTGTGTTTCCTTGTCCTTTCTTTGTTTGCATTCCAGGGTGAAGGCAGACTCCACAGCCATATTCACCATTAAACTGCTTACAGTTCTGTAGGAATGGCCTTGCTATTGCTTCACACACAGCACAAGGTGTGCACTTTAATGTGTCGTAATGACTGATCTTTAGGATGTTGCCACTCAAATCCAGCTTCAGAAAGATTGGCACACTCCTCAACAAATGGTTTAAAGAAGCAGGACACGTCTGGCTTTTTGGATCCAAACCATAAAGCACATAAAAGTACACATTTATCTCTGCTGTCAGGGGGTATCTCATTAACACAACATAGTATTGGCCAAAGACTGAATTGAGAGGACTGAAAGATGGTCCAACATCACAATGGAATGTAAGCGACAAGAAATCATAGTCAGTGTTTAATTTTAAGGTCTGATATAAAGTGCCATCACATACGTCTTTGATAATATGCCCACTATTGCCACTGGCACGAAAACAGAGATCATGCATACCCAGGTTCTCAAGAATATCTTTCAGCTGATCCTTTATTGGAATCATAATAAAGAAATGTCCTTGCTGTAAACTGGCCTTGGCTGTTGTAAATGAGGAACATGACAGACATTTAAGGGTTTCTTTTTGAGACTGATGTCCAATGTACAGTATACCTACACATTAAATACCATTTCCCCAAGAACTATGTTGAATTTAAGATAAGATAAGTCTTTATTAGTCCCACAATGGGGAAATTCCAGGATTGCAACAGCACAGGGATAGCAACACTCAGAGCAATAATTAAAAAGATACAAAAAATATAAATAAGAGCAGTGGATATACATATGTACACATAAATATATAAATATATATACAAAGTGCGGAGCATTGTAGCAAGATGGAATAAACAGCATAACCGTCTACTTAGTTATCCTACATAGTATGAATATGTATCCATACATATTGTCACCCTCTGTAGCGACTGATATTGTCCTAGTTGTATACTGGAGGGGACCATTTGTGTAAGTCTGTTGCGTCTTTTGCATTCAGTACTACTAGGTCGTCACGTTTTTTTTGCTATCTCTGCGAGCAGCCCTGCTTAGGTTATACAGTCTGACAGCCATAGGTGGGAAGGACCTGCGAAACCTCTCGGTTGCGCACCTAGGATGATGTAGTCTACTGCTAAATGAGCTCCTCAGTGGGTTCAATATGTCCTGCATAGGGTGGGACTCGGACTCCAGCAGAGATGACAGTTTAGCCACCATCCTTCTCTCTCTTATCTCCTCCACTGGGTCAAGGTGTTGCCCCTGGACACAGCTAGCTTTCTTGATCAGTTTGTTTAGTCTCTTCCTATCGGCTGCTGTAATGCCGTTGCCCCAGCAGACCACTCCAAAAGTGATGGCTGATGCCACCACTGTGTCGTAGAATGTCTTCAGCAGCGCCCCTTGTACACCAAAAGACCTGAGCCTCCTCAGTAGGAACAGCCTGCGCTGTCCCTTCTTGTAGAGTGCGTCGGTATTGTGTGACCAGTCTAGTTTATTGTTCAGATGAACACCAAGGTACTTGTAGGATGTCACCATCTCAATGTCTGTTCCCTGTATGTTTACTGGTGCTGTGAGGGGTTGTCCTTGCCTGTGGCAGTCCACCACCAGCTCCTTAGTTTTCCTTGTGTTGATCTGGAGGCTTCCCCAAACAAAGCCCTCTAGCCTTGATCTCGGCTCTTCTGGCGACCCTGCTTCTCTGCCTTCCTGTTCCCCAAAGCCTCTCTCTGTCACAGAGAGATCGTCACGATAAGGTGATGATCCTCATGGATCGTCACCTTATCGTGGTGGGGGGGTTTGTGTGCCCCAGTGATCCCAGGAGCTATGTTGTCCGGGGCAATTTGCCTCTGATAGGGTCTCCCAAGACAAACTGGTCCTGGGTGAAGGGCCAGACTAAGAACGATCCAACAGACTCTCATGATAAATTGTATATCAAGGATTCAGTGTACCCCGCCCGGTATGGGGTTACCGGGGCCCCACCCTGGAGCCAGGCCTGGGAGAGGGGCTCAAAGGCTAGCGTCTGGTGGCCGGGTTTCCACCCATGGGACCTGGCCGGGCTCAGCCCGAAGGAGTTACATGGGTCCACCCTCCAGTGGGCTCACCACCTGCAGGAGGGATCATGGGGGTCCGGTGCTATGTGGATTAGGTATCCCACTGATACGCCTTCCACAGAGGAAGCAGTGCTTGGGGACGAGGGGGATGACTCGCCTATCACAGGGGCTGAGGTCGCCAAGGTGGTTAAAAATCTCCTTGGTGGCCGGGCCCCGGGGGTGGACGAGATTCGCCCTGAGTACCTCAAGGCCCTGGATGTTGTTGGGCTGTCATGGTTGACACGCCTCTGCAGCATTGCGTGGAGGTCGGGGGCAGTGCCTTTGGCATGGCAAACCGGGGTGGTGGTTCCTCTCTTCAAAAAAGGGGACCGGAGGGTGTGCTCCAACTTTAGAGGGATCACACTCCTCAGCCTCCCTGGGAAGGTCTATGCCAAGGTACTGGAGAGGAGAGTCCGACGGTTGGTCGAACCTCGGATTCAGGAGGAGCAATGTGGTTTTCGTCCTGGCCGTGGCACATCGGACCAGCTCTTTACCCTCTCGAGAATTCTTGAGGGTTCGTGGGAGTTTGCCCAACCAGTTTACATGTCTTTTGTGGATTTGGAGAAGGCATTTGACCGCGTCCCTCGTGGATTTTTGTGGGGGGTGCTTCGGGAGTATGGGGTATCGGGCTTGTTGTTATGAGCTATTCGGTCTCTGTACGACCATTGTGAGAGTTTGGTTCGTATTGCCAACACTCGGTCGGAGTCATTCCCAGTGAGAGTTGGACTCCGCCAGGGCTGCCCTCTGTCACCGATCCTGTTCATAATTTTTATGGACAGGATTTCTAGGCGCAGCCAGGGAATGGAGGGTGTCATGCTTGGTGACCACAGGATCTCATCTCTGTTGTTTGCAGATGATGTTGTCCTGTTGGCTTCATCCAGCAATGACCAACAGCTCTTGCTGGGACGGTTTGCCGCTGAGTGTGAAGCGGCTGGGATGAGAATCAGCACCTCCAAGTCCGAGTCCATGGTCCTCAGCCGGAAAAAGGTGGATTGTCCTCTCCGGGTTGGGGACAGGCTCCTGCCCCAAGTGGAGGAGTTTAAGTATCTTGGGGTCTTGTTCACGAGTGAGGGGAAAATGGAGCGAGAGATGGACAGACGGATTGGAGCAGCATCTGCAGTGATGCGGACGTTGTACCGGTCTGTTGTGGTGAAGAGGGAGCTGAGTTCTAAGGCAAAGCTGTCGATTTACCAGTCAATCTATGTTCCTACTCTCACCTATGGTCACGAGCTTTGGGTAATGACCAAAAGAACGAGATCGCGGATACAAGCAGCTGAAATAAGCTTTCTCCGTAGGATTGCTGGACTCACCCTCAGAGATAGGGTGAGGAGCTCAGTCATCCGGGAGAGGCTCAGAGTAGAACCGCTGCTCCTCCACATTGAAAGGAGTCAGTTGAGGTGGTATGGGCATCTGATTAGGATGCCTCCTGGACGCCTCCTACTTGAGGTGTTTCAGGCACATCCCACTGGGAGGAGACCCCGGGGCAGACCCAGGACTCGGTGGAGAGACTATGTCTCCCAGCTGGTCTGGGAACGCCTTGGTATCCCCTCTGAAGAGCTGGAGCAGGTGGATGGAGAGAGGGAAGTCTGGGCTTCTCTGCTTGAACTGCTGCCTCCGCAACTCGGACCTCCGGAAAAGCGGTAGAAGATGGATGGATGGATGGATGGATGATCTGGAGGCAGTTCCGATGGCACCAGTCCACAAAGTCCTGGATAAGTCCTCTGTACTCAGCTTCATCTCCGTTGGAGATGAGGCCAACGATCGCAGAGTCGTCAGAGAACTTCTGTAGATGGCAGTGTGTTGTGTTGTGTGAGAAGTCCGCAGTATAAAGGGTGAACAGGAAGGGAGCCAAAACTGTTCCCTGGGGGGCCCCCATGCTACCGATGATCGTGTCAGACACACAATCCCGGGTTCTCACAAACTGTGGCCAGTTAGTGAGGTAGTCCAGGATCCACGATGACAAGTGCTGGTCCACCCCTGCGCACAGCAGCTTGTCCTTCAGGATCATTGGTTGAATGGTGTTGAAAGCACTGGAGAAGTCAAAGAACATGATCCTCACTGCATTCCCGGGCTTCTCCAGGTGGGACAGAGAACAGTGAAGGAGGAAGATCATTGCATCCTCCACCCCAATGCCATGCTGGTAGGCGAACTGGAGCAGATCCATCGCTGGTCCCACCAGGGGGCGGAGGTGAGCAAGGAGCAGTCTCTCCAGGGTCTTCATCATGTGAGACATCAGGGCCACTGCTCTGTAGCTGTTCAGATCTTTGGGGTGGGAAGTCTTTGGTACAGGTACCACACAAGATGTTTTCCACAACTGTGGTACCCTCCCCAGCTTCAGGCTCAGGTTGAAGATGTGCTCCACAATCCCACACAGCTGGTCTGCACAGGACTTGAGGAGCTTCGCGTTGATGCTGTCCGGTCCCGCGGCCTTCCTTGCCTTGATCTTCCTCAGCTCCGTCCTCACCTGGGGCTTAGTGAGGGTCAGGTTGGGGGGCTGTGTGCTGGGAGTGAGGGGGTGTTGGTGGAGTGGGGTGTGGACAGCAGGTCTCAATGACTTTAGAGGCAGCAGTGGTTGTTGTGCAGTCGGGGATGAGGGCAACTGGTCAAACCTATTAAAAAACAGGCTCAGATTGTACGCCCACTCCCTGCCCCCCATGGCCTGGGGGAGGTATTCTGGAACCCAGAGATGGGTTTTTTTGTAACTTAGATTTTTATTCATTTTTCATCATATATAATGCATTCAGATCACATTCTACATTTAAAAAACAAAGAGGTTAGGGTAGGGAAAAATAAAAAAAAATAAAAAAAATAAAAATAAAAAATAAAAAATAAAAAAAATAAATAAATAAAAAATAAAAGGGGGGGGGGACAAATGTTGGAGCATCAAGTTTTTAGTTTCCATCTCTTAATTCTTCTGGTTTTTTCAGTGTCTTTGGTTATTCTTTCAATTTCTGCCTCGTTGTTGCACTTTGTAGTGTGTCCATTTCCGCCATTTTTTCTCCCATATTCCTTCTTGCATTCTTCGTCGATATGTTAGTTTTTCCATCATACGTATGTCCTCAACAATGTCAGTCCATTGTTCTTGGTCAGGAAGAACTTCTGATCGCCATTTTTTTGTGATAGTTTTTTTACATGCAATCAACAAGATTTTAACTAGATATCTGTCCTCAGCCTGTATAACATTGTCTTTTTTAAGATCACATAAGTACATCAGGTTACAGTTCATTGGTATATTATATCCTAATATCCTCTGTATTGTCACATGCATAGATTTCCAAAATGATGATATTTTGTAGCATTTCCAAAACATATGTGAGTGGTCTGCATTTTGAGCCCCACATCCCCTCCAGCATAAAGATTGGGTATTTGTATATTTTCCTTGAATCTGTGGTGTAATGAAAAAGCGAATCAGGTTTTTCCATCCAAATTCCCTCCATGCCCTTGAATTTGTTGATGTGTGTTGTGTTTTCCATATTTCCTGCCAGCTTTCTTCTGTTATGTTTAAATTGAGCTCTTTCTCCCATTTCTCCTTTATATAGTTACTTGTATGATTGTTTGTCATAAGTTTCTGATATAGTTTTGAAATAATTCTTATTTTATTTCCTGCATATGAGCTTAAAATAAGTTGTATAATCTCGTTCACATCTGTTTGGAGGTTATGCCTAATCTTCTTCATATAGTAATCTCTCATCTGCAGATATCTGAAAAATTCCGATCTTTCTAATTTAAATTTTCTCCTGATATTTACAAAGCTCCCGAGATCTTTTTTTCCGATATTGCCCCATGCTGTGATTCCCTTGTTCACCAGATTTTTGTATCCCCTATCTTGTTTTGCCGGTTCAAACTGACTGTCAAATGCTACCCATTTCAATAGTTTTATGTCTTCCCTTATATTATATTTTTGTACTATTTTATACCACAGTTCTAAAGTAAATTTAGTGATTGGGTCTATTTGTTTGATTTGCTTATATGCATCTTTATCCCCTATTATGCTTTGTACTGGGAGTCCCTCAATTTCCTTTTCCATTTCTTTCCATTTTGCCTCATATCCCTCGTCGCACCAACATATGATATATCTTATTTGTGCTGAGTAGTAATATTCCTTTAGACTCGGTAGGCCCATGCCTCCTTTCTCTTTTGGTAATTGGAGGGTTTTATATTTCACTCTTGGTTTTTTACCTCCCCAAACAAATCTCGATATCATCCTGTCCCACTTTGAGAATTGGGCATCTGGAATCTCTGTTGGTATAGCCTGGAAGAGGTAAAGTAATCTAGGTTGTATGCTGATTTTGACTGTCTCAATTTTTGAATTCAGATCCATATTTAAGA
The DNA here is from genome assembly GCA_020510985.1 of Pholidichthys leucotaenia. NCBI lineage: Eukaryota > Metazoa > Chordata > Actinopteri > Cichliformes > Pholidichthyidae > Pholidichthys > Pholidichthys leucotaenia. The sequence goes on from CM035836.1 coordinate 53,182,431, forward strand.
TTGACCATCTATCAATATCTTTTTTTATTTTTTGTTCCAACCTATCATAGTTTGCTTTATATATTTTGTTTAGGTCTTTAGGTATGTTCACTCCAAGGTATTTTATTTCTTTTTGGTTCCAGTTTAGTTTGATCTTATCAGTTATCTGGTTTAGAGGGTTATAGTGGAATGTCAGTATTTGTGTTTTTGTTATGTTTATCTTGTATCCTGATAATTTTCCAAAATTTTCTATCAAGTTCATCATTTCCATTATTGATTTATCTGGTTGTTCAAGGTAAACTATAATATCGTCTGCAAATAGCCCAATCTTGTGTTCCGCCCCCTTTATTGTTACACCTTTTAATTTCTTATTTTGTCGTATCGCTTGAGCCAATGGTTCTATGAACAGAGCAAACAAGGTGGGCGATAAGCAGCATCCCTGCCTAGTTGACCTTTGTATATTTACTTTGTCTGTTAAGCTACCGTTTATCTTGATTCTTGCCACAGGTTCTTGATATAGCGTCCTTATGCATTGTACTGATTTTTCGTTAAATCCAAAGCGCTCCAGTACACTATATAGGAATTTCCAGTTAACCCTGTCAAATGCTTTTTCTGCGTCTAAACTCATTATTACTGCGCTTTTCTTTTCTTTATGTATTTGGTTAATTATATGTATTGTTCTCCTGATATTGTCATGTGTTTGGCGTCCCTCTATGAATCCAGTTTGATCATCTTCTATCAATTCCGTCAAGAATGTCTTTATTCGTTTACATATAATTGTTGTGTATATTTTATAATCTACATTTAATAAAGAGATTGGTCTATAGTTTCCGCATTGTTCTTTATCTTTCCCTGGTTTTAAAATAACTGAAATGATTGCTTCGTTCCATGTTGGAGGTATTTTGTTGTTGTTCAGCGTCCAATTAAATGACTTTAGGAGTTGTGGCGTGAGTTCTTCTATAAACAGTTTATAAAACTCAGATGGGTATCCATCACTACCTGGTGATTTACCGTTTTTAAGTGACTTAATCACATCTCTGATCTCTTGTGTTGTTATTTCTGCTGTTAGTTTTTCATTTTGTTGATTTCCTATTGATGGCAAGTCCAATGTGTCTAGAAATTTTTTGATATCTTTAGTATTTGTTTCTTCAGGTTGCGAGTATAGTTCTTGGTAGAAATTATGGAAAATTTCTTCGATGTTTTCTGGGTTAACTGTGGTTTTATTTGTGGTGGGGTCTTTAATCTTGTATACATTATTCATTGTTTGTTGTTTTCTTAACCGTTTTGCCAGCAGTTTTGTGGCTTTTGGCCCCGTTTCATAATATTTTTGCTTTAGATATCTATTTTTCCTTTCAATTTCATCCATTTGTGTTTCTTTTATCTTTGTTTTTTCTTCTTTAATTTCTTGATATATTTTTGGATCATTTGTGCTTTGATGTTTACGTTCTAATTCCCTCAGTCTCTCACATCTTTGTTCATACGCTTCCAGTTTAGTCTTATTTGCTTTTCCTGTTTCAACAATTAATTTACCCCTTAACACGGCTTTTAGTGCGTCCCATAGTATTGTTGGGTCCACTTCTTCATTGTCATTCTCTTGGATATATTCGTTTATGTTTATTTTTATTCTTTCTTTCATTTTCTCATCATTTAACAGTCCTACGTTAAGTTTCCATGTTGTTTGTCGTTTTCTATTGTTTAAATATATTTCCATGTATATAGGATTATGATCTGATATTTCTGCCCCTCCAATCCAACAATTTCTCACCCTGTGTCTGTCACCTTCATTCATAAGGAAGTAATCTATTCTAGAGTGTACTTTATGGGCTGCTGAATAATGTGTATAGTCTTTTTCGAGTGGGTGCAGGTCCCTCCATATGTCTACCATACCCATTTCTGCCAGTGAGGTTCTTATGAACTTTGTTACATGTTTTTTTGTCTTCTTAACACTTGTTGTGTCAACTTCATGATCCATGACAGCATTTAAGTCTCCTCCACAAATTAGGACTCCTTCACTGTGTGTTGCTATGAGATCAAACAGATGTTGAAAAAAACCCTTGTCACTTTCTGGTGGGGCATAGATGTTCACTAATGTGATCTGCATACCATCTATTCTTCCCTTTATTATTACATACCTGCCTTCTTTATCCTGGATTTCCTGTTCACTTTCAAATTGTATTTTGTTTGAGATTAGTATCATAACCCCCCTTTTTGCTCCTCCCTTAAATGAACTGTAGTAGGAGTTCTTATAGCCAAATCTCTTTAGTTTCACATGTTCTGCCTTGCTCAAATGTGTCTCTTGCATAAATATAATTTCAGCTTTTTCCTTCTTGAATTTTCTTATTATTCTTTCCCTTTTAACAGGTGAGTTCAGACCATTCACGTTTAGTGTCATTATCTTAAGATTTTTACCCATATTCATGTTTTTCCATTTTTTTAACTTGTGCTCCTAGCCCCTTTAACAACAAAAATAACACATATTTATATAAAAACACATTAAAAAAACTCGACCTCCGTACTTTGGGCCTTTCTTCTGCCCACTGGTCCCTGTTGGTGGGTGGGGGGTTTGTCTTCACAGAGTGAAGGGCCCTCCCTAGACTTCTAATTACTATCAAAGTAATAGTCATAAGTCTAGAAATGTCCAACAAATATCACTTAAACCTCTCCTAGCCGTCTGTTTCTCTTTTACCTTGTCTTCTTGGCCTTCATTTCTTCTGTGCCTTTCTTAATCTTTGTTATGATCTAGGCTTTCAGTTGAAAGCCTTGTAGTTTGTCCTGGGCCCGCTGCTCTACGTCTCTCCCCCTTCTTCCGCCGTTCACTCGTCTCCACTCCGTCTGTCGTGGTGCGTTCAGGGCCGCCGCTGCTCCAGCCGTCTCCTTCGGCACGCTCACCTCAAGGCCCCGCTCCATCATATCCCGCGCTGCCTCTTCGGCCGTGTTGTAGGTTCTTGTGCCTTCCTCCCAATGAATCCTCATTTTCGTTAGCGGCGTTTGGAATCTAATTTTTTTCTCTTTCAGCGTTTTTTTAATATTGGCATATTTCTTCCGCTGCTGCACGATTTCTGTCGGGTAGTCATGGTCAAAAAATACCTGTTTGTCGCCAATTCGTATCTTTTTTTTCCATGCTTGCGTCAGGATTCTTTCCTTTATGTCATATTTCACAAAGTTTACCACAACTGACCTGGGTGGAGAGTTTGTTTTCGGGTTCTGTGCCGGTGTTCTGTGCGCCCGTTGAATCTGCAGATCCGTTTCTCCGGGTATTTCCAGTTCTTTTTTTAAGAACTGATCCATGAATTTTGTCATCGAGTTGCCTTCAATGCCCTCCGGAATTCCAAAGATGCGCATATTGCTTCGTCGGGATCTGCTCTCCAAGTCGTTTATTTTCTCCTGCATCCTCTGCGTTTGCGTCGTCAGGGTCTGTAGTTGTTCGTTTGCCTCGCTTTTCCAATCTTCTAGTTCCGAAATTCGGGTCTGCGCTTCTGTCATACACGCCCGCTGGGAGCGCAGCTCCTCCATGTTTTCCGTTAATTTACGCTCCATTTCTCTTCGGAGGTCCATGATTTCCTCCTTAATTTCTTTTTTCAGTTCCTCCTTAAGAGCCGCTAAATCCTGTTGTAGCCGTCGCTTGAATTCTCTTAACTCTTCACCCAAACTGGCGATGCCAGCGTTCATGTTGTCGAGTCTGGTGTCCTCCATTTTCTCTGCTGTGGACATCTCGTTTTTTTGGGCTTTGCGTACAGCGGTTTTTCCTGCGTTGTTGGAGAGGAATTCTTCAATTTTACCCTGTTTTTGTCCTTGTGCCCGGTTCCTTCGTGTTTTCATCCCTTAGTTTATTGATTCGTTTATGTCGAGTTGGCCATTTACCGATGATTTTTAATCCGGCTAGGGAGAGCTCTTTGTTTAAGTGTTATGTCTCTCCGCCATCTTCCCGGAAGTCCCCCAGAGATGGTTTTAAGGTTTCTCCAGACCCCGCTGATGTCGCTCTGTTGCAGCTTGTCCTCCATCTTCTTCCTGAAGCTGTCCTTGCCTTCTCTGATCTTCCTCCTCAGCTCCCTCTGAATGGACTTCAGCATCTCCCTGTTCCCCGACCTGAAGATCCTCTTCTTCTCTCTCAGAAGTGTTTTTATCTCAGGGTTGATCCAGGGTTTGCTGTTCGAGCAGCACTGTATGGTCTTGGTGGGTACGGTGTTGTCCACACAGAAGCCGATGTAGTCCGTGATGGTGTGAGTGAGGCCATCGATGTCCTCACCATGTGGATCGCAGAGCTGTTCCCAGGCAGTGATTTCAAAACAGTCCTTTAGCACGTCCATTGCCTCCTCAGACCATAACTTCACCGTGCGCATGACCAGAGGTTGTCTGTGTACTAAGGGTTTGTACACCAGCAGAAGATGAACCAAGTTGTGATCCGATCTCCTGAGTGGGGGGAGTGGTGATGAGGTGTACGCCTCCTTAGTATTTGCATAGAATAAGTCCAGTGTTTTATTGTCTCTAGTGTGGCATGTGACATACTGGGTGAACGTGGGTAGAATGGGAGACAGTGAAATATGGTTGAAATCACCTGAGATGAGGAGAAGAGCATCTGGGTGTTCTGTCTGCAGCCTGCCAGTTACTGAGTGGACGACGTCACACGCTGTCCCAGCGTTTGCCGTCGGATTTGCATAAATAACAATGCAGATCACGTGTGAGTATTCCCTCGGGAGATATGCAGGCCACATGCTAACAGCTAGCAACTCAATGTCTTTGCTACAGTGCTGTTCCTTAATCGTGATATGTCCTGGTCTGCACCAGTTGTTACTGACATACATTATCACTCCTCTGCCCCTTGTCTTCCCACTGTCTGGTGTTCGGTCTGCCCGTATTGCATGGAAACCCTCCAGTTCAATGTTAGCATCTGTTGCTAGTTCTGTTAGCCACGTCTCAGTATATAGCATCAAACTACTCTCCCTGAAGACACTCTCGTAGCGGGAGATAGTCGCTAGCTCATCAGTCTTACTGAGTAGAGATCAAACATTCCCCATAATAACGGATGGGAGGACAGGTCTGTACCTTATATTCCTTGCCCGCCATCTTGCTCCAGCCCGACACCCACGCCGTTTCCGTCTTATCTCTCCCAGTATGTCGAGTTTTTCCGTTAGCATCGTGGGCCAGTTAAGTGCTAACAGCTGGTCTCTATTGTACTGCCGCCTCCTGCTAGAAACAGTGGCTCCGTCTGCTGGCTCAGGAGACATTTGGGCAATCTACGTGTTTGGATGGAATAAAGGTGACGCTGGATCAGAAAGATTGGCAAGAGAGCCAGATAGTAAATAGAAATAGGCAGAAATTGATCCGCTGTTGCAAAAAGGCATCCTACTCGTGTGGCGCCGGAAGTAATGTCGGGCAAAGAGCCCCTCGGGGGACAACCAGTTAATCATGCGATTGATATGTATGGACTGATATCAGTATGTAAATGTGCCTTGCATTCTCTTTTGTCCTATTGTTATACATCCCTGGATCAAAGAGAGGAATTCCGGCGCCAGTAATCAAGCAATTGATATGTGCTGACTGTTATGTAAATGTGCCATGCATTCTCTCTTGTCTGTATAAATGTGCTCACTCGAAGCTCACTTAAAAACGCACTCAGGGCTCACTCACAGTGCACAGACAGAGCGCTGAGTGAGTCTCGTGATGGAGGAATAAAACACCTTTAACCTTCAGCTTGCCGTGTCCGCCTGCACTTATTTTTTCCTCCACACTGGAATGGACAAATTCTTGAACTTTTTCAATTTTGTATAAATTTTTTAAAACTTTGAATAAAAATATTTTATCCGGTGTGTTAAACATTATCTAAACCCTGAGAGTTTACATATTACTGTATAAAATGCACATACTTTTTGAAGGTCAATATCAAAAATATTAAAATGTATCCCATAATAAAATTTCACTGTAAAGTACAATTTTGATCGTGACTTGATAACAGGGAGTAAGTCATTACTACCCACCTCAGAGTAAGAAAGTGTCTGCTAAAAAGCTGACTTTAGCTTTTGAATATTTAACAAAGCATTATGTTTGTCCGAAGAAAATACAACAATCTGAAAACACATTCCTGCTACTATAATCCAAATCATATCATATAGAAACTGACAGTAATAACTTGTTACTGAAACACAAAAGAAAAACAATGATTTCAGTAAAATAAAATAAATTCATAAAAAATGAGTACAGATGCAGTCAATTCTGGTAAGTAAATTTATTAACATTTGAACAAGCTCACAAACAGTTCCAAACTAATAACTAATAACACAGCTGTTGATATGTTGACACAACTGAACAAAATTTTAAAATGGAAATCAATTCAAATTAATAACCAAAGTAACTTAAAGACTGTGACCAAGGGTTTTTGTTTCAAGAAAAGAAAAAAAGCTTGAGTAAATGTAGAGTAAACTGAACTAGTTTCGAGCCACTCAAAAAAGATGTTGGTTTTAGATGTGATTTTTAATCAGACAATGAAAAAACAAAAACAGTTTCATGTTCATTCTTAAACACAACAATACTTGACTTTTTTCTGTAACTGATTTTTATTCACCACTTTCATGTGTTTTACCATACATAGACGATCACCTGATCAGAACCTCCTTAAATCAACTTGTGTTGGAACTCAACAAATGCTCAAATTGAATGGCTGGGGTACATGTAGAGATGATAACACTGGTCAACACCAAATTTATTGTCTAAGTTTTTTTTTAGCTGATTTAGGACAATTTTGATGTGCCGAATCCAAAAATCACATTGGTTTTGCTCAATAGGTCAACTTTTTAAATTATGGCCACATGTTGTTTTATACGTTTTTGTTTACATGTACGGGTATTTTCACTTTATATGATACAAAATTCTTTTTTATTTCTTGAAATTCTCTAAATTTTGAACAATGATGACGTAACATTCAATTTACATGTACTTACCTTTATATAAAAGTAAGTACATGCACAGTACTAAGTAAGTACTAAGTAAGTACAGGCTTTTACCTAGCACCTGATCGAGAGAAACGGATGTCATTTTCAGATTCAGCAGTGCAAAATTGTCTTAAATCAGTTGAACAAACACAGACAACTTACAAAAAATTATTTTTGTAACCCTGTGTAATTTAGGAAAGATTTTGTAGTGGTCCCTTTTTTTTTTTTTTTTTTTTTCCCCAGAGCTGTAGTAATAGTGCAACGAGAATGTTAGAAAATAGTAGCTGGTTTGGAATGTTAAAGTAAATGCATTTTGTATTCTTTAATGAATGTTTTTCATAAATCTTTTATTACATCCATTAGGAAGAAGTTCCCAGATAGAACATTATCAAACTCTGTTCTGAATTCTGGGTAGGAGCTGTAAGTATAGGGAACATTAATGGTAGCACTACATGTGTGAGCAACAGGCCTTCTTCCAAAGCCAGATTCAGCACTGAAGGTGACTTTAAACTTGTTTGTGCATAGCACAGAGGGTCCAGTGCAAAAATGCAAAAAACTTTCCAACTTGCATTGGTCTACATTCTTGATGTATCTCTGCAAGCAACTGAATGTTGTTTGCTGTTTCTGTGACAGAACCACTGACTCTTTGGAGCATTTCAACTACCTTCTTGTTTGTTGGTTTTTTTGGACTCATACAAATACAGCACAGCTTTATGATGCAGACTTAGCCGTACATTTCTCAGGCTGCAAGAAAAACAGTCAGTTATGTATTTGGGTTCTTGTAGTATGGCTTTGTGTGCCATTGTTTCGATGGTGTTAGATATGGAAAAGGCTGGTAGTAGTAAGATGGCGGCTGGGTTGGACGTGGGATAGACTGGGGTGGCTGACTGCCGGTTTCCGGTGGTGACGCCACCCATGGTATAAAGGAGGCGGGCTGAAGAGGCTAATCCTCTTTCATCGTTGGAGCCACCTGGCATGCAGGCAAGTGCTGTAAGCCTTATTCTATATAGTTGGCATCCTATAATAAACCCCTGTTAACCGAGTTATTGATATCTTATTATTCATACAATTATGTACACAACATTTGGCGACAATTGGAAAGATCTGATGCCAGGTTTCGGCCATTTTTGGAGGCCCCGGACGAGCCACCCATGCTGTGGCCTCGCTGTTTTGCTGCTTTTATGAACTACCTCATAGTTTTAAACCTTGGCGAGATGGAGAAGCGCCGAGCAAGAGCTGTGTTAGTCCATAATTTGGGAATGGAAGGGCAGAGGAGCCTGGAGAACCTTGGAGGTGCTGATAGCTTCAATGAGTTAGTGGAACTAATGGCGCGCTACTTTCGCGTGCTGGAAAACGTCACGGTCCGACGCATTCAGTTTTAACAGCGCCGCCAGCAGTCAGGACAGCCAGTTAAAAGATTCTTGGTGGACCTCCATGAGCTGGCAAGGGAGTGTAAGTTTGGACCCCTGGAGGACGAGATGATTCGGGACCAGCTGGCAGAGCACATTCGCTGCCCGGCGGCCCGGTCCAGGTTGTTAACACACCCAGGAGAGTTGACGTTAGCTGCAGCTATTGAGCTTGCCCAACAGTTCTAGGAGGCAGAGACCATCACGAGAGGCCTTGCTGAAGGGGCTTCTCTGGGTGAAGGTGAGTCTCACGCTGAGGCACTGTTCCTGGACCCTGGTGTAGGCGAGTGCAGAGAGGATGATTTTGCCTCCGTGGTCAAGATAAGGTCCGCCCCAGGTATGCTGCATTGTTATGGATGTGGGTCCACTGATCAACGCTGTAAATCCAGGGTGTGCCCAGCGAAAGGAAAGCTTTGTGGCAAGTGTGGTGTGTTGAACCATTTTGCCAGGATGTACGTGAACTTCAAATGCAGGAGTTGTAGGGGTGAACCAGGTGCTGCGCAGAAGACTCCAACAATTGTGCATACGGTCTCACCGGAGATGATGGGGAGGATCGGTTGCAATGTCATGCTAGATGGTGTCGAGGTCCCGCTGTTGGTGGACACAGGAGCTGTCATTTCCATTCTGAACTTGGCAACCATGGAAAGTCTGTTTCCCCACCAACAGATCACAAGGCAACACGAAGAGTATTTTGGATATGGATGAAACAGGTTGGCCATTTTGGGCTATGTGGAGATGGAGGCCCAATATAAGGAGATTGTTGCTCCCAGAGTCCGCATCAATGTTTCTACGTCCGGAATCAATGTTATGGGGTGTAACCTTTTTTACAGCCTTGGGTTCTCCATATCTAACGTGATGTGTGAGGAATGGTCTGAATGTGGACTTTGGGGCCGGCCTGTTCCAGCGGTGGAGGGTGCTGAGGTGTGGGACTCAGACTGGCTGGACAAAATTACAGAGGGAGAGCACATTTGGCACCATGGGGCGCCGCCTCCGGATGGACCCGACGCCGTTATTCGGGCTGCCCTGGATGAGGGTGCCAGACGGCACGCCAGGACCCCCGATGTGGCGCATAAGGATGAGGTGCCCATGCCGGAAGAAAAAGGGGTGAGACCGCGGAGCATGGTGGTGGTAAAGTGCTCCCAGCGACGGCCTGCCAAAAGGAGACCGAACCGGGTTTGTGAGACTACTGGATCGGTGATGGGGGTCAGTAGCAGGAAAAGTGATCCGGACAGGAAGAAGAGGACTCCCTCATTGACCAAGGTTGAAGCTCGAGTACGACGGGATCACAGTCTATGCGAGCAGCAGGACAACCAGAGGCGGTTCCAGGTGGAGCCCAACTGGATGGAGGCACATTGGCATAGGTCTGTTTATATCTGGGGGCACCCGAGGGAGCTGCGGCTGCCAGTGGCGGAGAGGAAACGGCGCAGCAGGAGCCCTGAGGTTAAACGACGGAGATGCCTGGAGAGGGATCCATCCAAGGACTGAGGGTTTTGTGTGTGTCTGTTGTGTTTTACCCTAGTCCTGTGTGTGTAGTTGTTGCTGTTTGGTGCCCTGGTAAATTAACCACTTGCGCTCCGTTGTTCCGCGGGCGGGCAAGTCTCTGCATCCTAGGGCGCAGGAGGGCGCACTCGTGCGTTCTCGTGCGCTCTCGGACGCATAGTCCAGATGGTGGTGATGTAGGTGGTGTTGGCGTCCAAGCGCCACTGGAAAAAAAGGCTGCAGACACAGCTGCGAACAGATTAGTTCATTTGATTGACCTCTCATTCGACTAATAAGAGCCTTGAATTGGGTTTCTGAAACCTTGAAGAACCAATGAATGAAAACCTAGAAAGGAGGACCAGCCTACTGTGAATGCAGGAGCCAGTTGAAGCACAGAAGTTCGGGCTGGGTGAAGAGAGATTTACTGTTGCAGCTGATGAAAAAAAAGGACGCTGGACGAACCTGCTACAGACCCCGCAGCATGGAGAACACCCATAAGTGGGACTTGCACTCATTCCAGCAGAATAGACGTTTAGGATTCTCTTCCGTCATCATAGACCGACGGAGGCCGACGACAAAGGTCGTAAATCATTCGCCAAAACCGCAATAATGGAATTATGTTTTGACCAGGATCTACGAGCGGACCAGCGTCGCGTTCGTCTGACAATGGGGAAGAGAAGTTCGCTAGAACTCTGCTGCTGTGAAGAGGTAAGGTGTTATAAGCTAAATTATTATTTCTCCCTGAAAACTGTAATCCAAAAATGACTTTTGACCGATCGGTAAATTACAACTGTACGGCGCACAAAGTACGAAGTGCGTGCGCCGCGATAAACAGTTCATTTGCCGTGTTCAGACCGTGAACCCCCCCCCCCCCCCCCCGGCTGCAGAAGAGGAGCGGGGTGGGGGGGCCTTCACGGTCCAAATACCCCCCGGTCTGCGGGGGGAAGCCGCTGTGACAGCGTTGCTGTGGAAACATGCAACGAGTGTAATCCGTCATGTAGCTAGGGCCGAACTCCGTCCTTTGTAGCGGGGGGGGAAACAACCCCCCCCCACACACACACACAGTAGCGAGGGGGGGAAGCCGCTGTGACAGCATTGCTGTGGAAACATGCAACGAGTGTAATCCGTCATGTAGCGAGGGCCGAACTCCGTCCTTTGTAGCGGGGGGGGACAACCCCCCCCCCCACACACACACAGACACAGCCCTGAATGTGACCTTTCATTAGAGCCCAAAATGAAGATTCTACAATGAATTATTCAAAAGTTACAGACGTTTTTCCAAACTGTGCCATTTGGCACAATTCCAAAACGCCTGGGAACAGCCTGAGAACAAAGCTGTGTAAAATATTCATTTTTTGTGGTATTGTTACAAAATTTGGACCTCAGCTGGATAACACTTGGTTCTACATTTCTGTTGCATTTTCCAGCCGGATCGGACAGCTGTGTGTTATTTGCAAACATTTGTATCCAAAAAAACACCGTGTCCAAATTTATTTTCTTCAAGTTCAGTATGTTTAGATGACTGTAACTCAGTGGCCGAAGCACGTAGAGAGATTATGTTTTTTTGCCAAAAAATTCAAAGTGTTTTCTTTTAAATGAGACCAACCCCATGAAGATGCTGCAAAGGGTTGAAGAACAGCTTTCGATTTACTTTAGGCATGTTATTTTTGGGCGTTTTTAGGAAAATTGCCCGGAGTGCAAGGGGTTAAAAAAAAAAAAAAAAAAGAAGTATTGAACAGAGGAAGTGTTTTGATGTGGACTGATTTTGGGTGTTTATACTTTGAAATTTTGATAGTCAGGATGGCGATGGATTAGTAGTTTGTGAACAGTGTATGGTAAGACTGAGCCCTCTATTAGTTGGTTTGAATAATTCTAATTGAATACCCGACACGGTTTTATGTTATGAATGCCCATTGTGGGGTGGATGTTGGGGTGGGGGCCGCCTATAGTGTGTAGATATCTATTGTGGTATTGTATGGCCTGTTTATGTATTAATGTTTGGGGATTGTTTTAGTTAGAAACATCGTTTTCTTTTGTTTAAGCTGAACTGTTCTCTCTGGCGGCAGAATAATCCGCCCAGTCGTGTAGGAGGCACTGGTAGTCTACCCGGCCCCCCAGCCGTTTTTTTTATGAATGGATAGGAGTTTGTTTCTTTTGTACATATTTTCTTCCCCTTTAGAGAGTGAGTCGGGAAACAAATTAGAGTGGGTTATTTGTGTGCTTGGCATTTTTTTAAAGGGGGGGGGGCAGGTGTTAGATATGGAAAAGGCTGGTAGTAGTAAGATGGCAGCCGGATTGGTCGTGGGATAGACCGGGGTGGCTGACTGCCTGTTTCCGGTGGTGACGCCACCCATGGTCTAAAGGAGGCGGGCGGAAGACGCTAATCAACTTTCATCGTGGGAGCCACCTGGCATGCAGGTAAGTGCCGTAAGTCTTATTGTATATAGTTGGCATCCTGTAATAAAGCCCTGTTAATAAAGCCCTGTTAACCGAGTTATTGATATCGCGTTATTCCTACAATTATGGACACAGCAGATGGCTACCTTTAAGGTTTGCTCAGAAGGGAGGGAATGTGAACCCATTTGTGAGAACGTCAAGCAAATCCTTCTTTTCTGTCTCGTATAATGTGCCCTAAAGCGTCTTGTCAACAGTAATCCACTCACCATCAGATAATTAATTAGAGAAAGATGACATAAGCAATGCAGTATCAATTGAATCAATGCCGTGGATGCAGGCCAAAACAAATGCCTTTGACAGTCTTACAGGAATCATACCATGGTCCATGAGTCCCTTTGCCCAAATCCTTCCAAGTGCTTGCCATTGGGCCTCTGAAAAATCAGGTCTGAGTCTTGGTACTCTTTCCTCTTCCCCTTGGCAGTTTTCCAGGAAACATTCACAGAAAGCTGTGTAAACTTCTCTAGAAATACCACTGTCATCAACGGCCATCTCATTTCTGAACTCCATCTTTAATTACATGTTGATTACATTTTTGTCAGAGAAAAATTTCAGGAGATCATCCACAATCATAACTCGGCGAATGTGTGCATACCTGATCTCTTTGGAATTTTGTGGTCCCTCAAGAGAAGAGGGTGGCAGAGAAAGGATTCCAGCTGCCGCAGGCACACTGACCACTGGAATATTAATCTTGGTAGCCTAAACATTAAAAAATACAACACATACAAAATGTGATGAGTATCCAAAGTAATGCATAACCTGAAGACATTACAGTTTTTGGTGGGAGCATTTTTCCTCATACAGAAAAGCCAGTGTGTTCTAGTTCACATTGATGTACAGGGGGTTATACTTTTATGACAGTGTACAGGTTAGAATGTATCTGTCAGGCTAACAGGTGGGAAAGTTATCTAGAGATTTTGCAGGTTTATGAAGAGTTGTAATGAATTTTCCCTTAAAAAGGGAAAATTGGGGCTGCACGGTGGCGCAGTGGTTAGCACTGCGGCAGCACAGTTTACCCTTGGCCGGGGGATTGTGGGGATCGTGGGTTCGATCCCAGCCCCTGACCAACAGTGATCTGTGTGGAGTTTGCATGTTCTCCCCGTGTTGCGTGGGTTTACTCCGGAATTTCTCCGGTTTCCTCCCACATGCCAAAAACATGCATGTTAGGTTAATTGGCTGTTCTAAATTGTCCCTAGATATCTGTTTCCTATAGGCCCTTAGAATAGAGGGTTAGTATTAATGAAAGCGCTTTGAGTGGTCTTTGTGACTAGAAAAGCGCTATATAAGTGCAGGTTAGTTAAGATAAGATAAGATAAGATAAGCCTTTATTAGTCCCACAACGGGGAAATTCCAGGATTGCAACAGCACAGGGATAGCAACACTCAGAGCAACAATCAGAAGGCAAGAAAAAAACAAGCAAGCAAGAGCAGCTAATATACATATGTACGTATTACTATAAAATATATATATATACACACACACACAGACACACAGTGCAGAGCATTGTAGCTGGATGGAATAAATATATGAATTAGTGAAATAGTGAAATGTAGTGAATATAATAGTGAATATGAAATAGTTAGTTAGTTAGTTAGTTAAAAAGTAGAAGAACTGACTGTTAAAAGTGATGTTTAACTGCCAAACCATCACTGTTTGGAAGGATTTTACTTTGAAGTAAAACAGTGGCTGGATTGAAGCTGACATTGCAGGACATTCAAAATCCAGAATATAATGTGCTATTTTTCCAAGATTGTGATGGTAATATACATGCATTCAATAACACCTGCATTATGACCATTACATAATGTTAAGTAAAAATTTATTACCTAAATATGTGAGGCTCAGTCTTTTAACACAACTATCATGGCCGAAAAAGAGAAAAGGAACATGATTGACATGACTGTTGGACCCAGAAGACAGACACTGACACGAGTAGACTGTTTTTAGACAATTATTTATTGAGTGACGTGTGTGATGTGTGTGTAGGTGTGAGTGAGTGTGATGCTGTGGAACCGCAGGGGCTGAGTGAGTCCTGCTGCGACCAGGTAACCTTGCAGGTGGTGCTGGAAGGCTTGCGCTGGCTCTGCGGCTCGCAGTGGCTCCGTGTGGGTGATGCTTGGTGCTGTGGTGAGGTGGAGGAGTTCCGAGGAGGAGGAGGAGTGGCTCTGTTATCCGGGGAGACTGGTCCGCCGCCAGGGAGGTCCACCTGTGCACAGGGAATTATACTTTGACAAGGTAAGATACTAAGATCCTTACGTGGTGTAGCTTGGCGAGACTGCGTCGTGGATACTCTGGCGAGAGGCTGAGTCCGTGACGCGTTGCGTGGCGCAGTAGTCAGACGACTCCGTGCTGAGCCCACAGAGACGCCGGCTTTTAAGACCCGCTGATGATTGGCGGCAGGTGTGCGAGCAGCAGAGGCTGATGATGGCCCAACGGCCGCCATGACAGTACTCCCCCCTCTAGAGGTGCCTCCAGGCACCTGCCCTATCTTACCTGGATGCGCCCGATGGAAATCGCGGATGAGCTGTTTATCCAGAATCAGCGCTGGGCGAATCCAGGAACGGTGCTCAGGACCAAACCCCTCCCAGTCCACCAAATACTGAAGACCCCGGCCCCGCCGACGGGCATCCAAGATGGCAGTAACCCCCCAAGCCGGGTGGTCGTCGATCATCCTTGGAGGGGGAGACGCCACGGGGGGCGGGCACAGAGGGTCAGAGATGCAGGGCTTCACCTGGGAGACATGGAACGAAGGGCAGATGCGCATGGAAGGGGGGGAGAGCTAGGCGCACAGTCACAGGGTTAATGATACGAGTAATCTCGTATGGACCGATGAAACGCTTAACCAGTTTGCGTTTCTCGGCCGTCACATTGATATTTCTGGTGGATAACCAAACCCGTTGCCCCACCTGATAATCCGGTGCAGGTCTCCTATGATGGTTAGCCACCTGAATGTTGTGCTCCGTAGTCTTGAGGAGGGCTCTGCGGGTGATGGTCCAAATCCGGTGGCAGCGTTTGGCATGAGCCTGCACAGACGGAACAGCCACCTCCTTCTCCTCCTCTGGGAACAGTGGGGGGTCATACCCCAGAGATGCCTTGAACGGAGACACTCCCGTTGCTGAGGACACCATGGCATTGTGTGCGTACTCAATCCAGGGCAAGAATGTACTCCAAGACGAAGAACAGGACAAGATGACGCAGTGGAGTGCAGCCTCCAGCTCGTGGTTGGCTCGCTCGCACTGACCATTACTCTGTGGGTGATACCCTGAAGAGAGTCTCGCCGTGGCCCCCAACGTCGTGCAGAATGCCTTCCAGACCTAGGAAACAAATTGCAGGCCCCGATCCGAGACGATGTCCGCAGGGATGCCGTGAAGGAGCACCACATGCTGAACCAGGAGGTCCGCCGTCTCCCGGGCCGAGGGCAACCCCTGGAGTGGTACAAAATGGGCGGCCTTGGAGAAGCGATCCACTATTGTCAGCACCACGGTGAAATGGTCAGAAGGGGGCAGGCCTGTCACAAAATCCAGGGCAACATGGGACCAGGGGTGAGAAGGGACCGGCAGGGGATGGAGAAGACCTGCCGGGGGGGAGGATGACGATTTCCCAGTAGCGCACTGAGCGCAGGCCCGGACGTAGTTGGTCACATCTTTCGTCAGCCCTGGCCACCAGAAGGCTCTCTGGAGCAGGTTGCCAGTGCGAGCGATTCCCGGATGGCATGCCAACTTGGAGGCTTGGCCCCACTGGATAACTTCACCCCTGACCGACGAGGGGACAAACAAATGGCCCGGGGGACCCCCCACCTGGGTCGGGCTCATTTTCCTGTGCCTTCCTGACTTTATTCCAGATCTTCCACACAAGGGCACCCACCACACAGGATGCTGGCAGGATGGTCTCATCATGGTCCCCAGACGGCTCTACCTCGAACTGCCTGGAGAGGGCGTCCAGCTTGGTATTCTTGCTCCCTGGCCGGTAGGTGATGGTAAAGTTGAATCGCCCGAAAAAAGAGACCAGCGTGCCTGGCGGGAGTTCAGCCGCTTGGTCGTCCGGAGATACTCCAAGTTCTTGTGGTCTGTGAACACGATGAACGGCTGGGCAGCCCCCTCCAGCCAGTGCCTCCACTCCTCCAGGGCGAGCTTGACAGCCAGCAGCTCCCTGTCCCCGATGCCGTAGTTTCTCTCGGCGGGCGTCAGCCGGTGGGAGAAGAAGGCGCACGGGCGAATCCCCCAGTCCACGGGGGAACGCTGGGAAAGAATCGCCCCGACACCCGAGTCTGAGGCGTCCACCTCCACCAAGCACTGCAGATCTGGGTCCACCTGGGTCAAAATGCGCGCAGAGGCGAACTCCTCCTTTAACTTCCCAAATGCTGCGACAGCCTCTTCGCTCCAGCGAAAGGGGATCTTAGGGGACGTAAGGCTGGTCAGGGGGCGAGCGATGATCCCGAACCTCGGCACAAACTGACGGTAAAAATTGGCAAAGCCCAAGAACCCCTGTAACTGCTTCCTAGATGTAGGAGTGGGCCAATCCACCACCGCTTTGACCTTGGCCGGATCCGGGCGCACTTCGTTATGGGCGATGATGAAACCCAAAAAAGACGTTTCCTTCGTGTGAAATTCACACTTCTCGGCCTTGACGAATAGCTGGTTCTCCAGGAGGCGCTGCAGGACCCGCCGAACAGGCACCTGGTGCTCCTCCAACGTGCATGAGAAGATCAGGATGTCGTCCAAATACACAAACACGAAGGAGTTCAGAAAATCCCAGAGGACGTCATTGATCAAACGCTGGAAGATGGCCGGAGCGTTGGTTAACCCAAACGGCATCACAAGATATTCGAAGTGGCCGCTTGGGGTCCAGAACGCCGTCTTCCATTCGTCGCCCTCCCTGATGCGCACCAGATGATAAACGTTGCGAAGGTCCAGCTTCGTGAACCACGACGCCCCCTGGAGGGAGTCAAAGGCTGAGTTCATCAGGGGCAAAGTATACTTGTCCTTGACGGTGATTTCATTCAAACCCCGGAAGTCGATGCAGGGACGCAGTGAACCGTCCTTCTTTCCCACAAAGAAGAAACCTGCCCCCACCGCTGAAGAGGATGGACGGATGATTCCAGAGCTGAGGGACTCCTTAATGTATGTGTCCATGGCCTCCCGCTCCGGGGCCGACAGGCTGTATAATCGACTCGCCGGTAATGGGGCCCCCGCCCAGAGATTGATAGCACAGTCGTAGGGCTGGTGTGGGGGAAGGAACAGTGCCCGTGACTTACTGAATACCATTCCCAGATCGTGGTAGACCTCTGGCACCCTGGACAGATCAGGAGGTGGAAGTGTGGGCGGGGTCACCGAGACTGAGGGAGCACACGCTGCAGATCGGGGACAGGCGCTAAGACAGAAAGAGCTCCAAACTGTAATGTTTCCCACCTGCCAATCAAATGTGGGGTTGTGAAGGCGTAGCCATGGATAACCCAGGATAACAGGCAACGTGGAGATGGGCAGCACCCAGAACCGGATATCCTCCCGATGGTTTCCAGAGGTAATCAATGAAACAGGGGCTGTCTGGTGGGAAACAGTGGTGAGCGGGGTCTTTGACAGCGTGATAAGATTGACAGGCGGGTGGAGTGGTTGACAGCTGAGGCCCATCCGGGTTGCCAGGTCTTCCGAAATGAAGCATTGCTCAGCCCCAGAGTCAATAAGAGCGTGTGTTGTGTGTTCTCTGTGTTTGTAGAGTAGTCTAATGGCTACGAGGCAACGGGTGAGGGGCTTTTTCTGGTCTTTGTCCATGAGTCCCCCTACTGTGACTCACGGACCTCCCCTTTTAACCGATAGTTACACTCAGCCACCCCATGGGACTCACTACCTCAGTAGAAGCACAGGCCCAAATCCTTCTGGCGCTGCCTCTCAGCCGCCGAAACACCCGACTGTCCTATAATCATCTCCTCCTGCCCCGGAGGTCCCTCCGGCGGAGGAAGAGCCAGCAGGGATGACCGAGAGGAGCAGGGGCGTGGTCTCACTGCGTGACTGGCAGCCCTACGTTCTGCTGCCCGCTCCTTCAGCCTGTTATCAACACTTACGGCTAGAGAGATTAGTTCACCCAGTCTGTCAGGTTTCTCCCGCACCGCCAGCTCATCCCTCAGCTCTGAGCTAAGGCCGCGGAGAAAAATACTACACAGTGCTGAGTCCCCCCACCCCACCTCTGCAGCTAAAACCCAGAAGTCCACGGCAAAATTGGCTGCAGATTTATTGCCCTGCTGAAGATTTAACAGGTGGTCAGCTAACACCGTGTGATCAAAAATTTCTAGGAAACCTGCCACGAACTGTTAAATAAGTTAATTGAGAGTAGCTGGGTTTCGCCATAATTGTGTAAGCCCAAGCTAACGCTCTGCCCTCGAGCAGATTGGAAATAAACCCGATCTTGCTATAATCTGTTGGAAAATCTCTGGGGACACGATGAAACACTGACTCACACTGCAGCAGGAAACCTCGTGCCTCCCCGAGTTTGCCGTTAAAGCTGGCGGGGGTAGGCATGGGGGTGAGGCGAGGTGAGGAAGGCCGGTGAGCCTGACTAGCCGAAAAATTAGCAGGGGCTGCTGACGCCCCGGCGGCCGGGGGGAACGCCTGGGGTCCTTCCAGGAGATCCAGCCGGCTGTTAATTAAGGTTAATTGATTCAAAATAACTGTCTGCTGGTGGTGAATCAGGTCTACCCGAGCGCTAAGGGTGTTTAGGTGGTGCGACAGCGCGGTGTCTGCTGAGTCGTCTTGACGGAGTCATACTGACATGACTGTTGGACCCAGGAGACAGACACTGACACGAGTAGACTGTTTTTAGACAATTATTTATTGAGTGAAGTGTGTGATGCGTGTGTAGGTGTGAGTGGGTGTGATGTTGTGGAACCGCTGGGGCTGAGCGAGTCCCGCTGCGACCTGGCAACCTTGCAGGTGGTGCTGGAAGGCTCGCGCTGGCTCTGCGGCTTGCAGTGGCTCCGTGTGGGTGACGCTTAGTGCTGTGGTGAGGTGGAGGAGTTCCGAGGAGGAGGAGGAGTGGCTCCGTTATCCGGGGAGACTGGTCCGCCGCCAGGGAGGTCCACCTGTGCACAGGGAATTATACTTTGACAAGGTAAGATACTAAGATCCTTACGTGGCGTAGCTTGGCGAGACTGCGTTGTGGATACTCTGGCGAGAGGCTGAGTCCATGACGCGTTGTGTGGCGAAGTAGGCAGACGACTCCATGCTGAGCCCACAGAGACACTGGCTTTTAAGACCTGCTGATGATTGGCGGCAGGTGTGTGCGCAGTTGAGGCTGATGATGGCCCAGTGGCCGCCATGACAATGATATTTTAACTGGCAAGTTAGCGGAGTTGCAGCATTAGATTTAGGGAAATAGAAAGAGAGAACACAGATGATGCCTCCATCAGCTACTTCAGTGCATTTCTAAAAGACAAAACTTGACTTCAAGCTATAACAAATAATTTAAACACGTACCTGGAAGACATCAGCACCATTTTCCTCCCACTGGTTTTCTGTCCGTTGAAGGGTTGATGCAAAGTCATCATCACTGTCTACAGATTGTTTTCCAATATGCACCAGTCGAGTCTTCAAGCAAATCTTCACTGTCACTGGTTGGCATCACTGGGACTTTGAGCACAACATTGTGGTATTCAATGTCATCATCTGTGATAAAGTAATGGACTGTAGTTCCATTCCCTGATGTATCTGGTGTAGAATGGAGAACTTGAACAAAGAATTTTTCATCATCTGGATGCTTGTGGTAGACTGGACTCTGGACCTCAGCTTTATCTGGTGTAGCATCCTGAACTGGGTTCTGGGATGCTACGTCATCAGTGACCAAGTGCTGCAGTGGACTCAAGTGTTCTTCAGCTTGTGGTGCTGGGCTTTGTCCTGGGCTTGTCAGAGCTGCAGTTGCATTGGTAGAATGGTTGTGTTGATCAGACAGTCTGATATTGTTAGGACTCTGTTATTAAAAGAACAAAATACCTAAGTGTGCATTTGGTTTTTCAAAACAGTTACACAGTTGCATCTAAAATGGCTAAGAATCACAACTTTTTGCCCACCAGTTCAGTAAAATCAACTCTAAATCAATTAAACCAGTATTTTACAATCTTTGGTGTTATTTTAGAGTATTTCCTGTTGCTCGAAATAGTGATCAGGGTGATTTCATTTGCTTGTTTCTGTCTCACTGGAGTACATGGACCTGAAACCAGAGTCACTTCTGCTTCATAATGACTCAAAGCAGTCAAGGAAAAACAAACAAACACAGGATTGGAGCTTCTAAACAGTTCTAGGACTATCCACCTTATTCCTGAGGGCGCTGCTGTAGAAACTGTTAGGGGAGCAACTTCCAGTTTCAGCTTAAGTCGTGTTAAAATAAATCAGCAGAAGTGGAATAGTGGGGCATTTAAAATAGCATTTTTAAAAGTGTTTTAAATTCATTTTAATGTATAGTCCACATACCTGTTTTGCAGTCAAATAGCAGCTAATTTCAGCACTTGTAGTTTTTGTGTTTTTGAATGTTTTCGTGTAGTTCTGGTACTTGCTGCTGTTTGTGGTGTGAGGCTCCTAAACCTCAGCTAAATCTGTGGCTTCAACAGCAATGCAGAGATCATGCACTGAAAACTAAAGGACTGTTGGTGTGATCAGTGGTACAGACACAACAGCAGCAGGTATGTTTTCACTTGTATAAATGTCAAAAATCTGACGTTTATATATGTCACCAGATGCAAGGCTACATGAAGTAAAATGATAAAAAAAAATAGTAACAGCTTGCTTCCTAAGGCTTAACCTTTTAAGAAAGATATCAAATTGGGGTTTTGGGGGGTTTTTTGCATTCGTTGCACTGCCTTGGAACAATATGGACTTGATATTAGGAGCTTCAGCAAACATTAATTTTTAAATTATCACAACATACGTATAAATCAATAACATTCTGAACAATTGCCAGAAAATGATTGTAGGTGTTAAGTTAAATAAGCATTCATGGCATGACAGCAGCATGAGCATGTTAATTTCGACATTAAAACAGCCAAGCACGGTGTTGTGATTCTTTGTGGCTCTGACTAGATTCTACGTCTGCTCTGAGGTAAATTTGATTATGTCCAACATATTTTAACAAAATGCATCTGACTTTATTGAGGTGGAAACATTGATATATCTCACAGCTTTTATTTATTGACAGCGTTAGCATTTTAGCAGCGGAGCTAACTAATGGAGCTAGTCGTGGGAAGCGGTATGATTATATTTCTCTTTTTGAGGTGCAAGAGGCCGTTTTCGGACATTTTTGATGCCGAAGTCATTGTTTTTTAACAAGGAAAAGTGTCCCATTTGTTACGACCCGAGCGCTGGTTCTGATAGCGCTCGGGCCATGTCCAACTCGCTGCCGGCCTTGACAGCTGCGGGCTGTATTCTGGCCTCACCGGGCTCTTATTGTGAAGGTGCTCGGTGGGGCTTCCGCCTGTCAAAGCTGGCCAGCTGTATGTCATTGCCGTTCGTTAGTGCTTCGCCTTTATAAACTCAGCACTAGCGACGGTATGACGCAGGAGTATCGTCGAACTTTCCTTGCCAGACGTCAACGCTTCGTCAAACCTTCATGTCAGGTTTGTGATCTTTGTTCATGTCACAGTTTAGCTCGTAGTTTAGCTCGTAGCCCTACAAGCCCAAGTCTCGTGTAATGTGTGTTTTTGCCCTGAGGGGTTTATAGTCTTGTCTTGTCACGCGTGTAAATAAATTAACATCATTGCCAAACTCACTGGTGGACTCTTTGGCGTCTCATGGTGATCCGCGAGGATCACCACATGACAGTATACTCCTGCCAGGTCGTCTAAACAGAGGCGCCACACCGAGACGCCGTTTCACCGTGAGTTTTGTGCCTAATTTGACTGTTGTTCTTCCCTGTCTGGGTGCCTGTTGCCGGGAGAATGCCGTCATCCAGGGGCCGCGGTCGGTGCCTGGACAGAAAGCTAGCAGAGGTTCTGGAGTATGTGGACTGCATGTTATTCACCGCTACGCTGTGCGTCGCTCCCAGCGACATTCACAGGCATTTGGACTACGCTGTGGAGCTTCTGGATAACCTACCCCTCGACTATGACGATCACCCGGAGGTGATAACGAGGTGGGAGGAACTCGCCGTGCAGCGCGAGGTACTTCGTGGGCTGGAGGAGGAAGAGAGCAGGAAGCAGAGGAGGAGGCATCCTCACTCCACGCGTTGGAGTCCCGTTCCCGTCCCAGAGCTGGTCCAGGAGTGCGCGCCATCTGGGGGCCGACATCGGTGCAACGGCGTGGGCAATTCGCTGCAGAATCCCCGGCTGGACTCGCTGCCGGCAGAGCCCGTCAGCGAACCTCCGAGAGTGGCCCCTCCTCGTCTTCCCAGGGGGCCCTCTGTCGCCATCCAGCGGGGAGAAGGAGGAACGACGTCCCCCACAGCAGGAACCATCTCAACCCCGGGAGGAAGGCAAGTGTACGATAATTTGTTACACCTTGATTTTGTTTTGCCTTGTCTGACTCCTGGGGGTGGAGTTCGGGGTTCGCAGCATCCCGAGCTCCCTCCACCTGCTGTGGATGAAATTACTAAACCTGCTGCCTCTGTGTTCTCCCCCGCCGAGCGGTCCGTGACGCCAGGCCAGCGTCGTCGGATGAAGAGGGCCCCCGCAGTGCTAGAAAGCCTGGAACCGGCCCTGCAGCCACGCCGTGGATGGAGGAGAGGAGCGGACTGCGGCCCGGAGCCTGAGCCGACGGAGAAGTGTCCCCGGGTCTCCGAGCCAGAGCGGTCCGAGCCAGTGGGTCGAGGGTCCCCTGCCCCCACGCCATACGGGTCATCGGCATGGACAGCAGCGTGGGAGGAACCTCGGGCTGCAGATGAGATCTTCCCAGCTGCGGAGCCCGACGCAGCTGAGTGTGAGTCTGCTGACGAGAGTCGCCCTGAACCTGGATCGTCAGAGTCCTGGGTGGCAACGGAACCCGAGTGCAGGCAAGTGCTCCCTCTTGTGTCTCTGTCCCCTGTTTTGGAGCATTTTTGCCTGCCTCTCAGGGAGGCGAGTGAGGAGCAGCCGTCTGCTGCGCCCGAGCTCGTCTCGCTGGGTTCCGCTGCTACTGGTGATTCTGATCCCGGTTTTCCTGTCTCTGAGCTTTATTGCAGTGTCACCGGTGGGGAACGGGTCGGAGTCACCAAGTTGGAGGTCCCAGGTTCGGGGGTGGAGATCGTCAGCGGAGCTGCACCGGCCCAATCGGGGTCCACCGCGGGTGCGGTTCTGGCCCAATCGGGGTCCACTGCAGGTGCGTCGGAGGCCCAATCGGGGTCGACCGCGGGTGCGGTTTCGGTCCAATTGGGGTCCAACGTGGGTGCACCAGAGGCCCAATCGGGGTCCACCACGGGTGTGGTTCTGGCCCAATCGGGGTCCGACGTGGGTGCGTCGGAGTCCCAATCGGGGTCCACCGCGGGTGCGGTTCCAGCCCAATTGGGGTCCAACGTGGGTGCAGCTGGGACCCAATCGGGGTCCAACGGCGGTGCAGCGCCAGCTTGGTCTTTGAAGAGAGGAACCACCACCCCGGTTTGCCATGCCAAAGGCACTGCCCCCGACCTCCACGCAATGTTGCAGAGGCGTGTCAGCCATGACAGCCCAACAACATCCAGGGCCTTGAGGTACTCAGGGCGAATCTCGACCACCCCCGGGGCCTGGCCACCAAGGAGATTTTTAACCACCTTGGCGACCTCAGCCTCTGTGATAGGCGAGTCATCCCCCTCGTCCCCAAACCCTGATTCCTCTATGGAAGGCTTATCAGTGGGATTGAGGAGATCCTCGAAGTATTCCTTCCACCGCCCAACGATATCCCCAGTTGAAGTCAGTTATGTTATGTACAGTTATGGACAGTCATGTCCATTTAAATCAAATTTTACACAAAGTGTGCAACAACTAAGGGGTATGAATATTTTCTGACAAACTGTATTGAAATTATTTTAAATTTTTTAATCCAGTTTTCCCTTCTCCCCCCTCTATTCACTCTTCCTGTCTTTCCCCCTTCTAGCTATCACTGTAAACATCATTTCTCCGTTTTGCTCACAATTCTTCTATATTTGTCTCCCTCTTTCTCTCTTCCCTTTATTACTCATAGCCTTTAGCATCAAGCCCTCCACTCTTGGCCACACACAGAGCTGGTTCTGCATAAAAAGAGTATGCCCCCCTCAGCCACTAGGGGGTCCCCCAAACTACAAGTTCATCCTAATATTTTTTGGGGAAAATTAAAAATACCTTCAAAATACCTTTTTTTTCTTGTATATCTGCAGCTTTTTTTTTCTTATACATTTGTTACTTTTTATTGCAAATTTGCAACTGTTTTCTCTTAAAGCAAAACTATGTAAGACTTTCACCTTAAAATAATGTTTTCCAATATTTCTTTTTTGGTACATCAGCCTTTGATAGAGTGAATGTCAAATGTCATTTTCCCCCACAGCCTGGGTGGGCCTGCATTGCCTGCAACAGATGTATTCTTGGTAGGAACACTGAGCAGACTACAACTGTGGTGAATATAAGATAAGGTAAGATAAGATAAGATAAGCCTTTATTAGTCCCACAACGGGCAAATTCCAGGATTGCAACAGCACAGGGATAGCAACACTCAGAGCAACAATCAGAAGGCAAGAAAAAAAAAAAAAAAAAAACACAAGCAAGCAAGAGCAGCTAATATACATATGTACATATTACTATAAAATATATATATACACACACACACACACAGACACACAGTGCAGAGCATTGTAGCTGGATGGACTAAATATATGAATATATGAACACACAGTGCAGAGCATTGTAGCTAGATGGAATAAATATGTAAATATATAAACACCCACAGTACGGAGCATTGCAGCTAGGTGGAATAAATATGCAAGTATATAAACACACACAGTGCGGAGCAATGTAGCTAGATGGAATAAATATATAGATATATAAATATAAACACACCCAGTGCTGAGCATTGTAGCTAGATGGAATAAATATGTAAATATATAAACACACACAGTGCAGAGCATTGTTGCTAGGTGGGATGAAACAGCATAACCGACTACTTAGTTATCCTACATGGTATGATTATGTGACCATACATATTCTCACCCTCCATAGCGACCGGTATGTTCCTAGTTGTATGCCGGAGAGGACCATTGTGTAAGTCTATTGCATCTTTTGCATTCAAAAAAAAAAAACTATTAGTTTGTTACATGACCTCAGTCCCAACAGCCAATCACAGGGCAAAACTGTATTTATTTTATTTAACCTTTATTTATACAAGGTAGTTCCACTGAGAGGCAACCTCACTTTTTCAAGAAGGCCCTGCTCACACTCACAGTTACACATTCACACCAGGAAACTGAACAGTCCAACCACAGACTGACCTGTGGCCACTGAGCAACTCCACTGGAGCAGCTGGGGTTAAGGGCCTTGCTCAAGGGTACCACAGTGGGGTAAAGCTAGTATTCTGCAAACATATTCTATATAGGCTGAATCAGCTCCAAATCTGGGAGGGGATATTCAAGAATGCTTGAATAATGACCTTATGACCTAATGACTTAGGTTTGGTCCTACTGGGCTTAATGGAAATGTGTTTAAAATAGGAAAAGATAATACAGGAAGATGTGAAGAGTGTGGAGAGGAGGAAGCAATAGAGCATGTTGTACTACACTGCAGGAGAGATATTCAACAGAGAAGGATAATGATCAGAAACTTTGAGAAGAAAATAAATTTTAACCTCACAGCACAACAACTCACCCTTGGCCGGGGGATCCTGGGTTTGCATACCTGTCAAGGCATACCTCATGCTTCCCTTACTGGGGGGGCCTTCACACCTGTACTGACTTCATGCCTCCCTTATTGGGGGGACCTTCACACCTGTACTGAGTACTTAAAAACTGTGTTTATCGGCAGATGAAAGAAAACTGAAGCAAAAACAAAAAAAAAAACAAAAAAAACAAAAAACAAACAGCAACTGCAACATGAACTATTTCAAATTCATTCATTTATGCTGCCAATGCTGAAACAAAAGCAGAATGGATTTTTGTTTCATAAGTTAAGTATCAGAAATAATTCTCTTTGAAATTGTGTTAATAATAACAATGAAAATATCAATCTTATTCAGCCCTTTCAATATAATGCTATACATTCAGATGTAAAGCAAAGTTCCAAGATACAAAATAACTACACTATAGGGGATTTGGGCTACCTCTAAGCATGTTTGTTAAGATTTTAAAGCATTTTTTTTGTTATATTTAGGTAATATTTGAAGGTGAATAATACTGCCCATACCTGAAAACATTTGGAGATTTCTCCTTCAGTCTGGAAAGGACAGAATTGTCTCGACCCACCATCGTGTTGCAATTGTCTGAAGCAAAGCCCACAACATTCTCCCATGGAATATTGTGCAATCTAAAATAAATAAATAAATGGTGACGGTGAAGGAGAACGGTGACGTCCAGTCCCTCGAGTTCCCTTTTCTTCAAGCTTTGTTTTCTTCGCCGGCGGCGCGCTGCAAGAAGCCATTTTGAAACTCACAAAAACACTGCTTAGGTGCGCTTGTGGAGGATCGAAATAAGTGCAGGCGGACAGGACACGGCGAACTGAAGTTTAAAAGGGTGCTTCATGCAGACAGTCGTATACCCGGCTACAGACAACGCATGCATGGCACATTAGCATCACAGTATAGAGCAGGAAAGCGTGGACATTTGCATTAGAGTCACACATACCAGGCGCAGCATTACTGGCGCCGGAATTCCTCTCTGTTCCGGAGCCGCAGGACAACAGAAGGTGCAAGGCGCATTGCATAGTGATCAGTCCACACCTCTCACTGTTGTGATAATTGCTCACGCTGAGCGCTCTGCCAGCCCCGTACGCTGTGGGGGTCACACACACGAGGTGTTCCTCCACACTCTCAATAATTTTTTTTCCCATATATTTTTCTTTTTGGTGGACAGAAATGGCAATACTGTGGAGATATGTGGAAGGATGAGGCTGGTTTTATTTCTCAAGACCAGTTTTATTCACGTTCACATTCTCCAACATTCAAAAGCAGAAAAGAGAAAGGAACCCCCCACATTTGTCCCTTTAATACCTCGGGACATCAAAGCACAGTCACATGGTCTTTTAATCCCAAATCACAATGTCTTCCCCTCCAGGTCTTCTCGTCTTCACCTAAAGTCCTGGTGGTCAGGAAATCCCTCAAGGCCATCTCTCTGCATACAAAAGGCCAGACTTCACATCCTCCTGTTACCCCTAGGAGGTTCAGACCTTTTGTTCCTCTGAGACGTGAAGCACACAATAAGCATACAGTGATACACATGTGAGGCATATGGAACCCACATATGTGCACTACATGACTCCCCCCCCAAATGTCTAAGATGGAACAACATAACCTAGTTTGCATGTCATAATAAAATTACTACATATCAGTCCACGTGCCGCTTGGGTCTCAACCTTCTGCTGTATTTGCTGTAAGCAGGCTGTACCGCTTCCGCGGCGTCTTCCTGCTGTGGAGTTGCTGCCTGGGGATGAGAACTGTTAGTCAACCTCTGTGGGTGTTCTGGGAAATGCTCTCTAGGGGGTCTGCTGCGTCGAGGAGCCTTAGCCAACTGCACAGCTTCGTCAGCTACCACAAAAGCGGGTTTGAGCCTGTTAATGCCAATCATTTCTTTTCTGCCCCCCAAATCTAGCAAAAAATGCTTATCCCCTGTTTCCAGCACTCTATATGGTCCGTCATAAGGTGGGCGTAAAGGCGGGCGATGGGCATCATGTCTGACAAAAACAAACTCCGCATCTTTTAAAGCCTTAGGCACAAAAACACACGGAAAACTGTAATGGGGCCAGGTAGTGTGCTCGGGCCCGTGCTATTCTGTAACCGCTGAGCCTGGGAGCACTCTGGCGCTGGATTATCTGGGAGAAATTCCCCGGGCAGCCGAAGTGGCTGTGCGAAAACTAGCTCAGCTGGGGAGGCTTCTAAATCCTCTTTAGGTGCAGAACGCAACCCCAATAAAACCCATGGTAGCTTGTCCACCCAATTTGCATCCGTAAGCAACGCTCTGAGAGCCGCCTTCAGTGACCTGTGAAAACGTTCACATAACCCGTTAGCCTGCGGGTTGTAAGCGGTCGTGCGGTGGATCATTGCCCCCAGGCTGCGGGCCATCGCTGACCAAAGTTCGGAAACAAATTGTGGGCCTCTGTCAGACGTAATGTCTGACGGGACTCCAAAACGCGCTACCCATGCCGTTAAAAATGCACGTGCCACCACCTCGGCTGTGGTTGACGACAGCGGAACCACTTCCGGCCAGCGCGTGGTGCGGTCAACCATTGTCAGAAGATGTGTGCACCCTTGTGAGGGCGGAAGGGGGCCTACGAGGTCCCCATGGACATGATCAAACCTTTTAGCTGGGATGTGAAACGGCTCCAAGGGAGCTCTCGTGTGTCTATGAACCTTGGCCCGCTGGCAAGCCGTGCAGGCTGCCGTCCACTCTTTAACTTGTTTATGCAGGCTCGGCCATACAAATTTCTCTCCTACCATTTTGACCGAAGCACGCACTCCCGGGTGCCCCAGAGAATGGATCGAGTCAAAAACGCGGCTGGAACCACCGGACGCGGCCGCCCAGTGGAGACATCGCAGATTAGGGGGGGCATACCGTCTTGCAGCACCCTGTTCTCCAGCCTTAACCCTGTTGGTCCAGACTGGAGCGCGCGCACATCCGCGTCACTAACCTGCTCCGCGGCCATGGCTGCATAATCTATCCCCACGCGGACCAGGGCCGCGCGCACTTCCGCGTTGCCGCCCCGCTCCGCGGCCATGGCTGCAGGATCTACCCCCGCGCGGGCTGGAACCCCCACGGCGCGCGAGAGGCAGTCCGCCACTACATTAAGTTTACCCGCCACATGCTGGATATCGGTAGTAAACTCCGATATCACGGCCAGCTGTCTCTGCTGCCGGCCCGACCAAGGTTCTGAAATCTTGGCCATCGCGAAAGTCAGCGGCTTGTGGTCAACGAACGCGGTGAAACGGCGTCCTTCCAGCCAGAACTGGAAGTGGCGAATGGCCAAGTGGAGAGCTAACAACTCCCTGTCGAATGCGCTGTATTTTTGTTCGCTGTCGCGCAGGGTCTTTCTGAAAAAGGAGAGCGGTTGCCAGGCTCCAGCTACATACTGTTCCACGACCGCCCCTATGGCCACATCTGGCGCGTCAATAGTGAGCGCCATGTGGGCCGCTGGGACTGGATGTGCTAACAACGCAGCGTTTGCCAGGGCTGTTTTGACTTCGGAAAATGTGTGCTCTCGCTCCGGAGACCATTCGACTTTATTTGTGGGTTTTTGTTTTTTTAGTGCGGCATACAATGGTTGCATGAGCTGCGCTGCGTGGGGGAGGAAACGGTTATAAAAATTTACCATTCCCAAAAACTCCTGTAACGCTTTGACCGTTTGTGGCTGGGGAAAATTTGTTACTGCGCGCACTTTGTCAGGCAGAAGAACCGCTCCTTCTGGGGAGACGTGATGCCCCCAAAAATCAATCTGCGTCACCCCGAACTGACACTTCGTCGGGTTAATTATTAACCCGTGCTCTGCCAACCTCCGGAAAACTGCCGTGAGGTGGTTTTCGTGTTCGTCTTCGGACGCGCTGGTTACCAATTTGTCGTCCAGGTAGACGAACACGAAAGGGAGATCGCGCAAAACCGCGTCCATCATGCGTTGGAACGTCTGCGCCGCGCCTTTAAGCCCAAATGGCATGCGCAAAAACTCGAAAAGCCCGAAAGGAGTTATTACCGCTGTTTTGGGTATGTCCTCAGCACGCACTGGGACCTGGTGGTAACCGTGTACCAAGTCTATTTTAGAAAAAACGCACGCCCCCGCCAATGAACTGAAAAATCTTGGATGTGCGGGATTGGGTAGCGGTCATGTGCTGTAGTGTTGTTCAGCCTGCAGAAATCACCGCAAGGCCGCCACGAGCCATCAGCTTTCGGGGCCATGTGAAGCGGTGAAGCCCATGGGCTCTTCGAACGCCTGATGATGCCCATCCTCTCCAGGTTGGCGAACTCCTCGCACGCTATGGTCAGTTTAGCTGAATCCAAGCGCCGAGCTTTTGCGAAAACGGGCGGTCCGGTGGTAGTAATAAAATGTTCCACCCCGTGTTTAGCCACTGTCACCGAAAATGTTGGGACCGTGAGTGCTGGGAACTGAGTGAGGAGTGTGTGGAACTTACCACCTGCAGCTGTGACGTTGGCTTGTGCTGTTGGCGGGGCCACTCGAGCTGTACAGGGGATAGAAGAAAAAGAGAGTGCATTAACCAGGCGTCTGTTAGCAAGATCAACCAACAAACTATGTGAGCACAAAAAATCAGCCCCTAACATGTTGAAATTGACTGCCGCTATGACAAAAGTCAACTCGAATGTACGGTCGTGTAAAGACAGAAGCAGAGTCCTCTCACTGAAGGTCTTAATCGCCGAGCCGTTCGCTGCTGACACCCGGGGACCACTGGAAGGCGCCAGCCGGTCAGTGTAGGAAGGTGTGATGAAACTCAGCTGGGAGCCCGTGTCCACGAGGAAATACCTCCCCGAGTGCGCATCCCTCAAGTAGAGCAGCTTGTTCTCCTCTCCGAGGGCCGCAGCTGCTACCGACCCCTGGTCTTGGCGTTTCCCGAGCGCTTAAAGTGGCACGGTGGAATGCACTTGCGTGCCCTCTCTGCGAAGCGGCAATGGTAGAAGCAAAGGATGTCGTCTGCTCCGTGTTTCCCGGCCCCTGCCGCCACCGTCGTCGGTGAGTCTGGTGCTGCAGCCTCTGGCCCCCTGCCGCCTCTGGACGTTGCACCTGGCCCCGCTGCCGCAGCCGCGCGCCATTTACTGGCATTGACGAGTCATTGTGCCTCCTGGCCCAGCTCGTGGTAGTCTCGTTGGGCCAGCAGTGGTGAACCGGCCAGGGTCACTCTCACCTCTGACGGTAGGGTTCTGAGGAAAAGGTGGGTGAAGATGAAGTTATCATCCTCGGAGTCTCTCAAACTCAACATCTTCCCCATCAGGTCTGCAGGTCTGTCGCCCTCAAATTCAGTCAGCGCCAGGAGCCTCTCTGCTCGCTCCTGCACCGAGGGGGTGAAGTAACAAATGAGTGCAGCCTTCAACGTGCTGTACTTGTCACAGTCCGGCGGGTGGTTGATCAGGCTCTCCACTTGCTGGGCTGTGTGGTTGTCCAGCTTTGCAACCACATGGTAGAACTTTGTGGCGTCTACCGAAATCCTCCGGAGGTGGAACTGTGCCTCGACTGCGTTAAACCAGGAGCGCAGATTGTTCGGCCAGAAGTCCGGTAGTTGGACTGTGGCTGCATTCGTTTGGCTGGCTCCCAGCGAGTCTGGGTCGGGAGATTCGTCTCCGCTCATTATACGTCTTAGGGTCACCAGTGTGGAGGTATGTGGAAGGACGAGGCTGGTTTTATTTCTCAAGACCAGTTTTATTCACGTTCACATTCTCCAACATTCAAAAACAGAAAAGAAAAAGGAACCCCCCCACATTTGTCCCTTTAATAACTCGGGACATCAAAGCACAGTCACATGGTCTTTTAATCCCAAATCACATCTCCCCCTCCAGGTCTTCTCGTCTTCACCTAAAGTCCTGGTGGTCAGGAAATCCCTCAAGGCCATCTCTCTGCATACAAAAGGCCAGACTTCACATCCTCCTGTTACCCCTAGGAGGATCAGACTTTTTGTTCCTCTGAGACGTGAAGCACACAATAAGCATACAGTGATACACATGTGAAGCATATGGAACCCACATATGTGCACTACAATATGCCCGTATTTGCTAAAATTGTATTTTCCCCGTATTAAAATACGGCGAAACCGTATCACTTGACAGGTATGCTACCGGACTCACTGGAAAGACGAGGAGAAAAATACTTATTCACTGTTTTAATATTGGCAAGTAAAAAAGCCCTAACTAAAAAATGGATGTTGAAGGACTGTCCTACACCTGAAGATTGGATTAACGTGATCCAAGACATCTACTCGATGGAAAAGTTGACATTTGCACTGAGACAGGACATGGATGGGTTCTTCAACTTTTGGCAACCCTGGATCGCATATGTGTCTTCCATTAGATCTAATCTTTGACAAATACCATTTCAACAATGGCACCGCTCTTTGTTCCAACGCTACTCAGATGCTCTTTTATTTTTATTTATTTATTTATTTATTATGTTTTTTTTCTTGTTTTGTTTTTTCTTTAATTTCTCTTTTTCTTTCACGTAAAATAAAAAGGGGTGTTGTAATAATTATTCTTCCAATGTTGTCAAAAAACAAAAAAAGGGAACATGTGATGAAAATGTAAACAAAGCAATGCTGTAATGATGTGTATACCCTTTACAAAAACTTGTAAAGGCTAAGCTAACCGACCAAGAAGGAAGACTACTAAGAGACAACATAAGAATTCATGGTCTGAAAGAAGGAGTCGAGGATGGTTTCACCACAATGGCGGCATGCGTGGAATCCTTACTGAGAGAGAAGTTGGATATTCCCCAAACCACCGACTTGAAGATAGAAAGAGCGCACCGTACATTAGCCCGTAGGCCGGCGGCGGAAGCGCCTCCACGATCGGTGGTGGTGAAGTTTTCCAACTCCAAAATAAAAGAAGAGGTTGTAAGACTGGCTTGGCAGAAAAAAGGATTTATGCACCAAGAGAGAAAAGTTTCCGTGGAACACGATTGCGCCCCGGAGGTCCTTAAAAAGCGTCGGGAATACAACGACGCTAAAAACGTAT
Organism: Pholidichthys leucotaenia; assembly: GCA_020510985.1. Classification (NCBI taxonomy): domain Eukaryota; kingdom Metazoa; phylum Chordata; class Actinopteri; order Cichliformes; family Pholidichthyidae; genus Pholidichthys; species Pholidichthys leucotaenia. The sequence continues at coordinate 53,215,432 of CM035836.1, forward strand.
TACGAGAGAAAAAACTGCGCTTCCAGACACCATTTCCGGCGAAGCTACAGGTTTTCTATGGTGAGGAGACGTGTCTCTACAACTCGGCTGAAGAAGCAACCGCGGATATGGTGAGAAGAGGGCTCCCGGTAACGGTATATAAACCCGCAGCAGACCCGATCAAAAGAATCAAGGCTCAAACGTGGTTCACACAGAGACCCTCAAAATCCACGGGCCAGCAGCGGGAAACCCAGCGCCAGAGCTACAAGGAAAAACTGGCCGTTTACAGGAGGGAATAACGATATTTTTAGTCAATCTGCACATCCAACCCCCCTCCTACAAGGTGACAAACATTAAAGGAGATGCAGAATCTGCAAGTGGTAAAACATTTCATGGAACAGTCATAATATTAGAAACAAATAAGTCTTTTTTTTTTTAAAAAAAAACTTGTTAAAATAGAAATGTGACAATGAACCACATGATCTCTCCACACTAACAAATACTGTATTAACATGAATGTTTGCTGTGATGGTGGTGGGAGGGTGCACACAATTTCATAGGGTATAGGCATAAAAAAAAAAATCATTACAAGTTCAGATTGGGATCTGAAATTCACGTTAAAAACATGGGACAACTTACAGGGGTAAGAGAGGGCCCTCAGCACGTAACGGAATTTGAGGAATTTCTCTCAGAGCCAACACACCATCATGGCTCTTCTAAGGTCACTAAAAAGACCTCAGGAAGATCTTTTGTCAGTTTTTTGTTTTAAAGTTTTATATACTATGTTCTTAATGTTTTTGATGTTCTTAATGTTCTTTCAGTTTCTGAGTAGCATAAAAGAGGGCCACCACACTGTTATACTAAATAAGACAACACAATGGAGAAACAGGGTGTAACCAAAATAATCTCATATAATGTAAAAGGGATCCTGAATCCAGTTAAAGGTTCCAAGATTCTAGGCAAAATGAAAAAAGACAAAGCAGGAATAATATTTTTACAAGAAACCCACCTAACAGACGTGGAGCACACTAAACTCAATAGACAAGGGTTTAAAATGATCTCTTCATCTTCATATAAGTCAGGGAGGAGGAGGGGAGTAGCGACATTGATCTCAACCAAAATTATATTTGAAAAAAAAATCAGAACACAAAGATAAAGAAGGGAGATACAGTATGGTACTTGGGCGGCTAGAGGGAGAAGATATCACCCTGCTTAATGTATATACACCTCCAGGGGCTAACTGGAAATTTTATAAAAATGTATTTGACCTAATGATAACTAAAGCCCAAGGCTTAGTGATATGTGGTGGAGACTTCAATCTAAGACTGAATCCATACTGGGATGCATCAGGTAATTCTCCACATCAAAATAACACTCAAAGTAGGAAAACTCGGATGCTACTAAAAGAAATGGAAATCTGCGACGTGTGGAGGGAATTCAACCCCAGTGTAAAAGATTATACATTTTACTCAGCACCACATTCATCATACTCAATCAATCAATCAATCAAAGACTTTATTCCAGACTCAAGGTCCATCAAAAAAAAAGTAAAAAACAAGACAGTTTAAACAATCAAAAAGTTACAAAAAACACTAAGACACAACTGCTAAGAGAAGTACAAAGACAGTACAGACTTTAAAAAGACTTAAAAAGACAACTGTACCAGTGCCTTCTAAACTGTGACTGACAGCGAATATAACTGAGCTTAATGCTAGACATGACTTGAATGATTTCATTTCTAGATACATCAAGCCGACAGATGAATTTATACATAAGATTCCTTATTACTGCATGCAGAGTATTTACACGTGATGAGACAAATAACTCGGAAGTACTGCACCATCGAGGCTTTTTAAGTAAAATTCTTAAGGCATCATTGTAAGCAACCTGTAATTTCTGCATACTTTGTTTCCTATAATTTATCCATAAATGAGCAGTGTATAAAGGTGTACAATAGGTTTTAAAAAGAACCAGTTTCACCTCATCTGAACAAAAACCAAATCTGCGTGTAAGAATATTTGCTTGCATGTAGATTTTGCAGCGTTGTCTGAAAATATCATCATCATCAGTCATTCTATCATTAATAAAATGTCCCAGATATTTAATTTTATCCCTGACAATTAATTCCCTGCCTGCCAATTCAAAGACAGGGAATTTCATTAACAAATCTTCTTTAGTGCGGCAAATCAGCACACAACTCTTATTTGTCATTTTCCTCTCCATAAGCAGTACACACTCTTAATAACTCCTGAAGACCAGCACTACTTGGACTGAGAATAACTAGATCATCAGCATACATAAAATGATTCACTAACTTATTCCCTATTAAACACCCAGTTTTACAGGCATTCAGTTGCTTTGACAACTCATCCATATAAAGATTAAATAGAATAGGGGATAATATACTGCCCTGTCTGACACCACTGCTCACACCAAATGGGGATGAATGACTCTTCCCCCATTTCACCAGCATCTTCTGATGTGCGTACCAGTAAATCAGGATACGTACTAAGTACTTGGGAACCCCCCTGTCAATCATTTTCCTAAACAATATCCTGTGATTAACACGATCAAACGCCTTGGAGGCGTCAATAAAACACAGAAAAACTGAAGAATTTTGATTTCTGTACTTATTTATAATTTCTTTTAAAGCATATATGCACAGATCTGTTCCATGATGGGGTTTGAATCCAATTTGATGATCAGTAGATTTGATGAATACATTTAATTTTTCAAACATGATTTTTTTCCAGTACTTTAGATATTATATTGGCTATAGCTATGGGCCTGTAATTATCCAGGCTACACAGCTTACTAGCTTTATCTTTAATGACTGGTACCAACACAACAGACAATAAAGATTCTGGTAACATCCCATGAATCATGAAGCTGGTGAAACAGATTGCAAGAAGAGGAGCAATTCTTGAGCTAGCATATTTAAGACGCTCAGCAGAAATACAGTCTAAACCATTAGCTTTGTTATCTGATAGCTCTCTAATGGCTTTGGTCACTGCATGAGTGTCAATCAGGAGCGAATCGTCCCTTTCTACTTTCCCTACCTTATAAGTTTCATCCTTAGTTGAATTAAATAATGAGTAAAAATGCTGCCGCCATAGATCCACAATATTTTCTGTACCTGAAATGCCTTCCAAGGTACAGGGCAAAGACGTTTTACTGTTACTAATCCATCTAAGCTCCTTCCAAAAATCTGTGACATTCTTATCTAACAATTTCTTGGCCAAGGAATTACTTCTGATTAGCTGCTCATTTTTAGAAATATGACGAATAGCATACTTAAACTTTGCATTTGTACATTTCTTCATCTCAAATTCTGGCCCTTGTCTGGGTCTCCCAGCCACCACCCATGCTTTATATGCTTCCCGAGCTTCAGAATAAGGCACAGCTACGGCCTCATTCCAGCCAGGTCTAACATTATGTGTTTTACGTATTTTCTTATAATAAGGCTGACTGTCCTTATACAGGGAGTTAACTATAGCATTGTACAAACTACAAAGGTCTTTCTTATGCTCAACAATGCTACAGTTCACATCGCTGCACATTACAGCATCTCTAGGAAGACATATTTTACTCAAGGATTTATCTGTACGAACACAATATTCTACAATTTCTTCCTCAGAAAGAGTGTCCCAGTCTAATTTTCCCACCTCATCCTGACTGACATTTTGACAAAGTGCAGGTAGACAGTCAACATTAATTATCATCTCAAACGGTATATGATCAGACTTTGCTAACCCATAATAAATACTCATGCCACCCAAAGAAGCATGTGCATCACCAGTGCTGATGCAATGATCTAGCCAGGCCATAGTGTGCCAAGCCTCACTTATATAGGTATAACTATCAGGAGGCATTAGTACCTTACTTGACAAGATTAAGTTGTTCTCATAACAAAAATGATACATATGTTTTGCAAATAAGGAGTCAGTGTCAGATATGTCTGCATTCAAGTCCCCCATAATAAAAATACAAGTATTATTATAGTCTTGCATATAAGAATTAATAAAGGCAAGCTTATTTAAATATTCATCCTCATTCTGTTGACACTCAAATAGCGTATATACATTAATAATAAGGAATTCCTTATCATTACAATTAAACTGCACACCAATACACCAATCTACACCAAGTCGGACCACTTTTATCAAGGAGTCCAGCTTCTTTCTCCAGAGAATAGCCACCCCTCCAGGTATCCTCCCCCTGATAATCCCCTTGCTGAGGTCAGTTGTAGACTCCCCAGCACCATGGAAATCAGGGTTAAGACAGTTCAAACGTTCCAAGTCTTGTTCTGAAAGAAACGTCTCCTGAAGGCACAAAATATCACAATTGTTCAATAAATTATCAATAACTAACCGGCGAGCTTTCTCCCCAGCACTTTGCCCCAATTTAAGGCCATGACAGTTGTAAGACATGACCTTAATACCCATCAAAAAAGGAGGAAGAGTTAAGAAAGATCACCATCATGCGTGGGTGCCCGCATATTCTCCACAGCAGCCGCTCCACTAGCTCCAGCCCTCCCAGCCCCCCGGGGCTCATAATATTGCCGCACCAATGCGCCCTCTGGCCAGAGCTCTGGCTGGTACATGTCCCCGACCTCAGAGCATTCCGCCGTTACTTTAAACGAGCCAACCCTGCCGTTCCCAGTGAGGATTTTCTGACAGAAAACTTCTCGTCCAAGCTTATCTTTAAGATATGCAGATAAAGTGTCAGCTTCCAAATCACAATGAAAACGGGTAGCAAACACACTCACCGTCTTAGTCCGAACTGTTTTAATATTACCAGAGCCCGTACCCACAACAGGAGCCACGTTGCTGCCTTTATTCCTGCGGCTGTTTGAAGCAGAGGATGGCTTGGGTTTATCCACAGCGCGCTCAGTTCATCTTCGTCCCTTTTTCACTACTTGACTCCATATTGGAGATCCTGGTGAAGACGCTACTGTTCCAGAATTTTCTCCGGTTATAGGCTGATCCACCGGGTCCGAATTCACATCCGAAGCCTTCTCTCCAGCGGTCAAGTGAGATTCCCGTGCATCTCCAGGTCTTGAATCGATCATCGGGCAGGCCCCCTCCTCCGCTCCGACATCAGCGGGGCCGACAGGCCCTCCCAGGGCCCTGCCCGTACAGCAGACTGCTCCGGGCCACTTACACGTCGGGCAATATCCGAAGTTATCGTGCGTAGATCTTCACTGGAGCTAGTCTGTAGCAGCACGGTTTGTTTCATGGCACAAACCTCTGCACGTAACTGCTCCATTCTCCTCAGTAGGCTTGAGCAGTCCAGGCTGGAAAATGTAACCAGCGGCAAATCATCCAGGTAATGAGAGACAAATCTAGGTAGATTTTCACCACATTCATTCATCACCTTAAGGCAACTCTTTAAATTATTTACATCTTTCTGGGCCCCCTTGTGTGTAACACACCTTTGTGTAGTGGGGCAGAGCTCAAACAGAACTTTTTTCGAGGCCTCAATCCACTCAGAGTCAAAAGTATTAGAGGCCAATAAGACGATCTCATCCTGACTCAGAGTCTTAATTTTCACTGCAAGGAAATTTAGCAGCTCATCCTCAACAATTATTTTCCATTCCGTAGTCTTATATACTTCAGGTTTTAAACGAGACCGTTTTACCTCAGGAGCCTCCACAGAGCCATTCCAGCCAGGACGCATGGGTTCCACCATCTTGTGCCAGCTTGTTTCACCGTCCTTTTAATCCACTTTGTGACCAGAAACGGAATCAGAACCTTCTCCGGGTCAGCTTAGTTGTCTCACAAATATTCCTCACATTTGCTGGTGTCCAACAGAAGACTTTAGAACAGTTTTACCAGGAAGTCTCAGTTCAGGTCTCAGAGCTCCTCAAAGCACCTCTGGTCTCGTTGCCATCTTGCGACTAATAATACTCAAGGACTGACTATTTTTTTTATGTTTAATAGAGACATTGGAAGAGTAAAAACATGTAAAATAGGACTGATGGATCTCTCTGACCACAGTCCGATCTATATGGACTTAAGTATCCAAAAATACACAAATAATACATTTTCTTGGAGGTTAAATTCAAATGTGCTGAAAGGACCACTGAAAGATGAATTGGAATCAGGTATTCTCAGATATTTGGAAGAGAATGATAATGGAGAAGTATCCCCTTTAATACTGTGGGACGTATGCAAAGCTGTAATAAGAGGAAAGATTATTGCAAAACTGGCACTCCAAAAGAAACTGAGACAAGAAAAACTAACCACATTAGAGTCAGAACTTAAGAACCTAGAAAAAGAGCACAAAGACAACACTCATTCTAATGACTCGCTCAAAATTAAGGAAATTAAAAAACAAATAAATGAGATCTACACAATAGAAATCCAGAAGAAACTTACATTTCTGAAGCAAAAATACTATGAAGCAGGCAGCAAATCGGCAAAATTACTAGCCTATAAATTGAGGAAACAACAAACGGAGAGAGCAGTCTACAAAATCAGAGACCCAGTATCAAAGCAAATAAAATTTAGAATTCAGGATATTCTTAAAAGCTTCGAGAACTACTACAAGAACTTGTACTCCCACAAAAAACATAAAAACGCATCCAAAGCATTCCTAAACACATTAAATCTTCCCCAACTTACTGAGTCACAAAATAAAACACTACTGTCAGAAATACAACCTAAAGAATTAGAAAAAGCAATTATGAAACTTAAAGCTAGCAAATCCCCAGGAGCAAATGGCTATCCAGCAGAGTGGTACAAAACCTTTAAACAGCAACTATCTCCTCTCCTCCTGAAAACATTTAACTATGTCCTCCACACAGGGGAAATCCCCCCCTCCTGGAGAGAAGGGGTCATTGCAGTCATACCTAAACCTGAAAAGGATAAACGAGACTGCTCCAACTACAGACCAATCAGTGTGTTAAATCAGGACTATCAGCTTTTTACCACTATCCTTGCCAAAAGGTTAGAAAATATACTGACAGACTTAATTCATTTAGACCAAACAGGTTTTACAAGATAAAGACAGACACAAGACAACATTAGACGCACTTTACACATAATTCATCATATATAAAAAAAAAAAAAAACTTAAATGCAGCCATATTGGGATTAGATGCTGAAAAAGCATTTGATTCGGTTGACTGGTCTTTCCTATATAGAATCTTATCCAGTTTCAATTTCCATAACAACTTCATTAGAACTATCCAGGCATTATATAAAAAACCAACAGCTAAAATAAGGATTAACGGTAAATTATCATCATCTTTTGAGCTGGAAAGAGGATGTCGTCAGAGCTGCCCCTTGTCTCCACTGCTCTTTGCAATCTTCATAGAACCTCTGAGCCAATGGATAAGACAGAATCAAAAAATTCAAGGTATTACACTTGGTCAGAAGGAACATAAAATAGCACTCTTTGCTGATGACATTTTAATATACCTGGGGCAGCCGGACACCTCTTTTCCAGAACTAATCTCAGTTTTTTCAGAGTATGGAGATTTATCGGGGTACGAATTAAACACGAATAAAACCCAAGTTTTAACATTCATCTATGACCCAAATCAATATTTACTAAGCAAACTCAAAACTAACTGGGAGATGGATTCTATGAAATATCTGGGGGACAATATCCCGAAACAACTCAACAAAATTATTACACTAAACTATGATCCACTGGTGGCAAAAATAAAATCTGATCTAGCAAGATGGAATATGATACCATTCTTGGGTACTGCACAAAGAATTGAAGCAGTCAAAATGAATATACTTCCACGTCTTCTATACCTTTTCCAAACAATACCGGTAGAACCTCCCAAAAAAACATGGCAAGAACTGGACAGAAGGATCTCAAGATTCATATGGCAGGGCAAGAGACCTAGAATCAGATATAGAACCCTACAGCTAAACAAAGACAAAGGTGGGCTCGTGCTGCCAAATATCAGGGACTATTTTAAAGCCGCACAAATTAAAACTTTAGTAGAGATATGTAACCCAGTCTACACTGCACAATGGAAGGAGATGGAATGCCAAATAACAAATGACATCCCCCTACAGGCAATAATAGGGAACAATGCCTTACCTAAATTTTTGAATAACACTAACCCGTGGATAGAGACCCCGCTAAAAATTTGGTTTAAGATAGTCAGAGAGAATCAAACTAAAGAACCCTATCGATTTCTGCAATGGATTGCCTATGATCAAGACTTTACTCCTAATAAAACAGACACTAGATTTAAAAAGTGGAAAGAGAATGGACTGATAAAATATTACGATTTTTTTAAAGGGCAAATTTTAAGAAGTTTTGAAGATTTGAAAAAACAAGGTCTAATAAATCAAGACCTTTACAGGTTCTTTCAGCTTAGACACCACATAAACAATATACTTAAAAAGGAGGACTTGGAAAGGGCCCAGTCAGGTGTTCTGAAGGTCTTCTTAATGGCATATAAAGGGATCCCAGGGATCAGATACATTTCTAAAATACACCTTGGTCTTCAAGATTTAAAAGGAGACAACACATCATATATAAAAGAGAGATGGGAAAAAGAGGGGAATTTCACTTTACAACTGGAAATATGGGAAAAGCTAAATAAGCAACAATGGAAAAGTACCTCATCCCTGCAGTGGAGAGAATTTGGATGGAAAAATTTGGTAAGATTTTTCAGAACACCTGCACAAAACAAATTTACCCATAAGGGGTTGAACTGTTGGCGCTTGTGTGGTGAAGAGACTGCAAATCATTTTCATGTGTTTTGGTCATGCCCAGTTATCCATCAATATTGGACCAATGTACAGACAATATTGGGGAAAATATTCAAAATAACAGTCCCCTTTTCTTTTGTAACTTTGTATTTGGGTTTACTACCGGATTCACTGGAAAGACGAGGAGAAAAATACTTATTCTGTCATGACGGCCGCTGGGCCGTCATCTGCCTCATCACCTCCAGCTGTGCATACACCGGCAGGTGCCAATCAGCAGCCTTTAAAGGCCGGCATCAGTGACGGCTCGGCACGGAGTCGTCTGTCGTCTTTGCCTGGAAATGAGCCAAGACTACGACCTCAAGCCAAGCCGAGAACTTCACGGCAGGACCGGTCACGTAAGAGATCTCTTCACTCATCATCCCCTAGCCTTTTCCCCTGTGCACAGGTGGACCTCCCTGGCGGCGGACCAGCCTCCCCGACCAACGGGGAATCGCCTCCTCCATCGCGGAGTTCCTCCTCACCCCCACTGCTACGGGCACCACGAGCACCACGTCGCACGGGCACTCGGAGCCAGCAGAACACATCCTGTGGTACATGCAAGTAAGCCTAACCATCTACAATTACCCGCCATCGCCGAACAGCTGTAATTGTTTATGCTTGTGTGTTCCAGGGTTGCCAGGTCGCCACCAGAACTGCTCAGCTCCTGTGACCAGACATCTATACTCGCACTCACACACGCACTACACTCACTTTCACTCAATAAAGAATAATTGTCTATATCTGCTCGTGTCAGCGTCTGTCTCCTGGGTCCTGAAACATGTCATATTCACTGTTTTAATATTGGCAAGTAAAAAAGCCCTAACTAAAAAATGGATGTTGAAGGACTGTCCTACACCTGAAGATTGGATTAACATGATCCAAGACATTTACTCGATGGAAAAGTTGACATTCGCACTGAGACAGGACATGGATGGGTTCTTGAACTTTTGGCAACCCTGGATCGCATATGTGTCTACCATTGGATCTAATCTTTGACAAATACCATTTCAATAATGGCACTGCTCTTTGTTCCAACACTACTCAGATGCTCTTTTATTTTTATTTATTTTTATTTTTTTTTTGTTTTTTGCTCTTTTGTTTGTTTTTTTCTTGTTTTTTCTTTCTTTAATTTCTCTTTTTCTTTCACTTAAAAAAGGGGTGTTGTAATAATTATTCTTCCAATGTTGTCAAAAAACAAAAAAAAGGGAACGTGATGAAAATGTAAACAATGCAATGCTGTAATGACGTGTATACCCTTTACAAAAACTTAAAAAAAAAAATCTATCCATCACTCTCTGTTTGTGTGTCTGTCTGTCTGTGTGTCATAATCATAGGACATCATAGGATGGCCTAGGATTTCTGCATGATGTCCTATGATGATCCTATGATCTCAGGCTACATGGGACTCATGATGCCGTCATATAGGCGATGCCGTCATATAGACAGTAGGACTGGCTACCTATGATGTAGTGTCCTATGATGCCTGCCTTGGATGTCTTTATGATGTCATATAGACCATCACTCACAATGCCTGCCTTGATGTATTTTCTTCTTCTTCTCTGAGATTTGATTGGTGGTTGGCAACCAGCTCAAAGGTGCATTGCTGCCACTGACTTGATTACGTTTCCCTCATAGCTTTGTGACGTTTTCCTCATCGCTTTGTGATGATGTCCTCACAGTTTTGTGACGTCCTCCTCACAGCTGTATGATGTAGTCCTCATAGCTTTGTGACGTTAAACTCATTGCTTTGTGACATTTTCCTTTAGCTATATAACATTTTCCTCATAGCTTTGTGACATTTTGACTTCACAGTTCATGTCATAACAGTCCACACAGCATTCCAGGTTTTGTTGCCGGCAACCAGCCCGCAGGTGCACCATCGCCACCCACCGGGTTGGAGTGTGGATGAGAGAATGGCAGGGAAAAAAAAAAACTAATTTCTTTTAATTAATCCAGTTGCACTTAAATATCTAAATAGAGCTACATATATTTCTTTGACTGAGGTTTCTAACATGTTTTCAAAACCAAAACTTAAATTAGCCCTTTCCATTACTGCAATCAGATGTTTCTGTTGTTCCTGGTATCTCTGACATTCCAACAAAACGTGCTAAACTGTTAACGGAGAACCACAATGTGCTCAGCTGCCTGTTGGGTGTTTACCTATTCTATGCAGCGTCTGGTTCAAAGTAGTATGTCCTATTCTTAATTGGGTGATGAGTATCTCCTCTTTCCTGTTTCTGTCAACTCCCATTCCAGAGACCACCCGCTTTTGAATGTCATAAAGATATCTTCCTTGATCTACTGAGTCCCAATATTCTTGCCACTTTTCCACTATATACTTTTTAATTATTGATTTGCCTTCTGCTTACTGAGATCTGCAGATCCACCGCCTCGAATTTCAATGATTGATTTGCTAATAAGTCCACATCCTCATTACCCTCTATTCCAACGTGGGCTGGAACCCAAAGAAAGTTTACTGACTGACCTTTACTGTAGAGGCTGTAAATTAAGGAGTGGATTTCTACAATTAGGTCCTGCCTACATGACTGCAGTGACTGAACACTCTTGAGGGCTGCCCATCTGAAGCAATAACTACATTATTCCTATAATTTCTCTCCAACCACTGGAGAGCTAATATAATGGCAACTAGCTCAACTGTGTATACTGAAAAATGATTACTGGTTCTTTTATTCATAAATATTTTACACTGAGGAATAGATACCTCAGCTCCAGTAAGACCAGTTGTAGGGTCCTTGGAACCATCGGTAAATGCTATCAGTGTTGCGCCCTCTGCTCCACAGTTTGGGAGAGGTACGTGGTGCTTTTGAACAAGAAATAATGAAGAGAGTCGCGGTCTACGTCTTCACTCCATTTTACTTCATTCAAAAAAGCATGGACACTTCTGCGCAAGCGCACAACACAATTCCCTCTCCAGGCAAAAGCAATCAATTTGTGACTCATCAAACTTGGACATTTCTGTGCAAGCGCACAACACAGTTCCCTCTCTGGGCAAAAGCAATCAATTTGTGAATCATCGAGCTCTCAACAAACCGTAAACAGTGCACCCAGCATCCAAACCTCATAATACTGTACTGATGTTTTTGAATGTAACAATCATGTGCAACAACAATCATAAAACACTAATCTTTTTAACTCTCATCCCTAGTTGTATATATTGTCTACAATCAGCTTTTTAACTTACTTCTTAATCTGTAATCTGCTTCTTAACCCGTGTATGATATGCTTTTAATTAACCCATTAATCCCCATTTTTAACCAGTCACATACTATTAATCCCCATTTTTAACCCATCACGTACTCCCCCTCAAAATAGATGTTGTCCCCAACATCAGGACATGTGAAATGTATAATAACCACTATCACAGTGCAAAATTCTCAAAGAGTTTATAGTCAACTAATTCAACAAAAAAGTTTACAGACTGGAACTCTTTTCATACATTGTTATGCAAGTATCAGATACTCATAGCCCAGTGTTTCTTGTGTATGCATTTTGTTACAGACTGGAACTCTTTTGATACATTCAGTTTTGAGTCCAAATAACACATATGACAGGCTGGAACTCTTTTGATACATTCAGTTTTGAGTCCAAATAACACATATGACAGGCTGGAACTCTTTTGATACATTCAATTTTGAGTCCAAATAATGCTTGTATGACAAGCTGGAACTCTTTTGATACATTCAGTTTTGAGTCCAATGTAATGCATATATGACAGGCTGGAACTCTTTTGATACATTCAATTTTGAGTCCAAATATCACATATGACAGGCTGGAACTCTTTTGATACATTCAATTTTGAGTCCAAATAACACATATGACAGGCTGGAACTCTTTTGATACATTCAGCTTTGAGTCCAATGTAACTGCATTTACTCTACTTCAAGTATACAAAATGACCACCAACCCATTAACATTTACCACAAATCAAATCAAATCAAACTTTATTGTCATATTGCTGTACATACAACTGTAGTGCAGGCAAGATGAAATTGCATTTCTCTCGGCATCCATATAAATAGAAGCAGCATGATTTAAGACACACTCACACATAGCTCCCCCCCCATCCATTCACACATCCCTGAGACATACTTGGGGAAAAAAAACCTGACTATAATATACAAATAATATACAAAATGTCCGTAGGTGCAGTAGTGTGTATGAGAGATTCCGGGTCAACTGTTCAGCATCCTGACAGCTTGTGGAAGGAAGCTGTTGATTAGTCTGGTGGTTCTGCCTCTGATGCTCTGGAATTGTTTACCAGATGGAAGAAGTTCAAAGTGTTTATGCAGAGGGTGAGAACGGTCCTTGACAATGTTCAGTGCCCTGCTCCTACAACGGTTCTGAAAAAGTTCTTGGACAGAGGGGATGGAGACTCCAATTACCCTCTCTGCCCCCTTGACTATCCTCTGCAGGGCTTATTTGTCTGACATACTGCAGCTGGACTACCATGTAGCAATGCAGTACGTCAGAACACTCTCCACCACACCTCTGTAGAAGGTCCTGAGGATGCAGGTGGGGAGAGAGGCCTGTTTGAGTTTCCTCAAGAAGTGCAGTCTCTGCTGAGCCCGCTTCCTGATCTCCAAGGAATTCTTGCTCCAGGTCAGGTCCTGCGAGATCTGCACTCCGAGGGAGCTCGCTCTTGGGAGTAGAAAGGATGTACACTGTATACCCATGGCATGGTCGGTTCAGCATAATAAGGCAATGTCTGTATGTTTTAACATGCTGGTGTACCCAATGTATCGTAAGTGAATACTTTCAGTTTTCTAGCATTACATCTAGGTCTCTGATTCACTTCCTCACCAGGATCACTATAGGTAGGAGAAGAAGGGTGCGGTGAAGGAAGGCTTACCTCCGCAGGCAAGTCCCCTACCTGACCAATGTCGTCCTCTGGTGGCTGGTCAGCTGCTGCAGCTTCAAGCTCTGTCTCCTGCTGCACCTCTTCAGGTATGTTGTCCTCCTGCTGAGCTGGGTCTGCGGTCCTCTCAGGCTGCGGCGAATCGGGGCGAGCGCTCAAGTGAAGTGGCACTGGATAATACTCGTCCTTGTCATCATCGTCCTCTTCTGAGTGACTCTCCGGTGTCTCTGCTGATCTGGTAGTGGTGTATTTCTTTGGACGAGGCTGCAAAGAAGTCTCCAAAGGCAAATGATCACATGGCAGAAGAAGATTGCGATGCAAAGTTCTAGATCTACCCTTGCCTCTCTCAGGTTTCAGTTCATAAACTGGAATGTCCTTGCTCACTTGACGGACCACAGTATGTATAACATCCTCCCAGTGGCTCCTCAGCTTGCCTGGACCCCCACATGGAGTCAAGTTCCTGACTAAAACACGATCACCGGGCAACAGAGCAGAATACCTCATCTTACCATCATACAGTTTCTTACTCCAAGCAGCGGCTTTGCTTGCTTAGCTTCTCGTGTGATCTCGTAAGTGTCCTTCATCCCATTTCCACTTCTGCATGTAGCTCTGATGTTTACTGTCACCCTGATCTATGTTTGGGGATAAACTGAACAGCATGTCCACTGGTAACCTTGGTGACCGTCCATAAAGTAAGTAAAAAGGTGAAAACTCTGTCACTTCACTTTTAGTAGCGTTGTAGGCATACACCAGTTTGTTTAGTGAGTCCTTCCAGTTACTCTTCTGTTTCTCCGTGAGTGCCTTCAACATCTGAATCAAAGTCCGGTTAAAACATTCAACTTGCCCATTTCCTTGTGGGTGATAGGGACTGGTTCGCGAGCCTGCAACTCCACAATACGCTTTGAGTTGGGCAAAAAGCTGGTTCTCGAATTCACCACCTTGGTCATGGTGAAGTCTCAGGGGAAACCCAAACTTTAAAGCATAGTCATTAAAGATTTTGTCTGCCGCCGTTTTTCCAGACTTGTTTGTGGTGGCATAAGCCTGGGCAAAACGCGTGAAATGGTCAACAAGAACAAGTACATACTCATAACCACCCTTACATTTGTCTAAGTGTAAAAAGTCAACTGAGACAAGTTCAAAAGGCTGAGTAGTAACTATGTTAGTGAGCGGAGCTCTAGTCTCGTGGCTTGGTCTCTTGTTTTTAAGGCACACACACTGTCTCAATACATAGTCCTCTATCTGCTTTTGCATGAAGGGCCAGTAAAAACAATCCCATATCAAAGAAGTAGTTCTTTCTACACCATGGTGGCCCATTTCATCATGCAGTTCTCTTAACACTGTTGGCCTGTGTTTTTCTGGTAGCACAAATTGCTTTCTGTTTGTTGTTTGTCTATATAAAACACCTCTGTCATTGAACTGTAACTTGTCCCACTCTCTTAAAAGACATACAACTTGTGGACTAAGCTGTTTGAGTTCTGAACCTGGGGGTTTTACCTCTGCCAGTTTGTATTCAACAACCTGTCCAATAATAGGGTCAGTTTCTTGGTCTCGTTTGATCTGTCCTGCAGTAAGTGGAGCGATAGGCATACTCACTGACACTGTGGCACTCTTAGCTGAAATACCCATAGACCAGGCTGCACTAGACTCATCCTGATGGTCAACTGCCTGTGTGGCTGCACTCACAACATCGTATGACATTTCTTTTGAGCATTCCTTCATGTAAGTGTCCATGTCTAAAGACATTCTAAATAGACTGTCTGCATCTATGTTCTCTCTACCAGGGCGATACTTCACAGTAAAATGGAAATCGGCAAACTCTGCAACCCATCTACACCCTGTAGCATTCAACTTTGCTGTCGACAAAACATACGTAAGCGGGTTATTGTCGCTGAACACAGTAAAGGAAGGTGCATAGTACAAGTAATCGCGAAACTTATCCGTGACCGCCCATTTAAGAGCTAGAAATTCTAACTTGCCTGAGTGTAAATTGTAATTTTTCTCAGCCGCAGTTAGGGTTCTAGAGCCATAAGCTATTACGCGGAGTTTACCATTCTGCCTTTGATACAATACAGCTCCTAACCCCTGGTTAGAGGCATCTGTATGTAAGATAAAGGGCTGTGAAAAGTCCGGGAAACCAAGAACAGGAGGCTGGACCAAACAGTCTATCAACTGCTCCAAAACTGACTGATGTACATCACTCCACCGAATAGGAGTACTCGAGGGGACACTGTTGTTCTGTTTCATTGTTCTTTTTCTTTTATAGTTCTGTGTCTTTGCTTCCAAAGGGGCTTTAAGCAGGTCATACAAAGGGCTAGCAATACGAGAGAAATCTTTGATGTACTGCCTATAGTAGCTTAACAGTCCTAGTATTGCTCGGAGCTCACCAACAGTACCTGGCTGCTTGTTTTTCAGTGCTCGCACTGCAGCTGTGTCTGCTGGGTCCATTATGCTGCCCTCAGCAGAGACAAATCTGCCAAGGTACCTCACCTCTGGTTTGAAAAAGTCACATTTTCGTGGCTTGAGTTTTATCCCATTGTCTCTGAGATGCCGCAGTACTCTCCTGACGTCCTCAACGTGGTCTTCAAAAGTCCTGCTGAACACTAGAATATCGTCCAGGTAAGGGACACATATCTCGTCCCGCAGCCCTCCCAGGTATTGCTCCATACATCACTGGAATGCTGCTGGTGCGTTCATAAGGCCAAAAGGAATCCTGATCCATTCGTAAAGGCCCCAGGGGGTCACAAAGGTGGTCAGGTGTCTGCTCTTGTTGGACATGAACCCCTGGTGACACGCTTTACCCTGTTCCAGTAGAGAGAAGATGGTGTTCCCCCCCAGGCTGTCCATAATATCCTGTACCCTGGGTATGGGGTGTCGATCTGGGTGTGTCTTGCGATTCAGCTCTCTGTAATCGATACATAAGCGCAGCGAACAGTCGTTTTTTCTTACACAAACAACAGGAGACGAGTAGGAGGAAGTAAACTTTTCCACCCATCCCTGTGCTATCAAGTCCTGTAAGTAGTCCTTCATCTCCCTGTACAGTGGCCTTGGTACAGACAGATAAGTTTTTGAAACTGGCTCAGTGTCCTTTAGCAAAATGTTCATTTGCAGATTTTTCACACACTCTGTGTCACCGTCTGTTTTTGAAAATGACGCTGATTCCTCTCTTAACATCTGCTGAATAGTCTTCCTTTTATCTTCATCCAGATGGGACAAGTCAACAGGAGGGTCCCATTGCTCACTGGTGGGGGTGCGTCCTGTGGGTTCCTGTATATGGATCTTGTTGATGGTTGCAGACGGGAAGTCCCTGGTGAAGATGTTAGCAGGATAGACTGACCCCGCTGACTGCACAGTACCAATAGTGATTCTTCCTGATAGAGTGATGTCATGGTTGGTAGGGTTTTGGACACTAACAGTAATCTTTGGAATAGACCCTGCTTTCACTGAAACTAACGTGTCACAAAACTTTAAACCGTCTGGCCACTGTGGGTTTTCACAAGGCTCAAAAATCAGTGTAATGTCCTCTTTAAATGTCTTGGCCTGCGCCCTACATTCAATAAACACTGAATTCTGGCTGGGTACAGTCACTCTCTCTTTTGTTGTCCTTACATTGTACTCGTATGTTTGTCCAACACTAACTGTTTTTATGAAAGTTGTAGCTTTGTTTTTCTTAAGATGTGGAAAAGCTACTTTCACTGCTCTCAGAAGTTTCTCTTTTTCACCTGAATTATTTTCACCTTTCATACTTTCTGAAATCAAGTGCTCAATAACATTAAACCCAATAACTGGACATTGTTGCTGGTTACCTTTAAGCACTAGAACAGGTATGAGTAACTCAGAGTCATTGACTGTAAGTTTAAATGGTACCTCAACCCACCCCACGTATGGCATGTCTGTACCATTGGCTGCTTCAAGATGGAGGGGTTCATTCGGATTGATAAGCTCACTCACATTTCTCAGCGGTAACTCAGGTAAATTAGTGTTTTTCCATGACTCATCAATAGCACAAACTTGTGAGCCAGAGTCCCAAAGTGCTTCAACCTTTTTGTTGCCTAAAAAGCACCGAATGAGACATTTTCTCCCCACTAACTGTCTAACAGATGGTATTTTGTTTTTTTTTCCACAGAATTTCCTTTTGACCTGTTTCTCAGGGAATTTTCTACCCCCCTTATGAATACCACCACAGGTGTAGAGCTTACATTTGGCTTTGTGTATGGGCCAGCACTCTCCTTGACACTTTTTGGGGCAGCACAAGGCACTTTTACACACTGAACAACATTTCAAACTCTGGTTTTCACCCTGTGTAGCACAGCTATAACAACACTGGGACCTTTTTATGTCACTGGTCACACCATGTCCCACTGGAGTGACCCCTTCTAGTTTAAAAGAGTTACCTGTGGCTGGTTTCACCGGCTTCTGTGCTTTACAGCCTGCTCTAAAATGCTCGCTGCTCCCACAGCGAAAACAGTGCTGGCAAAACTCTTCACCTGTCTGAATGCAATAATAACACCTTGGTTGTGGGCGGGGCATGTGGTACCGCTGAGGGGCGAAGCGCTGCTGGAATTGTGCAGTGCCTCTCATCGGTGCCAGGCCTTGCGCTGGATAGCGCCGCTGGAGAGCTGCTTGGGGCTGCTGCTGAGGAGAGTAGTGCTGAGCAGATGGGTCCAGCTGGTATTGTGGGTATGGTGTGAAAGTCGGCACTGGGGAGTGGTTTTCAGGTCCTCCACTGGTGGTGGGTTGTGCTGTGGCTGAAGGCTTCTGCATGGTTTCTCGGATTTGGGACACTTCAGCTCGCAAGTCCTTTAAAAATACCATCTCCGATCACATCTCTCTAATCTCTGCCAGCAGATCAGGTGACGAAACGGCTGTGCTTTGTTTTTGAACTGTCCTTTTTTCTGCAGATGCAGGAGTGTCACTGGGCTGAACAGCATTCACGGCGGCCACTTGCTGGGGGACAGCATGTCTCTTCTTGTCTTGTCTTTCCTTCTCATTAGCGCATGCAATATTCACCTTTTCCAATCAAACTTCATCAGGTGTCGTGGGCTGAAGAAAGTACGGCTGCATGTCACTCTTAACACTGTCACTCTGCAAACCTGTTAGAATGGTGTGCATGAATAAACTTTGGACCAAGGCGGGGTCATATTTAGACCCGACTCATCCTCCTGGGACGCGAAGAGAATCTTCTGGCAAAGGTCCATGGCTCTCAGAAGGAAGTTTTGAGGAGTCTCTTTACTGCTCTGAGCTTCTGAAGAAAGCTGCTTGTACAGTTCAGTAGCCCCTCTCTCCTGATAGTGAGACCTTAGGATCCTCCGCAGGGCAGGAATAGTCAGATTACCTTTGCCTTCTAGGTAACTTCTCAGCTGCAGGCCTGGTGTGATGGCGCGAATCACTGCATCGATGATCTCATCTTCATGGTAGCCTTTACTGAGCCCACTTTCAATCTGCCTGGTCAAACTGGAAAATGTGAGCTTGTCTTTTTGTCCCGGCTCCCCTATTTGGCCTGATATCTTAAAGTCTTTACGCCACATGGAGTTATCTGGAGGCGCTGCGGCTCGTCTGTGCATTGGTGTGCTCTGTAGGCTCAGTTTATTACTCATTAGCTGATGCATAGCCTCTTCTTTGGCTTGAAGTGTGGCCCGTAAAGCATGAACTTCTTTCTGCAGGTCTTCTTTCTGTTTATCGTCACCCACTATCTCTAACTCTGGCATCTTTGCATTTTCAATCAAGTCCTTTATACTGAGTAAATGAGACATTCCCTCATCTTCTAGCTCAGCTAACTCAGCTCTTTCAACATAATTTGTGACAGATGTGATTAGCTGGCCTCAAGTTTTGTCTACAAATTGCTCTCTTCCCATTTCAGATATTTGTAGTCCATTGCATATATTAAGCAGTTGTTCAACATTCAGTTCATATAATTCACCTGTAACTCCTAACTGAACTTCCTCCAAACATTCCATTTTCATCAGAGAAGTGGGCATAAAACAGTTCAACATAGGCCTCTTTTACCTTCGTGGTATAGCGGTGTCCTCTAGTGGTGATTGCGGCACTAGAGTTACAACCTCTGCACGTGGTGTCGAAGCCACGGTGAATGTCGGCGATGCCTTACATCTCCAGGGTTCGTGGAGGGATATTTGGCTCGAGTTTCCACTTCGGCTGGCGGATTTTTCTCTCACTAAAATATCCCAGCAGTGCCTCCATAATGTTGCGCCCTCTGCTCCACAGTTTGGGAGAGGTACGTGGTGCTTTTGAACAAGAAATAATGAAGAGAGTCACAGTCTACGTCTTCACTCCATTTTACTTCATTCAAAAAAAGCATGGACACTTCTGTGCAAGTGCACAACACAGTTCCCTCTCTGGGCAAAAGCAATCAATTTGTGACTCATCAAACTTGGACACTTCTGCGCAAGCGCACAACACAGTTCCCTCTCCAGGCAAAAGCAATCAATTTGTGAATCATCGAGCTCTCAACAAACCATAAACAGTGCACCCAGCATCCAAACCCCATAATACTGTACTGATGTTTTTGAATGTAACAATCATGTGCAACAACAATAATGAAACATTAATCTTTTTAACTCTCATCCCTAACTGTATATATTGTCTACAATCAGCTTTTTAACTTACTTCTTAACCTGTAATCTGCTTCTTAACCCATGTATGATACGCTTTTAATTAACCCATTAATCCCCATTTTTAACCCGTCACATCAGCATGTTTCTGAAGTTCTGTTCAAAATATTTATGCACTAAACCCTTGGCTGGGGGATCCTGGGTTCGATCCCAGCCCCCGACCAACAGTGATCTGTGTGGAGTTTGCATGTTCTCCCCGTGTCTGCGTGGGTTTACTCTGGGATTTCTCCGATTTCCTCCCACATGCTAAAAACATGCAAGTTAGGTTAATTGGCATCAAAACTGGGGATTCTAAATTGTCCTTAGGTATGACTGTGATAGTGGTGTCTGTCTCTCTGTGTTGGCCCTGTGACAGACTGGCAAACTGTCCAGGGTGTTCCCTGATGCTGGGATAGGCTCCCCCCACCCCCGCGCGACCCGAAAAGGATTAAGTGGAAGAAGATGGATGGATGGATAATCTGTTGCTGATTGCTTATGTTACCTCCTCAGTTGTTGTATTTCAAAATCTACTAGTGGCATCTTAAACAGCCATGGAGAAATAACAGACCACAAGATTTTACAACTGGCGACCTATGATGTAGTGTCCTATGCTGCCTGCCTTGATGTCTTTATGATGTCATATTGACCGTCACTCACCAAAGAAGAGATACTCATCACTCGATTAGGAATAGGACACAGCACTTTAAACCACATCCACAATTCAAAAGCACGTAAACTGTACCATTGTCTCTTGGAAAAGGTGAAGGGAAAGCAATAATCAAGAAAAAAGGAACTGAGCTATGGCAAAAAAGATGGGATGAAGATCATAAAGGTAGATCATATTACAAAATACAGAAATCTATTGCAATTAAGAATTTCATAACAACCAAAAGGAGGGAAGACATCATTATGGCAAGACACAGACTGGATCACACAGGTTTAAACAGCACTTTATTCATCATGGGGAAAAGCCAAAGTGACAAATGTAGAGAATGTGGAGTAAAAGAAAATGTCGAGCACATCTTATTACACTGTCACAAATACGGAAATGAAAAACAGATAATGGAAAATGAAGTTTGAGAGGCTGGTAGGCAATGGGATTTAACTGGGATTCTGGGAACAGATGGCAATGGAGAGGCAATAAGAATCACGAGAAAGGCTCTTTTCTCTTTTTTAAATAACACAGGATTAAGTCATAGAATTTAGGGGTCAGGCTCAGATGACATGTTACACGCTTGTACAGTAGGTGGCGGTATGCACCTTTCAGTTGTTTGCTATCCGTCAGTAACCGAGAGAAGAAGAAGAAGAATGGGAGTTGCCAAAAACAGGAAAGAAGAGATACTCATCACCCAATTAAGAATAGCACACACTAATCTAAACCAGACACTACATAAATGGAGAGCAATAAGAGTGAGGAGAACTGCTGCATGTCAGGAAAGATCCTGCAAAGATGACACAGCTGAGGTTCAAGCAGGACCTCCCAGGCATGACTGTGTTGCGCGTCAGAAAAGATGCTGTGAAGATGAAACACCTGAGGTTTGAGCACGTCAGGAAAGATCCCGTGAAGATGATACAGCAGAGGTTCGAGCAGTACCTCCCAAGCATGACTGTGTTGCATGTCAGAAAAGATGCCGTGAAGATGAAACATCTGAGGGAACAACACACCCGTCTGAGACAGGAGGAGACCCTTCACTAGCATAGGGTACGACAGACAAGGGATGCACAGACAGACAGGAAATGTGTGGCAGTACGCCATGCACGTGATGAGTCATTTGAAGCCCAAAATACCTACAAAGAGAGCAATGCTGCACTCCAGGCAAGGCACAGGGAAGCTGAGACCCAGGAGATGCGGAATAGTTGGCTGGCTGCCAACACTGCACGCAAAGCAAGGCACAGAGAAGCTGAGACTGAATAGGACACAATACTTTAAACCACACCCATTTGAAGCAGTAAATCTGGAAATCTCACTCAGTAAGGCAGAAGGCAATCGAAAATTCAAGAAATCTCTGTTAGTGTGTCAGTCTGTCACCCGATTAAGAATAGGACACCCTACTTTAAACCACGCCCATTCAAAGCAGTACCCATGAAGAATGGCAGTCTATGCTACAAATGTGTAAAATGCCAAGCAAAGCGCTGATTTTCTCCAGGTGCTCCGGTTTTTGGGTTTCGACGGGCATGCACAGGTCGTCCTGAACAGGGTCGAAAGCCACTTTTTGCTCAGATCTATTTTCATGATGCTGTCCATGAACTGGAATTACAATGCACCTATCCTCCAACCAGTGGTATGAAAAAAGAAGAAGAACAAGAAGACCCACCAGACCAGACGGAGAACAATAGAGTGAGGAGAACTGCACATCAGAAAAGATGCCTTGAACATGAAACACCTCAGGTTCCAGCAGTACGCCGCAGGCATGACTGTGAACAACACAGCTGTCTGAGACAGAAGGAGACCCTTCAGCAACGGGCATGTAGAAATATTTGCTTAGACTTGGTTTCTACGGGCATGGACGGGTATGCATGGGTATGTACTAGTAGTCACTCTATTAACCATTTGCCAGTGACGTCCCGCGTCACGTGATTTTTGTTGATACCGCCATATTGGACGGCAAGTCGGGCGCTGTGCGAGTGCGTTTCAACATGGCGTCCGCTCAGTCAGATGTGCCGGCTTTGTCCGATGTAGCGCAACTACTAGATAAAAAACCTCGTGACCGGTACATGGAAAAGATCAGTGTTATCGGCGTGGACCCTAACAACTTGTCGCTTGAAAAATTCACCAGTTTCATAGATTTTTGCCCCAAACCTGACGTTCGCTATATGGACATCTACAACTACCTGGTCAACACACCGTCTAGGTACACTGGAGAGTCTCTGAAAGCCTACAAAAGTTTGGACGCTTATAGTTATTTTGTTGCTGGGCTTGTGAGAAATGTGCTGATATGCCCAGTCATCACTTCAACGGTCCACTATGTCGTGACGGCTCAGGTATTTTTCCTTTATTTTTTCCAAAATTCAGACTCTATTCTCTCCCCTACTGTATAGATTTGTCATGTTATATAGAATCTATTAAGTGATAAATTATTAAAATTTTATAAAATATTCAATTATTATTATTATTATTATTATTATTATTATTATTATTATTAGCTGTATATATAGTATCTCAATTAAATTAAAAAATAAATATTTTTATAGATCTATATATTCTGTAAAAGGATTTTTAAATACTTGTCTTATCAATAGAATACTCGATAAACAACTCCCAACACTATTAGATATATTACAAATTTTATTGTTCAGTCTATACAAGAAAGACTTATATCCAGATAAAAAGTCATCATACCCACATATTAATTATAAGAATATTTATCCACTACAGGTACATCACTCCCAGAAGATGTCGGACCCCCCACTGAAACCCTGGGTGATCATGAATCAAGATGGTGTCATATTGTCTTCACACTGTACTTGTATGGCAGGGTTAGGAGAGACTTGTTCGCATGTTGCAGCTGTGTTGTTTGCTGTTGAGTGTGCTGTCCGCCTGTCCCAAGGCCAGACTTGCACTGATGTTCCCTGCGCCTGGAATACACCAACAGCAAACTTGAAGCTTCCTTTTGCTGCATTGCGTGATATCGATTTTTCAAAACCCAAAACAAAACAACGGATGTCAATGCAGAAAAAAAAAACATATTCCCCGTAAAAGGGAAAGCAAGCCCATTGCCCCTCCATCAGATGATGATCACCAAGCATTGTATCAAAGGCTGCATCAAACTTCTAGAATGACAGGCAAACGATGTGCTATACTATCTCTGGTTGAGCCCTATAATCAGGAGTACATTCCACAGGTTAATAGCTTTGGTACAATTTTTTTCCTTGATTTTTTAGATGAATGAAAATGGCATCATGTCTAATGTATAATCGAAAATGAATGAAGACTGATGAACAGAACTAAATATGCAGTGTTCCACAACTGTATAACTACACATGTCAGTTGAAAAGAACATCTAATTATATTTGCAGGTGGCCCACAATGATTGTCCTGCTTCTCTGGATACCCTTTTTAGTCCTGATTGTCTTCAGCTTACCTTTGAGCAGCTGTTGAATAGATGTGAACAGGTACAACAACTTCTGAAAGTCACTCCTGAGCAGGTAATTTTTCTGCAAATGTTTTAAAATTTATTTCTAAAAATAACAACTTTTTAAAGTGCTTTACAGTCTATTAAATGCTACATAATCATTATGTGGGACGTCATAATATCTATGCAGGAAAATTTAGGTTAGTTATATCAGACATTGTTTCTTCTGCAGGTAAAATTTGTTGAAGAAACTACCAGATCACAGAACAAGTGTGTGTTGTGGCATCAGCAGCAAGTCGGCAGAATAACGGCATCCATCTTCAAAGAAGCTGCACAGACTCATCTTGACGCTCCTTCGAGAAGCCTGCTGAACAAGATATGCTACCCAGTTAGTTTTACCAGTAAAGCAACAAAGTAAGAGACTAGAAAAGCACTCGGAGAGCGCAAACCTCCGCCAAGGCTGCATGCAATTCCTGAATTGTTTTTTTTACCGGTAATCATCTCTTTTTATCCTGCTATGCTTGACTTACTGTAAGCTACTTTTGGTGCTGTACTGAATCATTGAGTACTAAGTTGGTTGATCATGGAAACTGACAACATTTAAATTGTAAAGAAGACATAATTCTAAAAAAAATTGTCATTTCATTGTGCTATGTAAAATATTCAGATTTCTTTCAGAAAATAGTTCTATATTGGTTTTAAGGAATACTGGTACATTTTTTTTTGTACTCTGTCAATAATTTTGCCGATTTGTTTACAGATGGGGATGCGACCATGAGAAAGTAGCCCGTGATCAGTATGAAGAAATCAGGTCTTCTCAGCACCAGGATCTACTAGTGTGTGATGCTGGACTAGTCCTCAGTCAGCGCTTCCCCTTTATGGGTGCCTCTCCGGATGGATTTGTCTCCTGTAGCTGCTGTGGGGAGGTCTGGTGGAGGTGAAATGTCCTTTCTGTAAGAGGAATCAGGCTTTAGAGGAAGCGGTGGAAGACCCTCAGTTTTGTGCAAGCAACAGTGATGGCGACATCAAGCTGAAACCATCTCATAAATATTTCTACCAAATCCAAGCTCAACTGGGTGTCACAGAACTTTCTTACTGTGACTTTGTTCTCTGGACTCTAAAAGGTTGTAATGTTCAAAGAATTGAGTTTGAAGATCTCTTTTTTAATGAGAAAGTTCAACTTGTTGGTAAATATCACAGGTCTGTCATTTTACCTGAACTACTCGCCAAATGGTATACAAAAAATCCAAATTTGTTTCATATATCTTGTAAGACAAAAGAAACCCCAAAAGGTGATAATACTAGTGTCATTTGCTACTGCAGAAAAACCTGTGGTGATGCATCTATTGTAACCTGTGAGTCTGGCTTTTGTCAAATTGGTCAGTTCCATGTACAGTGTCTCAGGTTGAAAAATGTTCCAAAGAAAAAGTGGTGCTGTCCAGATTGTAGAGCAATTTCAAGGAGTCAGAAAAATCTGAAGAACTAAGTGTGTGTGGCATGTAGATTGTGGTTGTATCATCACCTGAGGTTTACTAAAAATAATAAAATGTATTGGCCAAATAGAATATAATATTTCTTTGTTGTACAACTAGCTTAGCTATTGCATGTAAAATATATCATGACTTAGGTAATAAATTTAATTGTTATATATAATTTTCAGGTTATTTCATTGCGTGCATCACATAAAATGTTGATTGCATAGCCGCTTTCCTCTTCAGCGCTGCCACCCACCTCCTGCGCCTGTCTTCGTCAGCTGGGAGCCGGTAAAACTTCAAGTTGGATCCCTTTTTCTGGCGATTTGTACACCCAAAGGCACAGCAGAGAAACAACATAGTCTAATTCAATGCCAACATAAAACAAAGACGTAGGTTGAAATCAGGTAAATATATCGAGATCTGGTACACCGCTGAACAGCTGCTGAATGCGCCGTCCACTCGCTTCCGCTGTCCAAGATGGCGGCGTAAACAAAAGGTGTGACGTCACAGCAAATGGTCAATTAAAGCAATAAATCTCTTTGTGTCTGTCTATGTGTGTCTGTCACATTTATTGGACATCATAGGACGGCCTATGATCTCTGCCTGCTCATCATAGGACATCCTATGAACTCAGGCACCATAGGACTCACGACGCTGTCATAAAGATATGATGTCTATATGATGGCACATAGACAAATGTGTCTTTATGATGTCATACAGACTATCGCGATGCCTAGACTAATGTGTCTTTATGATGTCATATGGCTCATAGACAAATGTGTCTTTATGATGTCAAATAGACCATCACTCACGATGCCGAGACTAATATGTCTTTATGATGTCATATGGCTCAAAATTGGCAAGGTGAGTAAGTCACAGGGCCAGTCTTCACAGCGCGTTTGTGTTTTCTGCACAACAGATTTCAGCAACCATGGCCAATTCTACATTGCCGCGAGCAGAGTTGCCAGATCAAGAAGTCTTCGTATTCTTGCTCAAGATGAAGAAACTAAGCAAAAGCGTCGCTTTCTCAGCAATGCTGTTTTTAAAGAGGTGCTGACACAGTGAAAATGTGTAACCTTGAAGAATGCCAGTCTCCACTACAAATTACTAACTAACCTGCACTTATATAACGCTTTTCTAGTCACAAAGACCACTCAAAGCACTTTCACTAGTACTAACCCTCTATTCTAAGGGCCTATAGGAAACAAATATCTAGGGACAATTTAGAACAACCTAACATGCATGTCTTTGGATTGTGGGAGGAAACCGGAGCCCCCGGAGTAAACCCACGCAGCACAGGGAGAACATGCAAACTCCATACAGAAAGGTTCCAACCCCTGCCAGCCTGGGGATTTGAACCAGGAACCTTCTAGCTGTAAGGCAACAGTGCTAACCACTGCACCACCGTGCAGATGTGTAAAATGCCAAGCAAAGCGCTGATTTTCTCCGGGTGCTCCGGTTTTTTGGTTTCTATGGGCATGCACGGGCCTTCCTGAACAGGGCCGAAAGCCACTTTTTGCTCAGATCTATTTTCATGATCCTGCCCATGAACTAGAATTACGACGCACCTATCCCTCAACCAGTGGTCTGAACAAAGAAGAAGAAGACCCACCAGATGCAGAGCAATAGAATGAGAACTGCTGCATGTCAGAAAAGATGCCGTGAACATGAAACACCTCAGGTTCCAGCAGTACGCCACAGGCATGACTGTGAACAACACAGCTTGGCCGGGTATGCACGGGTATGTACTAGTATTAATAAAACGAGTAACTCGAGTAACACATCTGATCATATTTCAGTAACTGTAATGCATTACTGAATTTTTAAACAGTAATTCCATTACAGAGCATGTTACTGCTAAAGTAGTGGCGTTACAGTAACGCGTTACTTTGTGTTACTCCCAACACTGCTCATAACAATAAAACATGAACTAACCTAATCAAATCCATCATAAATACCGTGAATGACAAGGAAAACCCATGGCCTTCATCCTTTAGGCCTGCAAGGTCATTTGGCCTTCCACCACACTAACAAGCCTAAAATCACTGGCTCGTTCCAAACACCTCGGGTATGGCCTTCCGCTTTGGCTGCCTGAGAAGAACAAGAGAACTTCATGTTCCCTGTCAGGTATTTGTAGTTTTCTCCCCCCCTTCAGCTGCTGCCTACTAAAACCAGGAAAGAGGCTCAGAAAATGCCATCGCCCACTAGTGGAGAGGAGAAACATCCCCCCCCCCATTCTTCCACCTGGCAACATATATTTTTTCCACACATTCACACAAATAAACATAGAACAATTTCAAACCTATGACCAGAAATACTAACATAACTTCTTCCACTCGAACATATAACTCAACACACAGTTCACGTGGCTGGGAAAAAAGGAAGGAACGAGCCTGTGAGCCCACCGGACCATCTCTTCATAAGTCCGGCCCTGGAGGCGGCCTGCCTCCTGGACCGCAGCTGGTCGCATAGACAAAGGTGTGTCTTCTGTTCCTCACCATGAGGTGTCCCTCTCGTCCGGGCCTGCCACTTGAAGTCTCCTCCCGGGAACACCGCAGCTCATTTGTGTGGCTCCACAAACCGTCTGAAAGCTGGAAATAGGCATCTCCTCATTTGGCCACAGTGCGCAACAACCCTTGGTGCTCCTCAGACTATCATCTGGGCCATACTCACCGTGGTCGCCCCTCCTCATGAGCCTGAACCAGGTCCGCAACTCTCAGAGGGGTTTTGCTTGGCTTGCAGTGTTTCCGCCTAGCACGCAGTCCCTCCATGCCTAATGGTCTGGCCCCGACCGCTTCTAATTTTGCTGCAGCTGTCGCCATTGTAGCCCCATGTTCACCGGCCCACTTTATCTGAGCTCCAGGAACAACTGGAGCCAGCTCCTCAGCGTCGCTCATCGTTGCAGGCGCCTTGCCACGACGCCCAGTGCCCTCGTCCAGGGCGACTTGGGCACCGGCACCGAGACCCTCCTGCAATGACTCTGAGTGAGGATGGTCCTGCTTGCCCTCCGGGGTGCTCGGTAACTCCTCGTCCTACACCGCATCGTTTTCCACTCTCAGAACTGGCCGGTCCCACAGTCAATAGCCCGACCACTCCTCCCCAGCGCCGCTCTTGATGGCGAAACCCAAACCATAAAAAAGGTCACAGCCCATGATGTCACCACAGGCCGTCATGATGAATTTGAGGTTAGCCATCTCCGCCAACTTGTACTGGGCCGTCAGCACCAGCGTTCCCACTGTGCGCAGCCGTCCACCTCCATAGCCAAAAAGCGGTGCAGGGTCTCTTTCAGTCCTGTAGTGGGGGAAAGAATTTTTTCACCATAGCCCAATTCAGCAGAGAGCGCTCCGCCCCTGTGTCGATCAGCAACGGTACCTCCACACCATCAAGCTCCACTGTGCAAAACATGTACCTGTTGGTGCTCGGGGACACCACGTGGATAACTGTCAGGGCAGGAAGGGGGGGTCAATTTCCTCTGTGGGCTCCCCTGCTCAGACATACGGCACACCCTGGCATAGTGGTTTAAGCGGCCACACTTGCCGCAGTGTTTCCCTCTCACTGGCCAATCCCTAGCCTTAAAGTGGTGACCCACAACCCAAATACATGGGTTTCCCTGGGGCAGACCTAAATTTTGCAGCGTTGGCCACCGCAGCGTCATCTTTCACGCTTCCATCGCTGTCTGGGTCTGTTACTTGTGTGGTAACGGGAAACTCCAGCTGTTGACATGACAAACGGTCACTCAGCTCCAGAGTTAGCCTATCCGCTGCCTCCAGCTGAAGAGCTAGCTCGATGGCCCTGGCCAGCATTAAGCCAGCTGGCATTGTGAGCAGCTTTGTTCTTATTGCAGCATTGTTGGAATGCTCTGAAACCTGGTCGCGAACCATTTCCTCCTCCAACAGCCCGAACTGACACTCACTAGCCAGTAGCTTCAAGTTGGCTATGAACCGCTGAATAGGCTTGCCCACCTATTGCCGGCGCTGCCAAAACTTGCTCCTCCGGACGATGACATTGTCTGGGGCGCGAAAATGGCATGCCATCAGCTTGACCACATTCTTGAAATCGTCCAAATCGCCAAGTGTGCTCAATATTCGCTGGCCTTCCAATTCCCAAGTTATGCACCAACAGCGCGTGTGCCCTCAGCTTGTCCATCTTGCCCAGGTTCAGCACCACCATGTATGTCTGGAAGGTGGCGTACCATCTCAGCCAGGGGACAGTGGCTCACCCAGAAGCTCCAGAAAAGGCCGAGTTGGAGACCCACACGTTTCCATACCTTTTATCCTTGTTGCCAAATGTTATGTCTGAAGATGGACCCACAATGACGAGGCCAGGTGCACGACTGAACTTGTGTTTATTGAATGCCACACACACCACACTACAACTGCCAGGCAGGGGTGTTGGCAAAGAAGCCCGCCCTCCCTGCCTGCTGCTATTTGTAGGCACGGGGTGGTGGCAGAAACGGAAGTGAGTGCCACCACACCATACCTCACAAATAAGATCATATAGAACTATTTATCTTTTGTTCTTATAAAAGACAAAAATAAAATAGAAAGGAGATGTCTTTACCTTCTTAACATGTTTCGACTGTATGCTGCAGCCTTCGTCAGCAACCTTTCTGACATCAGAAACCTTCAGCGTACAGTCGAAACATGTTAAGAAGGTAAAGACATCTCCTTTCTATTTTATTTTTGTCTTTTATAAGAACAAAAGATAAATAATTGAGAGAAGACAAAATGAACTTATTTGACCTAGCATATAGAACTATATAACATATTGTCTTCAAGTTATAATCTTAAGCTAAATCTATATTTGTTGAATACATACCTGAGTATATTGTCCACTCAGGTTAAGTGTCGATGGATACTAGTATACTGTACAATACAATAATCTTTAACCTGCCATAAGAATGTACATATTAAAATTTAAAACTTTCTAGAAATATATAGCCAGTGCATTGATGTGGCCCAGCTTTGCCCCAAACAATCCCAGGATACTCTGCTGAATGCGTCACGAGCTGCCGCCATCATGCATTTGTGAAAAGGTCCAAATTGCAGATGTAAAAATTGAAGTTACCCTCGTTACCTTGTTAGCTGCACTGAAGGAGCCCTGGACAAATTCCTGTGTTATCACCATGAAAATATTATGACTGGCTTATTGTCCTAGCCCTCACCCATTATTATTATGAAGATCTATGCAACAGTCTGTCTACAGCACAGACCATATTTATGGGTCCATCTTGTCATCACAGCAGTGGGAAAATGGTCTCTGCACTGGGCAAAAGTACAAACAGGCTGATCTTAATTATGTTTTGGGTAATCCAGTCCAAAATTCTCCTGCTTATCCCTTTAATGCACAGAGGCACATAATCGAAGGTGAACTGTGATCAAAGGTGGTTCTAGGGTCAGAGATTTAGGGGTGCTGAACACCCGATAGGCTGGACCAACACACACACACACACACACACACACACACACACACACACACACACACACACACACACACACACACACACACACACACACACACACACACACACAGAGCCTTGGAGTTCTTGTCCAATCTCTCTAACACTGAACCTTCTTCTGTACCCCCACGGTCATTGTCAGATTGTGACACTGGTGATGGTTCAAATTTGTTTTTCATTTGTCAAATTGTTCATAGTTCTGAGCTTTTCATAACTACAAACAAAATCTACTCCTGCCTCCAACCACTCGTAGAGCTTGTGTGAATCTAAATGCACCTAAATATCACTTGTCATTACCACAAATTTCAGCTTTAACTTTAATCTGTTCTGTGTCATAGTCACAATATGCAAATGCCCGAAAAACTTTTAAACCTGACTATAGCCCATAAAAGATTTTGTTTAATCAGATATTCATACATTTAAGGTCCAGATTAGAGTTCTTAAAAGTGTGGCTGAGTTGATTAACTTAATATCCTATCAGTGACTGGGAGGAACGGCCTGCCTGATCTGAGCCTGAGTGGTGTTCAGTTATTGGACTTCTGTGCTAACCACAGTTTGTCCATAGTGAACACCATGTTCAAGCATAAGGGTGTCCAGATGTGCACTTGGCACCAGGACACCCGAGGTCACAGGACGATGATCAATTTTATTATCGTGTCATCAGACCTACGACCTGATGAGCTTCTTCCAGCTGTTACATTTATTTCCTGCAGCGTCTGTCACCTCCATCCTTGTCTTTGCTTTTCCTGTACTATCACTTCGTTACTCATAAAAGAAAATATTTTTTCCCTCTCACCTCTACTTCACTGGAGATGACTTCAGTTGCAGCCTCTGAGGAGTTTCTTTCTATTCTTGACTACATGTCAGATCAACAGGAAGGGTTTTACACAGCATTCATGAATCCCAATTAAGCTTTTCCTACCGAGATGATTTACGCACAAATCTACTCAGTAGATAGTAACGTAATGTAACGTAACGTGTCATTGAGGCCCAGTGATACCAAACTACACAGTAGCCTGGTTTTCCCTTCAAAGAGGATGAATTAAGATCGCTTGTTGACAGTGATTGATGCAAAAGGTGGTGCCAAGTGTGGAGTGTGTGAAATAAGAGGCTGATTCATGGCAGACAGTTTATTACACACTTCACATCTCTCTAGCACAGAACAGACTGACACATTTAAGCAGGCACTCTTCTTTTACCCAAATCTCTCCTCACAAGTTTCATGGCATTTTCCCACACACAACATGACATTTGCATTACACTGCATTCAACCCCCTACGTCCTTGACTCCTTCCTGCTATCTCGCCAGAAACCTCCTGAGCATTGTTCTCCCATGCTTGTCCACTGTCTCTTGTCTGAGATGCTAAATAATCTGACTCCCCCAAGGTGCTACACTCCCCCCCCCCCCCCCAGCATCTTAGATAGAACAATAGAACATCAGTCCACACGCCGTTTGGGCTTCCGTCTCCTCCCATATCTGCTGTAACTGGGGTTTACTGCCTCCGTGGCGCTGCTGTGCCGGTGGGGGGCTGCTGGGAGTGTGTCTGACTGCGGGTGGGCCGTGACGGGGGGGGGGGCACTTCGGTCTGTCCGTGTGGCTGCTCTGGTGAATCGTTTCCCTGGGGAGCTCTCCGTGGGGGTCTTCCACGCCAAGGGGCCCTAGCCAACAGCACTTGCTCGTCCGCCACAACGAAAGCGGGTTTGAGTCTGTCTATACCAATTTTTTCCCGCCTACCCCCCAAGTCTAGCAAAAAATGCTTATCCCCTGCTTCCAACACTCTGAATAGTCCATCATAGGGTGGGCGCAATGGAGGGCGGTGGGCGTCATGTCTGATGAACACGAACTCCGCGCTCTTCAAAGTTTTAGGCACGAAAACACGCGGAACACAGTGGTGGGCAGGGCCCGGCAGCATGCCTGTGTTTGCGCTATGCTGCAAAAGCTGAGACGGGCAGCTGTCCGGCGCAGGATTATCTGGCAGAAATTCCCCGGGCAGCCATAGGGGCTGCGCAAAAACCAGCTCTGCGGGGGAAGCTTCCAGATCCTCTTTTGGCGCGGAGCGCAACCCCAATAAAACCCACGGCAGCCTGTCTACCCTATTTGCATCCGTCAGTGAAGCCCTGAGCACTGCTTTCAGTGATCTATGAAAACGCTTGCATAAACCATTGGCCTGTGGGTTGTATGCGGTTGTGCGGTGAATTGTAACACCCAGGCTGCGGGCCATCGCGGACCAGAGTTCGGAAACAAACTGAGGGCCCCTGTCGGACGTAATGTCCGACGGGACTCCAAAACGCGCCACCCATGCTGTTAAAAAAAGCGCATGCTATGTCCGCGGATGTGGTTGCCGCCAGCGGGACTGCTTCTGGCCAGCGCGTGGTGTGGCCCACCACTGTCAGGAGGTGCGTACACCCCTGTGATGGCGGGAGGGGGCCCACGAGGTCCACGTGAACATGGTCGAACCTCTTAGCCGGTACCCAAAACGGCTCCAAGGGAGCCTTTGTGTGTCTGTGTACCTTGGCTCGTTGGCATGCCACGCAGGCTGCAGCCCACTCTTTTACTTATTTGTGTAGGCTCGGCTACACAAACTTCTCTCCCACCATTTTGACCGACGCACGCACTCCTGGGTGCGCCAGAGTGTGAACCGACTCAAACACGCGGCGGCGCCACGCGACCGGGACCACCGGACGCGGGCGTCCCATGGAGACATCGCAGATTGGGGGGGGGGGGGGCGCCATCTTGCAGCACCCTGCTCTCCAGCCTTAACCCTGTTGGTCCAGACTGGAGCACGCACAGGTCTGCATCGCTAATCTACTCTGCGGCCATGGCTGCGTAATCTATCCCCACGTAGACCGGGGCCACCACGGCGCGCAAGAGGCAGTCCACCACCACATTCAGTTTACCCAACACATGCTGAATATCGGTAGTAAACTCTGAGATTGCGGCCAGCTGTCTCTGCTGCTGGCCCGACCCCGGTTCTGAAACCTTGGCCATCGCGAACGTTAGCCACCGCGTGGGGAAGGAAACGGTTATAAAAGTTCACCATTCCCAAAAATTCCTGCAGCGCCCTGACCGTCTGAGACCGGGGAAAATCCACCACGGCGCGCACTTTGTCGGGCAGCGGGATCACTCCTTCAGGAGAGACGCGGTGCCCCAAAAAATCAATCTCCGTCACGCCGAATTGGCATTTTGCCGGGTTGATTATTAATCCGTGCTCCTCCAATCTCCGGAAAACCGTCATGAGGTGGGTTTCGTGTTCGTCTTCGGACGCACTGGCTACCAGGATATCGTCCAGGTAGACGAACACGAACGGGAGATCGCGCAGCACTGCATCCATCATGCGCTGGAACGTCTGTGCTGCTCCTTTTAACCCGAATGGCATGTGCAGGAACTCAAATAGACCGAACGGAGTTATTACCGCTGTTTTAGGTACGTCCTCCTGGCTGGGTCACTCGAGCTATACAGGGGAGAGAGTCAAAGGACAGTGCATTAACCAGGCGCCTGTTAGCAACATCAAACAGTAAACCATGTGCACACAGAAAATCAGCCCCCAGGATATGGTAATTCAGTGCTGCTACGACAGAAGTCCACTTGTATGTACGGCCGTGTAGAGATAAGATCAATGTCCTCTCACCAAAGGTCTTAATTTCCGAGCCGTTTGCTGCCAACATCACGGGGCCACTAGGTCCTGCCAGCCGGTTGGCGTAGGTCGGCAGGATGAAGCTCTTCTGGGCTCCGGTGTCCGCGAGGAAACGCCTTCCCGAGCGTGCGTCCGTCAAGTAGAGCAGCTTGTTCTCTTTACCGAGGGTCACAGCTGCTACCGACCGCCGGCCTCGGCGTTTTCCCGAGTGCTTGAATTGGCATGGTGGCACACATCTGCGTGCGTTCTCTCTGAAGCGGCGGTGGTAGAAACAGAGCGTGTCTCTCTGGCGCTCCTTGGCCCCTGCTGCTGCTACCGTCGGTGGCTCCTCGCCTCCTCTGGTCATCTCGCTGGGCTCCGCCGCTGCCGCGTTGACTGTGATCACCCTGGTGGTGAGGATGATCTGGTCTGCCTCCTGGGCTAGCGCACGGTAGTCTCGCGTGGCCAGCAACGGCGAATTGGCCAAAACCGCTCTTGCCACTGTTGGAAGGTTCCGGAGGAAAAGGTGGGCAAAGAGAAAGTGCCCGTCGTCCGTGCCCATTAACACCAGCATCTTCTCCATCAGTTCTACGGCTGACCCATCTCCTAACTCAGCCCGCATCAGGAGCCTCTCCGCTCTCTCACATTCTGAGAGCGTGTAGTGCCGGGTGAACGCAGCCTTGAGCGCCTCATATTTGTTGCTGGCTGGTGGCTGATCGAGCAGGCTCGCTACCTGCTGGGCTGTGCGGGAGTCCAACGCTGCTACCACATGGTAGAACTTGGTGTCGTCTGCCGTTACTCCCCGGAGGGCGAACTGGGCCTCGGTGTGGTGGAACCAAGAGCGCGGGTTGTGCTGCCAGAAATCCGGTAGCTTGACTGAAACTGCACACGCGTTGCTGGGAGTTCCAGTCCTGGCTGTCTGTGGGATGGCTGCTGCATCTCTGGGGCTTCCCGACCGGGCCGGCTCTGGGGTTCTAGCCTCGTGTTCCATAATACGTCTTGGGTCACCAGTGTGGAGTGTGTAAATGAAGAGGCAGCTTCATGTCAGATGATTTATTACACACTCACATCTCACAAGCACAGAACAGACTGACTGGTTACAGCAAGCACTCCTCTCTGGAATTTCCCCATTGTGGGACTAATAAAGGCTTATCTTATCTTATCTCTATATGACAAGTCACCTTCACAAGCTTCAAGGCACTTCCTCATACACAGCATATTTACACTACATTCAACCCCCTCTCACCCTCTTGGGCATTGTTCTCCCATGTGTATTCATTGTCTCTGTCTGAGGTGCGAAATAACCTGACTTCCATAGGACAATAATAATAAAAAAAGATCCATTACAATGCCATTAAACTTTATTCAGTTTCCAGTCATTGCAAGTTCTTTTTTTTTGATGGAAGGGTGAAAACAAATTGTGTGCTGTATATAGTTTTGTGTATTGTTATTTTGATTATTTTTTATTTTTTTATTTTGTGTACTTTATTGATCCCCAGTTCATTTTGAGGTGAACTGTGAAAGGGTGTGCAAAAAGGGTCAGCAAAATTTGCATTGTTTGAGGAAACTTGCACGCTTCCAAACTGACCGAACCATAATGACTATGTTCTATCGGGCTTTTATTGAATCTGTTTTATCCTTTTCTTTAATGTCATGGTTTGGTCAGATAAAACTGAAACAGAGGAAATCCTTGGATCAGGTAGTCAGATGGTCCAGTCGTTTGCTTGGTGAGTCACAGCTGAGCCTGACATCCCTGTACACCAGACAAGTACAGAGGATGGCCGACTCGATTTTAAATGATGACTCCCACCCTTTGCACTGCAACTTTCAGCTTCTTCCCTCCAGACGGAGGTTTGCTGTCCCAAAAAGTAGAACCCAGCGCTACAAAAACAGCTTTGTCCCTGCTGCTGTCAAAGAGTTGAACAAGCTATAAAAATTATATTGTACATATTTTATATTTACCTATTTTGTAAGATGTGTGCCTGTGTTTGTGTCTATGTTGAATGTAATTGTGGCTTGTAAATATGGATGTCACCAACTGCAAAACAAATCTACCTACGGGTACAAATAAAGTAACCTGAACCTGAACCTGAACCTGAACCTGAACCAGAGGGGAAATTCAGGGCATCCACCTGGATGGATGAAGCAGCCACAGTACGGTGTTATCCCTTCACCCTTCACACACACAGTCACACCTAGGGCCACTTTAGAGTCTCCAATTAACCTACCCTGCATGTTTTTGGCCTGTGGGAGGAAACCGGAGAAATCCTGGAGTAAACCCACGCAGACATGGGAAAAACATGCAAACTCCACACAGATCACTGTTGGTCAGGGGCTGGGATCAAACCCAGGATCCCATGGTCAAGAGTGAGTTGCTGTGCTGCCTCAGTGCTAACAACTGCTTCACTGCACTGTCCGCACCAGAATGTGTGAAGTGTCAGCTGACACTTCTGATGAAGGCTGCAGTGAACAGTCGAAACATGTAAAGAAGGTAAAAACAAAATGAACCTACTTGAGCTAAGGACTACCGCGCACTGGTGCAGGAAGCGGATCGCATCATTTGAGCGACCAGAACCCTTGGCGTGAATGCAGTGGCACCGGCGTCCAGGAGGGACTCCAGCAAGGTCAAGGAACCATTGGTGGTAGCCGGGGCAGATGCCAGGAGATGCAGGAATGGGGTGATCTGCTTCTATCATCGCCGCTTCGGCTCAAACGCTCAGCGATGCATGCCGCCATGCCAATTCAAGAAGTCGGGAAATGGCACGGCCAGCAGTCAGTAGCAACTGTGACCGCTGGTGACAGAAACAAGCTGCTTTATGTCACAGACACACGCACGTTTGGGGAAACGGTTTCTGGTGGACTCCGGCTCCCAGAAGACCTCATCCTGCCAACCAACGCAGACAGGGTGGCAGGAGGCAACGGTCCTGAGCTCACGCCCGCCAACGGATCTACCATCAGGACATTTGAAGATAGGACACTGACGATATGCTTACACGGACGCAACTTTCAGTGGAACTTGGTGGTAGCTGCATGTTCCGCCCCCATTTAAGGCGCAGATTTTTTAAGTGCTTATGGGTCATTAGTTGATGTAGCTCATAGGAGATAAGCACATGCTGTCTCTTTTGCCTCTCTGCCCTGTACAGCTCGGGGAGCTGGGTCAACAACACTGGCTAACGTTGCAACTACAGGGGGTAAGCACCAACAGTTACTTGCACAGTTCCCAGCACTCACAGTCCCAATGTTTTCAGCTATGATAACAAAAACACGGGGTTGAACATTTCATAACTACAAAAGGGCCACCGGTATTTGCGAGACCTCGGTGCCTGGATGCAGCTAAACTGGCCAGCACACATGAAGAGTTCGCCAATTTAGAACAGTTGGGCATTGTCAGGCGCTCCAACAGCCCGTGGGCATCCCCGCTTCACATGGTGCTGAAAGCC
The DNA here is from genome assembly GCA_020510985.1 of Pholidichthys leucotaenia. Classification (NCBI taxonomy): domain Eukaryota; kingdom Metazoa; phylum Chordata; class Actinopteri; order Cichliformes; family Pholidichthyidae; genus Pholidichthys; species Pholidichthys leucotaenia. Next base: position 53,253,675 of record CM035836.1, read on the forward strand.
GATGGATCGTGGTGACCATGCAGCAATTTCCGGCGCTTGAACAACGCTATAAAATATGACTGCAATCCTATTCCACACATCCAGGATTTTTCCGTTCACCTGGCCAGGACAAGTGTTTTTTCCAAAGTGGATCTGGTCCAAGGTTACCACCAGGTCCCGGTGCATGCGGATTCCATCCATCCATCCATCTAGGATTAAGCGGTAGAAGATGGATGGTGCATGCGGATGATGTTCCAAAAACAGCGGTGATAACACCTTTTGGCTTGTTCGAGTTTTTATGCATGCCGTTCGAATTAAAAGGCATGGTGCAGACCTGCCAGAGGATGATAGACGCAGTGCTTCACAACTTGTCTTTCGTTTTTGTCTACTTGGACGACATTCTGGTAGCCAGTGCATCCAAGGAGGAGCACATCACCCATCTCAAGACAGGTTTCCAAAGTTTGGAAGCACACGGGCTGATAGTTATCATGGCGAAGTGCCAATTTGGTGTGCCAGTGATTGATATTTTGGGCCACTGTATTTCAGTTATCATGGTGAAGTGCCAATTCGGTGTGCCAGTGATTGATTTTTTGGGCCACTGCATTTCGCCGGAGGGTGCAATCCCGTTACTGGACAAGGTGCGCACTGTGTTGCACTTTCCGCGTCCGCAGACCACGAGGGCACTTCCGGAGTTTTTGGGAATGGTAATTTTTATAACCGTTTCCTTCCCCGGGCGGCCCAGCTGATGCAGCTGTTGTATGCCGCGCTTCAGAAAAAGAAGCCTGCGGAAACCATCGACTACACTTCCAAGTGAGACTAGGCTTTTACAAATGCCCACCCGTATCTGTCTGCACAGACAGCGCTTACTACGGATGCCTCTGATGTTGCCATAGGGGCAGTGCTGGAGCAGTGCGTCTCAGGTTCATGGCAGCCGCTCTCGTTTTTTAGCTGAACTTTGCGTGACAACGAACGCAAACACAGCACGTTCAATAGAGAATTGCTGGCTCTCCACCTGGCAGCCATTTCCAGTTCTGGCTGGAGGGGCGCAAGTTCTCTGCATTCGTGGACCATAAGCCGCTGACGTACGCGATAGCTAAGGTCTCAGAACCGTGGTTGCTCCGGCAGCAACGACAGTTGGCCACAATTTCGGAGTTTACCACCGACATTCAACACATTGCTGGTAAGCTCAACGTCGTGGCCAATTGCCTGTCACGCACGTTAATCACCCCGGTCTACATGGGATTTCCCCTCCATGGCCGCGGAACAAGCCCGGGACGAGGACATTTGTGCGCTCCAGTCTGCGCCAACTGGGTTAAGGCTGGAGAGCAGGGTGGTGCAAGAAGGGTGCCCTCCCTTGCTCTGCGACATATCCACCGGCTGCCTGCGCCCGGTAGTTAAGAGCTCTTGGCACTGTCATGTTTTCGAGTTGGTCCACTCCCTTACACATCCAGGAGTGCGCGCTTCAGTGAAGCTAGTGGGGGTGAAATTCGTCTGGCCACGGTTCCGCAAGGACGTGATAAGAGTGGGCTGCAGCCTGCTTCGCATGCCAAAGTGCACAAGCACACCAGAACTCTACTCGAGCCATTCTAAATCCTGGCTAGGCGGTTCGACCACGTTCACGTGGATTTGGTTGGACCCCTCCCACTGTCACAAGGGTTCACACACCTTTTGACTGTCATGGACCACACCACGTGCTGGCCTGAAGTGGTCCTGCTGGCTTCTACCACATCCGTGGAAGTGGTGCGCTTTTTTTTTTTTTTTTTTTTTTTTGGCTTGGGTTGCACGTTTTGGATCTCCATCGGACATCACGTCCAACAGGGGTCCACAATTCGTTTCAGAACTCTGGTTCACAATGGCCCAGAGCCTGGGGGTCAAAATTCACCACACTACCGCGTACAACCCCCAGGCTAACGGGTTATGCGAGCGTTTTCATAGGTTGCTTAAAGCAGCGCTCAGAGCTTCGCTCACGGACACAAATTGGGTCGACCGCCCACCCTGGGTTCTATTAGGGTTGCGCTCTGCACCTAAGGAAGATTTGACAGCTTCTTTGGCAGAGCTCGTTTTTTCTCAGCTGCTGCAGATCCCCAGAGAGTTTTTACCGGAAAACCCTGTGCCTGAGGCTGATCCGCCCATGCAATTTTTACACAGTGGAGGCTGTGAGCGTACTGGGCCTGGCCCACCCTTGTTTTCCACACATATTCATCCCCAAAAGGTTGCAGAATGCCAGTTTTTTTGTTGTCAGTCACGTTGCGCACCGGACCCCACTGCGCCCACTGTACGAAAGATCGTTCAGGGTACTGGAACCTGGGGCGAAGCATTTTGTGTTAGACTTGGAGGGGGGGCATAGGGAGACCATCTGCATTGACAGGCTGAAGTCCGCTTTTGTGTTGGCAGACGAGCAGGTGGTGTTGGCCCAAGCTCTCTGACGCGGACACCGACCTTTAGTGGCTCCGCAACGTGGCAATCCCTCGGTAGGGACCAGCGCTCGCAAAGATAATGTGCTCCCCCCCCTCTTCCCTCCACAGACTGATGTGCCCTCTGGTACACCTCGCCAGCAGGGCAGTTCGACTGGATCGGCGACCCCCCGTTACACCCGATATGGGTGCTGGCTAAAGCCCAAAGGACGAGGGGGTTAGTGTCCCTTGTTTGGGGGGGGGGGGCTCCACCCAGACAAGGCAGGGGGAAGAGAACAATGGACCTAAGGAGCAGGTGTCATCGGGGGGTATCAGACCCGATTGTTGGGTCTATGCACCCCTTGGGGAGAGTAACGGGTGCTGGAGCCATGGACAGAATAAGAATACAGTTCTTGTGTTGTCCAGCTCGTTGCCTCGCTTGCATCCTTTCTCCACACCCTCAGCATTAAAAATGCTTACGATGTCCAAGCATCGGACACATTAATGATGATTAGAGGTCTGAGAACCCAAAGCAGAGTGAATACGCAGATGATAGATGCTCTTACCAAACTGATTTATTTTTACAATACAGCTTAAACAATTTAAAAAACATTTAATTCACTCAAATGACTTAAAACTGAAAATAAAAATCAAAAGTCGAGTGTAGTACAGCACCTCAATTGAGTTTTCATTGTTGACAGAATTTACAAGACAATGGCTCCTCACCTGTGTGAATTCTCGTGAGTTTTAAATTTATCACATTGACTAAAACTTTGACCATGTTTCACAAGAAAAAGGCTTCTCACTGTTTTATTTACTTGCATCACATTTCAAGTACAATGGGCCCCAGCCAGGGGTCGACAGTTACACTTCAAATCAAAAAGCTTTGTGTCTGAGGGCTCTCTTCAAGATGGAGACTGTTCCTCTGATTGCTGAGACCTGTATTTCACAGATGCTTGGGCAGCCGGGGATCACCTTTAGACCTTTTTTCAGGTTCTTCACCATCCCAGTTGCTCCCACCACCACAGGTATAATAACTGCTTCCTGCAGTTTCCGGGTGTACCTTAGGTCATTTTTGAGGTCTTGATATTTTATTGTTTCTCTTTATGCTCTATTGAGGCCGTAGTCATTTGGAAAAGGATTAAGTGGAAGAAGATGGATGGATAACAATGTCCAGTTTTATTGCTCCTCCTATGTGTCTTCCAGTTGGGAATTCCCTGTCATAAAAGATGGAAATATCTCCATTGGAGTTGACTGGCTCTGGAGCGTGCTCCCATAAGGGCCTTTTCCACTAGCACGCTTTAGCGCGACACGGGACGGCTCAGCACGCTTTGTACGCTTTTCCACAAGCCCCAACATGGTTTAACAGCCGCGATTCTCAGCCCCGCTCCAGGGCAGGGTACAGCAGTGCTGAGCTGTGCCGTGCTGTGACGTTAACAGACTGGTCACCGCTGATTGGTCAGGTCGTAACCGGCGCTGATTGGTCAGGTTGTAACCGCCCCTCTCCTCCTCCTCATCTACCAAATCTTCACGACCTTCTCAATAAAGTTTTTGAAAAAAAAAAAAAAAAAGAATCTTCACGACCGCCTTTACTCAGCACGCAACCACTGTTAGCGGTTTCTTTTCAGTGTATTGCTGTGCTATTTTCATTTATTCTCTATCAAAAATGGCTTTGCGTAATAAGGGTGTTCCATGGACCAATAAGGAGGTGCAGTGTCTGCTCACCGCATTGTCAGACGAACGTATTCAGCGCGAGTTAGACGGAGCCGCCCGGAATGAAAAAATATACTGGGAGGTCTCGACATCAGAGTCCTTTAACGGTGAGTTTTAATTTTTTTTTATTGTGTGTTTTTTCGCAAATATATTCGGTAAGACGCTCAGTTTATTTATGCAATAAAAAAGCTGTTCATTTGTGGATGATCGCTGCTTTATTGCAGCACACTGCGGACTAAAGCTTTTATTTTAATTATTCATGTGAACAATACGCTGAAATAAGCTTATGTATTCTTGTTAAAAACTATTGTCTTTTCTGTATATCTTGCACTTACGTGCTGTATTTTATTGTGTGCATTTTCCTTGGAGAATCATCCCACGCGTCCGCTGCGACAGCCCGTCCGGATTAATTCAACCGAGCCTTCCTGACCCACAGCAGGCAGAGACGGCTTCATTCAACCGAGTCTTCGTGACCCGGTTTGGGAAGCTGGTGTAGAGGCACTCAGTGGTCGGCGTGTATAAAATGTCGATTAACCTTCATGTTGTGTTGCAAAGTTTTTTTTTTTCTTTTAATATTTTGTATATAATAAAATGGAATTGTTTTGGAAAGTGTGGTTTGTCTGTTATAACACTGAATTATAAAACAGTATAATTACATAGAAATTCCATTGCCTAGTCTGATCAAAATGATGCTGATCTTCCTGTCAGGGGTCAACCATTGTAAAGGTAATGTAATTTTTAACTAGACCAAAAAAGAAATCTTTTTGTAAGCTTTCTGTTCTTTTTATTGAAATATCATAAAAAATTAGCACCAAGTCAAAGTAGGTACAAGTATATGTAAATTGAATGTTCTATCGGCATTCCAAATTCAGAGATTTACAATACTTTAGAAGGAGTGTAGCATCATCTAAACGGAAAATAATAATACTGTTGTTCCAAACGTTGACCTGAAGGTGAAAAACATGAATTTTTTTAATTCAGTACATCCAAAATGCCCTAGGATGTAAAAAATAATACAATTTGGTGTTGGCCAGTGTGCCACCGTCTCATTATTTAATACGAATAAAAATAAGTTTCAGCTCATTATTTCTAGGTCATTCGGCAGTTAATTCAAAACAAAAGTGACTTGTGTTGTTGCAGCTTAATTATGAGATAAAATTAATTGTGAGATAAAACCACAGAGCGAGCAAGGCAATAATCCTTGGATCCTTTTTTGTCTCGTGTAAATAAGGACTCAGTCGGGTGCGTAACGTCACGGGAGTGTGGCCCCGCCTCGCTGAGAATCTGCCGCTGCCCCACTTCTAAAACCTCCTAACACAAACCATCACAGCACAAGCACAACACCGTGCTAATGGAGACAGAAGCATTCCGAGCCGTACTGAAGTGAATCGAGCCGTACCGAGGTGTGCTGGGCTAGTGGAAAACAGGCTATAGTGGTCCTTTTACTTCTATATTAAATTCTTTGCATATTTTCCAGTGTATATAACAGCAGATCTTATTGTGACGAGCAGTGTAGTGTCCTTCAGCCATTAGGATCTGGCAGCCGGAGAGTAGGTGGCTTGTACTCTCCATCGCTGCATGACAGAATTGACCATTTGTTACTCTGTGACAGTCCTGCCATTTTTTTAAAGCCATCAGTCAAAAGTCCCTGGTCTTGTGCTCCAACCACTAGTCTCTCCTCATCGTACCCCAGATCTCCATTCTTGATCCAGCGCAATGTCTCTTCCTTAGCAATATAATCCCGATTGAGTTCCTCCTGAAAGCGCCCTGGTCGCTTATCCTATGTCCTTTGGCTGTATTTTCCCCATTGCTGGGTTTTGTTGATGGCTTTTATGTTGTCAAATAAGTCTCCTGCAAAGGCCTTGACTTGTTTAGTTATGGATGTGAAGTGACTCAGGGTTTCATGGTGTTGAGTAACTTTTTCCATTTTCTCGTTGTTTGAGCTTTTTAGGTATTGATCAATGCTTATTATTGTTGCTCTGTAGGCCTGGTTTATTTCAAATACGCCCAGACCTCCCTCTTTACGGGGTGTGTGTGTATATATACAGTATATATATATATATACACTCACCGGCCACTTTATTAGGTACACCTGTCCAACTGCTCGTTAACACTTAATTTCTAATCAGCCAATCACATGGCGGCAACTCAGTGCATTTAGGCATGTAGACATGGTCAAGACAATCTCCTGCAGTTCAAACCGAGCATCAGTATGGGGAAGAAAGGTGATTTGAGTGACTTTGAACGTGGCATGGTTGTTGGTGCCAGAAGGGCTGGTCTGAGTATTTCAGAAACTGCTGATCTACTGGGATTTTCACGCACAACCATCTCTAGGGTTTACAGAGAATGGTCCGAAAAAGAAAAAATATCCAGTGAGCGGCAGTTCTGTGGGCGGAAATGCCTTGTTGATGCCAGAGGTCAGAGGAGAATGGCCAGACTGGTTCGAGCTGATAGAAAGGCAACAGTGACTCAAATAACCACCCGTTACAACCAAGGTAGGCAGAAGAGCATCTCTGAACGCACAGTACGTCGAACTTTGAGGCAGATGGGCTACAGCAGCAGAAGACCACGCCGGGTGCCACTCCTTTCAGCTAAGAACAGGAAACTGAGGCTACAATTTGCACAAGCTCATCGAAATTGGACAATAGAAGATTGGAAAAACGTTGCCTGGTCTGATGAGTCTCGATTTCTGCTGCGACATTCGGATGGTAGGGTCAGAATTTGGCGTCAACAACATGAAAGCATGGATCCATCCTGCCTTGTATCAATGGTTCAGGCTGGTGGTGGTGGTGTAATGGTGTGGGGAATATTTTCTTGGCACTCTTTGGGCCCCTTGGTACCAATTGAGCATCGTTGCAACGCTACAGCATACCTGAGTATTGTTGCTGACCATGTCCATCCCTTTATGACCACAATGTACCCAACTTCTGATGGCTACTTTCAGCAGGATAATGCGCCATGTCATAAAGCTGGAATCATCTCAGACTGGTTTCTTGAACATGACAATGAGTTCACTGTACTCAAATGGCCTCCACAGTCACCAGATCTCAATCCAATAGAGCATCTTTGGGATGTGGTGGAACGGGAAATTCGCATCATGGATGTGCAGCCGACAAATCTGCGCCAACTGTGTGATGCCATCATGTCAATATGGACCAAAGTCTCTGAGGAATGCTTCCAGCACCTTGTTGAATCTATGCCACGAAGAATTGAGGCAGTTCTGAAGGCAAAAGGGGGTCCAACCCGTTACTAGCATGGTGTACCTAATAAAGTGGCCGGTGAGTGTATATATCCATCCTCTATCTAAGCTTCTCACCTGTGTGAATTCTTATGTGAGTTTTCAAAGAATGATGTCGAGTAAAACTTTGACCACATGTTTCGCAAGAAAAAGGCTTCTCACCTGTGTGAATTCTGATGTGATTTTTCCAAGTACTATGTTGAGTAAAACTTTGACCACATGTTTCACAAGAAAAAGGCTTCTCACCTGTGTGAATTCTCATGTGAGTTTTCAAAGAACCACGTTCAGTAAAACTTTGACCACATGTTTCACAAGAAAAAGGCTTCTCACCTGTGTGAATTGTCAAGTGAGTTTTCAAATAAACACGTCGAGTAAAACTTTGACCACATGTTTCACAAGAAAAAGGCTTCTCACCTGTGTGAATTCTCATGTGAGCTTTCAAAGAATCACGTCGAGTAAAACTTTGACTACATATTTCACAAGAAAAAGGCTTCTCACCTGTGTGAATTCTCATGTGAGTTTTCAATTTATCACGATGAGTAAAACTTTGACCACATGATGCACAAGAAAAAGGCTTCTCACCTGTGTGAATTGTCATGTGAGCTTTCAAATAATCACGTCGCGTAAAACTTTGACGACATGTTTCACATGAAAAAGGCTTCTCACCTGTGTGAATTCTCATGTGAGTTTTAAATTTCTCACGATGAGTAAAACTTTGACCACATGTTGCACAAGAAAAAGGCTTCTCACCTGTGTGAATTCTCATGTGAGTTTTCAAAGAATGATGTCGAGTAAAACTTTGACCACATGTTTCACAAGAAAAAGGCTTCTCACCTGTGTGAATTCTTGTGTGATTTTTCCAAGTAGTATGTTGAGTAAAACTTTGACCACATATTTCACAAGAAAAAGGCTTTTCACCTGTGTGAATTATCCTATGAGTTTTCAAATGACTATGTTGAGTAAAACTTAGACCACATGTTTCACAAGAAAAAGGCTTCTCACCTGTGTGAATTCTCATGTGAGTTTTCAAATTATCACATCGAGTAAAACTTTGACCACATGTTTCACAAGAAAAAGGCTTCTCACTTGTGTGAATTCTCATGTGAGTTTTGAAATTAACACATTGAGTAAAATTTTGACATGTTTCACACCGATTCTCTAACATGGGCGAGTTTTCTACAGCATTACTGTCACTTCCGTTTCTGTGAAGACTCTTCTTTGGTTCTTCATGTTTACTTGATCCTGGGTTTACATTCTTTCCTGCTCCCTGGTCTTGGCTCTCGGTGTCAGGAGAGGTGTGACAGAGGAGCTGCTCACTGTTTGGTTCTGTTTCATTGTTGTCATTGTCCTTATCAGTAGGAGTCACTATGAAGGTATCAGCCTCTTGTTTCAGTCCAAAGTTGTCTTCCTCCTGACTGGTAGAGAGTTCTTCCTCTTCTTCTTTCACCTGTGCAGCATCTTGTTCCTCCTGGCCAAGACATGAATTGCTCTCCTGATTCCAGAGCTGCTGGACAGTGAGAACCACCTCCTCCTTACAGTCATGTAGCTGTGGAGCCTCTGGAGGGACAAAAAGACAAGAAAAATACTAGTAATAGAAAAGCCACAAAGAATAAATGCATACCTTGGCCAAAAAAAAAAAGAAAAAAGCACCAGCTAGTAAGAAATATCTAAGAACCTTCCATGTGATAATTACAGCAGTGATGAATCTGTTTCAGCTTCAACAAGATATTTAAAGGAAACTAAATTATTTTTCTATGCCGACATGGTTTTCAAGGTTTAAAAAGTTGACACAGGCTAAAAATTGGACTTTTATTTAAAACAATTTTTTATTTACACATGAATTGAGTGCCCGAGTGGTGGCCTAGTCGTAGAGCATCTGCCCCAAAACTGGGAGGTTGTGGGTTTAAGTCCAGGCCAGTCATACCAAAGACCACATAAAAATGGTACTTTCTGCCTTCTAGTGTGGGGTAAAGCAAAAAAGAATGAGGAAAGGAAAGTTGATCAGGGCTATGTCAGGAAAGTAGGGCTGCAGCGAACGTATTTTGGTAGTCAACTAATCTGACGATTAGTCAGATTTTTTTCCATTAGTTGACTAATCGCGATTATTTCTCGCATGTCCACCATCTCTGCTTCCTGTTGGGGCTCTAGTGCATATTTTACCTCACCTGCTGTATAAGCCTGCACACCTGTGAAAATCACCTTGTTGTCAGTCCCTGCTTTAATATAACATTTTATTACCAGTTTCCAGAGCTAAATAAAATCACTCAAGAAACACACGTGAAATTGAAGCTCAACAACTTACTGAAATTTATTTTAAGCCAAACAGTTGTCACAAATTAAAACAGCAGTCTAGCAAAAAAGTTAAAGTGCAAAAGCAAAAAAAAAAACAAAAAACAGAAACCACTGCTGCACACCCAGTCTGTCTTAACATAAAAAAGGTTAATCGTGGCCCTGAATTACTGATCTGCTCCAACCCACAAACTAACATTAGGTGGAAGTTTTCTGTAAGTGCATTTTTTAACAATATAATTCAGAAAGGTAAACCTTCATATTCAGTATTCACTGCACTTAAGAGTGATGTTTCAAGCAGTTTGATCTAATTTTGATGATTATAGTTGTAGGTTTTTCTTTATTAAATTACAAGTTGGGATTTTTTAATTAACCCAGATGCACTAATATTCAGAATGAGGGCTAATATTAACGAAGATGAAAAAGAGATCGCAACTCCTGTAATTCAGTCATTTACTGCATTCAACACATTAGCCACGACAGCTCAGCCCCTCAGTAACCAGAGAGCTGATTGTCAAACAGGGAAGCTAACATAATCAGAATCAACTTTACTGCCAAGTATGCTTGCACATACAAGGAATTTTACTTATCACTAAGGTGCGCTCGTTTCTAAGCGCTCCCTAATGACGCGGCAGCCATACAAGGCGCCTCATACAGTGGGGGGTAAAGAGGGGGAGGGGGAGGGGGTGACACATTGGGCAGAGAGAAAAAACAAAGTTATCAAAATAGTGCTCGAGTGAGCAAGATTGTGATCACATAGAAAAAAACCCTCTAATTGCACAATTAGCAGACAAGCTACAGATCCACACATTAACAAAGCAAGAGCAAGAGAGACCAGTGTGTGTATGTCAGTCATGTGATCAGCGTGAATGCAGTGTGTGAAGTATCAGTTACTGGTGAACAACAAAAATCCTCTCTTAGGCAACGGCTAGATATTATGTCCTTAGTGTCCTAAAACATAGATAACATGTCCACAGAGTTCATCTCTCTTCAGTTCATGCCAGATGGTAAAATTCCATGTTAGTCACATGGCTGTCCTTGGAGAGTTCAGATTGTTGCCCATCAGCAATTGTTTGTTTTAAACAGCACGTACTAACAGGATTGTCATTTTTCTAAAGCTTGAAACAGTTGGCCACTGAAAATAAGCGGTGCTAACTTTATTTACTCGGTAAAACTTACCAAGCAGAAACAGCTGTTAATGTCGCAGTTCCCGGGTGTCGTCGTGTCAGATGCTCATGCATCACTTGTAGTGCTGCCATGATAGAAGGGTCTGTCTTTACTGGATTTTACTGCATTTTACTTGTTCCGTTTCTGTTTTCTGTGAAATATTCCCATACTTTACAAAGTTTGGGTCTGCCTCTTTTTTAGCTCCACTTCTATGTGTTTATCTTTTCACTTTGCCATGCTGTGCTCCTCCTCTTCCTTACTGAAAATTGTTCATGCATGCCATCCAACAAAGGCACTACTGCTCACAGCAGTTCCGGTTGTGCATTGCAGTTACAACTCGACATTTCCGCAGCATGTATATAAACTTTAAAATGAAATGATTTGTCGACAATAAAAATCCGCATCAACAAATTTTTACTATCGACGTTATCGACAACGTTGACTAATCATTTCAGCCCTAAAGGAAAGCCATCTGGTATAAAATCCTTGCTGAATTAAGAACAAATTTGTGTCTCATCAAAAAATGAGTAGATGATCCACTGTGGTGGAAAAAGCGCAGCCAGAGAAGGAAAACAGACAAAAACGCATTAATTGGTCAATGAGGAGTGGCTATTAACAAGAAACTCTGACTGGATTATATACACACTACTCACAAAAAGTTAGGGATATTCTGCTTTTGGGTGAAATTTCAGGATGCACCTAAAAGGCACTATAACCTTTCCAGGTGAACTTAATTTGACATTCTCTATCCTTTTGAATGCACATGTCCAACTGTTCAGTGTTTCAGTACTTGTTGCAGAACTTGCTGTTCTCTAACAAGGTGCTTAATGGCAAAATTCACAACAGGTGTTTGATCCATGAATTGACCAATAAATTTTCTGGTTCAATTACAATTGGGATTTAAACAGTCCTCTTCATCATGTTCTTCCCATTTTGACATCATGAGACCAAAGCGACACTTAACAATTGATCAACACTACCTCGTCATTGCGAGGATTCAAACAGGATGTTCTCAGAGGGAAGTGGCCACTGAGCGTAGAGTGTCACAGAGTGTCATCAGCAGGTTGCAGCACAGATACAGAGAGACTGGAAGAGTCACAAAAAGGCATAGAAGTGGACGTCCATTGGCCACATCCCACACTGATGACCACTTCATTGTGAACAGTGCCCTGCGGAACCAGATGATGAATGCCACTTAACTCCAGGCACATTTCAGGGAGGTTAGAGGCACCAAAGTGTCAATCAGACCATTCAAAAGCATTTATATTAGTGCAGTCTGCGTGCTAGATGACCTGGAGGAGTACCAGACCACACCATGAGGCACAGGTATCATCGTCTTGCAATGAGCCAGGGAGCATTTTTTGCTGGACAAGGGACCAGTGGGCCCCAGTGCTGTTCTGTGATGAAAGTAGATTCATGTTGAGCAGAAATAATGGCAGCCAACAATGTTGGAGACGTCAAGAGGAGCGCTATGCATCAGCCACTGTTGTCACCAGACGAGCCTTTGGTGGTGGTGTTACAGTCTCGGCAGGTGTGTCAAGTCAGTACGGAACTGCCCTACACCTTGTGAATGGTACAGTAAAGAGTGCATGAACAACACAGGCCTAATTTCATCTTCATGGACGACAATGCTCCAGCTCATCAAGGCTGCATCATTCAGGAATGGCTGCTGAAGGCTGGGGTACCTCCAAAGGAATGGCCTGCACTTTCTCAAGACCTGAATCCAAGAGAAACCCTATGGGTTCAGCTGAGTCACTGTGTAGAGGCCCGTAACCCTGCACCCCACAACCTCAATGACATGAGGGCTGCCCTTCAAGAAGAGTGGAATGTCATGCCTCAGCAGACAACAAGTAGACTTGTGAACAGCATGAGACGTCGTCAAGTTGTAGTTGATGCTCAAGGGTACCTGACAAGTTATTGAGACATTAACATTTTTTTGTTGTGGTATACCCGCCACTGTTGTTGGCTTTTGTTTCAATAAATTGTTTGAGATGAGGAAATCACCATTGCATGCTTCTACTTAAGTGCCCTACTTTGTGATATTGTATCACTGTAGTGTGAACTTTTCAAATTTTCCATAAATTCCAACAGAAAAAAAAAAAATATCCCTAACTTTTTAGTAACACACACACATCGCTCGATAGGTGGTGTATGTACACAGTGGTGCGAAAAAGTGTTTGCCCCCTTCCTGATTTCTCGTTGTTTTTTTTTGTCTTGGTCACACTTAAAAGATTCAAAGGCTTTATTATCATGTGCACAGGTAAGATATGCAACATTTCCTGAGCAATGAAATGCTTCAGATTATCAAACAAATTTAAATATGAGACAAAGATAACACAAGTAAACACAAAATGCAGTTTTTAAATTAAGGTCTTTATTTTTAAGGAGAAAAAAAATCCACACCTGCATGGCCCTGTGTGAAAAAGTGATTGCCCACTAAACCTAATAACTGGTTGGGCCACCCTTAGCAGCAACAACTGCAATCAAGCATTTGCGATAAATGGCAGTGAGTCTTTTACAGCGCTGTGGAGGAATTTTGGCCCACTCATCTTTGCAGAATTGTTGTAATTCAGCCATAATGGAGGGTTTTCGAGCATGAACCGCCTTTTTAAGGTCATGCCACAGTATCTTAATTGGATTCAGGTCAGGACTTTGACTAGGCCACTCCAAAGTCTTCGTTTTGTTTTTCTTGAGCCATTCAGAGGTGGACTTGCTGGTGTGTTTTGGATCATTGTCCTGCTGCAGAACCCAAGTGCGATTCAGCTTGAGGTCACCAACAGATGGCCAGACATTCTCCTTCAGGATTTTTTTGGTAGAAAGCAGAATTTATGGTTCCATTTACCACAGCAAGTCTTCCAGGTCCTGAAGCAGCAAAACAGCCCCAGATCATCAAACTACTACCACCATATTTTACTGATGGTATGATGTTCCTTTTCTGAAATGCTCTGTCACTTTTACGGTGGATGTAATGGGACACACACCTTGCAAAAAGTTCCAATTTTTGTCTCGTCAGTCCACAGAGTATTTTCCCAAAAGTCTTGGGGATCATCACGATGTTTTCTGGCAAAACTAAGATGAGCCTTTCGGTTCTTTTTGCTCAGCAGTGGTTTTCGTCTTAGAACTCGGCTATGCAGGCCATTTTTGCCCAGTCTCTTTCTTATGGTGGAGTAATGAGCACTGACCTTATTTGAGCAAAGTCAGAATCAGAATCAGAATGAGATTTATTGCCATTGTTCATGTAGTACACAAACTAGGAATTTGTCTCGGTGCAATGCTGCAACATTAAACATGGAGTAGCACTAAAGATAAAAATAAAAAACTATGCATGCAATAAAAGGTAGAATATGAATAAGTAATACTAATCTATGCAATTTTTAAATATATTAACAAGCAGCAGATATTGTGGAGTTCCACATAGTGCAGTCGGTAGTGCAAAAATAAAACAGTGATAATTGTCATGAGTCCGGTTGAGCTGCTGTACGTAGTGCACGAGAGTCTAATAAATCACTTAGTGTTCAGCAGTCTGATGGCAGAGGGGAAGAAGCTGTTCATGTAGCGGGAGGTTTTAGTCTGAATGGACCAAAGTCTTCTGCCTGAGGGGAGGGGGGCAAACAGTGCATGTCCAGGGTGTGAAGGGTCGGCTATGATCCGACCTGCACGCCTCCGGGTTCTGGAGATGTACAGGTCCTGGAGGGATGGGAGCTTGCAGCCGATCACCGATCAAAGTGAGGCCTGCAGTTCTTTGGATGTTGTTGTGGGGTCTTTTGTGACCTTTTGGATGAGTCGTTGCTGCGCGCTTGGGGTAATTTTGGTCAGCTGGCAACTCCTGGGAAGGTTCATCACTGTTCCATGTTTTCGCTTTTTGTGGATAATGGCTCTCACCGTGGTTTGCTTGAGTCCCAAAGCTTTAGAAATGCCTTCATAACCTTTTCCAGACTGATAGAGCTCAATTACTTTGTTTCTCATTTGTTCCTGAATTTCTTTGGATTGTAACATGGGGATCTTTTGGTCTACTTCACTTTGTCAGGCAGGTCCTATTAAGTGATTTTTTTCATTGAGAACATATGCGGCAGTAATGAGGTCTGGGTGTGGCTAGAGAAATTGAACTCAGCTTTCCAAAGATGTCATAAACCAGTTAATTTATGCTTGAACGGGGGGGGGGGGGGGGGGGGGGGGGGGGGGGGGGGGGGTCACTTTTTCACACAGTACCATGTAGGTTTGGATTTCTTTTTACCCTTAATAATAAACACCTTGATTTAAAAACTGCATTTTGTGTTTACTTGTGTTATCTTTATCTAATATTTAAATTTGTTTGATGATCTGAAACATTTAAGCATGACAGAAATACAAAAAAAAAAAGAGAAATCAGGAAAGGGGGCAAACACTTTTTCACACCACTCTATATACAGTGGGGAAAATAAGCATTTAACACGTCAACATTTTTTTCATTAAACATATTTCTGATGGAGTCACTGACCTGAGATTTTCACCAGAAATCAGTAACAACCCAAGTAATCCGTACATCAGGGGTCACCAACTGACGGACTCCGGTCTGGATCCGGACCCCGAGATTTCTCCGTCCGGACCCCAAAACCTTTTGATACAATTTGGGGAAAAAGGACACTGTTTTATTTTGGTGGATAAAAAAAAGCAGAAAAAGCTGAAGTGAACTGCTGCATCAGCGACCGCCCAACAGATTATGGCACAAGCCCTTGGGCGCTCTCCTCCTGCTGCAGACTCCCCTCTTAAGGCCCTTTTCCACTAGCCCCGATTAGAAAACCCGACTCTACTCACTTCGGTTCGGTTCGGCCTCGGTTGCTTTTCAGCATTACTGCTGGCGCACCTGCTGGCACACCTGCGGTGGGCAGGAGTTCCTGAACAGCAGGCAGCGCCACACTCTCGTGACGTCAAACACACGACCGAATCCTCCACAACAAAGAAAATGGCTGATGACGAGGAGAGAAGGAAGGAGGAAGGAGAGAGGAATGACTGTGACATGAAACTGGTTAAATCTATGGTGCTGACTTGTTGTGCTCTGCACAATCTGTGTGAGAGTCATGGAGAGACGTTTGACACTACATTGGATGATGCAGTAGATGAACCAGTGGTGGCAGCGGCACAGAGAGCAGAGGAGCAGGGAGCTGATATATGAGATGCTGTGCTGTGATGCAGTACTTGTCTATTTCGCCCACATTTATGTGCATACATATTTCAAAAATGTTTTTTGTAAATAAAATGTTGTGCATGGTCCATCTACCTGTCCTCTTGTTCATAATGCTTATCTGTTAAGAAGGTGCGAAGCCATCAGTGTAATGATGAGTCCACACTTCTCACTGTTATGATAATTGCTCACGCTGAGCGCTCTGACAGCCCCGTACGCTGTGGGGGTCACACACACGACGTGTTCCTCCCCAAACTCTCAATAATTTTTTTCCCCGTATATTTTTCTCTTTGGCGTACAGAAATGGCAATACGCCCGTATTTGCTAAAATTGCATTTTCCCCGTATTAAAATACAGCGAAACCGTATCTACTTGACAGGTATGTAATTACATGCAGAAACACCGCACAGGCCATCTTCACAAAAATCCAGCTCGACAAGCCACTTTTGCTTAGGTGGAAATGCAAATTGAACTATAAATCATGTGCTGATACATGTCATGTAAAGGTCTCCCACTTTTACTTACAAATTGATTTTTAATTTTGGGGAAAAGGGAATATAAATTTTGCACTTGTGTGCAAAACAACACAACAACACAACAGTTGTGCAAACAACAGTTGTGTGCAACAAAAACGCAGTTGTGTATCCTTGTCCGATTTGTCTACTGTTAGTGCCAAATTTTTGCTAGATTCCTTCTTAATTTATTAAATTTTGACTGGTGACGCAACATTCAACTTACATGTACTTACCTTTATCAGTGTCTACTGTACAAGTTCAAGCACACCTGTACAACTGCTTATAACATAAAAAATGTACCCGTTCAAGACAAATGGATTCCGCATTGCAAACTTGTTTAAAAAAAAAAAAAAAAAAACTACCAAGACATTACGTTTCGTTGTGTTGTTAAAAATTAAATTACCATTAGAAGGCTATACACCTGACCTGATGAACAGCAGCATGTGGAGTGAACAGAGAATGGAATGTGTATGTAATTATTGGCTTTTCTCATACGGTGTCATAACAGATAAACCAGACTTTTGATGCAAACAATACAATTTTATTCCAGAAGCAAAATTTACAAACAAAAAAACAGACTGGGCGTGGGGAGACATGGTTAGACACGCCGACTGCTAAATGCGTCCACAAGCCTGCCAAATAGGGTCAGGAAATCTCTGTTGAATGATGACATCTCTGCGAGCTCTTCCCTTCGTAACACAGCGTCCTGCTCCAGGGCTTCACGCGCATCTGCCCGCACATCTGCAGCCACCTGTCGCAAATGCTGCATGTACTCCTGATGGTGTTCTTGCCGCTGGTCATGTTGCTGTTCCAAGAGCCGCATCTCTTCGTCATGCATGTTGACCATCGCTAATGTAAGGTCAGCGATGGAGTTGTCTGTTTTCGTCTTGCCTAGATGGAAAGACAGAAAGGCATGGTCGTTAAAGCTGGATCACTACATATATTATGGAATTACACAGGTGAAAGTCTGTGGTGGAATGTCACTATTATATTATGCTTCATTGCTGTATATAAGCTGAACTGTCATGTTGCTGCCCCTCAGTAGAGCAGATTTTGCAACACGCAGGGTGCTGTCTTCGGCTGCAGCCCCCCTGCAAAACTAAAAAGGATTAAGATTAAGAATATGGATGGATGGATGGGTAATGTTTAAACTAGTTGCTTGTAGTGTGGCTGCAGAAATCTGAATGGGGTAATACAGTCAGCTGACGCGAAGCATTTCAATGAAGCATGTTGATTTCAACTGCAGTTCATCAGCTTTATTTGTTTTTCTAAAACAGGAGTTAAAACACCACTTCAATCACCACACCTAAAAATGGTTGTGGAACACCGATAAGTGAAGACCAAAGAATAACCTTTTTGTACATTTAAAAAGACATTTTCAATTAATTAATATGCAGCTACAGGAAACTGCATTAATCAATTTGGTACATAACTTGTTAGGCTCCAGCCCCCCCGCGACCTGTAAAGGATTAAGCGGTAGAAGATGGATGGATGGATGGATGGATGGATGGATTTTCGACCCTGGTTTCCGCTGGACCTGTTTCAACCAAAAAAAAAATTGTGGTTATTGTGCCTTACCGGCACTTGAATGTGATCCAGATGGAGCTGGTGATGTGGCTGACATGGGAGTCGATTCAGCTGGCGCTCCAGCAGACGCACACGCAGAGGCAGAGGCAGAGGCAGGAGAGTCCGGTGTGTCCATGTCCACTGAGGTGGACCCCTGTGATATGAACTGCGATTCTAGAAAGAAAATGCACAATTTAAAACTTAACACCAAAGTGCAACATGTACACAACACTCTCAAGTTTTTAACCGGAATACAATAAGCGTAATTCAGCGTTTTGTTCGCGCTAATACTTAACACAAAGCAAGCGTGAATCTGCAGTTGGCTGCAAAACAATAGGCAAGCCTCAGTAACAACCATTACCCACAATCTAACAACCTTCCTATTTCTTAAAAACAGTGAGCTTGGCACAGAAAGGATAAAGTGGCGAAAAGATGCGCAATATCAAAACAACACTCACCATCCATGGTTTCCAAGGCCGTGGCCGTGACTGTGGCCGAGTCAAGCCCAATGTCTCTCAGCGAACCACTTCCACTCCTTCCGATCCGCTGCACTTCGAGCATTGTGGTCCTTCACTGCTCTGTAATCGCTTTTCAGCTTTTTCAGCTTCTCCCGACACTGTTTGGCAGTACGGATGTTCATTCATCTTCTTCCGCTTAATCCTTTTTGGGTCGCGGGGGGGCCGGAGCCTATCCCGGCATCTTTGGGCGAGAGGCAGGGTACACCCTGGACAGATCGCCAGTCCACCGCAGGGCCAACACAGAGAGACAGACAACCATTCACTCTCACAGTCATACCTAAGGACAATTTAGAATCCCCAGTTTGATGCCAATTAACCTAACTTGCATGTTTTTGGCATGTGGGAGGAAACCGGAGAAATCCCGGAGTAAACCCACGCAGACACAGGGAGAACATGCAAACTCCACACAGATCACTGTTGGTCGGGGGCTGGGATCGAACCCAGGATCCCCCGGCCAAGGGTGAGTTGCTGTGCTGCCGCAGTGCTAACCACTCCGCCACCGTGCTGCCCCAGTACGGATGTGCCCTTGGGAACCCATTTGCTCGGACACCTGCTAGTATATTTTTTCATTTCGAGTAGATCTGTCCAACTCGCGCTGGATGCGATCGTCGGCTAATATAGAAAGAAAATTGCGCACCTCCTAATATATAATATTAGGAGTATATTATTATATAAGTATATTATACAGTATATTAATATAATATACTGTATTAAAGGGGCGCACTGTGTTCACTGGCTGAACAACTACAAATGGCGGTCGTGGAGTAAATTCAGCAGAAAAAGTCGCTTTCGTGACGTTACGACCTGACCAATCAGCGGCGACCGGTCTCTTAAAGTCATATCACACCCATACTCAGCCCTACTCAGCTCAGTTAGACCCTGCCCTGGATCAGGTACTAAAAACGTACCTGCTAACCGGTGCTGGGGCTAATGGAAAATGCTCAAACGCGGGCTGAGTGGTGCGGTGTAGGTCTAAGTGAGGCTAGTGCAAAAGGGCCTTTAGTTGCCCCACGAATGCCACTCTCTGCAGAGACTCTGTGGCTCCAACCGCTCCAGAGAGTCAGCAGGTTGCAAAATAAGACAGCTTTGCTACGAGTGCACCCCCCCCCCCACACACACACAAGGCCAATATTTAAAAACTCTGTAAAAGGTCCGTGTGTTACTGAACATAAAAAGTTCCACCTCCCCTCTCCCTGTAACCATGGAGTTAAAGCTCCATCCATACTGTAACAAAATTTTGAATGAATGAATGAATGAATCTTTATTTCGGATAGATTAAAAGTAAAGATTAAAAAGAAACAGAATAATATAACAAAAGGAAAAAAATCCAACAAGGTCAAATTAAACAATAACTCCTCTGATTATACAGTTTAACATAAGTTATCCGAAATGGGTGATGGCTGAAGCCGCAGCTTATATTGCCCACCCATATTCCATCCTAGAATTCAAAAGAAAAACAAAACAAGAGCGATTACAATTCGGAACATAGCTAAGACAAAATGTGACAAAAAAAAAACAAAACTAAGCAACAACACAACACAGACTGGATATGACAATCCTTACGTGATTTTACATGCCATCTTGTATACATGTTTGGAGTATTTCTTCCTTTAGTTTTTGTTTAAATTGTCCAAGCGTTGTACATGATTTTAATTCAGGTCCAAAAGCATTCCACAGTCTGACTCCTTGCACTGAGACACAGTGTTGCTTGGTGGTAGTTCTCACTGAAGGTTTTTGAAATATACATGTTCCTCTGAAATGATACTGTTTCTCCCTTATTTGGAACAACTTTTGGATATTTGCGGGCAGTGATAAGTTTACTGTTGAGATGAAAAAAAATGTTGAGGAATTCTGTCCTGTTCAGTTTGTGTCCTGGAATTATATTTTCTGTCCGTTTTTTCTTTTTTCGTCTTAAGTTTTTTCCGCACTGAAAATATTGTATAGAGGTGGACTTTCTGTGAAATTTAGTTTTTTAGATATTATCTTTTCTTAAATGCAATACAATTTAGTTTGTGTTCTCCTGTAAAATATTTTTAGGATTTTAGTTGTAGATTTTAGAATTTTAGACCTATTTATTTGGAGTCAACAAACACCTTTTAGAGTTCCCCTGTATTATAAAATTTTATATTACTTTCTTAAAATTGAACAAAGAATTCATTTTAATATTTTTTTGGTTAAAAATTGATATAGAGCTAAAACCAGCTAAAATATGAGCTTAATAAAATAATATGTGAAAGCAAGTTAAATGATCCTGGCCTGTCTGGAGACAGCTGTGGTCTTCTGAAAGAATGTCCATGAAAGAATAACAGTTCATACAACCACATTTTGTGATACATTTGTCCATGTTTATTTTACCTTTATTTATACAGGGTAGTTCCACTGAGAGGCGACCTCTCTTTTTCAAGGACACCCTGTTCACACACACCAGGAAGCTGCCCAGTACAACCACAGACTGATCTGTGGCCACTGAGCAGCTCCACTGAAGCAGTTGGGGTTAAGGGCCTTGCTCAAAGGCACCACAGTGGGGGTAAGGAGGGTGGGGCAAACGCTACTATGTTATCTGTCCCACCCAGATCGAATCCTGCAGGTCCAGGGATCAAACCCACGACCCTCCGCTCACCAGTCCAGGTCCCTAACCATTAGGCCACCACTGTCCACCATGTGTCAGAGTTCTCTTCCATTTGTTTTAATAAAAGATGTTGGAAGGAAATTCATGGGTCACTGCAAATACTTTGCTTTAAAAGGGCCAAGTTGTCACACAGTGGGAGGGAAAAATCTTAAAAAAAAAAAATGTGTCAAGATGCATTGAGAATGGTTTTGGGAATCAAGTTGGAGTTCTGAATCATAACTGAATCATCAGGTGCCTAAAGATTCCCACACCTAGTTCGGATCTTGGCTGGCAAGGAGGACCAACTTATTGGACCTTTTGCAGTTTTAGTTGGTGACCCCTGCCATACATACAAAGAAATAAAGGCAACTGTGTTCACAAAACAAGGTATATTTAATAAAGTGCACGGTGGCGCAGTGGTTTAGCACTGTGGCAGCACAGTTTTACCCTCGGCCGGGGGATCGTGGGTTCGATTCCAGCCCCCGACCAACAGTGAGCTGTGTGGAGTTTGCATGTTCTCCCTGTGTTGCGCAGGTTTACTCCGGGATTTCTCCGGTTTCCTCCCGCATACCAAAAACATGTAGGTTTAGGGCGCTCGCGCACGCAGCGACCAGCAGCCGGTGGCTTGTCACCAGACTGCAAACCGAATCTACATATGGGTACAAATAAGTAACAAAAAAAAAAAAAAGAAAAAAAAAGTGGAACAACACAGGAACAAGGATTGAACACATGAAGAAAAAAGGTGCAAAAAGGCATAGAAAGCCAAGAAACCAGCTGAAATCCATCAGAATTTAGGAAGCCATCCCATCCTCCATCAGTGCAAATTAATTTCTGTTGGTTAAGTCCTGCCTGATAACCTTTAAAATCGTCTGTGAGTATCAGATTGTTACACCACAAAGAATTCATAATGGGTAGAAGCCAAGAGCTCTCTTTAGACCTACAGTATTTGCAACCTTATTGTTGCAAAACAAAATGATGGCATTGGTTACAGGTGCATGTCTAAATAAATGGCTGAATGTTCCAGTGTGTGACGATGGAGGGTCGCCACTGTTATGGTCTGTGTAATTGAATATTATATGTGTAGAAGGATTTATATTTGCAAATGTCAACATGTATTGTATTGTAAAAATGCACATATAATTTCAGAATCTGTTTGAATGAATTGAATCCCTTTTGTGAGATAATTGTTAATGTTAATTATGTTAATTGGGTGAGGCAATTGATCAATCTTAAAACCACGTACCTTTGCCAGCATGCTTCCTGGTGGTGTCCGGGCAAAAGACTCCTTAGGGTTTTGAGGGCCTTTTAAAGGATACCAGCAGGAGGAAGTATAGGATGGTTGAGTAAAGGGGAAATTTAATATGTAAATAGGGGTTTAAATTATTTATTGTATTATTTATGGTGTATTTATGGTGTGTTATTTATTCTGTAAATAGGTGGGAAATTATTTATGTATTTATGTCTCTTTTAGATGTTATTGGGTATATGTGGAAATATGAAAATGTTTATTGTCTTACCTGGGATTACAGTATGTGCCAATTTGGTTGATTATCTCACTGAGTATATTACCAGGTGTTTTCATTTGGCTTGGGTTGGGTGTCGGATGTTCATTGGAGTTGTTGCCTGTGAAGTATTTTTGGAATAAAATGTAAAATTGCAGATTGCAAATTTTTTGGAAGACTCCGCTCTTCTCTGATGTGCCTTGACTGCTCGGGTTCGTGACACAGTCAGCACTGATGGAGCCATCATTCGGAAGTGGAAAGAATATCATTTTAGATAGATAGATACATACTTTATTTCGAACAAAAAAGTAAAATAAAAACAAAACAAATGACAAATGCAATAAAGTAACAGTATACAGTGTTCGAAAGGGAGAAGGAAGAAGTTAACACTTATTATCCATCTGATAATGGACTAGTTTCTGTACTTGTCCTTTTAGATCTTAGTGCAGCTTTTGATACTATTGATCATAATATTCTACTTGATAGATTAGAACACTATGTTGGACTTAATGGAACTTCGTTGCAGTGGTTTAGATCTTATTTATCTGATAGGTTCCAGTTTGTTCATGTAAATGATGAGTTTTCTCTCAGCTCAAAGCTTAGTCATGGAGTTCCACAGGGATCTGTGCTTGGCCCTACTCTTTTTAGTTTATATATGCTTCCGTTAGGCAACATTATTAGAAAGCACTGTATACATTTTCACTGTTATGCAGATGACACACAATTATACCTGTCAATGAAGCCAGATGATACTAATCAATTAGCCAAGTTAGAAGCCTGTCTTAAGGAAATCAAAGTTTGGATGACTTGTAATTTCCTGCTATTAAATTCAGATAAGACTGAAGTCATTCTTGTTGGTCCAAAAAACCTTAGAAATTCCTTTCCAAATCAAACTTTCAGTTTGGATGCAGTTACTCTTTCTCTTAATAGCTCTGTGAGGAACCTTGGAGTTATTTTTGATCAGGATTTGTCCTTCAATTCACATATTAAATTTGTTTCTAAGACTGCCTTCTATCATTTGCGTAATATTGCCAAGATTAGGAGCATCTTGTCTCAGAGTGATGCTGAGAAGCTGATCCACGCTTTTGTTAGCTCGAGATTAGATTATTGTAATTCTTTATTATCAGGCTGTCCTAAAACATCTTTAAAAAGTCTTCAGCTGATCCAAAATGCTGCAGCAAGAGTTTTAACAGGTACTAGAAAGAGAGATCATATCTCTCCAGTTCTGGCCTCCCTTCATTGGCTTCCCATAGAGTTTAGAATTAAGTTTAAAATCCTTCTTCTTACTTACAAAGCTCTAAACAATCAGGCTCCTTTTTATTTAAAAGATCTGATACTACCGTATCATCCTAACAAAGCACTACGCTCCCAAAATGCAGGTTTACTTGTAATACCTAGAATCTCCAAAAGTACAATGGGAGGCAGAGCCTTCAGTTATCAAGCTCCTCTCCTGTGGAATCAGTTGCCAATCTGGATTCGGGAGTCAGACTCGATCTCTGTTTTTAAGAATAGGGCTAAAACCTACCTTTTTGATATAGCCTACAATTAGGGAGGGATCATGTGTTTCTGAACCCTCCCTTAGTTATGCTGCTAATAGGTTTAGTCAGCCGGGGGACCTCCAGTAATGCACTGGGCCTCACTCCTTTCCTCACTCTCTATGAAATATTTTTTTTTTTGCTGGTCATTAACATTTGTTTGTTCTCTCCCATAGATTGAGTCCCCATCGTGCTGTTTGCTCTCTACATGTCTGTTCTTTTCTTCTTCTCTGTCCCCTCACCCCCCAGCCAGTCGCAGCAGATGACTGCCCCTCCCTGAGCCTGGTTCTGCTGGAGGTTTCTTCCTGTTAAAAGGGAGTTTTTCCTCTCCACCGTCGCCAAGTGCTTGCTCACAGGGGATCGCCTGATTGCTGGGGTCTTTCTGCAACTGTGGGGGTCCTCCCTACAGTTGATAGTGCTATGACTGTTGTTGTGAAATGGCGCTATATAAATAAAGTTGAATTGAATTGAATTGAATTAATTCCAACTCCTCTTTTCCATAAATACACCCATGTGAATTATATACAAATTACGACATTTAAGACCCCAAGTAAACAATTAACTGTATTTTATACATATCAACATTAACGCCCATCCATCCTAACATACACTGATGTCCATACATCAAAATCAGCCTCAAACAACACAGATATACACAGTACTGTCCCACCCACCATTCCATAGTGTCCCAGAGTGAGCATAGTGAATCATACATATAAATACTACCCTTCTAACATATATCCTTCCAGCAAATAATGTTTATACTGTGGCGGATGATAATAAGGCAACCCGGTGTGGAGGCACGGAATAAGTGCAGGCAGAAACAGCGAACTGAAGTTTAAAAGGGTGTTTTATTCATCCTCCATCACAGGACTCACTCCAGCGCTGTGTAAGCACGCTGGAGCGATCCCTCAGTCTCTAGTCAGCAAACAGGCAATGCGTGTAGTAAGAGAGATAGCAAGCGATATTCAGTTCACTTATATACCCAGCTAGACAATGCATGCATGGCACATTAGCATCACAGTACAGCAGGAATGCATGGGACATTTACATGAGAGTCACACATATCAATAGCAGGATTACTGGCAGGAAGGAGAGGCTGCCTCTTGATATCAGTCCATACATCTCACTGTTCTGCTAATTGCTCCAGCTGAGCGCTCTGCTTGACCCAAAGGCTGTGGGGGTCATCCACAATACCTCTTTTTGAATTGATTTCTGTTTGTACATAGTTTCAGTTCCGGCTCCAGACTGTTCTACAAATCCACCCCACAGACAGATATGCACATACTTTTCTTGGTTGTTCGTATCTTGGGTTTTGTAAAGTTTAAGTCTCCTCTCAAATTATAATCATTGCCTCTTTTTTTTTAAAAATATTTTTTGTATATTAGTTGGGAGTTGATTATTAATTGCCCTGTACATGACTTGTGCTGTCTTAAATTTAACTAAATCGATGAACTTTATGACATGTGACTTTAAAAACAACAAATTGGAATGGTTTCTATATCCTACATTATTTATTATCCTTATAGCTCTTTTTTGTAATGTGCATATTGACTGTAGGTTGGTCTTGTAGGCGTTTCCCCAGACTTCTACACAGTAGTTAAGATAAGGTAGAAACAGTGAATTGTACAGTAAGAACAATGATTTATAGGCCAAGATGTGTCTTGTCTTCCCCAGTATCCCTATACATTTTGCCAACTTGACCCGGATGTGACTGATGTGAGGTTTCCAGCAGATTTTATTGTCTAGCATCACCCCCAGAAACTTATTTTCCTGTACTGTTTCTATTCTGGTATCATCTATCGTTACCATTATTTCATGATTTATTTTATAATTTCCATCCATCCATCCATCCATCCATCTTCTACCGCTTTTCCGGAGGTCCGGGTCGCGGAGGCAGCAGTTCAAGCAGAGAAGCCCAGACTTCCCTCTCCCCAGCCACCTGCTCCAGCTCTTCAGAGGGGATACCAAGGCGTTCCCAGACTAGCTGGGAGACATAGTCTCTCCACCGAGTCCTGGGTCTGCCCCGGGGTCTCCTCCCAGTGGGACGTGCCTGAAACACCTCAAGTGGGAGGCGTCCAGGAGGCATCCTAATCAGATGCCCATACCACCTCAACTGACTCCTTTCAATGTGGAGGAGCAGCGGTTCTACTCTGAGCCTCTCCCGGATGACTGAGCTCCTCACCCTATCTCTGAGGGTGAGTCCAGCAATCCTACGGAGAAAGCTCATTTCAGCCGCTTGTATCCGCGATCTCGTTCTTTCGGTCATTACCCAAAGCTCGTGACCATAGGTGAGAGTAGGAACGTAGATTGACTGGTAAATCGACAGCTTTGCCTTAGAACTAAGCTCCCTCTTCACCACAACAGACCGGTACAACGTCCGCATCACTGCAGATGCTGCTCCAATCCGTCTGTCGATCTCTCGCTCCATTTTCCCCTCACTCGTGAACAAGACCCCAAGATACTTAAACTCCTCCACTTGGGGCAGGAGCCTGTCCCCAACCCGGAGAGGACAATCCACCTTTTTCCGGCTGAGGACCATGGACTCGGACTTGGAGGTGCTGATTCTCATCCCAGCCGCTTCACACTCAGCGGCAAACCGTCCGCTTATAATTTCCAAACAACATAATCTTTGGGGTTTTTTTTTTAGATTTAGAGATAATTTATTTTTGTTGAACCACTACGTTAACTTTTTCATTTCAGTTGTGACCACCTCTAAAACCTGCTACAAATTCTCACCAGTGCAAAGGATATTTGTGTCATCCGCAAACAAAATAAATTTCAGAATTTTTGATACTTGGCATATGTCATTTATATACAAAATAAAGAGTTTGGGTCCCAAAACTGACCCCTGGGGCACACCACAAGTGATGTCCATGAAGGGTGATTTGTGCTCACCAATTTGTACAAATTGTTGTCGTCTGTTAAGTAAATAACTTTCCACCCAACTCAGTCCTACCCCTCTTATCCCATACCTTTCCAGTTTCCTTAGTAGTATTCTGTGGTCAATGGTGTCAAAAACTTTCTTTAAATCTATAAATACTCCTACAGCAAACTTTTTTTTTTTTTTTATCTATACAACTAGTAATTTCTTCAATAAGTTCAATCAGTGCCAAAGATGCAGATTTATCTGCTCTAAAACCATACTGGCTGTCTGTAAGGAGGTTGTGTTTTTCAATGAAATCATCCAGTCTCTTAGTGAAGATTTTTTCAAGTATTTTGGAGAATTGTGAGAGTAAAGAGACTGGCCTGTAATTTGTGAAACAATGACTGTCTCCTGTTTTGTATAGTGGTATCACTTTTGCTATTTTCATTTTGTTTGGAAATTTACCAGTTTGAAATGACAGGTTACAGATGTGGGTGAGTGGCTTAACTCCTTGCACTCCGGACAATTTTCCTAAAAATGCCAAAAAATAACGTGCCCAAAGTAAATCGAAAGCTGTTATTCAACCCTTTACAGCATCTTCATGGGGTTGGTCTCATTTAAAAGAAAACACTTTGAATTTTTTGGCAAAAAAAAACATGATCTCTCTACGTGCTCCGGCCACTGAGTTACAGTCATCTAAACATACTGAACTTGAAGAAAAAAAATTTGGACACAGTGTTTTTTTGGATACAAATGCTTGCAAATAACACACAGCTGTCCGATCCGGCTGGAAAATGCAGCAGAAATGTAGAACCAAGTGTTATCAAGCTGAGATCCAAATTTGGTAACAATACCACAAAAAATGAATATTTTACACAGCTTTGCTCTCAGGTAGTTCCCAGGCATTTTGGAACTGTGCCAAATTGTGCCAAATGGCACAGTTCGGAAAGACGTCTGTAACTTTTGAATAATTCAATGTAGAATCTTCATTTTAGGCTCTAATGAAAGGTCACACTCAGGGCTGTGTCTGTGTGTGTGTGTGTGGGGGGGTCGTCCCCCCCCCCCGCTACCAAGGACGGAGTTCGGCCCTCGCTACATGACAGATTACACTCGTTGCATGTTTCCACAGCAACGTTGTCACAGCGGCTCCCCCCCCCCCCTCGCTACATGACGGAATAGACTCATATGTCTATATGTCTATGTGACGACCGCTGCGCAGTCAGCGCGGCTTCCCCCCGCGGACCGGGGGCATTCGGACTGTGAACCCCCCCCCCCCCGGCTCCTCTTCTGCAGCGGGGGGGGGGGGGGGGTTAACGGTCCGAACACGGCAAATGAACCGTTTATCGCGGCGCACGAAGTACGAAGTGCGTGCGCCGTACAGTTATAATTTACCGATCGGTCAAAAGTCATTTTTGGATTACAGTTTTCAGGGAGAAATAATAATTTAGCTTATAACACCTTACCTCTTCACAGCAGCAGAGTCCTGGCGAACTTCTCTTCCCCATTGTCAGACGAACGCGACGCTGGTCCGCTCGTGGATCCCGATCAAAACATAATTCCAATATTGCGGTTTTGGTGAATGATTTACGACCTTCGTCGTCGGCCTCCGTCGGTCTATGATGATGGAAGAGAATCCTAAACACTCTGCTGGAATTAAATAAAATAAATAAATAAACCCCTGCCTGTGGCTGCTGAAGCAGTCTCTCTTCACCCAGCTTTAGACAACAGCTCAGCGAACTTCTGTGCTTCAATTGGCTCGCAGCCGTTGGGAGGCGGGTCCTTCTGGCTAGATTTTCATTCATTGGCTCTTCATGGTTTCAGAAACCCAATTCAAGGCTCTTATTAGTCGAATGACAGGTCAATCAGATGAACTAATCTGTTCTGTGTCTGCAGCTTTTTTTTTTCCAGTGGCGCTTGGAGGCCAGCACCATCTCCATCTGCACCATCATCAGTGTATCATGCGTCATGCGTCCGAGCGCGCACGAGTGCGCTCTCGTGCGCCCTAGGACGCAGAGACTTGCCCGCTCGCGGAACAACGGAGTGCAAGTGGTTAACAATTCCTTCAATTACTTTTTTCACTATTGTCATGTCAATTTCATTCCAGTCCGTTGATTTTTTGTTCTTAAATTTACTCACAGTCTCGATAATTTCCTTTTTAGTAACTGCACGCAAAAAGATTGTGTTTGGATTTCTATCTTCTATTTCATTTACAGAACCACTGTTGTTTGTTTCTGTTGTCACTATTGATTTTGCTCATTCAGGACCAACGTTTACAAAAAATTTATTGAAACCACTGACCACATCCTCCATATTATTTATCAAATTGCCATTTTCAATAAAATATTCTGGATAATTAGCATTCTTAGGTCAATTACTAATAATCCCATTGAGTACTTGCCATATTCCTTTTAAGTTATTTTTATTATCCTCTAATATTCTGTTGTAGTATTCTTTCTTGCAGGTCCTCATTATATTAGTAAGCTTATTTTTATATCTTTTATATTTGATCTCAGCCTCCACCCTTTTGCACTTAATGAATTGTTTATATAATGTAGTCTTCTTTTTACATGCATTTATTAACCCCTTGGTGACCCAAGGAATATTTTTCTTTTGTTGTCTGTCACTGTATTGTTTTATAGGACAGTTTTTATTGTATAATGATTGAAATATTTGTAAAAATTTATCATATGCTTTATTTAAATCATTTTCATCATAAACTATCTTCCAGTCTTGTATTAATAATTCCTTTGTCAGTAAATACATAGATTCTTCGGTTCTTATTCTTTTATATTTAATGTACTGTTATCACTAGGTGTTATATACATGGTGTATGTGAACACAGATTAACAGCAAGCCAAACTCGTTTTTCACGAGCCAGGAAACCGAGCGTCCTGCTCCTTCATTCCAGTCTTCTTAGACAGCTTACAATTCTTAACAATTGTGGCTTGAAGAGCTCGATGAAAAGCCCGAGTGAAACTAAAAAATAAAACAGAAAATAAATTCATTTAGCAAGCTAGCGGGCCCCTGGGATAGGTCTAATTCCTGGAACAACACATTCACAATACATTTAACAAGCTAGCGGGCCCCTGGGATAGGACTAATTCCTGGAACAACACACTCTTAAAACGATGCCAAGTTCACGTCTAACAAAACTTATAAAACTGACAAAACACTAGACTTACA
Organism: Pholidichthys leucotaenia; assembly: GCA_020510985.1. Classification (NCBI taxonomy): domain Eukaryota; kingdom Metazoa; phylum Chordata; class Actinopteri; order Cichliformes; family Pholidichthyidae; genus Pholidichthys; species Pholidichthys leucotaenia. Next base: position 53,283,908 of record CM035836.1, read on the forward strand.
GCCATTGCTTTCGAAGGTGTAGAAAGGGATTTAACACACAGGAGGAGCGTCTCAGACATTCACGGGCAGGTTATGCTTTCTGCCTTTTTTTTCTTCTCTCTTACTAACGTTCGTTTCTGCTACCCATAAATCATAGCGGCTACTGGCTGCGCTTTCAACGTAAAATACAAGTAAATTACTACTGACTGTATAAAAGTCACTCTTAACACAATAACTATTTTTTAACATGAATTATTACAAATGAATTATGACATTCTACCATGAACTTGTGAACTATTTTTTTTAACTTTCTATAAAACACACTCTACTGAGGGCAGAACACTCCCCGCCTGGCATTACTAATGTCACTACTTCTTTTTATCTATCATTTCATTCTCTAAGAGCATAACATCTGAGATAGGACGTAAGTAAGTCTTTGAAACACCCTGGGATGATGTCCTCACTTCGACCTTTCTGACCTTCCCGTCGCTGCTTGGAAAGGTAGATGTGATGATGGCCATTGTCCATTCGTTTCTGGGTGCTTGGTCCTGTTTCAACAGCACTATTGCCACTTTTGCACTAGCCCAGCATACTTCGGTACAGCATAGCATGGTTCGGTATGCTTTTGTCTGCACTAGCACCGCATTTCAACCGTGTTGAGCTTGGGTGGGTGGGATTTCTATAACAGCAGGCGGCGCCACACTCCCGTGACGTAGAAAACGCAACCCAACCAAAACATAAACACATACAGCTGTACAAGGCACTCCTCGGTCTGTGGCTTTTTTCACCATAAACGCCAAAAAGGACCACTAGACAAGGGTACAGACAACGAGATGAAACACTCTGGAAATACACTCACCGGCCACTTTATAGTAACGGGTTGGACCCCCTTTTGCCTTCAGAACTGCCTCAATTCTTCGTGGCATAGATTCAACAAGGTGCTGGAAGCATTCCTCAGAGAGTTTGGTCCATATTGACATGATGGCATCACACAGTTGGCGCAGATTTGTGGGCTGCACATCCATGATGCGAATCTCCCGTTCCACCACATCCCAAAGATGCTCTATTGGATTGAGATCTGGTGACTGTGGAGGCCATTTGAGTACAGTGAACTCATTGTCATGTTCAAGAAACCAGTCTGAGATGATTCCAGCTTTATGACATGGCGCATTATCCTGCTGAAAGTAGCCATCAGAAGTTGGGTACATTGTGGTCATAAAGGGATGGACATGGTCAGCAACAATACTCAGGTAGGCTGTAGCGTTGCAACGATGCTCAATTGGTACCAAGGGGCCCAAAGAGTGCCAAGAAAATATTCCCCACACCATTACACCACCACCACCAGCCTGAACCATTGATACAAGGCAGGATGGATCCATGCTTTCATGTTGTTGACGCCAAATTCTGACCCTACCATCCGAATGTCGCAGCAGAAATCGAGACTCATCAGACCAGGCAACGTTTTTCCAATCTTCTATTGTCCAATTTCGATGAGCTTGTGCAAATTGTAGCCTCAGTTTCCTGTTCTTAGCTGAAAGGAGTGGCACCCGGCGTGGTCTTCTGCTGCTGTAGCCCATCTGCCTCAAAGTTCGACGTACTGTGCGTTCAGAGATGCTCTTCTGCCTACCTTGGTTGTAACGGGTGGTTATTTGAGTCACTGTTGCCTTTCTATCAGCTCGAACCAGTCTGGCCATTCTCCTCTGACCTCTGGCATCAACAAGGCATTTCCGCCCACAGAACTGCCGCTCACTGGATATTTTTTCTTTTTCGGACCATTCTCTGTAAACCCTAGAGATGGTTGTGCGTGAAAATCCCAGTAGATCAGCAGTTTCTGAAATACTCAGACCAGCCCTTCTGGCACCAACAACCATGCCACGTTCAAAGTCACTCAAATCACCTTTCTTCTCCATACTGATGCTCGGTTTGAACTGCAGGAGATTGTCTTGACCATGTCTACATGCCTAAATGCAGTGAGTTGCCGCCATGTGATTGGCTGATTAGAAATTAAGTGTTAACGAGCAGTTGGACAGGTGTACCTAATAAAGTGGCCGGTGAGTGTAGTTCTGCAGCTTCTGGGAGAGCCAAAGGCGTGACGATACAAACTAGGTCATATATTACGGTAAGCTAATTTTGCTAATGCTAGTTTGCTATAAGTACGTCGTACTACACTTTAATGTCTGCAATTTATCACTGCTAGGTACTAAAATATGTACACTGTGTGTGTTTCAGATGGCTCTGTTGTGGGGAAATTACTGCTTCATTCGCTCTGGGCGAACCTGACCTGTCACAGATGTCATCAGCCTGTCACACAAACGATTAGTGGTTACAGAGCTTAAGAATGTCTGTAGAAACGTTTATTTCCTGTGCAACAAATTGCTCTGATCTGCTTGAAAATCATGGAGACTGTTGACAGTTTGAGACATCATGGACCGTACCTGCTTCCGCAGCACTGAGTGAGGTGGTGTCATAGAAAAAAATGATCAGCTGACACAACTTGATCGCCATGTTAATAACTATATTATCCACAAAATATATATTCAAAAAGTAAACTTTACTGAGTTAGATATAATATATTTGACAGTTATCATGCATTTTATGCCAAAACAAACTTGATCTAGGATTAAAAGGAATTAAAACAATGCAGTCACAAGGTTACATGGAAAATACTTACTAGATACATGTACTGTAGAAATATACTGTATATTCTCTGCATCAACAATGTACTAGACATGCATTCATGTCGTATTGCACTGGGAATTGCACTGACAAACCTCTGAAGATGTTGTGATGCATTACTTGTGTAACAATAATTATACTTAGAATTTGGTTATTATTCATGTGTGTACACAGGTCTGGTTCCAAGGTTGTCATAGCCAGGAGCGGCACTGGGGTTAAGCTCCCAGTGCTCATAAAATACTCCTTATGGCGTGCGTCTCGAAAAGCCTCTGAAAACTAAGTCCAACTCCTAGCCTGCCCGTGTGGTTTAGTCTCTAAGCCCGGCGGAACTGCTTTTACTAATAGGAGAAGGGGCGAGGGCGGATCTCTGGCGCCTTAAAACCAGATGCTTCGGGTAGATGGTGGCTCGTCAACCTGGGAAGGTAGCCCATCTAAGGGAAGGTAAACCCTGATTTCAAACCTCTGCTGCCTTGCGGCATACCCGCTCACGGGAAAGGCTTCGGGAGTCAACCCTGAGGAAAAATCCGGAGTCGGAGCCCCTAAGGCAGTTCTATGTTGTGCTCAACATCGTTCTGGCAGCTCCTGCAACGGCGCTGGTGCCAAACTGTAGCAGCCCTGCTGTTCCTTTGGATTCATCAGTGACGTGGAGAGGGGGGACATGCTGCATGGGCAACATCTTGTCCTCCATATCTTCCTGCCCAGGCTTGAATCCTACCAACGCCCAACGCTGGAAGGTAGAACACCGGATCACTGGAGAGGACACTCCAGCTTCGCCTTTGGCGTAGACAAAACACGGGGAATGACAGTTACCGGTTATAAGCCACTGCTCAATTGGCGTAGAGCGTGGCGCCAGGGGTTGTTCCCGACGGTGGGAGGGATCATCAGATCTCACTGGACAGCTACCGCCCGCCTCAAGCTGGGCAGCCCCCAGCCAATAAGGTGTTGTCCCGCCACAGCTTGCTTTCCTCATTGGGTGCATGGGGATAAGGAGAAATCCAAACAGCAGGCTGAGAACCTTCGCACCAGGCAAGACAATAAAACAAAAGAGACCAACTCTAAAACTGGGAACTTGGAACGTCCGCACTATGATGACAGGACTCGCTGCTAACCTCAAGGACATCAACAACACCAGGAAGACTGCCATCATCAATAATGAGCTGAAGAGACTGGGAGTGGATATCGCCACTCTCCAGGAAACACGGTTAGCTGACGCAGGCACACTGAGAGAGAAGGACTACACGTTCTACTGGCAGGGAAAGGGCAGTGACGAACACAGGGAACACGGAGTGGGCTTCGCAGTGAAGAACACTTTGCTGAAGATGGTGGAACCGGGCAGCACTGGCTCTGCACGACTCCTCACCCTCCGCCTGAACACCACTGAAGGCCCAGTCACCCTCGTCAGTGTGTATGCCCCAACACAGACAGCCACACCAGAGGCAAAAGACGAGTTCTACGAGAATCTCGCAACAACTGTCAGGATCATTCCCAACTCTGAACAACTCATTCTCCTTGGAGACTTCAATGCCAGAGTGGGTGCTGACCACGACTCCTGGCCCTCCTGTCTTGGACCTTTTGGCGTGGGCAGAATGAACGACAACGGACAGCGGCTGCTCGAGTTCTGCACATATCACGATCTGTGCATCACAAACTCGTTCTTCAAGACCAAGCCCCAACACAAGGTTTCCTGGCAACATCCGCGCTCAAAGCACTGGCACCAGCTAGACTTGATCCTGACCAGGCGCACCTCACTGAAGAACGTGCTAATCACCCGTTCGTTCCAGAGTGCAGATTGCGACACAGACCATTCATTGGTGTGTTGCAAGGTCAAGCTGCAGCTGAAGAAATTCCATCGTGCTAGACAACCTGGAAAGGCACGGATTGACACCAGCAAGATGGCCCAACCAGAACTTGTTGAGCAGTTTGCCTCCACCTTTGAGAAGGAACTTGGTGTACCACAAGGAGGAGAATCTGCAAAGCAGAAGTGGGAAGAGCTACGAAACACCATCTACCGCACAGCCTTGGCTACCTTTGGGAGGAAGACCTCGAAGTCACAGGACTGGTTTGATGCCAAGTTGACCGAGATGACCCCCGTCATTGAAGCCAAGCGCTCAGCACTTGCTGAGTACAAGAAGTACCCAAACGAGAAGAATCTCCAGATTCTCAGGGCTGCGAGAAGCAAAGTTCGGCAGACTGCTCGGCGCTGTGCCAACGAGTACTGGACTCAGCTCAGCCAAGACATTCAAACCGCTGCCATAACAGGGAACATCCGGGGTATGTACGATGGCATCAAGAAAGCACTTGGTCCGGCTCAGAGCAAGACGGCCCCCCTCAAATCTTCCACTGGGGAGATGATCACAGAGAAGAACAAGCAGATGGAGAGATGGGTGGAACACTACTCCGACCTCTACTCTAGACAGAACACCGTGACACCGTCAGCCCTTGATGCCATCGACTGCCTGCCATCCATGGACGAACTTGACGCCGAGCCAACCATCGACGAACTCAGTAAGGCCATTGATAGCTTGGCCGCTGGCAAGGCACCCGGCAACGACGGCATACCCCCTGACCTGATCAAGCACTGCAAGACCGCCCTACTGCTGCCATTGCATGACGTCCTCTGCCAGTGCTGGAAGGAAGGTGCCGTACCACAGGACATGAGGGACGCCAAGATCATCACCCTCTACAAAAACAAAGGGGAGAGAAGCGACTGCAACAACTACAGGGGCATTTCCCTCCTCAGCGTTGTTGGCGAAGTCTACGCACGAGTTGTTCTCGTTCGTCTACAGAAGCTTGCCGAACGGGTCTACCCCGAGTCTCAGTGTGGCTTCCGCGCTGAGCGATCGACGGTAGACATGATATTCTCCATCCGCCAACTCCAGGAGAAATGCAGAGAACAGAACATGCCTCTGTACGTCGCCTTCATCGACCTCACTAAAGCGTTCGATCTGGTCAGCAGAGAGGGCCTTTTCAAGATCCTGCCAAAGATAGGATGCCCACCAAAGTTGCAAAGCCTCATCGAATCGTTTCACACCAACATGCAGGGGATAGTGCAGCACGATGGCAACGTCTCAGAGCCATTCAACATACGCAGCGGAGTGAAACAGGGCTGTGTACTTGCGCCAACCCTCTTTGGGATTTTCTTTGCTATGCTCCTGAGGCATGCCTTCAGCACAGCAACAGAGGGAATCTACCTGCACACAAGATCTGACGGCAGGCTTTTCAACCTCGCCCGCCTGAAAGCCAGAACCAAAGTACGCGAGGCTCTAATCAGAGACATGCTGTTCGCAGACGACGCTGCAGTCGCAACCCACACACAGCAGGAGCTTCAGACCCTGATGGACCGCTTCTCCCAGGCATGCAAGGACTTCGGGCTTACCATCAGCCTGAAGAAGACTAACGTCTTGGCGCAAGGCACGGAAGCACCACCAACCATCACCATTGACGACTACAAGCTGGAGGTCGTGAATCAGTTCACGTACCTGGGGTCCACGATCAGCAACAACCTCTCCCTTGATACAGAGATCAACAAGAGGATTGGAAAATCAGCCTTCACACTCGCTCGCCTCACCACACGAGTGTGGGAGAATCCCAAACTCTCTGTCAAGACGAAGATGGCAGTGTACAACGCCTGCGTCATCAGCACACTGCTCTATGGGAGTGAGACGTGGACAACATACGCCCGGCAGGAAAAGAGACTGAACTCCTTCCACTTGCGCTGCATTCGCCACATCCTGGACATATCCTGGCAGGACAAAGTGCCCAACACAGAAGTTCTGTCCCGCGCCGGCCTTCCCTCCATGTTCACTCTACTCAGGCAGCGCAGGCTCCGCTGGCTAGGCCACGTTCACCGTATGGAGGATGGCAGAATCCCCAAAGACGTCCTCTATGGAGAACTGGCAACTGGCAGGAGAGACGTTGGCCGCCCACAGCTGCGCTTTAGAGACGTCTGCAAGAGAGACATGAAGGCCCTGGATATCAACACAGAGCGCTGGGAGGACCTTGCAACGGACCGCTCCAAATGGAGAGGCACCCTGACCAGACAGCTCAAGGCGGGTGAAGAGAGACTGACTGCTGCAGCAGATGAAAAAAGGACCCGCAGGAAGAACCGCCACAGACCCAGCAGCACGGAGACCACCCACAAGTGTGACCTGTGTGACAGGGACTGTCATTCGCGCATCGGCCTGTTCAGCCACAGGCGGTGCTGTTCCAGCAGAGTAGACGTTTAGGATTCTCTTCCATGGTCATCATAGACCGACGGAGGCCGACGACACAGGTCTAACGTCTGTGTTTAATGAATAAAATGTTGTGCACTTTTCATATGTCTCCTATGTTTTTCATAATGTTTATTATTTTTTTAGGGACGGCTAATTACATGGCAAAAAACCAGCGGTCTGCAAAAAAATGCAGCAACAACATAACACACCTTTCCTTTTGCTGGAACTGCAAATTGACCTAGGAATTATGTTTAGAAACTGCTTAACTTTAAGACTATCACACTACTAATTTTAAAAAAATTTCAAATAGTTTTAAGAAGCACACATTTAGTTGAGAAACGTTTTATATTTAAATTTAATCCTATCACACTTTTACTTTCAAAATAAGTGTAAATATTTGTAAAAATGACAGATTTACAAAAGGTAGCACCACAGTGGGGCACACCGTTTTTGAGCAACACAATTGTGTATCCTTTGCCAATCTGTCTGCTGTTATTTAACTGATAAGAGACAGATATTAGATGCTCAAAAACTGGAGAAACTCTCTGATAAAAATTCTGCAACTACACAAGTCAGGTTTGGTTTGATGTAACTGCCAAATGACCTTGAAATAATGAGCTGAAACATTTTTTTATTCAGTTTAAATAATGAGACAGTGGCACACTGGCCAACACCAAATTGTAATTGTTTTTAAATCCATGGGCATTTTGTATGTACTGAATAAAAAAACTCATGTTTTTCAACTTCATGTCAACGTTTAAACATTATTGGTATTTTCCGTTTATATGATGCTACACTCCTTCTAAAGTATTATAATTCTCAGAATTTGGAATGCCAATAGAACATTCAATTTAAATTGACTTACCTTTTTACCTACGTTGACTTTAAGCTTTATCAGTCTCTCCTGCTGCATTTTAAAGTCCAACTGTACAACTTCTTCCAAGTTAACTTAAAAAAATGTACCCAAAGTTTACAACTGGCTCCTGTGGTCATAATTTTTTATGATATTTCAATAAAAAGAAGAGAAAGCTTACAAAAACATTTCTGTTTTGTTGTATAGGTCACAATTACATTACCTTTACAACGGTTGATACCTGACAGGATGTACAGCATCATTTGGATAAGACTAGGCAATGGAATGTATAAGTAATTATGCGTTTTTCTAAAACAGTGTTATAATAGAAAAACCACACTTGGATCCAAAACACTTCCCTTTTATTATATATCAAATATTAACAAAAAAAGACTTTTAAAATAAAAAACAACATTAAGCGATATATGTTATACACGCCGACCACTCAGTGCGTCAACAAGCCTCCCAAACTGTGCCAGGAAGGATTGGTTGAAGGTAGCCGTCTCTGTCAGCTCCTCCCTTCGGAAGGCGGCATCCTGCTCCTGGGCTACCCGCGTGTTTGCAGCAACCTCATGCAAATGCTGCAAGTATTGATTATTGTATATGTTTTGCTGCTCATGGTGTCTTTCAAGCTGCTCGTGGCGCTCAAGATGTTGACGCTCCTGCCTCTCCTGCATCCTCTCCTGCCTCTCCTGCAGCCTTTCCTGGAGACGGATCTCATCCTTATGCACCTGTGTCATCACAGATGCTATGTCTGAGATGGAGTTTCGTTTTTTTCCTCTTGGCTAGATGAAAGAAAGTCATGGTGGTTACATATGCTGTATCTAAACATATCAAAAAAATTTACTATGGAATTACACTGGTGAAAGCCTGTGGTGGGATTATTATGCTTCGTTGCTGTATTTAAGCTCAAATGTCATGTTTGGGCACTTCAATGGAGTGGATTGTGCAACTCACAGGGTGCTGTGATAGTGAACATCCCCCCATGCAATCCGAAAAGGATTTAAGTGCAAAAAGATAGATGGATGGATCTTTAAAAGATTTTCTTTGTATTGTGGACTCATAAATAGGAATGGGTTAATAAAAATGGCTTAATAAAAGTGACGTGGAGCTTTTTAATGAGGCATGTTCATTTTGAAAGTCAGTTTATGTGCTGTATCTGTTTTGGTATATTATGACTTCCAAAAGTATTTCCACCAGCACACCACCACACCTAAAAGTGTGACTGTGTTGTTTAACAACGAGAACAGAACACCACAAATTGTTTTGGACACAGACATATAAAATTCCTTAATATGCTGCTATCAGAAATAACCTTAATCACAAAAAAAAAGGGGATAATCTCATGTTCACTGTGCCTTACCAGCACTTAAACAAGAGATCACGGATACTGAAGGGGCTGGTGATGGAGATGGTGATGGAGCTTGTGATGGAGGATGTGATCTGGACGATACCTGTGTCGGCGGGACACATTCATATTCTTCGTAGTCAGACGCTGGAGAGTCCGGGTGTTCTGGCGTGGCGCACCCATGGGATGTTAAAAGTGATTCTACAAGGAAAATGCACACAATAAAATACAGCACGAAAAGTGCAACATATACAGAAAAGACAATATTTTTTAAACAGATTACATAAGCTTATTTCAGCGTATTGTTCACGTGAATACATAAAAGAAAAGCGTGATTCCACAGTGTGCTGCGATAGAGCTGAATAGCGATTACTGATTATATTGGCGAAAAAACGCACAGAATAATATACCAAAGGGGAAAAAAATCTAACAAGGTCAAATTAAACTAGAAAAGCACTCGGAGAGCGCAGACCTCCGCCAAGCGCCACAATTCCCCCCATACAGTGTTTGTGTGTACGTTTTCAGATTCCTTGAGCATGTAAACATATGACTAGCAATTGGATTCACAATGATTATTTGTTTATTTGACAGGGACAGTGCAATAAACACACAATTAATCAATGACAATCAATCTGATAGTGATAGGATTAGTGGTTCAGTAGTAAAAGCATTGCCTCCTTGGCGGAGGTAATAACTGAAGTGTTGCTGTTGTGTCTATCTCCTCCACTGACGGATGCAAATTGGGTAGACAGGTTGCCGTGGGTTTTATATTATATTGTAACGTGCTGCTCGACATGGCGACGTCCCACCGGGAGGGTCGAACTCACGCCTCCCGCTCCGGAGTCCCGCACTCTACCTGTGTCGCCAATAGGGTCAACCCACTTGGCAAGCCAAGTAGGGTGCTCATATTGAGTTCGCTACAATATTATTTTTTGGGGGGTTGCGCTCCGCGGCAAACGAGAATTTAGAAGCTTCGCCGGCAGAGAGCTCGTTTTTGCGCAGCACCTATGGCTGGCCGGGGAATTTCTGCCAAAGAATCCGTCGGCGGACAGCTGCCCGTGTAAGGTTTTGCAGTTGCGCGCAAACACAGGCACGCTGGCGGGCCCAGGCCAGCAGTGTTTTCCGCGTCCTTTTGTGCCTTAAACGTTGAAGAACGCAGAGTTTGTGTTGCAGACACGACGACCAGCGCCCTCCATTGCGCCTGCGCACATGTTGAAAATGGCTGTATGTCACAGTGTTGAATGAAAAATGCTTTAAAAAATTCCTGTATCCAGACGGTGAACCGGATCACCCCCAAAATTTAATCAGGTCTTCCTTGTACCATTTCCAACAACGCCTGAAAGTTTCATGGAAATCCGTCCAAGATTTTTTGAGTTATCTTGCTAACCAACAGACAGACAGACAAACAAACACACAGACAAACCCCGGCAAAAACATAACCTCCTCCTGGCCTTTTCGGCCTGGCGGAGGTAACAATAACTCCTCTAACCACAATTTTCATGTAGCTGCACTTCAGTAGATTTTACAAGGGCTGCGTTACATTTAAAATCATCTGCTTTTACTTTGGCCTCAGCAATCAGAATGAATTAATACATTCATGAGTTTGATGATAGACTATAAACCACATATAAAGTAAATTATATTGACAACTGAACATCTCGCATTCGCAAAAACATACAGTTATGAACATAACTCACAAAGGATCACACAAGTGATCTGACAAAAAAAAAATACATTAACAAGCGGTTTATTTTACAGTTGATGTGCCATATTCACACAATCAAATAAATCTCAGTTCAGTCCCTTTTATATTAAGTGGAAATTGTGCTTTTGACACTTTACCTATAAAAGCAAAGGATTTCAGTACTTTCCACAGTGGCGAGGTACGTTGTGGGGTGGCTGATTTCGTCTTGCCTAGACAAACGAGAGAAATGGATGTTGATTAGTTTCAATCAAGTTCAATACATATACAGGCACATCTCAAAAATTAGAATACCATGAAAAAATTCTATATTTTTGTCACTCATTTCAGAAAGTGAAACCCATATATAGATTCATTACAGGGACAGTGATATATTGAAAGTGTTTATTTTAATATTGATGATTATGGCTACAGCCCATATTAACCAACACCTCAGCGGCCAACATTTCTATTTAAAGAAAATTTTTTTAAAGTTAATTTTATGTAAGATTCCAGTTTTTTGCATAATAGAATTTGGGGTTTTCAGGGCAGTAAGCCGTAATCAGCAAAATTAAAATAAATAAATATATCACTGTCTGTAATGAAGCTATATAATATACGGATTTCTCTTTCTGAAATGAGTGAAAAGCACCGCAGGATCCACAGAATAGGTGTGTGGGTCTATTCTGACGCTTTAGAAAATTATATGAATGACTTTATAAATCACTGGTTTGAAAAAGCAATTTTAATATGACGAGATTTCGGCTCCTGTAGTCCATTTCACCAGTATCACAATATAAACAGGGAGGCTAACCCTGGCATGTGGAAACACATTCTAGCATTAAATTGCACACAATTAAATGCCCAGGACCAAAGTGCAATACAAAACCCAAACCAGGACTTTAACCAGGATTAACATATTTCATCGTTTTGCTCTCACAAGCGAATATTTAGGAGAAAAGAAGCGTGATTCAACAGCTGGTACTAGCTAGCGCTAGCGTTAGCATTTAACTAGCAAAAAAAACGTTAGCCAGCACAGAACAGCACTGTATAACGGCTCAAAAAAGTAAGCTTACCACCAACAGGATAAAGATGCAAACAGATGCACATTATTACAAATCACTCACCATGGTTGGTTCTCTCACGACCGTCTTCAGCTTGTCTATATAGTCCAGTTGTATGCTGGCCAGCCATCTGGTCACTCCTCACTGTGTAACTGCCACCAAGCAGAGAAAACTCCGCACCTCTTCGTTGGACCACGGTGTAGAGTTCCGCGAAACCTACAACGCTGTCTGTATTAATATCGTATTTACTCTGTGACTGAGTTAGTCCGTGACTGCAAATGGCGGTCGTACAGATTTCAATGAAGACGGCGCTTTCGTGACGTTAAGACCTGACCAATCAGCGGCGACCAAAGTTTTTGACGTCAAGACACGGTACAGCTCAGCACGGAGGGACCCTGCCCTTGAACGGGGCTGAGATTCACTGCTCTTAAAGCGTGTTGGGGCTAGTGCAAAGACCGACCAAGCATGCTGTGCTGTACCATGCTGGGCTAGTGCAAAAGGGGCTTATGTCACCTGTCTGTAGGTTGCGGTGTGTTGTATGCCACTTGCGCCTTGATTGGAGGGTGTTGAGATATTCGTTTCTCCAGCGGCTCCAAAATTCATTGGCGAGTGCTTGCACTTGTTTCCATTGGTTTTTGAGCAGGTCTTTTCCACAAAAGTCTCCTGGTGGAGGGGGAACTTGCTGCTTTTGGGTCAAGATCATTGCGGGACAGAGAAGGAATGGTGAGGAAGGGTCTGTTGAGATGGGGACTAAGGGCCTTGCGTTGATTATAGACGTTACCTCAGCCATTAAAGTACAAAGCACCTTATGCGTCAAACGAGTGTGTTTGTTTTGCAAAAGCATAGAGTCCAGTATTCTGCGAGTGACCCCAATCAGTCTTTCCCAGACGCCCCCCATGTGGGAGGCATGTGGGGGATTGAACTCCCATGTGCAACCGCTGGCATGAAGGTAGTTGACAATATTGGGAGGGTTCTTGTTTGGTTGTGCCATGCCTAACTCCACACTCGCTGCAATGAAGTTAGTGCCTCTGTCAGATCGTATTTGCTTTGCTGGGCCTGGTATTGCGAAGAATCTGCGTATTGCATTTATGCAGCTGCAAGCGTCCATAGATTCAATGACTTCAATATGCACGCCTCTTGTGGTCATACACGTGAAGAGTATTGCCCACCTTTTTCCTTGTGCAGCTCCACCTCGTGTGTGTCGAGTGACTACTGACCATGGACCGAATACGTCCAACCCGACATATGAAAATGGAGGGCATGTTTTGAGTCTCTCAGGTGGGAGATCTGCCATTTTCTGAGTCTCTAGTTTTCCCCTGAGTTTTCTGCACGTTACACAATGGTGGATAATGGACGAGACCAGTCTCTTGCAACCTACAATCCACAGTCCGGCTTGCCTAATTGCGCTTTCCGTGAACTGCCTTCCTTGATGCACAACTTTGGCGTGATAGTGACGGACAAGCAGTTGAGTCACGTGATGCTTGTTTGGGAGAATGGTTGGATTCTTGGATGCTTTGTTCAATGAAGCATGTTTGAGGCGACCTCCAACCTTGATGAGGCTTTCATTCATATAGGGATCAAGAGCCACGATGGGACTTGAACTGCGGACGGTTTGGTTGGCATGGAGAGCAGCATACTCGTCGGGAAAAGCGTCTTTTTGAACAGACTGGAGGATGAGGTTACTGGCAGCATCCAGCTCCTCTGGAGTGCGTGGCTTGCTACATCGATGCCAGCCCCTGGGATCGATGGACCAGTCTGGTCCCTTAAACCACACAGTGTCCATAAGCTGTGATGCAGGTATTGACCTGGTGGCTAGATCAGCTGGGTTTTGCTCTGATGTGACGTAGTGCCACTGTTCAGGGGATGTGGACTGACGTATACGATGAACGCGGTTATGCACATAGACATAGAAGCGCTTTGAATCATTGCAAATGTACCCAAGAACCACCTTGCTATCACAGTAGAATTTGACAGCATTTGGTTTGTGATCAAGTTCGTCCAGAATGAGCTCCGCCATCTCAACCGCTAGAACTGCTCCACAAAGTTCAAGGCGAGATATCGTGGGCTCTGGTTGTGGTGAAAGTTTTGCTTTCCCAAGCACAAATCTGACTTCGCATTGTCCTTCTGCATTGACTGTCTTCAAGTATGCTACTGCCGCAATAGCCCAGCTTGAAGCGTCGGAAAAGATACACAGTTCGGTGTAAGTGGACTTAGAGAGGGAAGCTGGTACATAGCAGCGTGGCACCTTGAGGCTGCTAAAATCTTGGAGGGACATTTTCCATGTTTCCCATGTGTCCATCTTGTCCTGAGGGAGAGGAGCATCCCAACCTTGGACACCATTCAACAGTTCACGTAACAAGAGTCTGCCTTTGATGTTCACTGGTGACGCTAGTCCCAAGGGGTCGAAGATGCTGTTAATTGTTGACAGAACCCCGCAGCGGGTGTAGGGTTTGTCGTCATCAGCAACTTTGAACGTGAAAGAGTCAGTGTTTATGTCCCAGCACAGGTCTAGACTTCTCTGAGCTGGTAGAGTGTCACTAAACTCTGAGAACTGTTCTTTCATTTGAGGGTTTTTCGTTAAGTTGCGTCTTAGTGAGCCGAGTCTAGACAATGCTTGGTCCCTGTTATTTGGGAGCGGCAAGCGAGGAAACTTGAATGGCAGAGGAGCGATCCAGTTGTTATTTCCATCCTGGTGGACTTCTTCCTCCATTATTTTTAGGAAGGTCTCATCTTCGAAGGACACGGCACACTTGTTATCGTTCTCTGTGCACTCAAAAACTTTGTCCCCAAGCTTTTCTTCCACTGCATTGGGTTTTGAGCTGCGTTTAGAGAGGCCGTCCTTGTGCTCCCCGCCGTAGCATGGTTTCTCTTTGATGTTGATGCTGTTAGGACAAGGAGTGAAGAAAGATGGGCGTCCGTTGGAGAGCATGTGCATTTTATAAACATTGACGGTTGGCTTGTGAGCGTTAAGGCACACCTCCCCCACAATTACCCAGCCTAGGTCCAGGCGTTGAGCAAAGGGAGCATTGTGGGGTCCGTTGACTTGTTGCCTTACTTTGTGGACTCGTAGGATGTCTCTGCCCAGTAGGATTGCCATCTGAGCATCTGGGTCGTACTTGGGAATGAGAGGAGCGAGGTGTTTTAAGTGGGCATGAGCAAGAGCGACTTCGGGTGTAGGTATTTCACCCCTACTGAACATTATCTCGTCGCATTCAAGGAGAGGAGGGAGGTCTAAGCGTGGGCCTCCGCCTACTGGCTCGATTTGGAACCCCACTGCTTCCCTGCCAAGCATTTCAGTTAAACCAGCACATGTTCTCATGTGGTATGTCAGAGGGCTACCCTTGATCCCAAAAAGCTCGAAGAATTCAGGACGGGCCAGCGATTTATTACTTTGATCGTCAAGGATTGCATACATCTTAACGGAGCGTTCTGGTTGGCCTTTAGGGAAAACTCGAACTAGACATACCTTTGAGCAAGAACGTGGAGGATTACCTTTGCCGCAGATCTCAGTGCACCGTGACGTTACCTCAGGTGGTGTGTTGTCTCGGGGCTGAGGCTCTGGTTCAGGTGTGTTTCCTGGCTGGGGTTGCTGACTTGAATCGGGATGCATGGCAGAGCAATGTCTTTCACTTTGGCACTCCTCGCACTTGAGTTTCGTGTCACAGTCCTTTATTGCGTGTATGGGAGAGCAGCAGCGAAAACATTGTTTGTATTCTTTGAGTATGCTTCGCCTTTCCTGTAGCGGTTTATTCTGAAAATCTCTACATTTGGCTAGAGGATGCATTTTCTTATGGACTGGACAGTAGCGTGTTAAATCGTCCTCTTTAGTACTAGCGGGAGCAGTTGTGTCGACCTCTGTTTTGTTTACAGTTAGAGGCGTTCTGTAGCTAGTTTGTTTGAATGGTGGTCTCTCACCTTTGCTGAAGGGTTGGCTGCTGCATGTCGCAAAACTTTAGATTAGATTAGATTAGATTCAACTTTGTCATTACACATGTATGAATACAAGGTAACAAAACAGAGTTTAGCATCCAATCAGAAGTGCAAAGGACAGCAGTGCAGTATATACGGTAAGTATGTGCAATTTAAGCAAATATATGCAAATATATGCAGCAGTGCAGAAAGTTAAGAGTACTGTTATGTGCAAATAATGTACAATAAGTTAGATGTAGTTATGTAGTTATGCAGTTATGTACAGGTGAGGATGGTAAGAGATGACGGTAAGAGTGTCAGCGGGGAACTAAGTTCAATAATGTGACAGCTGTTGGAAAGAAACTGTTCCTCAGCCTGCTGGTTCTAGTCCGAAGGCTTCTGAAGCGTCTTCTGGAGGGGAGAAGCTGGAACAGTCCATGAGCAGGATGGTTGGAGTCCCTAAGAATGCTGTGTGCCCGGCGCAGACATCTTTTCCTGTAGACATCCTCTATAATTGGAAGTGGAGTCCCTGTGATGCGTTGGGCGGTTTTCACCACCCGCTGCAGCGCCTTACGGTCAGCGACAGAGCAGCTCCCATACCAGATTGTGATACAGTTGGTCAGGGTGCTCTCTATCACGCAGCGGTAGAAGTTGCCCAGGATGTCAGTTGACAGATGGTTCTTCTTCAGTGTCCTCAAGAAGAAGAGGCACTGATGGGCCTTCTTGATCAGGCTGGTGGTGTTAACTGACCAGGTCAGGTCCTCCGAGATGTGGGTCCCCAGGAATTTGAAGCTGGGGACACGTTCAACAGCTATGCCATTGATATGGATGGGGTCATGTGTCTCTTCCCTCTCCTTCCTGTAGTCCACTATGAGCTCCTTGGTTTTGCTGGTGTTAAGGAGCAGGTTATTGTCAGCGCACCAAGTAGCCAAGTGCTCAACCTCTGCCCTGTAATCTGACTCGTTGTTGTCCCTGATGAGTCCAATCACCATGGCGTCATCTGCGAACTTTATGATGGAATTGGATCCATACATAGGCCTGCAGTCATGGGTGAAGAGGGAGTAGAGGAATGGGCTGAGCACACAGCCCTGTGGTACACCAGTGTTGAGTGTGATGACGGAAGAACGGTTGGGGCCTGACCTAACATGCTGGGGTCTGTTGGTCAGAAAATCCATGATCCAGTTGCAGGTGGAGGTACTGATTCCCAGGTCCCCAAGTTTAGTGAGCAACTTGGAGGGGATAACTGTGTTGAATGCTGAGCTGAAGTCAACAAACAGCATTCTTGCGTAGGTGTTCTTGTCATCCAGGTGTGAGAGTACATAGTGCAGCGCTGTAGAAACCGCATCCTCTGTACTCCTGTTGCTCCGGTAGGCGAACTGATGAGGGTCCAGTGTAGGGGGCAGGCCTTTTTTGAGCTGTGCCAAGACCAGTCGCTCAAAGCACTTCATGACTATGGGCGTCAGTGCCACAGGGCGATAGTCATTTAGGCACGATGGTGTTGAATGTTTCGGCACTGGTACTATTGAAGTGGTCTTGAAGCACGCTGATACCACGGCCTGGGCTAGGGACAGATTGAAGATGTCTGTGAAGCCCCAAAATCTGATAGGACGCTGAGCCTCGCGTAACTTGGGTCATTTCTTGCTTTAGCCTCGTCTTGGACAAACTTTACAAAATATGAGAAGGGAGGGAAGGTTACATCATATTTTTGTTTGTATTTTGAGCCCGCGTGTAGCCATTTATCTTGTAAACTTGGAGGCAACTTTTCAACTATGGGCTTAACCCCACGGGGTGTGTAGAGGTAAGCGAGGCCCGGGAGATAAGCTTCATCCTTAGCGACCCGCAGCTCTAAGAGTAAATCTCCAAGTTCCCTGAGTTTTACATTGTCTCTGTTTGTAAGGCGAGGGAAGTTATCTAATTTTTTGAACAAGACGTTTTCTACTACTTCTGGCGTAGCATAACATTCTTCTAGCCTGTCCCATGACAATTGGAGAGCAGCTTTGGGGTTAGTGGTATAGACAGCTCTGATTCTTTTAACGTGCTCTGAGGACTCTTTACCAAGCCACTTGACTAGGATATCTAACTCCTGGCTATATGTGAGACCAACGTCTTCAGTAGCATTTATAAATGACGACTGCCATGCTCTAAAGTTTTCGGGGGTGTTGTCAAACTTAAAGAGTCCGGTTGTGATTAGCTCTCTGCGCGCGAGGAACCTAGCAAAGTCTGCCATAGGTGGGTCACCATTGTGGGAAGCATGGTAGCTGTTTGGCCTGACATAGTCTCTTGGTATGTCGATGGATTCATTTTTCACGTACATTTTCTTGAATGCTGGTAGAGAGAGAGTTTGTTCGGGTCTCCTCGGAGTGAATGACTGCGCCCTTTGTGCAGGTTCAACTTGAGGTGTTTCTTCTTCAGCTGGTCGCGTCTGTGACTTTAGCTGGATTTGGTGGTGCACATACTCCATAGTTCTCTGTCTGACAACTTGCAATGGAATTGCGCTCCTTACACTCTCTCCTTCGTCCAGCTCGGCAGCTGCAGCAGCTTCTAGAACTTCTAATTTTGCTGTGGCGGCCACTGTTTCCTTCTCTATCTCCAGCATCTCTAGATCCAGTTCTAGCTTTGCTTGTTGCTCTGCTTGTTCTATCTCTGCTTGTCGCTTTGCTTGTTCTAGCTTTGCTTGTCGCTTTGCTTGTTCTAGCTTTGCTTGTTGTTTTTTAATTTCTAATTGTTTCTTACTGTACAAGGCTCTAGCATTCGCAGCTTCAGCAGAGGCTCGTGCCATAATGGCTGCTTCCATTACGCCGGACCTCGAGGACAACCTGGAGCTAGAACGTCTGGAGCTGGAGCTAGCGTTGTGTGATGATTTGGCTTCAGAGTTCGTCTTTTCTTCTGCCCTCTTCTCTTGAGTGTCGTCCATCGCTGTGTCGTGAATCTTAACTTCACCAACTGCTGACGTGGCTTTTCACTGTACTGTTATCACTACGTGTTATATATAAGGTGTATGTGAACGCAGATTAACAGCAAGCCAAACTCGTTTTTCACGAGCCAGGAAACCGAGCGTCCTGCTCCTTTATTCCAGTCTTCTTAGACAGCTTACAATTCTTAACAATTGTGGCTTGAAGAGCTCGATGAAAAGCCCAAGTGAAACTAAAAAATAAAACAGAAAATAAATTCATTTAGCAAGCTAGTGGGCCCCTGGGATAGGACTAATTCCCGGAACAACACATTCACAATACATTTAACAAGCTAGCGGGCCCCTGGGATAGGACTAATTCCTGGAACAACACACTCTTAAAACGATGCCAAGTTCACGTCTAACAAAACTTATAAAACTGACAAAACACTAGACTTACAGCCATTGCTTTCGAAGGTGTAGAAAGGGATTTAACACACAGGAGGAGCGTGTCTCAGACATTCATGGGCAGGTTATGCTTTCTGCCTTTTTTTTCTTCTCTCTCTTACTAACGTTCGTTTCTGCTACCCATAAATCATAGCGGCTACTGGCTGCGCTTTCAACGTAAAATACAAGTAAATTGCTACTGACTGTATAAAAGTCACTCTTAACACAATAACTATTTTTTAACATGAATTATTACAAATAAATTATGACATTCTACCATGAACTTGTGAACAATTTTTTTTAACTTTCTATAAAACACACTCTACTGAGGGCAGAACATTTAATATTTTTGGTATACTTTTTCTTCCTATAATCACATTGATAGACAACAAAAATCGGCAGGTGGTCACTGATATCATTCAATAAAAGCCCACTCATGATATTATTTTCCATAATGTTTGTGAATATGTTACCTATTAGTGTGGCACTGTGTGACGTGATTCTGTTAGGTCCGGTAATTGTTGGATGTAAGTCCATACTGTACATTGTGTTGATAAATTCTTCTGTCAAACTATGTTGTTTTGAATTCATCAGATCTATAATGAAATCCCCACAGATGAACATAACTTTATGAGTTAGTTTTGCATACATTTTTTCCATCCAGTCCTTAACCACTTGCACTCCGTTGTTCCGCGGGCGGGCAAGTCTCTGCGTCCTAGGGCGCACGAGAGCGCCCTCGTGCGCATGACGCATGATAAGGATATTGATGGTGGTGGTGTAGGTGGTGTGGCCTCCAAGCGCCACTGAAAAAAAAATCTGCAAACACAGCCGCGAACAGATTAGTTCATCTGATTGACCTCTCATTCAACTAATAAGAGCCTTGAATTGGGTTTCTGAAACCTTGAAGAACCAATGAATGAAAACCTAGGAAGGAGAACCCGCCTCCCAACGCTTTGAATGCAGTGAGCCAATTGAAGCAGAGAAGTTTGTGAGCTGTTTTTTTTTAAGGCTGGGTGAAGACTGGCTGCTGCAGCGGATCAAAAAAGGACACAGGAAGAGCACCACAGACCCAGCAGCATGGAGACCATCCACAAATGCAACCTGTGTGACAGGGAGTGCCATTCGTGGATCGGCATGTTCGGCCACAGGCGGTGCTTATTTTGTATTGGTTCCAGCAGAGTAGACGTTATGATTTTCTTCCATGGTCATAGACCGACGGAGGCTGACGACGAAGGCTGAGTAACACACACGCCTTCGCCAGTCTTTTAATTACTACTGTTATTTGTTTTGAAAAATCGTTCGCCAAAAACCGCAATCATGGAAGCACAAAACCGCAATAATGGAATTATGTTTTGATCGAGTCGCGAGACCAGAACCAGAGCGGACCAGCGTCGCGTTCGTCTGACAATGAGGAAGACAAGTTCGCCAAGACTCCGCTGTGAAGAGGTAAGGTGTTATAAGCTAAATTATTCTCTATCCCTGAAAACTGTAATCCAAAATGACTTTTGACCGATCAGTAAATTACAGCTGTGCGGTTCACGAAGTCTGAAGTTCGTGCGCCGCGGTACAAGGGGTTGCTCGCAGTGTACAGGCTGTGAACGCCCCCCCACCCCCGCTATTCTTCTGCAGCGAGGGGGGGGGGGCCGCGGTGACTGCACTGCTGTCCTACATCACCACATAAGGCTAATCCGTTGTGTAGCGATGGCTGAAGTCCATCCTCTGTAGCGAGCGGGGGTGGGGGTGACAACCCCCCCACACACACACACACAGTAGCGAGGGGGGGGGGGGGAGCCGCTGTGACAGCGTTGCTGTGGAAACATGCAACGAGTGTAATCTGTCATGTAGCGAGGGCCGAACTCTGTCCTTGGTAGCGGGGGGTGGGGGGGCCGACCCCCCCCACACACACACACAGACACAGCCCTGAGTGTGACCTTTCCTTTGAGCCTAAAATGAAGCTTCTACATTGAATTATTCAAAAGTTATAGACGTTTTTCCAAACTGTGCCATTTGGCACAATTTGGCACAGTTCCAAAACGCCTGGGAACAGCCTGAGAACAAAGCTGTGTAAAATATTCATTTTTTGTGGTATTGTTACCAAATTTGGATCTCAGCTGGACAACACTTGGTTCTACATTTCTGTTGCATTTTCCAGCCGGATCGGACAGCTGTGTGTTATTTACAAGCATTTGTATCCAAAAAAACACTGTGTCCAAATTTTTTTTCTTCAAGTTCAGTATGTTTAGATGACTGTAACTCAGTGGCCGGAGCACGTAGAGAGATTATGTTTTTTTTGCCAAAAAATTCAAAGTGTTTTCTTTTAAATGAGACCAACCCCATGAAGATGCTGCAAACGGTTGAAGAACAGCTTTCGATTTACTTTGGGCACGTTATTTTTTGGCATTTTTAGGAAAATTGCCCGGAGTGCAAGGGGTTAAATAAGTCAATGTTTGATCCAGGTGTTCTATATACACAGCTCACTACTATATTCTTCACATTGTCCAGACAGATTTCTACTGTAATACATTCAAATAAATCATCCACAGTTACTGACAGATTTTCAACAACCTTGTATTGCAAGCTCTTGTCAACATAAATTGCAACTCCTCCTCCTTTTTTCACTTTTCTATTGATATTATTTAATTCATAGCCATCCATGGTAAAATCCACTCGTTTCTCTTCACTGAGCCATGTCTCTGATATTGCCACAATATTGAATGGCTCTTTAAACTGATGTAAATAATCTTTAATGTTATTAAAGTTGGCATAGAGACTTCTGCTGTTGAAGTGGATCATAGAAATATTGAAATCAGATGTGACCATTGTGTTAAACTGTTCATCCGTGTAGTAACTACAGTTATTATTGATGGAGCTAAATAAATTATTATCAGGGTCTATGTTATATTCTACGTCCTGTGGGTTGTGATCCGTATATTCAAAAACTTTCAGTTCCTGTTGTTCCTGTTTGTTGATCTTTTGTTTCATGCTATTAAATGTCTTGTTGCAGATGAGTATATCCCTTCAATGTCCTACAATTGTCGCTTGTTGCTGTCGACTCCAGTTCATAATATTCATTGATATTTGTCCAGTTCCTTAATATTACGGATGTTAATGACCTTGGCTTCTTCAGGTGATCCATTTAATTTGATGTATATTTTACAGTTTGATGTCCAGGTGTTTTGAATCTTTTTCTGCTTTCTTATGTATCTTGCTTTTCTGGCTATTTCTGTGTTTTCTTTTGTGAGGTGCTCGTTTATGTAAATGTTCGTTCCTTTCAGTTTCCTACCTTGTTTTAGCAGCGCAGTCTTGTGTTTTCTATTCACAAACCTCATGATCACAGCCGGTTTGTCGCTGTTTTTCTTGGGCAGAGGGTGGCAGGCCTCAATGGTGTTACAGTCCAGCTGGATTCCTTTGGACTGCAGGAAGGCCGCCACTTGTTGCTCCGTGGATTCGTCTTCCAGCGCGTCGAGCCTCCCTCCGCTGTCCGCGGCCACCACCTGTGCGTACAATCGGGGTTTAATGTGGAGCCCCGTGATGATCACGTCGTTCACCCGAGTGTTCTGCTCCAGGTCCGCCACTCTGCTCTCCAGATAGGCCAGCCTCTTGTCCTTCTCAGCATTCTGGATCCGCAGCGCTTTCACCTCCTCGAGCAGGCCCAGGATGTTTTTTTGCTGCTGCTTACCAGCAGAAATCTCTTCAGCCAAGAAGTCGAGAGATCTTTTAATGTCGTCCACCTCCTCAGTCTGCTGAACTTTCTTGGGACCCATGATCCTGGCCGATGTACGTTGATTGCAATCGTAGAGAGAAAAAAAAAAAAAAAAAACATGTGGGAGAAATCCCTTTGTTCTCCCAGAGTGTGAGGGGACTGATGAATTGCTTCACCAGCCACTACAATATTAAGTTATGAGACTGGCAATTTCTCTCTTTTTTCGCATGAGCAGGCGTACCGTTTTTATTCTCCAGCGGCAGTGACAAAGCAACAGCTAAAAACGCTAGCTCTAAACTGAGTTTTAAAGCAAGAAACGAACTGGGAGCCTTTACCTGTGCATCCTCACCTTACATGCCACAACCGGAATTTTACCATCACCTGGCTACAACCACAAACTCCTTGCAAGATCTCTGACAGAGGGGCTGGAAGAAGTTATCCAAGAGCCAAAGACCACTCATGGAGAGACCACTCATGGAGAGCTCTAGAAAGATCTGGAGTTAGTTTTCAAAGAAAACGATAAGTAATGCACTCAACTGACATGGGCTCTATGCCCGCTCACCTCGCAAGATTCCATTGCTGAAGAAAAAGCATGATGAAGATCATTTAAAGTTTGCTGCAAAGCATTTGGGCAAGCCAGTAAAAAACTGGGAGAATACAGTCTGTTCAGATGAGACCAAAATTGAACTTTCTGGATGCCACAACACACAGCATGTTTGGATGAGAATTGGCTCTGCACATCCCATCATGGTGTGGGGGTGTTTTTCAGCAAATGGTACAGGCAGACTTCATGTCTTGAGACTTCATGTGTTGTCCCAATCTTCAGATGATTGTAGTTCCGAAGAATGGGATGAGAAAGAAGAATCTGGGGGCATCAGACTGTATAGGTTTGAGCAGTGCCAAGTGGGCATCGTGCCTAGCGAGTCAGACTCAAAGAGTGACAGTGGAGAGGCACACATGCCCACCACAGCAGCAGCGACAAACACACGGCAGGGGAACACCGAGTGTTACGCTTTTGTTACAGATACTGCAACAAATTATTTGTTCATAAATTTTCGTTTTGACCCACATTCAGGTGGGTACTGTCTAAGATTCGCCGGTCCGACCATGCCCCCTCTCTGACAGTCAGCTGTTCATGTTTTGTGTGCATCATCTGCCGTGTTGTCAGCCAGCCAATATTGCCAGCACTGTCACGACGTGTTAGCCACTCCACACAGCCGTGGTTCTGTTGCGCCCTTGTAGCGATGTCTGCTCTGGGGCGCAACCGTGGTTAACACGTCTCCTCTCCATGCGTTTGCTGAGTGATGTCGGCCCCGAGCGCCTACTGTTTGTGTTTGTGTATTTTTGCAGGTCTTCACCTTTTGGGATCAGTCTTTATGTTCAATACATGTGTTGTGGTGAATCCTGCGCATAAATCCATTCTTCCTTCCCCTCCTCGTGTGCCCTTACGCAGGGCACGGAGAGGGAGGATGAAATAGTGAGGATTTACATGCAGGGTTCACCACAGCACATTTAATACAGAAAGACGGACAATTCCCAAAAAGGTGAAGACATATAAAAATCACAAACACACTTACTGATGGCGTTCGGGGGCCGGCATTGCCCAGCGAACGAATGAGAGGAGACAAAGCCACAGGTGCGCCCCAGAGCTGACATTGCTTCAAGGACGCACGAGAACCACGGCGAACATGGAGTGACTAAAGGGCCTTTTCCACTAGCACGCTTTAGCGCGACACGGGACGGCTCAGCACGCTTTGTACGCTTTTCCACAAGCCCCAACACGGTTTAACAGCCGCGATTCTCAGCCCCGCTGAAGGGCAGGGTACAGCAGTGCTGAGCTGTGCCGTGTTGTGACGTTAACAGACTGGTCGCCGCTGATTGGTCAGGTCGTAACCGGCGCTGATTAGTCAGGTTGTAACCGCCCCTCTCCTCCTCCTCATCTACCGAATCTTCACGACCTTCTCAATAAAGTTTTTGAAAAAAAAAAAAAAAAAAAAAGAATCTTCACAACCGCCTTTACTCAGCACACAACCACTGTTGGCGGTTCCTTTTCAGTGTATTGCTGTGCTATTTTCATTTATTCTCTATCAAAAATGGCTTCGCGTAATAAGGGTGTTCCATGGACCAATAAGGAGCTGCAGTGCCTGCTCACTGCATTGTCAGACGAACGTATCCAGCACGAGTTAGACGGAGCCGCCCGGAATGAAAAAATATAGATAGATTAGTTTATTTGACAGGGACAGTGCAATAAACATTGACAATTAATCAATGACAATCAATCTGATGTGTTGCACATAGAGTGTATAGCTATTAGCTAATTTGCAACTCTTGTCCCTGGATGGGCTTTAGAAAAGAGAATCAAGTAAAAAAAAGAAAAAGAAAATACACAATAACCACATACATCAATGCAAAAAGATTATAAATACACAATTATAAATATTATAAATATTATAAATACACAAATATAACAACCTGATTCACATTTGCCTATTTCAGGCCTCCCTCCCTTCGTCACTCATTGTAAACAAACACATTCATTCCTTCCCTTCATTCACTCTCACTTTGCAGACAATCATTTCATACATGAGTACATTCTTGTTTATTTTTCAGCCAGTTTTTAACCTTTTTAGTGAATGTTTTAAAGTCCGTTATTATTTTAATTACATTTGGCATTGTGTTCCAGATGTGACTGCCCTTTATAGAGAAAGCTGTTTGTCCAAATGTGGTTCTGCGGTGGAATATTTTACAGTTATTGTTAACAGAACTCCTGGTGGCTCTGCTGCTGTCCTGTCTTTGGACGAAACCAGCAAGTGGCTCGGGTGCTGATTTATGGAAACATTTGAACGTTAATTTCAGAAAACAGAGGTCAATGAAACTCTCAAAACTCAATAGGTTGTATTTTTTTAAAACATTACAGTGATGCCACCTAATGGGCTTTTGGTCCAAGATTTTTAGGGTTTGATTATATAATGAACCTATATGTCTTATTGTGGAAGGGGCTGCTTGAGCCCAGACTGTCAAACAGTATGATATATGAGAAAAAACCATAGAATGCATATACAGTACAGCTGCTTCGTAAGGTATGTAATATCTAATTAATTTAAAGCAGTTCAGATTTTTTTTTACTGTTTTTGAAATTTTCTTTATATGAAGATTAAATTTGAGTTGAGGATCTAGTACAATGCCAAGGTATTTGAATTCTGTAGCTAAACTGATGTCATGATCATGTATATTAACTTTAAAACGTTGCAGGTTACATTTTTTGATTGAAAAGCACATTGAGACTGTTTTCTGAAGGTTCAGCAATAGATGGTTCTGGAGGAGCCACTCTTGGACATCAACCATACTTGTAGACAGTACATCTGCAGCCTGTGCTGGAGTCTTGGCAGCTGTGTAAATAACCGAGAGGTCTCGACATCGGAGTCCTTTAACGGTGAGTTTTAATTTTTTTTTATTGTGCGTTTTTTTGCAAATATATTCGGTAAGACGCTCAGTTTATTTATGCAATAAAAAAGCTGTTCATTTGTGGATGGATCGCTGCTTTATTGCAGCACACTGCGGACTAAAGCTTTTATTGTAATTATTCATGTGAACAATACGCTGAAATAAGCTTATGTATTCTTGTTAAAAACTATTGTCTTTTCTGTATATATTTCGTGCTGTATTTTATTGTGTGCATTTTCCTTGTAGAATCATCCCACGCGTCCGCCGCAACAGCCCGCACGGATTATTCAACCGAGCCTTCCTGACCCACAGCTGGCAGAGACGGATTAATTCTACCGAGCCTCAGCACTCAGTGGTCGGCGTGTATAAAATGTCGATTAACCGTCATGTTGTGTTGCAAAGTTTTTTTTTATTTTAATATTTTGTATATAATAAAATGGAATTGTTTTGGAAAGTGTGGTTTGTCTGTTATAACACTGAATTATAAAACAGTATAATTACATAGAAATTCCATTGCCTAGTCTGATCAAAATGATGCTGAGGGTCAACCATTGTAAAGGTAATGTAATTTTTAACTAGACCAAAAAAGAAATCTTTTTGTAAGCTTTCTGTTCTTTTTATTGAAATATCATAAAAAATTAGCACCAAGTCAAAGGTACAAGTATATGTAAATTGAATGTTCTATCGGCATTCCAAATTCAGAGATTTACAATACTTTAGGAGTGTAGCATCATCTAAACGGAAAATAATAATACTGTTGTTCCAAACGTTGACCTGAAGGTGAAAAACATGAATTTTTTTAATTCAGTACATCCAAAATGCCCTAGGATGTGGTGTTGGACAGTGTGCCACCGTCTCATTATCTAATACGAATAAAAACAAGTTTCAGCTCATTATTTCTAGGTCATTTGGCAGTTAATTCAAAACAAAAGTGACTTGTGTTGTTGCAGCTTAATTATGAGATAAAATTAATTGTGAGATAAAACCACAGAGCGAGCAAGGCAATAATCCTTGGATCCTCCATTTTTTGTCTCGTGTAAATAAGGACTCAGTCCGGTGCATAACATCACGGGAGTGTGGCCCCGCCTCGCTGAGAATCTGCTGCTGCCCCGCAACACTGTGCTAATGGAGACAGAAGCATTCCGAGCCGTACTGAAGTGAATCGAGCCGTACCGAGGTGTGCTGGGCTAGTGGAAAACAGGCTTAACACGTCGTGAGAGTGCTGAAAATACTGGCAGACTAACAGTACAGATGACAAAACTATGGACTAGCAGT
This sequence comes from Pholidichthys leucotaenia, assembly GCA_020510985.1. Classification (NCBI taxonomy): domain Eukaryota; kingdom Metazoa; phylum Chordata; class Actinopteri; order Cichliformes; family Pholidichthyidae; genus Pholidichthys; species Pholidichthys leucotaenia. The sequence continues at coordinate 53,311,391 of CM035836.1, forward strand.
GTGTGACTGGCAAACGGCCGCTAAGTACACGCACTGCTGGTGATGGTGTGATGAGAAGCACCTGGGCGAGGACCGGGAAAGATGATCAGCGGGAGGGGACTCAGCTGGTGATAATGATAGAGGGGACATGGCCGGACTGGCGAGCGTCAGCATGCAATCACAGAAAGTAGGTAAAAGCTGCGCATAAATCCATTAATCCTTCCCCTCCTCGTGTGTTCCTCCTGCGTAAAGGCGCACGAGGAGGCTTACGACAGTTGGAGCTGAAGCGTGTGATGTGGTCTTTCATGGCCTGCTGTTTATCTAAGCCTACAACACAATGCGAAGGCATAGCCGTAAAATTAAAACAAGAAACCAGAGAAACTGTGAGCAACAAAGCTGCTGTCATTCCAGTCAACAACACTGGCATCCGTTCTGTCGCTTACGTCATGGTGGTGCCACCCATCATTCGGTGGGCGGCACCACAGTCCATTCCATTCAGCGGCTGCAGTTTTTTGATGATAACTAGTTTATGCAGGCGTGGTTGTAAATATTATATTGATCATCGACTATGACTTTTGGGTTTACACAACATGCTAAAAAAATGTCAAAATTGTGTCATCAGACCTTAAACCATTTCAGGGACATCATCCTTTTTTTCCTGTTGTACTGACAATACACTCCACTGGGGCAGATGAGGTGGGGATGGACAAATACTTGCAGACAAGCACAGAAAGCACTGGGAATTGGGCCCTGTTGCTCTTCCAGTTGTGCAGTGGGTCTGCATTTCAGAGATGCGCTAAGGTCTAACTGATGTCATTTGCCTTGTTCCATTCTGAGGTCAGGTGACAAGGCATTGTCACCACAGGTCAGCACTGGCCATACTTGCATTGTATTTTGTTCAGCACGTTTCTCCCTGTTCCTGTCACGCACGCAAGCGGAGCACATACTTGAAGTGGCTTACGTTTTCACTATAGGGTGTGCTGTCAGTCAGCTGAACACACAGCGTTCATTTTAAAAATTACACATTTGGAGTTTATAGTTCACGAGCAGCAAGAAAATATGTATAGAAATGGATATTTTGTAGCCTACATTAAATTGACCCATGAGACAGGTAGTTCCGGTTTTCATGGTTATCTGGTAGCAAGCAAGCCAATGCTTGACCTGACACAAAAAAGGGGATGCAAGTTTCAGTTAAAAGCTGCCAATTTCTGATAAAAAATGTGTAATTTTATGGGTAAAAAGCTGCAACTTTAGCGAAAAGACAAAAGGTGTAAATTTCCAACTGTTTACAACCTAAAAACGCTGCAGATATAAGATTTGAGTAAAATGCTGCAAGTTTAAGCTTTTTTTTTTTTAAAACTGCAAATTCAAGAGAAAGAAAAGTTCTAAATTCATGAGGAAAAAGCTGCAAAATCATGAATAAAAAAAAAGCTGTAAATTTTCAAGTAAGAAGCTGCACATTTCTGAGTAAAATGACACTAACTCTGCAGGAAAATCCTGCAAATTTATGAGCAAAATCCTCACATTTACAAATGAATGTTTCTAATTTACATGGAAAAAGGATGTGATAAATTGGCGTGTGTTGGCCATTTTTTTAAGACAGCCATGAGGAGGAACTAAAGGAGGTGTTAAATTCTGCAGATCTGCATTAATCAGCAGGGAAAAGGAGAAGAAGAGGAATAGGTGATCCCCAGCAGCAGAAATAATCCAGTTAGCCCAGGAAGAGTAAACACATGACACCCCATAGATCACCTCCCATGACATCAGTGGGAACAGCTGGGCCAAACTTCACACCTCTGTCCATTTACATGTTCCCTTCTGAGGACAATTCAAACAGAGCTGCTGAGATGGAAACCAAAGGGTTAAAGCAGGGGTGTCCAAACTTTTTGCAAAGAGGGCCAGATTTGGTCAGGTGAAAATGTATGGGGGCCGACCATTCAATCTGACATTCCTCGAACCATTACCATTGTAAATTACCATGTAAATATACAGTATATATATATATATATATATATACAGTGATCCCTCACTTATCGCGGTTAATGGGTTCCAGAACCGACCGCGAAAAGTGAAAAACCGCGAAGTAGCGTCACCCCTAATGACGTCACCCATAAATAACACGTACGTTCATTCTCTCACTCTCTCTCTCATATGATACGTGTGTGTGTGTGTGTGTGTAAGTGTACATACATACGTAGATGTAAATAAAGTGTACATAAATATGTTTTTAGAACTCTTTTATTTTTATAACAAGATACGTAACTCAAGATGAAGATGATTTACTGCACAGGTTAATGAGAGCTTTACTGCTCCTCAGGTGACGCCTCATCGTCAGGTGCTAGAGGCGCAGCATCGTCGAGGGCAGCTGCAGGAGGCGGCGTAGTGGCTCGACGGGAAGACTATTTCGCACAAAAAGGCACAAGAGAACAGCGAAAAGTTCCACGCGGCGAGACTAGCGATAAAGAACAATGAATGCGGTCTTCCTTTGCTGGGTATGTCGGCAGGGAGAGAAGCTGGGTAAAACGTCTCGGCCAATCAGCTTGTGAGGTAAAACGTCGCGGCCAATCAGCTTGCGAGATTCCTGAGCAGTGAAGAGGTGGGCGGAGAGGAGTGGAGCAGTGGTCAGAGAGGTGGATATTGAGTTGTGCGGCTCTCCGTGTTGATACCTGATGTTCTAATGTAGTCTTCCTGCCTTCTGCTAGCGCCCGCCCATTTTTTCTCAATTTTGAATTTTTGATGAATATTTCTGAAAAATCCGCGATGCACTGAGGGCGCAAAAGGTGAAGCGCGAAGTAGCGAGGGATCACTGTATATCACTTTGCTGTCTGCAGCTAGGTTGACAAAGAAAATGAGAATCTGTTGTCAACTGCATTACCACCAGGATAGTTAAAGGTTAAAATAATAATAAATTACATACAAATAAACTATTTTATGAAATTTGACTGAATATTTTTAGAAACGTGTATTTATTGGTTTTGTTTCAACAAATCACATCCCAGTGCATTTTGACAAAGAATAGTATAGTCAAATTAAATGACAGAAATTTGACAAAACTGTGGTCTGATCATCACAAAAAAATCAATTCACTGAGACTTTGGAATTTATTCTCCTCAGAAGAATAAAAAAAATGTACCTGCATTAATGTGAAGGGTGATACTGGTGTTTCGACTGCAGTAAGGTTGCCAGGTCTGGCTCAAAAGCAGTGGTTTTGATGCGCAAGATGTCACGCAGGTGAGAGTCACTTAGTCTTGTCCTCACACGGTTCTTGTTAATGTTCATAACCGAGAACGTCTTCTCGCACAAGTATGTCGAGCCAAACAAGCTCAGCATTTTCTTAGCAAATGTTCGAATCTCTTGGAACCTGTCTTTGTCCAGCTGGCGGTAAAAGTCGACGAGAGGCAGTTGTTGGTGGCGACCGTGACACTCGGCGTCACACTGCAGCTCAATAAGCTCCAGCTGCAGGTGGTCTGGAGCGTCATTAGGATCCACGGAAAAGGAGTGGAAAAAAGTGTGATCTCCTTTTCAATAGCTGCAAAATCCCTGAAACGCTGTTGAAACTCCTCAGTCAGAGATGAGATGTTTTCTGCATACCTCCTCATTTGCGCACTGATATTGTTTTCTGGAAAACTGGTCATCATTTCCTGCAGTGATGGGAAACGTGTAGTATTAGGCTGCGTTTGTGACAGGTGCCTTTGGAAAAGTAGCAGCTTTGTCCGAAAAGCTTTTATGTATGAATACAGTTGGCTCACCACTGCGTTTTGCCCCTGAAGGCTCGTGTTCAGCGCGTTCAGATGTCGTGTTATGTCAACTAAAAATCCAAAATCAGCCAGCCAAACAGGATTGCAGAGTTCCAGCATCGGTTGTCCCTTTTGTGCCCAGAATAGTCCGATTTCCTTTCTGAGAGAGAAGAATCGCTGCAGTGCAGATCCCCGACTGAGCCATCTTATGTCATTGTGATACACAACATCTCCATATTCAGCGTGGATGTCGAGTAGAAACTGTTGAAACTGGCGGTGGCACAGGGCTCTGGAGCGAATATAATTAATAGCCTTTATCACCGGTTTCATAACGTGATCATATTTCAGATGTTTGGCACATAGAACTTGTTGGTGAATAATACAGTGGAGTTTTATAGCTTTGCCGCCTTCTTCACTGACTTTTTTACAGACTAGCGTTGATTGCCCACTTTGCTCACCAACCATGGCAGGTGCGCCGTCCGTAATAATCCCAGTGATTTTATTCCATTGCAGTTTCATGTCATTCACGGTGGAACAAACAGCAGCAAACAAATCTGTTCCTCTGGTTTGGTCCTTAAGGCTCTGAAGGTCAAGGAGCTCTTCACTCACGTTCATTTCATTGTCCACTCCTCTCAAAAAAATCAGTAACTGAGCGGTGTCAGATGCAGCCGCGCTTTCGTCGCAGGCTAACGAAAAAAAAGTCAAACTCCACTCCTTTTGCCTCTAACTGTCCCTTGATGTTAGATGAAATTTCTTCAATCCTCCGTGCCACAGTGCTACAACCCAGGCAGACATTGGCAAACTCTTGCTTTTTCTCAGGACAAATTTTCTCCACCATTTTCATCACGCAGTCTTTAATGAATTCACCCTCAGTAAAAAGTTTACAGTGCTTGGCAATCAGCATTGCCACTTCGTAGCTTGCCTTTGTAGAATTTTCATTTGTGTCACGGGCTCTTGTGAACAAACGCTGCTGTGCTGTCAAAACAGCTTCCAGCTGCTTCAGTTTTTCGGCGCGTTCGTTCGCAGTTAGCTTGTCGTAATTAGCATGTTTCGTCTGGTAGTGCCTCTTAATATTGAACTCTTTGAAAACAGCCACAGTCTCTTGGCAAATTAGGCAGACACAGTTGTTTTGTATGTCAGTGAAAAAATATTCCGATTTCCACTTTTCCTGGAAACGGCGGCCCTCGCTATCAACTTTCCTCTTTTTATTTCCAGTTGCCATTTTAGAAATGAGCAAAAAACATACCACAGGGGTAAAAGTTCACACAGGGATCACGCGACGAGAATGCGGCCACAGGTCTACTGCCACCCTCTGGTGAAATATAAAATTGCTGTTTTTGGTATGTGTGTATTGTGGGAAACTGTTCTGGCGGGCCACATATTATTGATTTTATGACAGGACGCTTCGGGCCGGTAGAAATTTGGACACGGGCCGGATTTGGCCCGGGGGCCGGACTTTGGGCATGTCTGGGTTAAAGGGTGACGTGGCTTTATCAGCAGCACTGATTCCACCCCCGCCCCCCAACTGACCTGCTGGACAGGAACTAACAACTGCTCAGACCTGAATTTTAACAACAAAAGAACATGCAAAAGAATGAAGATTCCCTTTGATTTAACAGGATAACAGCGTGAATTTTCTGGTCTGTGAATAAACAGAGCAGCCATGAGTGTTTCACGGAGTCACTTATTGAATTATAGTGGTTAATATTTCAGGAAACAAACTTCAGGGGAAACTTAAACCGATGACACATCGTTTTAAATTTTGCTTATTTTTTCTTTTCTTTTTTTCACCGCTTCTCTTCCAGTCCTTATGGCCACTTTCTGATTGCTTTGAGTTTTTAAAACATCATTTTAAGAATAATGTTAACTGACTTAACCCCTTGCACTCTGGTCAATTTCCCTAAAAACACCAAAAAATAACGTACCCAAAGTAAATCAAAAGCTGTTCTTCAACCCTTTGCAGCATCTTCATGGGATTGGTCTCATTTAAAAGAAAACACTTTGAATTTTTTGGCAAAATAGTCATAATCTCTCTAAGTGCTCCTGCCACTGAGTAACAGTCATCTAAACATACTGAACTTGAAGAAAATAAAATTTGCCTGGGTGTTTTTTTGGATACAAATGCTTGCAAATAACACACAGCTTCAGATCCAGGCTGGAAAATGCAACAGAAATGTAGAACCAAGTGCTATCCAGCTGAGGTTAAAATTTTGTAACAATACCACAAAAAATGAATATATTACACAGCTTTTTTCTTAGGTTGTTCCCAGGCGTTTTTGAACTGTGCCAACTGGCACCGTTTGGAAAAACTTCTGTAACTTTTGAATGATTCAATATAGAAGCTTCATCTTGGGCTCTAATGAAAGGTGAAGGGCTGTGTGTGTGTGTGTGTGTGTGGGGGGGTTGTTTATTCATTCATGAATGAATGAATGAACAAACAAGGCCCCAGACACAAAGAAGCATGCCACGTAAAAAATGTGTCGTTTTTTTTTTACAAGAAAAAAATAACCTACAGTGCACTAAAAATTATACTAGAATATTTGTAATGTAGAAGATAACAACTCCCCCCCCACCCACCCCCGCAACAGAGGACGGGCATCGGCCATCGCTACATGACGGAAAGCGGTGACTGTGCGCCGCGGTCTAATACGCACAGTTGGACTAAAATATCTGCAATACATCCATCTGCAATCCGCTACAGAACAGTAGCGGGGAAGGGGGGGGGCGTTCACGGTCCGGACGTGGCGCACGAACCGTGTCCAGTCCGTGCGCCGCGGTACACGCTCTGAGCGCCGCGGTCTAATACGCACAGTTGGACTAAAATATCTGCAATAATATCTGCTATCCGCTACAGAACAGTGGCGGGGGGGGGGGGGTCACGGTCCGGACGCAGCGCACAAACCGTGTCCAGTCCGTTGCTCTGCGGTACACGCTCTGTGTGCTGCGGTCTACTACGCACAGTTGGACTAAAATATCTGCAATCCGCTACAGAAGAGTAGCGGGGGGCGGGGGGGGGGCGTTCACAACATGACGGGAGGCCGTGACATGCACTACACAAAGAGCAGAGATAAACAAACCTATCATCTGGTCAGTCACTGCAACAGATACTGGAGTCAGTTTGTCTTGGCTTGTCCTTGCCACTGATAATACCTTTATCTGCCAAGAATGTGCTGCTGGTCAAGAAAAAGCTAGCAGTACTCAAATACTTTGCAAGCAGTTTCATGAAATGGTCAATAAGAAAGCAACTCATACCGGCTCAGACGTCGCCCGGGCTTACAAGGTCTGCGCTGATCTGTTCACACTCCGACAGGCAGCGAAAAGTAAGCTAGGAGCAGGAAGACAAAAGAAGAGGAAAACAGCAACCTTATGTGTAGCAGAATGGAATGTACGCACTCTGTTGGACAGAACAACATCACAGCGCCCAGAAAGACAGACCGCGCTTGTGGCCCTGGAAATGAACAGGTACAATGTAGACATAGCTGCACTTAGTGAAACAAGATTGCCTGGATATGACAGCTTGGAAAACCATGGGTACATTTTCTTTTGGAGTGGGAGATCAACTCAAGAAAGGAGAGAAGCAGGAGTGGGCTTTGCAGTTAGAAAGGAGATAGCAGCAATGCTTGATGAGGAACCGGTGCCAATCAACGACAGGATGACGACTATGAGACTCCCACTACAGCAGAAGATGTATGCCACAATCATCAGTGTATATGCCCCAACAATGACCAACACAGAGGAGGTGAAGGAAGAGTTCTACAGTGATTTACGTGAGACTATCATAGGGATGTGAGTTGGGGTTGGGGAAATTATCTGAAAATTTAGCAGGGGGGTCCGGGGCAGAGCCCCGGTGGGGGGGCAAGGGGGGCAAAGCCCCCCGAAGCTCCTGGGTTTTTATGATTTTTAAGTACCAGAACTGTACTTAAATGACATAAAACAAACAGCTGAATGTCACTTATTACTGTATAATATTGACTTATGTTCCAAGAAGATGGCATTCCTAAAATATTCCAACAAGCATTATCCATCACATGTGTGGCGTTAAAAATATTTTTACATAAAGTCCAAAACATCTTCAGCAGGCAAGATGAAGAAAAGTGAAAAGTGAACTCCTATGGCAGATATAAGGCGTTTGATCGCCTCTAAGGCATTTGATCGTGTTAATCACAGGATATTGCTTAGGAAAATGATTGATGGGGGTTCCCAAGTACTTAGTACGTATCCTGATTTACTGGTACGCACATCAGAAGATGCTGGTGAAATGGGGGAAGAGTCATTCATCCCCATTTGGTGTGAGCAGTGGTGTCAGACAGGGCAGTATATTGTCCCGTCCTGTTTAATCTTTATATGGATGAGTTGTCAAAACAACTGAATGCCTGTAAAACTGGATGTTTAATAGGGAATAAGTTAGTGAATCATTTTATGTATGCTGATGATCTAGTTATTCTCAGTCCAAGTATAGTGTTGGTTTTCAGGAGTTATTAAGCATGTGTACTGCTTATGGAGAGGAAAATGACATAAAATATAATACAAATAAGAGTTGCGTGCTGATTTGCCGCACTAAAGAAGATTTGTTAATGAAATTCCCTGTCTTTGAATTGGCAGGCAGGGAATTAATTGTCAGGGATAAAATTAAATATCTGGGACATTTTATTAATGATAGAATGACTGATGATGATGATATTTTCAGACAACGCTGCAAAATCTACATGCAAGCAAATATTCTTGCACGCAGGTTTGGTTTTTGTTCAGATGAGGTGAAACTGGTTCTTTTTAAAACCTACTGTACACCTTTATACACTGCTCATTTATGGATAAATTATAGGAAACAAAGTATGCAGAAATTACAGGTTGCTTACAATGATGCTTTAAAGCCTCGATGGTGCAGTGCTTCCGAGTTATTTGTCTCATCACGTGTAAATACACTGCATGCAGTAATAAGGAATCTTATGTATAAATTCATCTGTCGGCTTGATGTATCTAGAAATGAAATCATTCAAGTCATGTCTAGCATTAAGCTCAGTTCTATTCGCTGTCAGTCACAGTTTAGAAGGCACTGGTACAGTAGTCTTTTTAAGTCTTTTTAAAGTCTGTACTGTCTTTGTACTTCTTTTAGTAGTTGTGTCTTATTGTTTTGTAACTTTTTGATTGTTTTTCTTATCTTTTCAACTGTCTTGTTTTATTTTATTTTATTTATTTTATTTTTGATGGACCATGAGTCTGGAATAAAGTCTTTGATTAATTGATTGATATAAAGGTCTACATTTAACCATGAGAAACTCCAGGTTAGCTGAGTAGTGTCTCCCAATAGTGACAGAGTTCGTGCACCAAGCCTTGTTAATATAAATGCATACTCCCCCACCTCTAGTCTTACCGGAGTCGTCAGCTGCTCTGTCTGCCCGCAGAGTGTGCCGTCCGGCCAGCTCAACAGCACCATCAAGTAATTCAATTCAATTCAGCTTTATTTATAATGCGCCACATCACAACAAAAGCTGTCTCGTGGCGCCACACAAGTACTCCACTATGTAGCCATATTTCCGTGAAAATCATGATATTGCAGTTCATAAGTTTCTTATTGTTGGTGATCCGAAGCCGTAGCTCATCCATTCTGTTCACCACTGACCGTACATTAGCGAGGAAAATGCTGGGTAGAGAAAGCGGTGTTAGCTTTAGCTTAACTCTTAGCCCTCCGCGCTTCCCCCGCCTTCGTTTACGGTCTCTACGCCGTCTGCGAGCACTTCCGGTCGGCCGGGTAGCTTACCTAGCGTCGGGTGTTCTCCAGAGCTGAGGGATGAAACGTAGGTTGCTGATAAAAAGGTCGTTATTTTGTAATCCAATGTCCAAGAGTTCATTTCTGGTGTAGGATGTAAAAGTGAAGCTGTTCTGAACGAACAGACCCGAAATGAGCAGAAATATCGCTGCTAAACCACAAAATCTGAAGAGACGCTGAGCCTCGCGTTGTGCAAGCACCGCCATCTGGTCTGAAAATTTTTGGAAGATAAAAAAAGCGGAATTCCGCGAATTAGCGGAAAAATCACATCCCTGCTATCAGGCGTGTACCGACTGATGACAGGCTGATACTCGTTGGGAGATTTTAATGCCAGAGTTGGTTCGGACACCGAGAAATGGAAAGGAGTGCTAGGCAGTTATGGAGTAGGCAAGTGCAATGCTAATGGAGAACTTCGACTTGCACTATGTTCAGAGTACAATCTTGTGATAACCAACACTCTATTTAAATACAAGGACACACACAAGAAGACATGGATGCACCCAAGAGCCAAGCACTGGCACTTATTGGACTACATCATAGTCAGGCAGAGAGACATAAGGGATGTATTGGACACCAGAGCAATGAGAGGCACGGACTGTGGCACTGATCATGTTATGCTGAGATCTAGATTAAGGATTTGCAGACGAAAACAGCACTGCAGGACGGGTGTGAAGCCACCACGGAAGCTAAACACTAGTGCACTGAAAGCCCAAAAGAAGCAGGAAGAACTTGCACAGGAAATGGATGAAAACTTGAAAGAGTGGGACAGCAACAACTCGGAGAATGACATAGAAGAGAAATGGGCAACACTGAAGGATACGGTGTATCAGACTGCGAGTGATGTATTAGGCTACCCTGAGAGGAAACATCAAGATTGGTTTGATGAGCATGATGAACATCTGAAGAAACTACTAGAAGCGAGGAATACAGCAAGGCAGGAAAACCTACAATGTAACACAAGGTTGAAGAAGAAGAAATACTCAAAGGCTCAGAGTGAGCTACAGAAGTACACCAGAGAGATGAAGCCCAGCTGGTGAGATGAAAAAGCGGAGGAACTTCAAATTGCAGCAGACAGGAAGGACATGAAAACATTCTTCACAGGTGTGAGAGAAATCTATGGCCCTAAACCAAGAGGATTGATCCAACTAAAGGCTATGGATGGTGAAATGGTTTTGCAGGAGAAAGACAAGATCCTGGACAGATTTGCAGACCACTTTGACCAACTACTAAACAACCCTGGAGATCTCACTGAAGAGGCTAAAGAAGCTCTAGTGCAGCGACCAGCTTTATCAAGTCTGGATGAGCCACCAAATTTTGTTGAACTAATGGCAGCTATCAGGAAAACACAGGATGGTAAAGCTCCAGGAAGGGATGGAATTCCAGCAGAAGTGTGGAAATTTGGTGGTGTTCAGCTGACCAACTACCTGCACAAGCTCATCCAAGAGATATGAGATGCCCAGAAAGTACCTCAGGACTGGAAGGATGCAAGTATTGTGCCTTCGTTCAAGAAAGGTGATGGGAAGGATTGTGGAAATTACTGAGGTATATCACTGCTAGCCACTGTTGGTAAGATTCTCTCACGTGTACTACTTAACAGACTGAGTGAACACATCTTGCAGAATGTACTACCGGAAACCCAGTGCGGCTTTAGAAGTGGAAGAAGCACAATGGACATGATTTTCTGCTTGAGACAGGTTCAAGAAAAGTGTATTGAACAGAACATGCCGCTTTATGTAGTCTTCATAGGCTTCAGTAAAGCCTTCGATATTGTTTCGCAACAAGGACTTTGGCAGGTACTCAAGAAATATTATGGTTGTACAGAGAAGTTTGTCAGGCTGATCGAGGCACTCCATACAGGTATGTAAGCAAACGTGGCAATGAGTGGTTCAGTATCTAAAGACTTTTCAGTAAGCAACAGGGTGAAACAAGGGTGTGTGCTGGCACCTACACTCTTCTCGCTATATCTGGCAGCCATGCTTGAGGTGGCCTTCAAAGACACTTCAGAAGGAGTATACATTCAAACAAGGAAAGAAGCAGACTTGTTCAATGTGGCACAGTTTAAAGCCAAGAGTAAGACATTGATAAAGATAGTAAGAGGAATGCTCTTTGCCGATGACAGTGCTCTAGTTGCACACAGCGTGGAAGATATGCAATCTTTAGTGGAGAAATTTGCAAGAGCAGCTAGCCAATTCAGCCTCCAAATCAATATCAAGAAGAGAGAGTGCCTTTATCAACCACCAAAGTTCCAATTATCAACATCACTACCAGAAGAGATCAGCATTGGTACAGAGCTACTAGTCAAGTGGAAGACTTTCAAGTACCTAGGGAGTACTGTTTCAGAGAATGCTAGGCTAGAGGATGAACTATCTCTCAGAATGGGAAGAGCAAGCGCTGTGTTTGGAAACTTGAGGGAGAGACTGTGGAACAACCAACATGTGTCTATCCGTGTGAAATGCAAAGTGTACAGAGCGACAGTACTGGCTACTCTATTGTACGGTGCTGAAACTTGGGACTGTCTACAGAGTGCAGGTGAAGAAACTTCACGCGTACGTGATGAGACACCTTCGAGCCATAATGAACATCTCATGGAAAGACAGGATAATCAACAAAGAAGTGTTGAAACGAGCTGGTCTACCATCAATGGAGGACATGCTACTACAGATGAACCTGAGATGGCTCGGACATGTTGAGAGGATGGACCACCAGCGTCTCCCTCGGCAGTTACTCTACTCACAGTTATGAGAGGGCAAACGCAATCATGGTAGACCAAGGCTCAGATTTAAAGACACTGTAAAAAGAAACTTGAAGAAGTTGGACATAGACAGGAGCTCCTGGCAGCGGAAGGCGAAGGACAGAGCTGTGTGGAGGAATCTGATCAGACCTAAATGAAACAGTCATTGTTGCCCACGACAGACTGCTATGATGATGATGATGATGATGATGATGATGGTACAGGCAGACTTCATATGATTGAAGGGAAGATGAATGGAAAAATGTACAGAGACATCATTGATAAAAGCCTGTTGCTATCTGCCAAGATACTGAAGATGAAACCAGGGTGGACATTTCAGCAAGACAATGATCCTAAACACACAGCCAAGGAAACTCAACTGGCTCAAGAGAAGGAAAATAAAACTGCTCAAATGACCCAGTCAGTCACCTGACCTGAATCAATTTGAAAATCTATGGAACAAACTCAAGATCAGAGTTCATAGAAGACACCCATGGAGCCTTCAAGATTTGAAGACAGTTGGTGTGGAAGAATGGGCTAAAATCACTCCTGAGCAATGCCTGCGCCTAGTTTCTCCATACAGGTGATGTCTGGAAGCTGTTATGACCAACGCCCGTAATTATAAAAAAAGACTAAGAAACAAGCACAGGTTAAAACAAATGGTCAATACAACTCCACTGGGGTTAAAAAAAAAAAAAAGATACAAGAACCCAAAAATGTCCCTCATCATTTTTAAACCTTTAGCACAAGGACTCAGGGAACGTCCCTGACAAATATTTGAAAATCCAGAGGGCAGCCGGGCTTAGCAGTGTGGTCTGGTTGTATTATTGCAATTTGGTATAGATTCCAACTTACTATTTTTATTACCAATGCCCGGTGATGGTCAGGATAATGCCATGTCGTGACGTCATCCACTCAGTAACTGGCAGGCTGCAGACAGAACACCCATATGCTCTTCTCCTCATCTCAGGCGACTTCAACCATGTTTCACTGTCTCCCATTCTACCCATGTTCACCCAGTATGCCACATGCCACACTAGAGACAATAAAACACTGGACTTATTCTATGCAAACACTAAGGAGGCGTACACCTCATCTCCATTCCCCCCACTCGGGAGATCGGATCACAACTTGGTTCAGCTCCGGCCGGTGTACAAACCCCTAGTGCACAGACAACCTCCGGTCATGCGCATAGTGAAGTTATGGTCTGAGGAGGCAATGGACGCACTAAAGGACTGTTTTGAAACCACTGCCTGGGAGCACCTCTGCGATCGACATGGTGAGGACATCGATGGCCTCACTCACCCCATCATGGACTACATCAGCTTCTGTGTGGACAACACCGTACCCACCAAGGCCATACGGTGTTGCTCGAACAACAAACCCTGGATCAACCCTTAGATAAAAACACTTCTGAGAGAGAAGAAGAGGATCTTCAGGTCAGGGAACAGGGAGATGTTGAAGTCCGTACAGAGGGAGCTGAGGAGAAAGATCAGAGAAGGCAAGGACAGCTTCAGGAAGAAAATGGAGGACAAGCTGCAACAGAGCGACATCGGTGTGGTCTGGAGAAACCTTAAAATGATCTCTGGGCTCCACAATACCTCCCCCCAGGTCACGGGGGGCAGGGAGTGGGCGAACAATCTGAACCTGTTTTTTAATAGGTTTGACCAACCATCCTCCCCCCAGACTGCACAACAACCACTGCTGCCTCTGAAGACATCGAGTCCTGCTGCCCACACCCCACTCCACCATCACCCCCCCACTCCCAACACACAGCCCACCAACATGACCCTCACTAAGACCCAGGTGAGGATGGAGCTGAGGAAGATCAAGGCGAGGAAGGCGTTGGGACCGGACGGCATCAGCGTAAAGCTCCTCAAGTCCTGTGCAGACCAGCTGTGTGGGATTGTGGAGCACATCTTCAACCTGAGCCTGAAGCTGGGGAGGGTACCACAGCTGTGGAAAACATCTTGTGTGGTACATGTACCAAAGACTTCCCACCCCAAAGATCTGAACAGCTACAGACCAGTGGCCCTGACTTCCCACATGATGAAGACCATGGAAAGACCGCTCCTTGCTCACCTCCGCCCCCTGGTGGGACCAGCAATGGATCCACTCCAGTTTGCCTACCAGCATGGCATTGGGGTGGAGGATGCGGTGATCTTCCTCCTTCACCGTTCTCTGTCCCACCTGGAGAAGCCTGGGAATGCGGTAAGGATCATGTTCTTTGACTTCTCCAGTGCTTTCAACACCATCCAACTGATGATCCTGAAGGACAAGCTGCTGTGTGCAGGGGTGGTCCAGCACCTGTCATCATGGATCTTGGACTACCTCACTAACCGGCCACAGTTTGTGAGAACCCGGGACTGTGTGTCCGACATGATCATCGGTAGCACGGGGGACCCCCAGGGAACGGTTTTGGCTCCCTTCCTGTTCACCCTTTATACTGCGGACTTCTCACACAACACAACACACTGCCATCTACAGAAGTTCTCTGATGACTCTGCGATCATTGGCCTCATCTCCAACGGAGATGAAGCTGAGTACAGAGGACTTATCCAGAACTTCGTGGACTGGTGCCATCGGAACTGCCTCCAGATCAACACGAGGAAAACTAAGATGCTGGTGGTGGACTGCCGCAGGCAAGGACAACCTCTCACAGCACCAGTAAACATACAGGGAACAGACATCGAGATGGTGACATCCTACAAGTACCTGGGTGTTCATCTGAACAATAAACTAGACTGGTCACACAATACCGACGCACTCTACAAGAAGGGACAGCGCAGGCTGTTCCTACTGAGGAGACTCAGGTCTTTTGGTGTACGAGGGGCGCTGCTGAAGACATCCTACGACACGGTGGTGGCATCAGCCATCACTTTTGGAGTGGTCTGCTGGGGCAGTGGCATTACAGCAGCTGATAAGAAGAGACTGAACAAAATGATCAAGAAAGCTAGCTCTGTCCTGGGGCAACGCCTTGACCCAGTGGAGGAGATGGGAGAGAAGGATTTTTTTTTTTTGGACTTATTTTGTACCTGTAGGTAGATTTGTTCTGCAGTCCGGTGACGAGCCACCAGCTGCCGGTCGCTGCGTGCGCAAGCGCCCCTTAACTCCCTAACCTGCATGTTTTTGGCATGTGGGAGGAAACCGGAGAAATCCCAGAGTAAATCCACGCAAACACGGGGAGAACATGCAAACTCCACACAGATCACTGTTGGCCGGGGGCAGGGATCGAACCCACGATTTCATGATCCCCGCGATCCCCCGGCCGAGGGTAAATTGTGCTGCCGCAGTGCTAACCACTGCGCCACCGTGCAGCCCAGGATGGTGGCTAAACTGTTATCTCTGCTGGAGTCTGAGTCCCACCCTATGCAGGACATACTGAACGCACTGAGGAGCTCATTTAGCAGCAGACTGCATCATCCTAGGTGCGCAACCGAGAGGTTTCGCAAGTCCTTCCTACCTACGGCTGTCAGACTGTATAACCTAAGCAGGGCTGCTCGCAGAGATAGCAAAAAAATGTGACAACCTAATAGTATTGAATACAAAAGACACAATAGACTTACACAATGGTCCCCTCCGGTATACAACTAGGAAAATACCGGTCGTTATGGAGGGTGACAATATGTATGGGTACATAATCATACCATGTAGGATAACTAAGTAGACGGTTTTGCTGTTCATTCTATCTCGCTAAAATGCTCCGCACTGTGTGTGTTTATATATTTATTCCATCTAGCTACAATTGGTCCGCACTGTGTGTTTATATATTTATATGTACATATGTCTATTCGCTGCTCTTGTTTTATCTTGTCTTCTGATTGTTGCTCTGTGTGTTGCTATCCCTGTGCTGTTGCAATCCTGGAATTTCCCCATTGTGGGACTAATAAACGCTTAACTTATCTTATGTCGGTTGAGTGAAGGTCAGACGCTTCCTGTGGTAATGTATCGTCACTTCCTGTGTTGTTGGCTGTCGGTGTGGTTTGCTCTATGGTTAGCTCTCCTCACTCTCCTGAGGATTACTGCCTTTAATTGTATTTAAATTGCTTTTTTCGCCCCATCTACCGTCACCTCTCACTTCTGTTTAACAAGCCTCTTGCACCTGTGTGCGCACTCAGTGTCACCTAATCACCCTCTTTAACCTTCTGTTCACCTTTCATCAGTGTTTGTGTTAGCTTCGGGTTAGCCACTAGCTATGGCTACTAGCTCTCCTTCCCCTTCTCCTCTGGTGTGCTCTCTATGTCAGATGTTTAGCTACACCTCAACCTCTTTTAGTGATAATGGAAAATGTAATAAATGTCGTCTTTTTGAGGCGCTCGAAGCGAGGTTGTCTGATTTGGAATCCCGGCTCCACGGCATTGAAATACCATCTGCGCCAGTTAATAATGATGGATGCACCCGAGCTGCAGCGGAGCTCTCAAGCAAAGGGCAGCCTACTAGCGGTCCCCGGCTCCGACCTCTCCTGAGCAGCCAGGCGAGAACGAGTGGGTGACAATGAGAAGGAAGCAGAGCCGCAAGCCCCTGGTACACCACCAACCTGTTCATGTTTCTAATCGCTTTTCCCCGCTCAGCGACACACCCGCTGAGGAAAAAGATCTGATCACTGGCAACTCTGTAGTCAGAAATGTGAACCTAGAGACTCCAGTGGTCATAGTCAAATGCATTCCCGGGGCCAGAGCAGGCGACATCGGGTCAAATTTTAAAATGCTGGCTAAAAGTAACTGTAAATACTCCACAATTGTTATCCACGCTGGCATTAACAACATCCGACTCTGGCAGTCGGAAGTCACAAAACTTAGTGTGGAATCAGTGTGCAACTCTGCCAAAATGATGTCTGCCTCTGGAGTATTCTCTGGGCCCCTCCACAATCTCACCAGTAATGACATGTTAAGCCACTTGTCATCCTTCAACCACTGGCTGTCTGTGTGGTGTCCTGCAAACAATGTGGGCTACATAGAAAACTGGAGCTCATTTTAGGGAAAACCTGGTCTTATTAGATGAGACGGTGTCCATCCCACTTTGGATGGTGCATCTTTTTCATCTAACAATCTGGCATCATTTTCAGCCAAATTTCCAAAACATTGACGACTCAGAGCGCGGTGCAGGAGTGGTTAGCACTGCGGCAGCACAGCAACTCACCCTTGGCCGGGGGATCCTGGGTTCGATCCCAGCCCCTGACCAACAGTGATCTGTGTGGAGTTTGCATGTTCTCCCCGTGTCTGCGTGGGTTTACACTGGGATTTCTCCGGTTTCCTCCCACATGCCAAAAACATGCAAGTTAGGTTAACCCTCAAGCAACCGAGTGGGGTCATTTACGACCCCAGCCATATAATTTAATGTGCCGTCTCTTTATTTTTTATCCAAATTTTCTTTCCTAGCATGAATTTGTCAGTCTACTAATCCTACACACTTTCATAGTTTTTTGCAGGGATCAACCAATTGGTGTGGCGTAGACATCGCAAACTCTTGTGGGGTCATTTATGACCCCGAAGAGAAGCACTGGTTTTTAAACATTGGTTTTATAAATTTTATTCAAATGTTCCACTTCTAATAGTTAGTTAGTTAATCCCTTCACACCTGAAGGTGTATATGGGCGGCGCCTATCTCCGTTTCTCTGACCCTAGGCCACACAGCTACTGTAAGCAGTGAAAGCTACAGCGGGGGGTCAGTCCTCTGGTAGCTCTGTGTGTAACTTTACTTTCCCCATTTCATTATGCGGAGCACCACGCTAGAAGGCAGAAAGCACCATTTTTAT
This sequence comes from Pholidichthys leucotaenia, assembly GCA_020510985.1. Classification (NCBI taxonomy): domain Eukaryota; kingdom Metazoa; phylum Chordata; class Actinopteri; order Cichliformes; family Pholidichthyidae; genus Pholidichthys; species Pholidichthys leucotaenia. Next base: position 53,329,360 of record CM035836.1, read on the forward strand.
ATGGTCTTTGGTATGACCCGGCCGGGATTTGAACCCCTGCCTCCCGGGTGTGGGGCGGATGCTCTACCAACTGAGCCACCACTCCGGTTTCCACTTCTAATCAGTACTTTATATTGTATTGCAGTGAACCATGGCTAACAGACCTAGGATAGCAAGATTTACATTTGTCTGTTTGTCTGGATTTGTCTGTTTGTTTGTCTGTTTGTTAGCAAGAGAACTCAAAAAGTTATGGACGGATTTTCATGAAATTTTCACAGATTGTCAGAAATGGGGTATCCTACAGATGATTAGATTTTGGTGGTGATCCAGATCACCGTCCACAAGAAAACCGCCATTACGCAAAATGCCATAATAGGTATCATGATCATCATCGTAACTACAATAATAGGTATCATCATCATCGTGATGATGATATGACTATGATGATGATGATGATGATGTTCCAAGAGTGAACTGACAAGGACTGTCTAAATAAATGTAATGTTGTTCTTACAGTCTGCGTTTTGGTTATTTCTTGCAATAAAAGTATTATTAGCAAACACATTTTACATTAGATCATTATAAAATACCTGTCTTGAATACAGGGAGTAGTTTTGGTATGATAAACCTCCAACCAGCCATTTATAATAAGGATCCTTGTACAGAGCACAATGGGGTCATACCCCACTTGGTCATTTCAGTCCGCAAAATAGCTTGGTCGCTTGAGGGTTAATTGGCATCAAAACTGGGGATTCTAAATTGTCCTTAGGTATGACTGTAAGAGTGAATGGTTGTCTGTCTCTCTGTGTTGGCCCTGTGATGGACTGGCGATCTGTCCAGGGTGTACCCTGCCTCTCGCCCAAAGATGCTGGGATAGCTCCCAGGCACAAAGTCACCGTACTAAAAGGCCAAACCACCGAATGTGTACAATCCTACAAATATCTTGGGGCGATTATTGATAGTAATTTAAAGTTTGAGGAGAACTGTGAAAGGGTGTGCAAAAAGGGTCAGCAACATTTGCATTGCTTGAGAAAACTTGCACACTTCCAAATTGACCGAACCATAATGACAATGTTTTATCGGGCTTTTATTGAAGCTGTTTTATCTTTTTCTTTAGTGTCATGGTTTGGTCAGATAAAACTGGAACAGAGGAAATCCTTGGATCAGGTAGTTAGATGGTCCAGTCGTTTGCTTGGTGAGTCACAGCTGAGCCTGACATCCCTGTACACCAGACAAGTACAGAGGATGGCTACCTGCATTTTAAATGATGACTCCCACCCTTTGCACTGCAACTTTCAGCTTCTTCCCTCAAGATGGAGGTTTGCTGTCCCAAAAAGTTAAACCCAGCGCTACAAAAACAGCTTTATTCCTGCTGCTGTTAAAGAGCTCAACAAGCTGTAACAATATATTGCACATAATTTAGGTACCTATTTATTAACTCCATTTTATATTTACTTATTTTTGTAGGATGTTACTTGGGTTCTAAATATTTTATTGAGTTTTAGACCTTTGAGTTTTTAACCTCTTTGACTAGTTTTTAACTTTTAATATGACTCTTCTCTCTTACCTCTGGTTTTTCTCTCATCTCTTTGTCTTTTTATACCCTGATTGATGGAGCCTTGAGTATTTTTATCATGTTCATAGTCAATTTCATGTGTGCCTGTGTTTGTGTCTATGTTGAATGTAATTTGTGGCTTGTAAATATGGATGTCACCAGACTGCAAAACAAGTCTACCTACGGGTACAAATAAAGTAACCTGAACTTGAACCTAGGATCCAGCCCCCCCGTGACCCGAACAGGATTAAGCGGAAGAAGATGAATGAATGAATGAACAAATGAATGAATGACTCAAGAGTTTGGACCAGGAAGAAGAGTCGCAGTCTTACACGCCTCTCTGCTGCTCCTCTTCATCCGCCACCCCTCAACTTAGCGCCCATCTCCCCCATCAGAAAATCATTGTCTGCTCCCTCCAAAGTATACAAAAATATAATGTATAAGCATCCCAAAGTGATTAAACAAAAAGTTGGTAAAACACAAATTAAACATGAAGCCTCTAAATTTAATGATTTGGCCTCACTTCCTCCTCATAATTTAAGAATTAAATGCGGTTTGTTATTAGGCCTCTAACTCCCAAGTCTCTGCTAGTCCATGATCTGTTAACCCCTTGCACTCTGGTCAATTTCCCTAAAAACGCCAAAAAATAACGTACCCAAAGTAAGTCAAAAGCTGTTCTTCAACCCCTTGCAGCATCTTCATGGGGTTGGTCTCATTTAAAAGAAAACACTTTTGAGTTTTTTGGCAAAACAGTCATAATCTCTCTAAGTGCTCCTGCCACTGAGTAACAGTCATCTAAACATACTGAACTTGAAGAAAATAAATTTTGCCTGGGTGTTTTTTTTGGATACAAATGCTTGCAAATAACACACAGCTTCAGATACTGGCTGGAAAATGCAACAGAAATGTAGAACCAAGTGTTATCCAGCTGAGGTCAAAATTTTGTAACAATACCACAAAAAATGAATATATTACACAGCTTTTTTCTTAGGTTGCTCCCAGGTGTTTTTGAACTGTGCCAAATGGCACAGTTTGGAAAAACGTCTAACTTTTGAATGATTCAATATAGAAGCTTCATCTTGGGCTCTAATGAAAGGTGAAGGGCTGTGTGTGTGTGTGTGGGGGGGGGTGTTTATTCATTCATGAATGAACAAACAAGCCCCTACACACAAAGAAGCATGCCACATAAAAAATGTGTGGCTTTTTTTTTTTTTTACCAGAAAAAATAACCTACAGTGCACTAAAAATTATACTAAAATATCTGTAATGTAGAAGATAACAACTCCCACCCACCCCCACCCCCTGCAACAGAGGACGGACATCGCCCGGTGCGCCGCGGTCACAGAGCGCTGCGGTCTACTACGCACAGCTGTACTAAAATATCTGCAATAATATCTGCAATCCGCTACAGAAGAGTAGCGGGGGGGAGGGGCGGTTCACGGTCTGGACACAGTTCGTGCGCCGCGTCCGCGGTTCGTGCGCCGCGGTCTACTACGCACGGTTGTAATTTACCGATCGGTCAAAAGTCATTTTTGATTACAATTTTCAGGGATAAAGAATAATTTAGCTTATAACACTTACCTGTCCACAACAGCAGTGCCGCTGGCGAACTTCTCTTCCTCATTGTCAGACGAACATGATGCTGGTCCACTTGTTACGGACTCGTGGTTCTGGTCACGCGACCCGGTCAAACCATAATTCCATTATTGCGGTTTTGCGCTTCCATGATTGCGGTTTTGGCGAACGATTTTTCAAAACAAATAAGAACAGTAGTAAGAAAAAAAGACTGGCGAACACGTGTGTGTCACCCAGCGGCTAAAACAAAACAGATTTTGCAAGGGAGGCACGCTTTCTAACTACTGTGCTTCAATTGGCTCGCTGTATTCGCAGCCGTTGGTAGGCGGGTCCTTCTTGCTAGGTTTGCAGTCATTGGTTCTTCAAGGTTTCAGAAACCCAATTCAAGGCTCTTATTAGTCGAATGAGAGGTCAGTCACATCTTAAACCAATCAAAGCACTCCTTTGGCTTTCTGTTCGCGGCTGTGTCTGTAGTGGAAGAACGGAAATGCAGCTTTTTTTTTTTTTTTCAGTGCCTCCTAGGACAGTGTGTGTCCTAGGACGCCCTCATGCGCCCTAGGACGCAGAGACGTATCCGCCCACGGTACACCGAAGTGCAAGAGGTTAATTGATCATCAAATTGATTTAATATCCCTTGCAGAGACTTGGTTACAACTCCCTCTGGTTATTTAAACTGTCAAAATCCCAGAAGTTCTGGTCATGGAGGAGGAGTAGCAACAATTTACCATTCCAAATTACTAGTTAATGTAAAGCAAAAAACACGTCATCATTCCTTTGAGGGCCTGGTCCTCAGTATTGGGCACTTAAGCAATTTTAGGCTAAGTTTAATAGTTAATTTCCTTCCGCACCATGTTGGTGTATAGGGCGGCGCCTATCTCCCTTTCTCTGACCCTAGGCCACACAGCTATTTTAAGTAGTGAAAGCTACAGTGGGGGGGTCAGTCCTCTGGTAGCTCTGTGCGTAACTTTACTTTCCCCATTCCATTATGCGGAGCACCACGCTAGAAGGCAGAAGTACCATTTTTATATGGTCTTTGGTATGACCCGGCCGGGATTTGAACCCCTGCCTCCCGGGTGTGGGGCGGATGCTCTACCAACTGAGCCACCACTCCGGTAATTTTAGGCTAAACCCAATTTTATTTGCCATAGTTTATCGTCCTCCATCAACCTACTCACAGATTTTATTGGAATTTGCCAAATTCTTAGCTGATTTAGTGCTTATATCAGATAGAATAATTATAGTAGGGGACTTTAATATACATGTAGATGTAGATAGTGATTGCCTTAATTTGGCATTTAATTAAAACATCATAGGACGGCCTATGATGTTCCTATGATGTCTCCCATCATAGGACGTCATGCCTGCCTTGATGTCTTTGTGATGTCATATACAGTGATGGCTGCCTTGATGTCTACATGAAGTCATATAGACCATGACGTCCTATGCCTGCCTTGATGTCTTTATGATGACCACCAGGACTCCCGATGCCATCATATAGACAAGAGGATGATGCCGTCATATACACAATAGCACTGGCTACCTATGATGTACGCACGATGTTCTAAGATGCCTGCCTTGAAAATGGTGATCATGTTACTGCGAAACTTTGATGCAGAGTCTACATCAAAGTTTCTATATGACTCGCGATGCCGTCATATAGAAAACAGGACGATACAATCTGTACAATTGTGCAATCTGTACCATCAGCTGTCCATGCTGTTCTGATATTTACAGCTGTGGACAAAATTGTTGGTACCCCTCTGTTAATGGTGGCAATAAATAAAAAGTCTATGAAAATTAACCAATGAAAATCAGACAATGCTTTTGAATTGTGGTTTAACAGAATTATTTTAAAAAACAAACTCATGAAACAGGCCTGGACAAAAATGATGGTACCCTTAATATTTTGTTGCACAACCTTTTGAGGCAATCACTGCAATCAAACGATTTCTGTGACTGTCAGTGAGACTTCTGCACCTCTCAAGCAGGTATTTTGGCCCACTCCTCATGAGCAAACTGCTCCAGTTGTCTGAGGTTTGAAGGGTGCCTTCTCCAGACGGCATGTTTCAGCTCCTTCCACAGATGTTCAATAGGATTTAGATCAGGGCTCATAGAAGGCCACTTTAGAATAGTCCAATGTTTCGCTCTTAGCCATTCTTGGGTGTTTTTAGCTGTGTGTTTTGGGTCATTATCCTGTTGCAAGACCCATGACCTGTGACTGAGACCAAGCTGTCTGACACTGGGCAGCACATTCCTCTCTAGAATACTCTGATAGTCTTGAGATTTCATTGTACCCTGCACAGATTCAAGACACCCTGTGCCAGATGCAGCAAAGCAGCCCCAGAATATAACAGAACCTCCTCCATGTTTCACAGTAGGGACAGTGTTCTTTTCTTGGTATGCTTCATTTTTGCATCTGTGAACACAGAGCTGATGTGCCTTGCCAAAAAGTTCCAGTTTTGTCTCGTCTGTCCATAGGACATTCTCCCAGAAGCTTTGTGGCTTGTCAACATGCAGTTTGGCAAATTCCAGTCTGGCTTTTTTTGTTTTCAACAGTGGTGTCCTCCTTGGTGGTCTCCCATGAAGTCCACTTTGGCTCAAACAACGACGGATGGTGCGATCTGACACTGATGTACCTTGACCTTGGAGTTCACCATGAATGTGTTGAGAGGTTGTTCTGGGCTCTTTTGTTACTATTCGTATTATCCGTCTCTTCCATTTTTCATCAAACTTCCTCCTGCGGCCACGTCCAACCCACACTATATACTTTGTATCATTCATTAATACTCCCATACATGACATATTGTACTGCAGTATGGGGAAATACATATAAAACAAACATTTATCCAGTCTTTATGCTTCAGAAGAGAGCTATTAGAGTAATAAACAAAGCTGCTTACAGGGAATCAACAAACCCACTTTTTCTTAAATTAAAAGCTCTCAAATTGCAAGATCTGGTTGATTTTAAAACCCCAGTAATAATGTTTAAAGTGAAGAATCTATCACTGCCCGCAAATATCCAAAAGTTGCTCCAAATACCGGGAGCTGTAGCGAAAACGACACGGGTGCCGGGCTGGAGTTTAGGCAGCGTGCAAGAAATATAAGACAGAATAATAAAGAGCGATGGCAAGAACCAAGCAGACCGCCCGTAAAATCTACTGGAGGAAGAAGCCCCCCAGGAGACAGCTAGCCACCAGGGCTGCTCGGAGAGGCGCTCCGGCCACCGGCAGAGTGAAGAGGCCTCGCCGTCACAGGCCCGTGGCTCTGAGAGAGATCCGTCGCTGCCAGAAATCCACGGAGCTGTTCATCCGTAAGCTGCCCGTCCAGCGCCTGGTGAGGGAGATCGCTCAGGACTTCAAGACCGTCCTGCGTTTCCTGAGCTTCACCGTCATGGCTCTGCAGGAGACCAGCGAGGCCCACCTGGTGGTCTCTTCTTCGCTAAGGGGGTCACCATCATGCCCAAAGACTCCTAGCTGGCCCGCCACATCCGCGGAGAGAGAGCTTAGACTTTCTGCTGCACATTCACCAACCAACCATAATGCTCTGCACTGTGTGTCTATATATATACATTTATAGTAATATGGACATATGTTTACTAGATGTTGTTTTTTCTTGCCTTCTGATTGTTGCTCTGAGTGTTGCTATCCCTGTGCTGTTGCAATCCTGGAATTTCCCCATTGTGGGACTAATAAAGGCTTATCTTATCTTATCTTAAATAAGGGATAAACAATATCATTTCGGAGGAACATGTATATTTCAAAAACCTTAAGTGAGAACTACCACCAAGCAACACTGTGTCTCAGTGTAAGGAGTCAGACTGTGGAACGCTTTTAGACCTGAATTAAAATCATGTACAACGCTTGGACAATTTAAACAAAAACTAAAGGAAGAAATACTCCAAACATGTATACAAAACGACATGAAAAATCACATAAGGATTATCATATCCAGTCTGTGTTGTGCTGTTGCTTATTTTTTTTGTCACGTTTTGTCTTAGCTTTGTTCTGATTTGTAATCACTTTTATTTTATTTTTGAATTATTAGATGGAACATGGGTGGGAAAAATAAGCTGCGGCTTCAGCCATCACCCATTTCACATAACTTATGTTTTATTGTATAATCTGAGGAGTTACTGTTTAATTTGACCTTGTCAGATTTTTTTTACCTTGTTATATTATTCTGTTCCTAGATTTCAGACTTTTCTGTCAGTGCTGAAAAAAAAATCTGTCAATGAACAATTTTCACTTAGCAAACTTCAACTCCCTACATGTAGGAGGGATCTTTGGGAAGACAGTGCCATGTGAATCGGGCGACACCCTGGACTTCTCTGCTTAGAATGCTACTGAACCCCAGATAAGGGGTAAACGATGGATGGAATTTTGACCAAAGCATGTCAAAGACATTTCGTTTACACCTCATTGTATTTATTTGTGCAAAGACAGTATAACATGTCCTCTTAAATAAAATGTCTGTAACCTGGTTTCTTGATATGTGACCAAATTGTGGCACAGAAATGGTGGTCTTAGATCATCAGGGAGGTTCAAAGACGAGAAACGTAGCAGCTGTGAGGACAAAGAAATTCTCCAATGAAATTCTGACAGGATAAGAAACAACACTGCTGCAATAGCTGGATTCTACTTGTTAACTTGGGTGGAGCATGAAATGATGCTCTGATCAATGTGACACTGTGCCATTAAAAAAAAATATTAAAACAAGCTCAAACACATCAGAATGAAAAAAAACTTCGAATATCAGTTTGGAATTCCAACAACAATAAAGTCTAAGGGTGATTTCAGACCTAAAGCCCAATTCATAGTTGCAAAAATGTGCTGGTACATGAGAAGTGCAGTGGACGCATTCGTGCCTAAACCGTACGCAGAGGGTTTGCGCTGACCGAGCGCATACAGGCCCCAAAAAGTGACTGCACGTACAAGAACGCAGTGGTCACAGTGAACTGCACATGCGCCAGGACTTCGAAATAAATGTTGTGCATTCTTCTACTGTGAAGTGGCTCTGTTGCTTTGTATTTGTCCGTAGCTTGTGACAGCAGTTGCTACAGGTATGGTTTGGAGCTGGGGAAAATTGTTTCAGTCACTTCATGGTAAATATACACTACCGTTCAAAAGTTTGGGGTCACTTAGAAATTTCCTTATTTTTGAAAGAAAAGCACTGTTTTTTTAATGAAGATAACTAAACTAATCAGAAATACACTCTAATATCTAATATACATTGCTAATGTGGTAAATGACTATTCTAGCTGCAAATGTCTGGTTTTTGGTGCAATATCTACATAGGTGTATAGAGGCCCATTTCCAGCAACTATCACTCCAGTGTTCTAATAGTATAATGTGTTTGCTCATTGCGTCAGAAGGCTAATGGATGATTAGAAAACCCTTGTGCAATCATGTTAGCACAGCTGAAAACAGTTTAGCTGGTTAGAGAAGCTATAAATCTGACCTTCCTTTGAGCAGGTTGAGTATCTGGAAAAAATTATTATTTCAAATACAAATCATTATTTCTAACCTTGTCAATGTCTTGACTATATTTTCTATTCATTTTACAACTCATGGTGGTAAATAAGTGTGACTTTTCATGGAAAACATAAAATAATTGTCTGAGTGACCCCAAACTTTTGAACGGTAGTGTATATGTAAGACATTTAATCCACAGTTTAAAAAAAAAAAAAAAAACCTCCGCCACCAAGCTCTTCTTTTGTATTTCCATTGCAGCTGTTAAAACGTTGAAACTTATTTTCACTGCGTATGTGCGAAACATGGCTGCTGAACAGTAGCTACTGTGGCTCAAAAACAACTGTGAATATTGCCGTGTATGCAAACGCAGTCTACAGAATGCAAACGTTATGCCCTCAGAGGGACTCTGAACAGTCCTTAAACCTTTTGGTCTGGACTTTCAGACATTTCCCTTCGATTCAGACCAAAATTGTAGGTCAAAAAACTCCTCTGAACCACGGTCCCAACAAAATAGAGAGCTTAAGTCACGCCCCCTCTACTTCTTCATAAGGGACCTTAAATTGGACAAAATCTCCACTCAAGTGAATGGCAAGAGAAAAATTATCTTTTCATCCCGATCAAATTTTGCCACGAGTTACACATATGATGTTTGTCAATTTAAAAGATAATTTTCCACGTAAGTAAAGTTATCGGTTGTTGTATAATAAAAGAGTAATATTTCGATTTTGTGAAACCACTTGGTGGACTACATTTCCATGTCTAGGACTGTACACGTCACCAAACACCATTATGGCAGTTCCCCTATCAAAGCTCACCTTCTGTTTCCTGACCTTGAAGCATCTCAAGAGGAGAAAAACAAAACAAATGTATTTTACGAGCTGTAGCTGAATCCAGAGGACTTAGTTACTTCCCCCTGGGCGCCCTTTGAAAACGATGATGTTAAGTAAGGCTGTGTTTGTAGTCTTTCAATTTTTGTATATTCACAACCTTGTACTTTTTAACAGTTAAACAATCTACATCGTTCTCAATTATCTTTTAAATTCACAAATATATGTGTAATTTGTGGCAAAATTCAACTGGGATCAAAAGATAATTTCAATTTTCACTTCAATGGAGATTTTTTTAATCCTAAAATCCTCAACAAATCATCACTGACTGTGGAAACTTCACACTGGATATCAAACAACTTGGATTCTCTGCCTCTCCACTCTCCCACCAGACTTTGGGACCTTGATTTTGAAATGACAAAACTTGTCACCTGATTTAGGGAGGATTGTCACCTGCTAGTGTTTGTCCACTGGGTTTGATAAAGTCCAAAGTCAGCACAGCTGTCTACCAGGAAATTTTAAAGCACTTCATGCTTCCCTCTGCTGACAAGTTTATGGAGATGCTGATTTCATTTTCCAGCAGGACTTGGCACCTGCTCACACTGCCAAAAGTACCAAAACCTGCTTTAATGACCATGGTATCACTGTGCTTGACTGGCCAGCAAACTCTCCTGACCTAAACCCCATAGAGAATCTATGAGTACTGCCAAGAGGAAGATGAGAGACAACAGACCGAGCAACGAAGATGAGCTGAAGGCTGCTATCTAAGCAACCTGGGCTCCCATAACACCTTAGCAGTACCACAGGCTGGTCACCTTCATGCCACGCCACATTGATGTAGTAATTCATGCAAAAGGAGCCCAGACCAAGTATTGAGTGTGTACATGGACACAGTATGATAGCGATACTCCAGTAAACTGATTTGTACACCCAGAATTCAGTAAAGTGGGGAGTAGTGGACCCTATTGTGTTTTACCTGTTTCATTCTCACAGAAAGTCTTTGAGGTCAGAGAGTCGTTATCACTGGTACTGTGACTTATTTTCAGTCGTCTTTTCTTTGGTTTTCGTTCTTCTTCTTCTTCTTTGATTGATTTTGAATCTACATGCCGGTTTCCTTCCTCATCTTGGATAGCAGTTGGAGTAGAGTTGTGAGAGAGAACCTGCTCACTGTTTGATTCTGCTTCACTCTGCCCGTTTTCCTCACAAATAGGAGTCACCACGAAGGTTTCCGCCTTCAACTTGACTACCGGCTGTTCTCCCTCCAGGCTGATGAAGAGCTCCTCCTCTTCCTCTTTAACCCGTGGAGGTTTTGGCTCCTGCTGCTCCTTCATCTGTCGAGGTTCTAGCTCCTGCTGTTCCAGAATGGAGATCCTCTCCTGGTTCCAGAGCTGCTGGTCAACCAGAACCTCCTCCTTACAGTCAGGTTGTTGTGGGAAGACTGGAGGTATGAAGAGAAAAAAAAAAGTAAGAGTTTCACAATGATACCAGGAGTAATTTGTATTTGTTTATTTTAGTGTAATTTCAAACTTGTGTCCTTGTAATTCTTTTCTTGTAAAATTCTAATTCTGAGTTTTGTATCAAACTCATGGGAAGTCACTTCTAGTAGTTAACATATTTTTCAATCCAGAAACTGAAAAAAAAAAAAAAAAAAAGGATTCAGATCTTTCTAGAGCCTCATTCAGACCATTATAGTTTCACATACCTATTCTGTGTATCTTTATCTGGGGGCACAAGCAGATATTCAGCAGTCTCCTGACGGTCAATCGCTTCCTTGTACTGCTCAATGATTTGTTCAAACTCTTGTTATTCCATCAGCAGCCAGTCACTCTCTGGCCAACCTTCTCAGACAGTGAACTAAAAACATCTTTACAGATTGATTACGTCCCTCGAATGTAGTGATGTGGCTGCTGATGGTCAGATCTAGAAGAATGAGGCTAGTTCAGTTCCTATGAAGGCCACATAAAAGTCCTCTCAGACTCAGAACTTCCATGTCAGTGCTTTATCCTCCAGCACTCAGCATAAACCAACAAGGGCAGGTCTGCATAGAGTTACATCAGCTTTTCCTTCACGGGGAGCAGAACAGGAGCCAAACCACTGACACCAACCAGCAAAATGTCCTCACCAACCAGCTCCTGCAACACTCCAAGAGATGCATTCTTCATTATGTTTCACCTGGCAAGTATAACAGACCATCTCCTTTATGCTTCCTTTTGCTTGAACTGTGACAGTTTCTTTACTCATCTGTCCTTACTTAGCCTTCCGCTGCCAGGAACTCATGTCTGTATCCAACATCTTCAAGTTTCTGTTTACAGTGTCTTTAAATCTGAGCCTTGGTCTACCCTGACTGCGTTTGCCCTCGCATAACTGTGAGTAGAGTAACTGCCGAGGGAGGCGCTGATGGTCCATCCTCTCAACATGTCCGAGCCATCTCAGGTTCATCTGTATTAGCTTGTCCTCCACTGATGGTAGACCAGCTCGTTTCAACACTTGGTTAAATGCACCTAAATACTTTCAATATTGTGAATTCAATTCAAAAATTTCAAACTTTCTCATAGGGGTGTTCGACATGACGAAATATATCAGATGAGATAAAAAATGTTGTTTGATTTATATCAAGATTTAAAATACACATCCCACAAGAGAATCGTTGTCTGCTCCCTCCAAAGTAAATAAAAATATCATGCATAAGCATCCCAAAATGATAAAGCAAAACATTGGTAAAACTCAAATTAAACATAAAGCCTCTAAATTGAATGATTTGGCCTCTGTTCCTCCTCATAATTTAAAAATTAAATGTGGTTTACTAAATATTAGGTCTCTAACTCCCAAGTCTCTGTTAGTCCATGATCTGTTAATTGATCATCAGATTGATTTAATTTCCCTTACAGAGACTTGGTTAGGGCAAGAGGATTATGTTGGTTTAAATGAATCAACTCCCTCTGGTTATTTAAACTGTCAAAATCCCAGAAGTTCTGGTCGTGGAGGAGGAGTAGCAACAATTTACCATTCCAAATTACTAGTTAATGTAAAGCAAAAAACATGTTATAATTCCTTTGAGGGCCTGGTCCTCAGTATTGGGCACTTTAGCAATATTAGGTTAAACCCAATTTTATTTGCCATAGTTTATCGTCCCCCATCAACCTACTCAGAATTTTTATCCAAATTTGCTGATTTCTTAGCTGATTTAGTGCTGAAATCTGATAGAATAATTATAGTAGGGGACTTTAATATACATGTGGATGTAGATAGTGACTGCCTTAATGTGGCATTTAATTCAATATTAGACTCGATTGGGTTTTCTCAGAAAGTAGGAAATTCTACTCACTACCTCCACCATACATTGGACCTTGTTCTGACATATGGCATAGAAATAGAAAATCTTGTAGTGTCTCCTCATAACCCTGTACTGTCAGACCATTGTCTGTTAACCTTTGATTTTACCACTTCTGACTATTTGGCTCCTAAAGAAAAATATTATTACAGTAGATGCCTCTCAGATGATGCTGTTTCCAAATTTATGCAGATTGTTTCCTCTATGCCATGTGTCAACACAACGGAAATAAGCTATAGACAGCTTGCTCCTTCTGTAATTGATAACATGGTGGATAGTGTTTCAGCTTCTCTGCATCAGGCTCTAGACTTGGTGGCCCCCTTAAAAAAGAAAAAGTCTAATCAGAGATTTCTAACTCCTTGGTTCAACACAGAAACTCGTAGCTTAAAACAGAAGACTCGTCAATTAGAAAGAAAATGGCGCTCTACTAATTTAGATGAAATCTATTTAGCTTGGAGAAATCATCTTTTAATTTATAAAAAATCTCTTAGAAAAGCTAGAACAAGTTATTACTCTGCATTAATAGAAGAGAACAAGAATAATCCCAGGTTTCTTTTCAGTACTGTAGCCAGGTTGACAAAGAGTCAGGACTCTGTCAATCCTAGCATTCCCTTAGAGCTAGCCGATCCTTCACATCCTGGTCACGTGCTGTTTGCCCCCCTCCCCTCAGGTAGAAGGCTTCGGTAGTAGTAGTAGTAGATTAGTTTATTTGACAGGTCCATTCGGACTAAAACCTCCCGGCACATGAACAGCTTTTTCCCCTCTGCCATCAGACTGCTGAACACTAAGTGACTTTTGACTCTCGTGCACTATGTACAGCAGCTCAACCAGACTCATGTCATTCATCACTGTTTTTCTGTTGCATTATTGACTGCACTATGTGGTACTTCACATTATCTGCTACATGCTAATTTTTTAAACTGCCTTGACTAGTACTACTCATTATTACTAGTATTATTATTATTATTATTATTACTTATTATTACTTATTTTTCTACACTTATTGCACGTTTCTAGTCCTTTAGTTTTTTAGTTTATCCCTTTTTCTCATTATGTTTTTAATGTTGCAGCATGGCACCGAGACAAATTCCTAGTTTGTGTATCACATGAACAATGGCAATAAACCTGATTCTGATTCTGATTCTGATTCTGAGCTTACTAGTCAGGACTTTATGAACTTTTTCAATAATAAAATTTTATCCATCAGAGATAAAATCAATCAGATTCTTCCCACAGTTAACTTAAATACTGTAACTACTACAACTCCTTCTTTTGATGTCTGTCTTGATGAGTTTACTCCAATCGACCTTTGTGAGTTAGACAAAATAGTTTCCTCATCCAAACCTTCAACTTGTCTTTTAGACCCTATTCCTACTAGGTTATTTAAAGAAGTCTTCCCACTTATTGGTAGCTTTATTCTTCATATAATCAATTCTTCATTAACTTTAGGCCATGTACCGCAGGCTTTTAAAACAGCTGTAATTAAACCCTTACTCAAAAAGCCAACGCTAGATCCAGGAGCTTTAGCTAACTATAGACCAATCTCTAATCTCCCTTTCATTTCAAAAATCTTAGAAAGAGTTGTTGCTACGCAATTATTCGACCACCTGCAGGGAAATGGTTTACTTGAAGAGTTTCAATCTGGGTTTAGAATCCATCATAGTACTGAAACAGCCTTAGCGAAGGTCACTAACGACCTCCTCATTGCATCTGATAATGGACTAGTTTCTGTACTTGTCCTTTTAGACCTTAGTGCAGCTTTTGATACTATCGATCATAATATTCTACTTGATAGATTAGAACACTATGTTGGACTTAATGGAACTTCGTTGCAGTGGTTTAGATCTTATTTATCTGATAGGTTCCAGTTTGTTCATGTAAATAATGAGTTTTCTTTCAACTCAAAGCTTAGTCATGGAGTTCCACAGGGATCTGTGCTAGGCCCTACTCTTTTTAGTTTATATATGCTTCCGTTAGGCAACATTATTAGAAAGCACTGTATACATTTTCATTGTTATGCAGATGACACACAATTATACCTGTCAATGAAGCCAGATGATAGTAATCAATTAGCCAAGTTAGAAGCCTGTCTTAAGGAAATCAAAGCTTGGATGACTTGTAATTTCCTGCTATTGAATTCAGATAAGACTGAAGTCATTCTTGTTGGTCCAAAAAACCTTAGAAATTCCTTTCCAAATCAAACTTTCAGTTTGGATGCAGTTACTCTTTCTCTTAATAGCTCTGTGAGGAACCTTGGAGTTATTTTTGATCAGGATTTGTCCTTCAATTCACATATTAAATTTGTTTCTAAGACTGCCTTCTATCATTTGCGTAATATTGCCAAGATTAGGAGCATCTTGTCTCAGAGTGATGCTGAGAAACTGATCCACGCTTTTGTTAGCTCGAGATTAGATTATTGTAATTCTTTATTATCAGGTTGTCCTAAAACATCTTTAAAAAGTCTTCAGCTGATCCAAAATGCTGCAGCAAGAGTTTTAACAGGTACTAGAAAGAGAGATCATATCTCTCCGGTTCTGGCCTCCCTTCATTGGCTTCCCATAGAGTTTAGAATTAAGTTTAAAATCCTTCTTCTCACTTACAAAGCTCTAAACAATCAGGCTCCTTTTTATTTAAAAGATCTGATACTGACTTCCGGTCTGGACGCCATGGCGACTGCAGCTTAACACTGAAGTTCTCAGACCCAATCCAGGATAACACCTTGAAAATCAAACTTAACGGATTTTTGGAGGAGTGAAAATCAAAAGACAAAATCATCATGTCTAAAGGAAAACAGAAGAAACTGAAATTCTCCAGGCCAGGACACGTATCGGCCGGAGAATCCGAACTGGAAGATCTCCGTTCAGAAGACGAGGAACTGGTGATAGCTAACAAAATGGTTAGCCTGAAATCACTATTTGAGGAGCTACGACGATTTCGCCGAGATGTTACGGCCGAATTTCGGGAATTCAGAGAAGAATTGAAAAGGACAAACAGCAGAGTGGACCAGGCCGAGAACCGAATCTTGGAAACAGAGGATCGAATAAAAGTGCTCGAAGATTCTGTGCTAGACCTACGCAAAAGACAAGCAGCTATAGAGGCTAAGCTAACCGACCAAGAAGGAAAACAAAGAAGAGACAACATAAGAATTCATGGTCTGATAGAAGGAACCGAAAATGGTTTTAACTCAATGGCAGAATGCGTGGAATCCTTACTAAGAGAGAAATTGGATATTCCACAAACCACCGACTTGAAGATAGAAAAGGCACATCGTTCATTAGCCGCTAGGCCGGCGGCGGAAGCGCCCCCACGTTCGGTGTTGGTAAGATTTTCCAATTTCAAAATAAAACAAGAGGTTGTAAGACTGGCCTGGCAGAAAAAAGGATTTATGCACCAGGAGAGAAAAGTCTACGTGGAACACGATTACGCCCCGGAGGTCCTTAAAAAGCGCAGGGAATACAATGACGCGAAAAAGGTGTTAAGAGAGAAGAAATTGCGCTTTCAGACACCATTTCCTGCGAAGTTAAGGGTCTTCTACGGCGATGAAACGTGTCTCTATAATTCGGCGGAAGAAGCAACAGCTGACATGGCGAAAAGAGGCCTCCCGGTAACGGTATTTAAACCCGCAGCAGACCCGAGTGAGAAGATCAAAGCGCAAACATGGACAACACAAAGACCTTCAAAATCCACGGACCAGCAGTACTTCCGGTCTGGACGCCATGGCGACTGCAGCTTAACACTGAAGTTCTCAGACCCAATCTAGGATAACACCTTGAAAATCAAACTTAACGGATTTTTGGAGGAGTGAAAATCAAAAGACAAAATCATCATGTCTAAAGGAAAACAGAAGAAACTGAAATTCTCCAGGCCAGGACACGTATCGGCCGGAGAATCCGAACTGGAAGATCTCCGTTCAGAAGACGAGGAACTGGTGATAGCTAACAAAAGGGTTAGCCTGAAATCACTATTTGAGGAGCTACGACGATTTCGCCGAGATGTTACGGCCGAATTTCGGGAATTCAGAGAAGAATTGAAAAGGACAAACAGCAGAGTGGACCAGGCCGAGAACCGAATCTTGGAAACAGAGGATCGAATAAAAGTGCTCGAAGATTCTGTGCTAGACCTACGCAAAAGACAAGCAGCTATAGAGGCTAAGCTAACCGACCAAGAAGGAAAACAAAGAAGAGACAACATAAGAATTCATGGTCTGATAGAAGGAACCGAAAATGGTTTTAACTCAATGGCAGAATGCGTGGAATCCTTACTAAGAGAGAAATTGGATATTCCACAAACCACCGACTTGAAGATAGAAAAGGCACATCGTTCATTAGCCGCTAGGCCGGCGGCGGAAGCGCCCCCACGTTCGGTGTTGGTAAGATTTTCCAATTTCAAAATAAAACAAGAGGTTGTAAGACTGGCCTGGCAGAAAAAAGGATTTATGCACCAGGAGAGAAAAGTCTACGTGGAACACGATTACGCCCCGGAGGTCCTTAAAAAGCGCAGGGAATACAATGACGCGAAAAAGGTGTTAAGAGAGAAGAAATTGCGCTTTCAGACACCATTTCCTGCGAAGTTAAGGGTCTTCTACGGCGATGAAATGTGTCTCTATAATTCGGCGGAAGAAGCAACAGCTGACATGGCGAAAAGAGGCCTCCCGGTAACGCTATTTAAACCCCCAGCAGACCCGAGTGAGAAGATCAAAACGCAAACATGGACAACACAAAGACCTTCAAAATCCACGGACCAGCAGCGGGAAACCCAGCACCAGAGCGTCGCGGATAAACTATCCGTTTTCAGGTTGGAATAGCGACCTTTTTTTTTTTTTTTCTCTTGAATCAATCCGCACATCCAACCCCCCTCATACAAGGTAACAAACATTAAAGGAGATGCATATTCAGCATGTGGTAAAACATTTCATGGAACAATCATATTATTTGAAACAAATAAGTCTTTGTAATAAAAAAAAAAACTTGTTAAAATAGAAATGTGACAATAATCCACATGTTCTCCTCATACTAACAAATACTGTTTTTGCGTGAATGTTTGATGTGATGGGGGTGGGAGGGTGCACACAATTTCACAGGGTTTAGGCATAAAAGGAAAAAAAAAAAAAAAAAATCATTACAAGTTTGGATTGGGTTCTGAAACTCACGTTAAAAGCATGGGACTACTTTCAGTGGTAAGAGAGGGCCCTCAACACGTAACAGAGTTTGAGGAATTTCCCTCAGAGCCTTCACTCCATCAAGGCTCTTACAGGGTCTTTAAAAAGACCTCAGCTCAGGAAGTTCTTATGACAGCTTTTTGTTTTAAAGTTTTTTACACTATGTTCTTAATGTTTTTCTTGTTTTTAATGTTCTTTCAGTTTCTGAGTAGCATAAAAGAGGGCCACCACACAGTTATACTAAACAAAACAACACAATGGAGAAACAGGGTGTAACCAAAATAATTTCATATAATGTAAAAGGAATCCTGAATCCAGTTAAAAGATCCAAGATTCTAGGCAAAATGAAAAAAGACAAAGCAGGAATAATACTTTTACAAGAAACCCACCTAACAGACGTGGAACACAATAAACTCAGTAGACAAGGGTTTAAAATGATCTCTTCATCTTCATATAAATCAGGGAGGAGGAGGGGAGTAGCGACATTGATATCAACCAAAATTACATTTGAAAAAAAATCAGAACACAAAGATAAAGAAGGGAGATACAGTTTGGTAACTGGGCGGCTAGAGGGAGAAGATATCACCCTGCTGAATGTGTATGCTCCCCCAGGGGCTAACTGGAAATTTTATAAAAATGTATTCGACCTAATGATAACTAAAGCTCAAGGTTTAGTGATATGTGGTGGGGACTTCAATCTTAGACTGAATCCATACTGGGATGCTTCTGGTAATTCCCCACATCAAAATAACACCCAAAACAGGAAGACTCGGATGCTACTAAAAGAATTGGGAATCTGTGACGTGTGGAGGGAACTCAACCCCAGTGTAAAAGAATATACATTTTACTCAACTCCACATTCATCTTACTCAAGGATTGACTATTTTTTTATGTTTAATAGAGACATTGGAAGAGTAAAAACATGTAAAATAGGACTGATGGATCTCTCCGACCACAGTCCGATCTACATGGACTTAAATATCCAAAAATACACAAATAATACATTTTCTTGGAGGTTAAATTCAAATGTCCTGAAAGGACCATTGAAAGATGAATTGGAATCAGATATTCTCAGATATTTGGAAGATAACGATAATGGAGAAGTATCCCCTTTAATACTGTGGGATGCATGTAAAGCTGTAATAAGAGGAAAGATTATTGCAAAACTGGCAACCCAAAAGAAACTAAGACAAGAAAAACTATCCACATTAGAGTCAGAACTTAGGAACCTAGAAAAAGAACACAAAGGCAACACTCATTCTACTGACTCGCTCAAGATTAAGGAAATTAAAAACCAAATAAATGAGATCTACACAATAGAAATCCAGAAGAAACTTACATTTCTGAAACAAAAATACTATGAAGCAGGCAGTAAATCGGCAAAATTGCTAGCCTATAAATTGAGGAAACATCAAACAGAAAGAGCAATCTACAAAATCAGAGACCCAGTATCAAAGGAAATAAAATTCAGAATTCAGGATATTCTTAAAAACTTCGAGAATTACTATAAGAACTTATACTCCCACAAAAAACATAAAAACGCATCCGAGGCATTCCTAAACACATTAAACCTTCCCCAACTTACGGAGTCACAAAATAAAACACTACTGTCAGAAATACATCCTAAAGAATTGGAAAAAGCAATTATGAAACTTAAAGCTAACAAATCCCCAGAATCAGAATCAGAATCAGAATCAGGTTTATTGCCATTGTTCATGTAGTACACAAACTAGGAATTTGTCTCGGTGCAATGCTGCAACATTAAACATGATAAGATAAGAGAAATAAACTATACATGTAATAAAGTGTAGGATAAGATTAAGTGATACTGGTCAACAGTTAAAATATATATTAGCCAGCAGCAGATACTGTGGAGAACTATATAGTGCAGTCGGTAATGCAGGAAGAAAACAGTGATGATTGACATGAGTCTGGTTGAGCTGCTGTACATGGTGCACGAGAGTCAATAAGTCACTTAGTGTTCAGCAGTCTAATGGCAGAGGGGAAGAAGCTGTTCATGTGACGGGAGGTTTTAGTCTGGATGGACCGAAGTCTTCTACCAGAGGGGAGGGGGGCAAACAGTACGTGACCAGGGTGTGAGGGATCGGCTATGATCCGGCCAGCACGCCTCCGGGTCCTGGAGATGTACAGATCCTGGAGAGATGGGAGCTTGCAGCCGATCACCTTCTCAGCAGTGCGCACGACGCGCTGCAGCCTTAGTCTGTCCCTGGCAGTGGCTCCTGTGTACCACACGGTTATGGAGGTGGTGAGGATGGACTCGATGATGGCTGTGTAGAACTGCACTAACATCTTGGTGGGTAGCTTGAGCTTCCTCAGCTGCCGCAGGAAGAACATCCTCTGCTGGGCTTTTTTGATGAGTGAGCTGATGGTCAGCTCCCATTTGAGGTCCCTGGTGATGGTAGTGCCTAGGAAGCGGAAGGAATCAGCAGTGGTGATGGGAGAGCCTGAGAGGGTGAGGGGGGGCAGAGGAGTAGTGACTTTCCTGAAGTCTACAATCATCTCCACTGTCTTCAGAGCGTTCAGCTGCAGGTTGTTATTGCTGCACCAGGACGCCAGCTGGGCCACCTCTCTCCTGTAGGCGGACTCGTCGCCGTTGGAGATGAGCCCGATGAGGGTGGTGTCGTCCGCAAACTTGATCAACTTGACAGACTGGTGGCTGGAGGTGCAGGAGTTGGTGTAAAGGGAGAAGAGTAGGGGGGAAAGTACACAGCCCTGGGGTGATCCGGTGCTGATGCTAGTATAGTCTGAGACAGTCTTTCCCAGCCGCACATGCTGCCTCCGGTCCGTCAGGAAGTCAATGATCCACCTGCAGAGGGAGTCAGGCACGTTGAGTAGGGACAGCTTGTCCCGGAGCAGAGCGGGGCGGATGGTGTTGAATGCGGAGCTGAAGTCCACAAACAGGATCCTGGCGTAGGTTCCCGGGGAGTCCAGGTGCTGCAGGATGGAGTGGAGGGCCAGGTTGACTGCATCGTCTACAGACCTGTTGGCTCGATAGGCAAACTGCAGCGGGTCCAGGAGAGGGGTGGTGATGGACTTGAGGTGGGACAGGACCAGGCGCTCAAAGGACTTCATGACTACAGAGGTGAGCGCTACAGGTCTGTAGTCATTAAGTCCAGTGATCCGTGGCTTCTTGGGGACAGGGATGATGGTGGAGGATTTGAGGCAGGACGGCACGTGGCATAACTTAAGGGAGGTGTTAAAAATGTCTGTGAATACAGGAGCCAGCTGTTTCGCACAGAGTCTCAGGGTGGAGGGAGACACGCCGTCTGGGCCGGGGGCCTTGCGCGGGTTCAGTCTGGAGAACTGTTTGAGCACATCCTGCTCACTGATGATAAGGGGAGGGGGGGAGGAGGGGGGGTGTGCCTTAAATGAAGTAGGGAATGTGGAGGCTGTGGAGCTGGAGGGAGGGGGGGAGTTGGACACAGATGACGAGGTGTCAAAACGGGCATAGTGTTGGGACAGTCTTTGACAAAGGGCTTTGTCATCCTGACCTTTAGGAGCCTTAGGTTGATAGTTGGTGATTTGCCTCAGTCCTCTCCACACGGAAGCCGAATCATTAGCAGTGAACTGCTGCTGGAGTCTCTCTGAGTATAGAGATTTAGCCCTCTTCAGCTCTCTGTTAAACCGGTATTTAACCTCCCTGTAGCAGTCCCTGTCTCCACTTTTCAGCGCTGCTTCCTTCTCCTTCCTGATCTGTCTGAGCTTAGCTGTGAACCAGGGTTTGTCATTAGAGTAACTCACCCTGGTGCGTGATGGAAGAATGTTCTCTTCACAAAAGTGGATATATGAGTTCACAGTGTCCGTGTACTCATCCAGATCATGCGTGGCTCCTTTAAGCATGCCCCAGTCAGATATTTCCATGCACGTTTCCAGCTTCTCCTCAGCATCACTGGTCCGTATCTTCGTAGTGCTCACAACAGGTTTAGTGAGCTTCAATCTCTGTCTGTATGTGGGAATGAGGTGAACCATCACGTGATCAGATAATCCCAGCGCAGCTCGAGGGACAGCGCGATATGCGTCTTTCACTGTGGTGTAACAGTGATCCAGTGTGTTTAATCCTCTGGTGGGGCATTTAATAAACTGTTTGTAGCGGGGGAGATCGTGGCTCAGATTGCACTGATGACCAGGAGCTGATGGCTATACAGCAGAGTGGTACAAAACCTTTAAACAGCAACTATCTCCTCTCCTCCTGAAAACATTTAATTATGTCCTCCATACAGGGGAAATCCCCCCCTCCTGGAGAGAAGGGGTCATTGCAGTTATACCTAAACCTGAAAAGGATAAACTAGAGTGCTCCAACTACAGACCAATCAGTGTACTAAATCAGGACTATAAGCTTTTTACCATTATCCTTGCCAAAAGGTTAGAAAATATACTGACAGACCTAATTCATTTAGACCAAACAGGTTTTATAAGACAAAGACAGACACAAGACAACATTCGACGCACTTTACACATAATTCATCATATAAAAAAATATAACTTAAATGCAGTCATATTGGGATTAGATGCTGAAAAAGCATTCGATTCGGTTGACTGGTCTTTTCTATGTAGAATCTTATCCAGTTTCAATTTTCATAACAACTTCATTAGAACTATACAGGCATTATATAAAAAACCAACAGCTAAAATAAGGATTAACGGTAATTTATCATCATCTTTTGAACTGGAAAGAGGATGTCGTCAGGGCTGCCCCCTGTCTCCACTGCTCTTTGCAATCTTCATAGAACCTCTGAGCCAATGGATAAGACAAAACCAAAAAATTCAAGGTATTACACTTGGTCAGAAGGAACATAAAATAGCACTCTTTGCTGATGACATTTTAATATACCTAGGGCAGCCGGACACTTCTTTACCAGAACTAACCTCAGTTTTTTCAGAGTATGGAGATTTATCGGGGTACAAATTAAATATGCATAAAACCCAAGTTTTAACATTCAACTATGACCCAAATCATTATTCACTAAGCAAACTCAAAACTAACTGGGAGTCGGAATCTATGAAATATCTGGGGGTCAATATCCCGAAACAACTCAACAAAATTATATCACTAAACTATGATCCACTGGTGACAAAAATAAAATCTGACCTAGCAAGATGGAATATGATACCATTCTTGGGTACTGCACAAAGAATTGAAGCAGTCAAAATGAATATACTTCCACGTCTTCTATACCTTTTCCAAACAATACCGGTAGAACCTCCCAAAAAAAACATGGCAGGAGCTGGACAGAAGGATCTCAAGATTCATATGGCAGGGCAAGAGACCTAGAATCAGATATAGAACCCTACAGCTAAACAAAGACAAAGGTGGGCTCGCGCTGCCAAATATCAGGGACTACTTTAAAGCCGCACAAATTAAAACTTTAGTAGAGATATGTAACCCAGTCTACACTGCACAATGGAAGGAGATCGAATGCCAAATAACAAGTGACATCCCCCTACAGGCGATAATAGGGAACAATGTCTTACCTAAGCTTTTGAATAACACTAACCCGTGGATAGAGACCCCGCTAAAAATTTGGTTTAAGATAGAGAGAATCAAACTAAAGAGCCCTATCGACTTCTGCAATGGATCGCCTATGATCAGGACTTTACTCCTAATAAAACAGACACCAGATTTAAAAAGTGGAAGGAGAAAGGGCTGATAAAATATTACGATTTTTTTAAAGGGCAAATCTTAAGAAGTTTTGAAGATTTGAAAAAACAAGGCCTAATAAATCAAGACCTTTACAGGTTCTTCCAGCTTAGACACCACATAAACAATATACTTAAAAAGGAGGTTTTGGAAAGGGCCCAGTCAGGTGTTCTGAAGGTCTTCTTAATGGCATATAAAGGGATCCCAGGGATCAGATACATTTCTAAAATATACCAAGGTCTTCAAGACTTAAAAGGAGACAACACATCTTATATAAAAGAGAGATGGGAAAAAGAGGGGAATTTCACTTTACAAATGGAAATATGGGAAAAGCTAAATAAACAGCAATGGAAAAGTACCTCATCCCTGCAGTGGAGAGAATTTGGATGGAAAAACTTGGCAAGATTTTTCAGAACACCTGCACAAAACAAATTTACCCATAAGGGATTGAACTGTTGGCGCTTGTGTGGTGAAAAGACTGCAAATCATTTTCATGTGTTTTGGTCATGCCCAGTTATCCACCAATATTGGACCAAGGTACAGACAATATTGGGGAAAATATTCAAAATTACAGTTCCCTTTTCTTTTGTAACTTTGTATTTGGGTTTACGACCGGACTCACTGGAAAGATGAGGAGAAAAATACTTATTCAATGTTTTAATATTGGCAAGCAAAAAAGCTCTAACTAAAAAATGGATGTTGAAGGACTGTCCTACACCTGAAGATTGGACTAACGTGATCCAAGACATTTACTCGATGGAAAAGTTGACATTCGCACTGAGACAGGACATGGATGTGTTCATGAACTTTTGGCAACCCTGGACCGCATATGTGTCTTCCATTAGATCTAATCTTTGACAAATACCATTTCAATAATGGTTCCGCTCTTTGTTCCAAGGCTACTCAGATGCTCTTTTATCTTTATTTACTTACTTTTTCTTTTTGTTTGTTTTTTACTGGTTTGTTTGTTTTTTTTTGTTATTTGTTTCTTGTTTTTTTTCTCTTTAATTTCACTTTTTCTTTCACTTTAAAAAAAAAAAAAAAAGGGGTGTTGTAAGAATTAATCTTCCAATGTTGTCAGATATCAGAAAATAAGGGAACATGTGATGAAAATGTAAACACTGCATTGCTGTAACGACCTGTATACCCTTTACAAAAACTTAAATAAAAAAAAAAAAAAAATCTGATACTACCGTATTATCCTAACAGAGCACTACGCTCCCAAAATGCAGGACTACTTGTAATACCTAGAATCTCCAAAAGTACAATGGGAGGCAGAGCCTTCAGTTATCAAGCTCCTCTCCTGTGGAATCAGCTGCCAATCTGGATTCGGGAGTCAGACTCGATCTCTGTTTTTAAGATTAGGGTTAAAACCTACCTTTTTGATATAGCCTACAATTAGGGAGGGATCATGTGTTTCTGAACCCTCCCTTAGTTATGCTGCTAATAGGTTTAGTCAGCCGGGGGACCTCCAGTAATGCACTGGGCCTCACTCCTTTCCTCACTCTCTATGAAATATTTTTTTTTGCTGGTCATTAACATTTGTTTGTTCTCTCCCATAGATTGAGTCCCCATCGTGCTGTTTGCTCTCTACATGTCTGTTCTTTTCATCTTCTCTGCCCCCTCACCCCCCAGCCAGTCGCAGCAGATGACTGCCCCTCCCTGAGCCTGGTTCTGCTGGAGGTTTCTTCCTGTTAAAAGGGAGTTTTTCCTCTCCACCGTCGCCAAGTGCTTGCTCACAGGGGATCACCTGATTGCTGGGGTCTTTCTGCAACTGTGGGGGTTCCCCCCTACAGTTGATAGTGCTATGAGATGACTGTTGTTGTGAAATGGCGCTATATAAATAAAGTTGAATTGAATTGAATTGAATTGAATTTCTTCAGCAAAAATCCTCATACATTACTTGTCAGTAACCCGCCTCACCCCAGCAGTGTGTGTAGCAGAACAGTTGTCAATGGATCGCTAGCTTTCATTCCGGTGGTTAGCACAGCAGCTAACTCTAAACTCATGGTTTCGTCAAGTAGCTGCTACTTCTAGTTCACAGGGATGTGGGACCATTTCCCACCATGCTGCATCAGAGAGGATAGTCCGCTAACCCTGTTTTAATTGGAGGTAAGTAACGCTAACGCCATCTCACTCGTATCATTGTCAAACAGTAAATGCTGTTGATGATGATGCTAAATTGTCATTTAAAGGAAATATTTTTTATTTTCTTTGCTTTAAATTCCTGCTGAATTTCTGAGTTTTGTCTGAAAAATTAGATTAAGGCTGCGAAAGTGCATGATAGCGCCACACACATTCAAAATATGTAATGAATAAATTAAAACGTGTTGGAGAAAACTGGCTCTTGGAACTTACTTGATTTCTCATCATTTTAATTAGTCCAGCAGCGATAATGAATAAAGTTGAAATCATCACTTGTATTTTATTACATGACCATTTGTGCCTTTGATTTTCAGATGATAGCCCAAATACAATTTTATAAAAACAGAGGAAAACTTTGCATAAAATTAACGATAGATAATTTGTATAATTTATTTTTTCCGTATGTAATTTAAAATTTTAAAAAATGGTCTTTAACCTTTTGCACTCCGTTGTACTGCGGGCGGGCAAGTCTCTGCGTCCCAGAGCACACGAGGGCGCTCTCGTGCGCTCTAGGACGCACGAGGGCGCTGCCTCCAAGCGCGCACTGAAAAAAAAAAAAAGTTCTTCCACTACAGCAGGGGTTCCCAACCTTTTTTGGGTCGTGACCCCATTTTGACATCACAAATATCTCGCGACCCCAGAGACATTTTTTTTGCTATAATTATTTTTTGATCATGTTTGTTATACTGTCTTACAAATACAGAGTAGCCAGATTAGTGCACAAAGTGTCATTTTATTTTCTCTGATCAGGATGTACAGTTAGTGCAACTTGTATTTAAAAGGCTTAAAATTAATACTGAGCAAACAGTTTCTCAAACAATAAATTGTGGGGGGGGGAAAGCTGCAGCATCTTAAACTGGCCACAGTGAACATTTGAAAAGATGGACAGTATCATAGTGCTTCAGTTTCAGCTTCAGTCATGTCTTTTATATATTATTATCCTCTCAACTCACCACATTTAATGGGATGGCTGAGCCTGCACACCTCGCTGCAGCTTTGCAAAGTTGGGTGCTGTAGTAGACACAGCGCATCTCATCTCTGACGTAACATCCAGTCGGGAACGGTACTTTGACTTCATACACACAAGGCCACTGAATCCAGCTTCACACAA
Organism: Pholidichthys leucotaenia; assembly: GCA_020510985.1. Taxonomy (NCBI): domain Eukaryota; kingdom Metazoa; phylum Chordata; class Actinopteri; order Cichliformes; family Pholidichthyidae; genus Pholidichthys; species Pholidichthys leucotaenia. Next base: position 53,356,171 of record CM035836.1, read on the forward strand.
ATATGTGCTTCCAAAAGGAACCAACATTTTTAAAGCACACAGTGAGATCTCTGGGTACTCATCTCTTGCTCCAAACCAGAATTCGTCCACGGCCACTCGCGAATGTATTCCCTGATGCGTTTTGTCACATGACAGTTCAATCAGCTGTTCAACAGCGGTGGCAGGCAGGTCCACTGCGCCTGCATCATGACACTCGTAAATCCATATTTCAGGTAGCTTTTGTCATATTTTCTCTCTCTTTTTCCTCCTGGAACTGTCTTCACAGGGGCAGGCGGACGAAGAAATCTCTCCATTTTTCCCTACTGACTAGGTTGTGTTTACACAGTTAGCGGGAACTCAAATAGGGGTCACGTGATCGCCGCTGTCAATCAAGATGTACCAGCTCCAATATTTTTATATACTACATTTTATTTGAACTGATTTATATTGAAAGTGAAAGAATACAGTTCTTTAAGAGTGTGTGTGGAGATTTAATCAAAATTTTTAAAAGAATAATAATTAGTTGAAAAAAAATTTTATCAGTAATTTTTTTTTAATCAATTATTAGACATTTCAGGCGACCCCATTTGAATTCCACGCGACCCCACGTGGGGTCGCGACCCCAAGGTTGAAAACCCCTGCACTACAGACACAGCCGCGAACAGATCAGATATGATTGACCTCTCATTCGACTAATAAGAGCCTTGAATTGGGTTTCTGAAACCTTGAAGAACCAATGACTGAAAACCTAGCAAGAAGGACCCGCCTACCAATGCTGTGAATGCAGCAAGCCAATTGAAGCACAGAAGTTCGGGCTGGGCGAAGAGAGACTGACTGCTGCAGCAGATGAAAAAAAGGACCCGCAGGAAGAACCTGCTACAGACCCAGCAGCACGGAGACCACCCACAAGTGCGACCTGCACTCATTCCAGCAGAATAGACGTTTAGGATTCTCTTCCATGGTCATCATGGACCGACGGCGGCCGACGACAAAGGTCGTAAATCATTCGCCAAAACCGCAATAATGGAATTATGTTTTGACCGGGAACCACGAGCAGACCAGGGTCGCGTTCGTCTGACAATGAGGAAGAGAAGTTCGCCAGGACAATGCTGCTGTGAAGAGGTAAGGTGTTACAAGCTAAATTATTATTTATCCCTGAAAATTGTAATCAAAAAATGACTTTTGACCTATCGGTAAATTACAACTGTGCGGCGCACGAAGTCCGAGGTCCATGCGCCGCGGTACACGGTTTGTTCGTCGCGTCCGGACCGTGAACGCCCCCACTCCCCCGCTACTCTTCTGTTGCGAGGGGGGGGGGGAGCCGCGGTGACTGCACCGCGTTCGCCACATAGCCACATGAGTCTATTCCGTCATGTAGCGATGGCCGATGTCCGTCCTCTGTAGCGGGGGGGGGGGACAACTCCCCCCCCCACACACACACAGCCCTGAGTGTCACCTTTCATTACAACCAAAGATCAAGCTTCTATATTGAATCATTCAAAAGTTACAGACGTTTTTCCAAACTGTGCCATTTGGCACAATTTGGCACAGTTCAAAAACGCCTGGGAACTACCTGAGGAAAAAGCTGTGTAATATATTCATTTTTTGTGGTACTGTTACAAAATTTTGACCTCAGCTGGATAACACTTGGTTCTACATTTCTGTTGCATTTTCCAGCCCGGATCTGAAGCTGTGTGTTATTTTCAAGCATTTGTATCCAAAAAACACCCAGGCCAAATTTATTTTCTTCAAGTTCAGTATGTTTAGATGACTGTAACTCAGTGGCCGGAGCACTTTAGAGAGATTATGACTGTTTTGCCAAAAAATTCAAAGTGTTTTCTTTTAAATGAGACCAACCCCATGAAGATGCTGCAAAGGGTTGAAGAACAGCTTTCGATTTACTTGGGGCACATTATTTTTTGGCGTTTTTAGGGAAATTGACAGGGGTGCAAGGGGTTAAATAATTACATATATAAACAAAAGAATTTACAGAAAATGTATATTTTGATTCACAGTGGGAAAAAATAAGTATTGACGTCAACATTTTTCTCTTTAAAAATATATCTGATGGAGCCATTGACCTGAGATTTTCACCAGATATCAGTAACAACCCACTTAACCTATACATGCAAGGCGCCGCCACAAACAACTTCTCCTTCCCCCATTCTATTATGCTCCGCACCAAGCCAGAAGGCAGGAAGTAACCTTTTTTTATGGTCTTAGGTATGGCCCGGCCGGGACTTGAACCCCCAACCTCCCAGTTATGGGGTGGATGTTCTATCAACTAGGCCACCACTACGGTAATCCATTAAGTAATCAACACAAAGAAATCAAGTCAACTGTATTCACAAAACAAGTTTAATAAAGTGAAATGACACAGGGAATAAGCATTGAAGACATTTAGAAAGAGGTGCAAAAAGCAACAGAAAGCCAGGAAACCAGCTGAAATCCAACAGACTTTAGGAAGCCATCCCATCCCCCATCAGTGCAAATTAACTGAAGCTTGTTAAGCCCTGACCGATAGCCTTTAAAAAGGTCTGTGAATATCAGATTGTCACACCACAAAGAATTCATGATGGATAAAGCAAGAAGCTCTCTCTAGACCCTTACAACCTTATTGTTGCAAAACATAATGATGGCATTGGTTACAGGTGCATTTCTATACTGCTGAATGTTCTAGTGAGCACTGTTGAAGCCATCATTTGAAAGTGAAAAGAACATAATTTTACCACAAAACCAACCATGACCAGGAGCTCCTCACAAGATTTCTGACAGAGGAGTAAAAAGAATTATCACAAGAGTTATTCAAAAGCCATAGCCCACTCGTGGAGAGCTCTAGAAAGACCTGGAGTTAGCAGGTACTGCTGGTTCAAAGAAAACAAGTAATGCACTAAACCGACATGGGCTCTATGCCCGCTCACCTCACAAGACTCTGCTGCTGAAGAAAAAGCATGCTGAAGCACATTTAAAATTTGCTGCACATCATTTGGGCAAGCCAGTAAAATACTGGGAGAATATAGTCTGGTCAGATGAGACCAAAACTGAACTTTTTGGATGCCACAACACACAGCATGGTTGGAGGACAATGGCACTGCACATCCCATCATGGTGTGGGGGTGTTTTTCATAACAGGGTACAGGCAGACTTCATAGAACTGAAGGAAGGATGAATGGACAAATGTACAGAGACATCTTTGATTAAAACTTGCCATCTTCCAAGATGCTGAACATGAATTGAGGATGGATATTTCAGCAAGACAATGAACCCAAACACACAGCCAAGGAAACTCAACTGGCTCCAGAGAAGGAAAATAAAGCTGCAAGAATGGCTCAGTCTGTCACCTGACCTGAATCCAATTGAAAATCTATTGAACAAATTAAGATCAGCGTTAATAGAAGACACCAACAGAACCTTCAAGACATGAAGACAATTTGTATGAACGAATGGGCTAAAATCATTCCTGAGCAATGCCAGCGCCTAGTTTCTCCATACAGGAGGCATCTGGAGGCTGTTTTTATCAATAAAGGCTTTTCTCCTAAATATTAAACAAATTTCACCAAGTGTGTTCAATACTTATTCCCTGTGTAATTCCACTTTATTAAATACAACTTATTTTGTGAACAAAGTTGTCTTGATTTATTTGTATCGATTACTTAATGGATGACCGGAGTGGTGGCCTAGTTGATTTATCCTGGAATTTCCCCATTGAGGGACTAATAAAGACTTATCTTATCTTCCAACTGGATTGGCCAGTCATGATTGGCTGTATGGACTGAATGACAACAGAGATGGTTTCTTCTTCTTCTTACTTGCAGTTACTGATATCTGATGAAAATATCAGGTCAATGGCCTCATCAGAAATATGTTTAATGAGAAAAATGTTGTTGTGGAGTGTGTAAAATAAGAGGCAGATCCATGGACAGACGGTTTATTACACACTTCACATCTCACAAACACAGAACAGAATGAATCATTTCCACAAGCTCTCTGCTTTTACCCCAATCACTCTTCACAAGTTTCATGGCACTTCTGAACACACAGCGTGACATTTACATTACACTGCATTCAACCCCCTATAAGTCTGTGGGAGCCACAAATCTTGCTTGTTTGTAGGTGACCAAATACTTATTTTCCACCATAATTTGCAAATAAATTCTTTAAAAATCAGACTATGTGATTTTCTGGATTTTTTTTTCTCATTTTGCCTCTCATAGCTGAAGTATACCTATGATGAAAATTGGAGACCGCTCTCATCTTTTATGTGGGAGAACTTGCACAATTGGTGGCTGACTAAATACTTTTTTGCCCCACCGTACATAGGATAGCTGTGTTTTTACCATTATTTGCACTATGGGCAGCATTACTGTACATAGACTGTTGTTGTTGTTTTCCATCCTTATTCCGTCTTGTCTTCTATATTAAGCACACCACTAAGAGAGAAACGGCATTTCAATTCTACTGTATGTCCTGTACATATAGAAGTACTGACAAATAAAAATCTCTGAATTTTTCAAATTAATTTTTTCTTGCATTTTCATCTAATAAGCTTTTATCCACAAAATTTTGAGAATTCCTGACAATCCAAGATTTTTTTGCCCATGAATTTACATTTTTTTCTTGAATTTGTAAACTTTGTGTCATAATTTCATACTGTTTTTCGTTGAAGTTTGTGACTTCCATCATTTTCTCCCTTGATTAAAAGAACTGATTTAAAAAAAAAAAAAAAATCACCTCTTAAAATTCTGCTGTTCCACCTGCTGAATGTTTCACATTGGCTGGAAATAGGCCAGAATGTTAATGGGTTAAATGCTCCTTTTCTCTTGTCATTTTATGATTTCTTCTTTCCTGAAAAATTTCGTGCATCCTTTGATACATTTTTTGTTTGATTACACGGGGTTACAAAAGTAATTTTTTTGTAAGTTGTCTGTGTTTTTTTCCAACCGATTTAAGACAATTTTGCACCGCTGAATCCGAAAATGACATCCATTTCTCTCAATCAGGTGCTAAGCAAAAACCTGTAACTTACTTAGTACTGTACATGTACTTACCTTTATATAAAGGTAAGTACATGTAAATTGAATGTTACGTCATCATTGTTCAAAATTCAGAGAATTTCAAGACAAAGAATTTTCCATCATATAAAGTGAAAATACCCGTACATGTTAACAAAAACGTATAAAACAACATGTGGCCATAATTCAAAAAGTTGACCTGATTGATCAAAACCAATGTGATTTTTGGATTCAGCACATCAAAATTGTCCTAAATCTGCTAAAAAAAACCTTGCAAATTTGGTGTTGACCAGTGTTATGCATGTCCAGTGATAGTTATCGTACATGTGACTTTTTCAGAAATGTGCAACTTTTCTCATTAATTTCTGATCTTTTTCTTATAAATTAACTTTTTTCCTTGTAATTTTGCCCTTTTTTAGGTTAAACCTTCTTAAATTTTCTGGGACTAATCCAACTGTACCAACCACATTTTTAAAAAAGGTTTCTGATAGGATATTTTCAAGTTTCATTGATTATTCTATACGATTTTAATGCTATATTACTCTATTTTATATTATAATTGTTTCTGGTGCATATAAAAATCCAATGTCTGGGTCACTGTGATATTTTTTCATTGTCTCAGAGCTTGAAAAGACTGTCTGTTTTCAGAGCAAGATTAGGATGAGCAAGATTGTGAATAATGATGAAAGTTTCATTGTTTTATCATACCAAGCTGTACTGTATTGTCAGGATGACCAGATCATGTCAGAATGTTCATTGCTGACCACAGATAAAGAAGGAGTCACTTGGAGAGTTGGCTCCTGCCAGTCTAGCTTAGATAAGAGACCGAGGTATAAAAAAATCAACATCCTTGGACACATGTTAGGGAGTTGGTGCTGTGAAGCTCTGAGGCGAGTGTATGCTGTACTGATTTCCTCCTTTCTGATCAGAAGGAGAATAAATGACTCAGAACTTGGAAAACCGCCTGTTGATTATTGTTTCAGCCTCAGTCAATTCATTTTTGTTCTAACATAATTGGCGCCCGACGTGGGACCCATATAAAGTGGTCCACGGCGTTTTCCGACGAGCCTGGACTTTGGACAAGTGCACAGTCAAAGGAGAGGAGAGACCCATACTTCTGCGAAGCGCTGAAAAAACGCTCAATTTCCCTCTTCTAAGGCCCTGGTGAGTCGGGGAGAGGCGTGGAGCTCTGACGGGTCTACCGGAACTCAGAGGCGGATTCCAGGTGTGAGTAATTTATTCCAGTTTTTGTTATTGTTGTTATGGCCAGTGAGTGATTGCCTCGACCGATTGTACACTAGATGAAAGACTGAAAGAAAGAGACCTACAGCCTAATTGATAAGTTATGTTACTCACGGTGCGGGTATCGCAATAATCCCTTGGGAAGATGGAGTTTTCCTTTCCAAGCGGTGATCGATATTTCAAGATCCGGGGTAATTCTTAGAAATTTGCTGTTTTCCAACACTCGATTAAGTTCTAGTGGAGGGCGAGAAGCCGGGCCCGGGGAATTTTAAAAGGGAAAGATTCGTGTTCTCATTCCCATCCGGAAGAGTCACGTGATCCCAGAGAAGTTAATTTTTTGGGGTAAGATTCGTGCCTTTTGGGACTGCTACTGCTTATGTTCCAGTTTTGGACTTTCAGCATTAGTGGGGAGGCGACGTGAACCCCGAAAAAGGGAAAAAGTTGTTTTCACGGAAGATTCGTGCCCTTATCGAGGTCTGCTTCATTGCCCATTGGCTCCGCTACGGTGAGCAAGATGCCGAGGGAGGTTTAACTTTGGGCTTTAGGCACACAGCAGAGGGGCTGACGTGACCGTTGAAATAGTTTATTTTGTGAGTTTGTTGAAGCGCTAGAAGAAAAAAAGGAGTTACTGTGTTCTGAGTTTGTTTTGTCTGTGTTACATGAAATCTGCTCTGGTGTGAAACATAGAGAGGCTGAGTTTCCACGGAGGTGGAGTGAATAGGGTGTGAAATTGATGTCAGTGGTTTTTTCTCCCTAATATTTGTGGAGCATAAAAGGGTTGGTTAGTTAATTATCTTTTGGGAAGTGTTTAAAATTATAGGTATTTGAAAATAGTAACCTTGAGCAGAAACAGTGGATTGGTGTTGTGCTTTATGGCAGTGTAAGAGAAAAAAGAAAAAAAAAAAAAAAAAGAAAGGCCACACTGCCAGTGGCGGTGTGATGGTTGCCATATTTGATTTTTTCCACTGAGGTTGCCAGATCTGGAAATTAACTGAAGTAATTCTCATGCTGTTTTGGGCTTTGGCATGAACCTAAAAGTCTTTATTGTATGACCTTGTAGAGATAACGCAAAAGAAAACATGTCTGGGCCCTGTCTGTCTGCCTGTCTGTCTGTACCTGTCTGTGTGTAATGTATGAAAATCTATGTGTATCTGTTTCTGATTCTGTGTGTGTGTCCTTGAGAGAAGGGAAAAAAGAAACAGAGAGAGCTTGGGAAAAATAAATAGAAAAGCCGTGTAGCCACTGATTCATGCGTGGAAAACTTGGTTAAAAAGAAAAGAAGAGGAAAAAAAAACTTTCAAACATGGGTTGCTGTTATAGCAAAAAGGACAAAACTAGTACAAGGTTTCTGGCAAAATGGAGAAAGAAATTTGATTTCAGTGGGGAACTTGAGGTTAAAGATTGTGAGATTTTGGGACTTCCGGGAAGATGGCGGAGAGACATAACGCTTAAACAGAGCGCTCTCCCTAGTCGGATTAAAAATCTTTGGTAAATGGCAAACTCGACATAAATGGATCAATAAACCAAGGGATGAAAACACGAAGAAGCCGGGCACACGGACAAAAGCAGGGTAAAACTAAAGAATCCCTCTTCAACAACGCAGGAGAAATCGCTGAAAAAGAGGCCCAAAAAAACGAGGTAACTACAGCAGAGAAAATGGAGGACGCCAAACTCGATATTATGAACACTGGCTTCGCCAATATAAGTAAAGACATAAAAGACTTCAAGCGACAACTCCAACAGGATTTAACGGCTCTTAAGGAAGAACTGAAAAAAGAGATGGAGGAAATTATGCGTCTCTGAAAAGAAATGGAACGCAAGCTAGCTGAAACCATGGAGGAACTGCGCACTCAACGGGCGTGTACGGCAGAAGCACAGGCTCGAATATCAGATTTGGAAGACTGGAAGACCAAGGCAAGCGAGCTGCTACAGACCCTGATGGCACAAACACAGAGGATGCAGGAAAAAATAACCGACCTGGAGAGCAGGTCCAGGCGGAGCAATATACGCATCTTCGGGATTCCGGAGGGCATTGAAGGCAACTCGATGACGAAATTCATAGATCAATTCTTAAAAAAAGCGCTTGAGTTGCCCAATGAAACAGACCTGCAGATCCAACGAGCGCACAGAGCCTTGGCACAGAACCCGAACTCAAACTCTACACCCAGGTCAGTTGTGGTAAACTTTCTAAAATACGACGTTAAGGAAAGAATCCTGACACAAGCGTGGAAAAAAAGATACGAATAGGCAACAAACAGATATTCTTTGATCATGACTACCCGACAGAAATTGTGCAGCAGCGAAAGAAATATGCCAACATTAAAAAAATGCTGAAAGAGAAAAAAATTAGATTCCGAACACCGCTAACGAAGATGAGAATTCATTGGGAGGACGGCGTGAAAACCTACAACACGGCCAGAGAGGCAGCGCGGGACATGATGGAGCGAAGCTTTGTGGTGAGCGTACCGGAGGAAGCGGCTGGAGCAGCGCCGGCACGGAACGCATCGCGACAGCCGGAGTGGAGGCGGGTGAGCGGCAGAGGGCGGGAGACGGACGTGGCGCACCGGGCCCAAGAAAAACTGCAAGGCTTTCAACGGAAAGCCTAGATTATAACAAAGATTAAGAAGGACACAGGAAAAAATGAAGGCCAAGAAGACAAGGTTAAAGAGAAACAAACGGCTAGGAGAGGTTAAAGTGATTTTTGTTGGACATTTCTAGACTAATGACTATTACTTGGATAGTAAATACAGGTCTAGGGAGGGCCCCTCACGCGGTGAGGACATTCCCTCTACCCACCAACAGGGACCAGTGGGCAGAAGAAAACCCCAAAGTACGGAGGTCGAGATTCATTAATGTGTTTTTGTACAAATATGTGTTAGTTTTGTTGTTAAAGGGGTTAGGAGCACAAGTTTAAAAAAATGGAAAAACATGAATATGGTTAAAAATCTTAAGATAATGACATTAAACGTGAATAGTCTGAACTCACCTGTTAAAAGGGAAAGAATAATAAGAAAATTCAAGAAGGAAAAAGCCGAAATTATATTTATGCAAGAGACAGATTTGAACAAGACAAAACATGAGAAACTAAAGAGATTTGGCTATAAGAACTCCTACTACAGTTCATTTAAGGGAGGAACTAAAAGGGGGGTAATGATACTAATTTCAAATAAAATACAATTTGAATGTGAACAAGAAATCCAGGATAAAGAAGGCAGATATGTAATAACAAAGGGAAGAATAGATGGTATGCAGATCACATTAGTGAACATCTATGCCCCACCAGAAAGTGACAAGAGTTTTTTTCAACAACTGTTTGATCTCATAGCAACACACAGTGAAGGAGTCCTAATTTGTGGAGGAGACTCAAATGCCGCCATGGATCATGAAGTTGACACAACAAGTGTTAAGAAGACAAAAAAACATGCAACAAAGTTCATAAGAACCTCACTGGCACAAATGGGTATGGTAGACATATGGAGAGACCTGCACCCACTCGAAAAAGACTATACACATTATTCAGCAGTCCATAAAGTACACTCTAGAATAGATTACTTCCTTATAAATGAAGGTGACAGACACAGGGTGAGAAACTGTCAGATTGGAGGGGCAGAAATATCAGATCATAATCCCATAGACATGGAAATATATTTAAACAATAGAAAACAACAAACAACATGGAAACTTAATATAGGACTATTAAATGATGAGAAAATGAAAGAAAGAATAAAGGTAAACATAAATGAGTATATCGAGGAGAATGATAATGGAGAAGTGGACCCAACAATACTATGGGATGCACTAAAAGCCGTGTTAAGAGGTAAATCAATCGTCAAATCAGGAAAAGCAAAAAAGTCTAAACTGGAATCATATGAACAAAGATGTGAGAGACTGAGGGAATTAGAACGTAAACATCAAAGCACAAATGACCCAAAAATATATCAAGAAATTAAGGAAGAAAAAATAAAGATAAAAGAAATACAAATAGATGAAATTGAAAGGAAAAATAGATATTTAAAATAAAAATATTATGAAACGGGGCCAAAGGCCACAAAACTGCTGCTAAAACGGTTAAGAAAACAACAAACAGTGAATAATTATATAAGATTAAGGACCCCATCACAAATAAAACCACAGTTACCCCAGAAAACATCGAAGAAATATTCCATAAATTCTATCAAGAACTATACTCGCAACCTGAAGAGACAAATGTTAAGGATATTAAAAAATTTCTATGCACATTGGACTTGCCATCAATAGGAAACCAACAAAATGAAAAGCTAACAGCAGAAGTAACAACACAAGAGATTAAAGATGCGATCAAGTCACTTAAAAATGGTAAATCACCAGGTAGTGATGGATACCCGTCTGAGTTTTATAAACTGTTTATAGAAGAACTCATGCCACAGCTCCTAAAGTCATTTAATTGGACATTAAACAACAACAAAATACCTCCATCATGGAACGAAACCATTTTATCAGTTATTTTAAAGCCAGGGAAAGATAGGGAACAATGCAGAAACTATAGGCCAATCTCTTTATTAAATGTGGATTATAAAATATATACAACAATTATCTGTAAACGAATAAAGACATTCTTGACGGAATTGATAGAGGATGATCAAACTGGTTTCATAGAGGGACGCCAAACACATGATAATATCAGGAGAACAATACATATAATTAATCAAATACATAAAGAAAAGAAAAGCGCAGTAATAATGAGTTTAGTCGCAGAAAAAGCATTTGATAGGGTTAATTGGATGTTCCTATATAATGTGCTGGAACGCTTTGGATTTAACGAAAAATCAGTACAATGCATAAAGACACTGTATCAAAAACTTGTGGCAAGAATCAAGATAAACGGTAGCTTAACAGACAAAGTAAACATACAAAGATCAAATAGGCAGGGATGCTGCCCATCTCCCACCTTGTTTGCTCTGTTCATAGAGCCACTGGCTCAAGCGATGCAACAAAATAAGAAATTAAAAGGTGTAACAATAAAGGGAGCGGAACACAAGATTGGGCTATTTGCAGACGATATTATAGTTTACCTTGAACAACCAGATGAATCAATAATGGAAATGATGGACTTGATAGAAAATTTTGGAAAATTATCAGGATACAAGATAAACATAACAAAAACACAAATACTGGCATTCCACTATAACCCTCTAAACCAGATAACTGATAAGATCAAACTAAATTGGAAACAAAAAGAAATAAAATACCTTGGAGTGAACATACCTAAAGATTTAAGCAAAATCTATAAAGCAAACTATGATAGGTTAGAACAAGAAATAAAAAAAGATATTGATGGTCAATCTTAAATATGGATCTGAATTCAAAAATTAAGACAGTCAAAATCAGCATACAACCTAGACTGCTTTACCTCTTCCAAGCTCTACCAACAGAGATTCCTGGTGTCCAGTTCTCAAAGTGGGACAGGATGATATCGAGATTTGTTTGGGGAGGTAAAAAGCCAAGAGTGAAATATAAAACTCTCCAATTACCAAAAGAGAAAGGAGGCATGGGCCTACCGAGTCTAAAGGAATATTACTACTCAGCACAAATAAGATATATCATATGTTGGTGCGGCGGAGGATATGAGGCAAAATGGAAAGAAATGGAAAAGGAAATTGAGGGACTCCCAGTACAAAGCATAATAGGAGATAAGGATGCATATAAGCAAATCAAACAAATAGACCCAATCACTAAATTTACTTTGGAACTGTGGTGTAAAATAGTACAAAAGTATAATATAAAGGACGACATAAAACTATTGAAATGGGTAGCATCTGACAGTCAGTTTGAACCGGCAAAGCAAGATAGGGGATACAAAAATCTGGTGAACAAGGGAATCACAGCATGGGGCAATATGGGAAAAAAAGATTTCGGGAGTTATGTAAACATGAGAAGAAAATTTAAACTAGAAAAATCTGAATTCTTCAGATATCTGCAGACGAGAGACTATTATATGAGGAAGATTGGGCATAACCTCCATACAGATGTGAGCGAGATTATACAATTCATTTTAAGCTCGTATGCAGGAAATAAAATAAGAATTATTTCAAAGCTATATCAGAAACTTAAGGCAAACACACATTCAAGTAACTATATAAAGGAGAAATTGGAGAAAGAGCTAAATTTAAACATAACAGAAGAAAACTGGCAAGAAATATGGAAAACACAACACACATCAACAAATTCAAGGACATGGAGGGAATCTGGATGGAAAAACCTGATTCACTATTTCATTACACCACAGATTCAAAGAAAATATACAAATACCCAATCTACATGCTGGAGGGGCTGTGGAGCTCAAAATGCAGACCACTCACATATGTTTTGGAAATGCTGCAAAATCTCATCATTCTGGAAATCTATACATGTGACAATACAGAGGATATTAGGATATAATATACCAATGAACTGTAACTTGATGTATTTATGTGATCTTAACCCCTTGCACTCCGGTCAATTTTCCTAAAAACGCCAAAAAAAAAAAAAATGTGCCAAAGTAAATCGAAAGCTGTTCTTCAACCCTTTGCAGCATCTTCATGGGGTTGGTCTCATTTAAAAGAAAACACTTTGAATTTTTTGGCAAAAAAAACCCAAACATGATCTCTCTAAGTGCTCCGGCCACTGAGTTACAGTCATCTAAACATAGTGAACTTGAAGACAATAAATTTGGCCTGGGTGTTTTTTTGGATACAAATGCTTGCAAATAACACACAGCTTCAGATCCGGGCTGGAAAATGCAACAAAAATGTAGAACCAAGTGTTATCCAGCTGAGGTCCAAATTTTGTAACAATACCACAAAAAATGAATATATTACACAGCTTTGTTCTCAGGCTGTTCCCAGGCGTTTTGGAACTGTGCCAAATGGCACAGTTTGGAAAAATGTCTGTAACTTCTGAATGATTCAATATAGAAGCTTCATTTTAGGCTCTAATGAAAGGTCACACTCAGGGCTGTCTGTGTGTGTGTGTGTGTGTGTGTGTGTGTGTGTGTGTGGGTTGCCCCCCCCCCCGCTCGCTACAGAGGATGGACTTCGGCCATCGATACACAACGGATTAGCCTCATGTGGTGATGTGGGACAGCAGCGCAATCACCGCGGCTCCCACCCCCCTCGCTGCAGAAGAATAGTGGGGGTGGGGGGGGGGTGCGTTCACAGCCTGTACGCGGTGAGCAACCCCTTGTACCGCGGCGCACGAAGTCTGAAGTTCGCCGCACAGTTGTAATTTACCGATCGGTCAAAAGTCATTTTGGATTACAATTTTCAGGGATAGAGAATAATTAACTTATAACACCTTACCTCTTCACAGCAGCAGTGTCCTGGCCAACTTCTCTTCCTCATTGTCAGACGAACGCGACGCTGGTCCGCTCTGGTTCTGGTCTCGCGGCCCGATCAAAACATAATTCCATTATTGCGGTTTTGTGCTTCCATGATTGCGGTTTTTGGCAAACGATTTTTCAAAACAAATAACAGTAGTAATTAAAAAAAGACTGGCGAAGGCGTGTGTGTCACTCAGCCTTCGTCGTCAGCCTCCGTCAGTCTATGATGACCATGGAAGAAATCATAACGTCTACTCTGCTGGAACCAATACAAAATAAGCACCGCCTGTGGCCGAACATGCCGATCCACGAATGGCACTCCCTGTCACACAGGTTGCATTTGTGGATGGTCTCCATGCTGCTGGGTCTGTAGGGCTCTTCCTGCGTCCTTTTTTGATCCGCTCCAGCAGCCAGTCTTCACCCAGCCTTTAAAAAAAAACAGCTTGCGAACTTCTCTGCTTCAATTGGCTCACTGCATTCAAAGCGTTGGGAGGCGGGTCCTCCTTCCTAGGTTTTCATTCATTGGTTCTTCAAGGTTTCAGAAACCCAATTCAAGGCTCTTATTAGTCGAATGAGAGGTAAATCAGAAGAACTAATCTGTTTGCGGCTGTGTCTGCAGCTTTTTTTTTTCAGTGGCGCTTGGACGCCAACACCAACTACATCACCACCATCAGGACCATGCGTCCGAGAGCACGCGAGGATGCACGAGTGCGCCCTCGTGCGCCCTAGGACGCAGAGACTTGCCCGCCCGCGGTACAACGGAGCGCAAAAGGTTAAAAGAGACAATGTAATACAGGCTGAGGACAGATATCTAGTTAAAATCTTACTGATTGCATGTAAAAAAAACAATCACAAGAAAATGGCGATCAGAAGTTCTTCCTGACCAAGAGCAATGGACTGACATTGTTGAGGATATACGTTTAATGGAAAAACTAACAAATCGACAAAGAATGCAAGAAGGACAATATGAAAAAAAATGGTGGAAATGGACACACTACAAAGTGCAACAACGAGACAGAAATTGAAAGAATAACCAAAGACACTGGAAAAACCAGAAGAATTAAGAGATGGAAACTAAAAAACTTGATGCTCCAACATTTACCCCCCCCTTTTTTCTTTTTTTCCTTCCTCTAGCTCCTTTTTTTTAAATATAGAGACTGTGATCTGAATGTAATATGTATGATGAAAAATGAATAAAAATCAAAGTTACAAAAAAAAAAAAAAAGATTGTGAGATTTTAATTTCTGCCATTAGATTAGCAGCAGACGGCAGGAGGCAAAAAGAGTTAAAATATGGACTTTTTGAGGCTGAACAATGGCTTCAGATTGCCAGGCAACGGCAAGCTGATTTGAATAGGAAAAACCAGACCTTAAAAGACTCGGATGTTTGTAATAAGAAGGGTTTGACTAATGCACATTTTTTCTCAAAATTCCAAGGTGACGAAGGAGATAATGGCCGGAGCAGGTGGCGAGACAACCTGACCCCTCCCTCTCTGCATCCGGATCTTGAGACGGTGACCACTCCCACGTCGCCAACTGCGGACCTGCCCGCCTTGGCTCCTCCCCGCCCACCTCCTCCTTCCTTTCAACGCGGGCCGGACATCAAACCTAGAGGCCAGCTTTCTCATCTGACAAAACAGTTAAGTGATTATGCACCTTCACATTATGCCATTTCAACAGCACACACATCACCCTTAAATAAACACATTAAGGAAGAGGAACATGCGATAGAATTAGGACAATTTCCTATGGTTAAATTATACAACCCAGCTTATGTTGGTCCAGCGGCTGAAGGTGCTGAAGTCAATAGCCAAAACATTTTTTTTTAAATATTCCCACTGTGCTAGTTAACCACCAACTGATGCAGCATCAACTCAGCAGGTGAAAGAATTAAATGAACATATTAGGAACAAGTGGAGATTAAAACATGATTTGACAGCTATTCAGAATGCCACTTAATATAAAACAGAAAGTGTTGAAGCCTATGGAGTATTTGCGTAGGGTCGTAAAAATCACGTGACTCGCGGGGGTAAACAAACACGCCGTAGGTGCCGCCATTTCGGATGGCAAGAGCAGCAGTTGCACTGTGACAACCCAGGCGTAACTTGTACTGTTTAGCGATCAGAATGAGTGAGGAGAACACAGTCACAATCTGACATAATAACATCCTATCATCCTCTTCAACAGCTGACACTATGGCCTCTGAAACTGTGTCTGCGATGTCTGTGTCACATTCAGTGGAGTCATTGTCAGCATTCATAACAGCAGACAAGTGTTTTTAATCTTGCTCCCGTGCGCTCCTCTGGTGTGCTGAAATGCCTCAGTTGAACGGAGGTGACGGGTTTGGGGTAACAGCTGGAGCAATTAGCAGAACAATGACTGCCGGTAATCTGCTCAGCGGGGATGATTTGGGGGCAAACGATGAGATGATATCTTTAAAAGACGAAGGGGAGCAGGAGGAAAAAATATCGGAAAACGTGTCAGCGGAAAGGGATGTGGATGATGTGAAGTCTTGGCTGTTGAACGAGTCGGAAAACAACAGCAGCTCCTCACTCAGAGGTGAGTGAAGCGCGCTGCGTGTTTTTTTTTTTTTTTAAAGGCTCTCCACGGCGCACCGCGTTAAAACGTACCTGATTTTATGCACATGTACAATAGTTTTCTCCCCTTTCATGTGTGCATCGTAGCAAGCAGAGAGGCGCCCCCAAACCACAAAGTTTTTTGGTTTTTTTTGTTACTTATTTGTACCCGTAGGTAGATTTGGTTTGCAGTCTGGTGACCAGCCACTGGCCGCTGCGTGCGCGAGCGCACTAAACCCACGGTCTCATGATCCCCGCGATCCCCCGGCTGAGGGTAAAACTGTGCTGCCACAGTGCTAAACCACTGCTCCACCTTGCAGCCCGTTATGACAAAGCGAGAGATTACGTCAGTGAAGGTAATTATTCAAAAATCCAACTTTTTTTTTTTTTTTTTTTTTTTGCATTTCACACCGGCCATTTAATTCCCCGCTTATCCCCTTATCAGGGGGAACAACAGGAGTACACCATTTTGCGGAGTTTGTAGATACACGTGAGCTATGTGGTTTATTTCACCCTGCTGCGGCTGTTTCTTGCCATCCAAAATGGCGGCTCACTCTAACGGGCCAGTGCGGCACGCCCCCTGACGTCATATGCAAAAACCTAATAGGTGTAGGTTGCAAAATGTTTTTGGACAATCATTCAAGTTTGGAAAATCCTACCGCAGATACAGGTTCAGAACCCTATTGACAACATTTGAAAAGTGTATTCCTACAGAATAATGCATCCAAATTTAGCACAGCATGTACGCATACACCTTGTAATATATCACACATGTTCATTTGCTGATGTGTTGATATATGCAAAACACGCAGAACAACTGAGCTGACCCTGAGGGGGAGGCCTTTGCTTCCCCCACTTCTGTATTTTCCCAGGGTCCCCGGCGTGGAGGAGGAGAGGGAGGCCTTGGTGCTGGATCTGCGGGCCACGTTCAGGAGGCCAGAGGGAGAGGAAGGGACTACGCCCTGCTCAAAGCCACAACAACGACAGTGACAACGACAACCGGACTCATCACATCCCGTCATGTGACTGACCGAACCAAAGCTAAGTACAGTTACTGACAATGACATTGGACATACAGTATTTCATTTACCTGACTTTGACCTAATCATGACACTAAAGGGTTTATCGGAGGTTACTCTAGAAGTTCAGGGAACTTCTTTGAAATTTCTTCATGATTCTGGGGCTCACAAAATCAGAACACACAGTGATCATTAAATCAGCAAATGGGAAGCTAAAAAAGAAATATCTTTCTGAAATTGTAACAGTAAAAAGATGTTACAAGGGACAGTGCAGAAGGTTCATTCATTTTGTCACAAGTGTGTCTAGTTAACTTATTAGAAAGGGATTTGCTCACAACTCTCAATATCGCCCCAATTCCGACAGAAGGTGGTATGAGGGCATCACAATTCCCACATGTATCAGAAATTCATATTTTGCAAGATTTTGCAGTACCAACTCATGGTCGCTTCGCTTGGTACCGGCCGGACCAATCGGAGTGGCTGAGAGTTTGGAAGCCAAAATAATGCAATATTTCAAAACACAGGTTCCTACAACCGTGCAAGCCACAAATCAAAATCACTGCAACATGTATGACCAGAGAGGAAATAGAGAGCGCCAACTGTCATACAAGCGCTTGTTTATTGGCCAGCGAGTGTCCGCCATTTTGTTTTTGTGTAACTGTGTCCCTGGACACAGCAAAGTCAACATGGCATCAAGCTACTTTCAAGAAGAAATTACGCCAGCACCTGATGCTTATCATTCCTATTCTACTGCTTCTACTGGTACAACGTGAAAAAAGACTTCAGGATCTAAAGGAACACAATGTTCTGTTATCAACTGCTTTAATTATTCAATGATTAACAAGAATGTGAGCTACCACAGCTTTCCCAAGGATAGCAAAAGGTGAGTTGCATCATTCTGTCTGTAAGTTGAGTTTTAATTACTAATATTTGTGAATTAGTTTTGAATTCCCATTCAGTTGACTCTTACGTCATCATATTTCATGTGTTTCAGTTTCTGTTGACAGTGTTGTCATTTTTTCTGCTGCTGTCAGAATGGCCTGTATAGTTTGAAAAACTTCAATGATGATTGGTCAATGATGATCTAGCTACATGTTTGGATAAGCAAACAAGTACCAGTGGCAGTGTGTTAAAGTTGGTATGCAAAGTACAACTACATGAATACAGAATATTAATATCTATTTTTATAGTACACATACATACATACATACATATACATACATACATACATACATACATATATATATATATATATACGGTATATATATATATATATGGTTAGGAGATGTTTTCATGATTTGTCACAAGGTCTTGCCTTACCTGTTACCAGTATAGTGTTTTAAAAATTAGTAATTGATGAAAATTATCAAATATTATAATTATATCAGCATGTCTCGTATACATATTTAGTGTACACAATGTGTGTAGACCTTGTGACTGTAGCTATACTTTATATATAATGTATACACTATTTGGATTGACATTTTTCAGTTCGACTTTTTATGTTACTACACCTGTGGATGCATGTTGGGTTGACTAAAATATATTATACTTGTCAAATTGATATTGTCAGTAGAAATCATAATTTCACTGTGTTAATGACGAACTGAAGTATTTTTAATATACAATATAATTATAGGCTACTTATCCTATTATTTAATAAATGGAAAGCCCACTATGAACAAGATGCACCAATAAAGATATGTAAAATATGATGAAATGGTCTGTTTTGAGTACTTTTGACACATTCATTTTGCAATGGACTGCCAGTTATCAAAACTTATCATGTTAGTTATTGCTAAAAAAACCTGAAAAAAAAGATTAACATGATTATTTAAAATTAATATTGGTTAAAAAACAAAGTGATAGCAATACCAGTCGGCCAATTCAGGCTGAAGGTAAAAAAAATAAATATTTATTTATTTATTGGGGGGGGTGCATCTTTCCTGACACATGTGACATGAGCTGTCAAACAGTCAAAGTGATCTAACACTACTATTCAATGGCTATTGGCACCCAATCGTGTAATTTCTATATATATAATCTTAGTATATTTCTCTTTTATGTATTGTATTGCACCTCACAAGTTCACAATATCTACCATATATCATTAACAGGCGCTTAAAAGTCACAGAAACTGTGCTAAATTTGCAGCAAAGCCTGCAGAACACAATACAGTCATGACACTGGCCGGGGACACTGGGCGCCCAGTTACACTAAAACAAAATGGCGGCGCTAATTACAGATAATCGCGTCAGTTGGCGCTCTCTATTTCCTCTCTGTGTATGACGAATATCTGAGTGGCTCAGATGACAAATTTGAGAAAACATTTTTTGCAAACTCATCCTCCAGAACAATTATTGCAAATTTGTACTGGTCACCAAAGGGCTATGCAGAAGCATCTGTGAGGTTATCAGATAAAAATAAAGGTCACTTTAAACACTAGGAGTCACCACACATTGCACTGAGCAAGCCTAAACACATGCAATGGAAGGACGTAGGCTTAATGAATAATACAGAATTGGTAATAATAAATGTAAAACCTTATTTTAGGCTACTTATCAGAGACAATATCTTTTACGCCCAGGAGCCATGAGATGACTGTTGTTGAGATATAGTGCTATATAAATAAAGTTGAATTGAATTGAATTGAATTCAAGAAGGTATTAAACCTGGTATACAGGGACTCATAGATGCAGGGGTTATAGTATTAGGTCTAAAAATACTGTGCAATACACTTTGTTAAATGATCTACAATCACAAATTAAAATTTTTCACAGTGATTGACATCAGTAATGCTTTTTCCAGCATTCCCATCCACCCAGATCATCAGTTTTGGGTTGTATTCAAATTTGAAGGCAAGAGGTACACATTCACGAGGCTACCACAGGGCTATTGTGAATCACCAACCATTTTTTCACAGGCAATGTCAGCAAATTTGGCCCAGTTACATTTTGCTGGCATCCCCTGATGAAATCACTTGCAGAAAAGACACCATTGCCTTGTTGAAATTTTTAGCCGAGCAGGGTCACAAGGTTAACAAAGCAAAGCTGCAGTTGTGGAAGCCAGAAGTGAGATACTTAGGCCACATTTTGTCAGCAGAAGGGAGACATGTTGATCCTGCTCGCAAAGAGGCTATTTTGGCAGCGCCTAAACCAATCACAAAAGAGACAGGATGTCATTCTTTGGGACAATAAACTATTGTTGCTCCTGAATTGCAAATTATTCATTTGAAGTGCAACCATTGTCTGACCTCATTAAATAACAAAATAAAAAAAAAAAAAAACACAATGGTACAGGTGGACAAGATTGAGCGGACACCTGAAGCAGAGTTGATCGCTCTAATTGAAGCATGCAAATAGGGACAAAATAACAAAATAAATAATTAAAAAAACTCACAGTTTACATTGACAGCCAGTATGCATTTTACACTATTCACCACTTTGCACAACAGTGGAAAAATAGAGGCATGATTACATCAACAGGGAAGCCCATTCAGAATAAACACCTCATTTTGGAGCTGCTTGAAAGTGTCAAACTGCCATTACAACTGGCCATATGCAAATGTGCTGCTCATACGAATGGTAATGATCCGGTTTCTAAAGGTAATCATTCTGCGGCTCAAACTGCAAAGGCGGTAGCACAAGGCTTGCAACCTAAACAAAGCACATTTCATTCTGTTCTGACACTGACTGAAGAGCTATCACATGATGTTCTTGTTGAGGCTCAAAAAGCAGCACCACAGGCTGAAATTTACAAATGGATGAAAGAGGGAGCTATTGTTAATGACACCTTAAAGGTGACACCTTAAAGCTCTACAAATGTAAGGCAAACAAGCCTATTCTACCACGCAAACTGTTCCACCAAGTCTCTACCTTGCTCCATGGCATTTCGCATGTAGCAAGAGGGGGGATGGTATTGTGGAGTGTGTAAATAAAGAGACGGATCCATGGACAGATGATTTATTACACACTCACATCTCACAAGCACAGAAAAGACTGAACCATTACAGCAAGCTCTCTCCCCTTTTACCCAAGTACTTCTTCACACATTTAAATGAAAGTTTCTCATCACACAGCATGACATTTACATTACACTGCCTTCAACCCCCTATGTCTCTGACTCCAAATGGAAAAGTGCCTCTTAAGGCACTTTTCTTGGAACCCAAAGGCCTCGTTTGGCCTTGGACCGAACAGTCCTGTTCCGGCACTGGTGGTTTTCCACAGCACAAGGCTCACTGTAGTATGGGTGGGAGAAGGAGGGAGTTGGAGGCGGTGCTACACTCCCCTTGAGGCTGCGCCATTTTCCCTGGACCAATTAGTAGTCCAAGAGCTATTTAATATCATTTTGGTGGTGAGGCTGCTGTGTATTATTTTGCATTACTCATCTCATGTAACCTTGTGCCATTGCAATGATGCAATTTTTTCGTATATTTAATGTGGACGTGTGGATCTTTAATATCGCAGTTACAAGTACTGGGACAGCCATCTAATAAAAAATATCTTACAAAATTACAAGTCCACATTTTCTTTAAAGTGTACTTGTTAATGCTGAGTACAGAATTGGGTGAGGCGCACCAAAACAGTTGTTGCTGTACACCCCACACTCACCCGTCCTTACAATGGCTAAGTTGAATATTTTGTGCAGATAAAACCATTACCTGGGTTGGCAATATGAACATTTCCAAATACAGAACTTAAAATATTAGGTGTCCCTGTTGTTGCACATGGATATAAAGCTTGGTCAGTAGTGGCTGGCTTTTAATGTATGTGTCGGCAGTTATTGGACTCTATAACACACTGCAATGACAAATTTTTCCCAACCTTTTTAAGGGTTTTAAGACAGTGTAAAACTTAGTAGTAACAGACAACACATGATGTCAACAGTCACGGGTTTATTCAACGTTATTAACACTGGTCATTGATTAATGTACAGTATATACTGTACATAATAATGGTTGGGAAAACGGGTCACACACGCCGTGCGAGGGTTTCAAAGACTGCCATGAGAGTGTTATTGAGGGCAGCATTCTGCGCAATTTCCTCCCTTCGTACAGCAACTTCGGCTTCCCTGGACTGACGGACCTCATCCACAAGCAGTGAATTGAGTTCCAACTGTTGCCGCTGGAGCTCCCTCTGCTCACGTTGATGTTCCCGCTGAAGCTCCATCTGTTCACGGTGCTGTTCCCTTTCTGCTTCTTGCATCGATGCAAAAATAGTTGAAAGGTGTTGTTTTGTGTTGCTCCGCTTCCTCTTACCTACAAGACAGAAATGTGAGCTGGTGTCAGTAAAATCAACCTCAAAACATGTAGCAGGACATCCCCAAAAATTAATACAAAAGTTAAATATTTTTGGACACATGTCAGAAAGTGAGACCCATATATTATACAGAATCATTAATCAGACAGTGAAGTATTGTTACATTTTAATCATTTATTGGCTCACAGCGCATGAATATCCAAAATTACTTTTCTCGAAAAATCGATAGTTATGTTAAAAATAGATATTAAAAAAAAGGAGTGTTCTCAAAAGTATGAGGATTTATGGAGAAACGGATTTCATTTTCCAGCTGGAGTGACCATCGCCCCACAGTGCCTAAACAATCAAAACCTGGTGTAATGGACAAGGCATCACTGTGTTTGATTTGGCCAGGAAACTCTCCTGACATAAAACCCGTATGGATTGTCAAGATTATGACAGATACCATCTTATATGACTTTCACTGTCTTTTGTGAGTCACAAAAAACACACTGTACCATGACATTGCAGTTATTTTGAGATGTACCTGTACAAGGGACACACACTGGTGAAAGTCAAGTGCTGGGTTTGAAAAAATTACTTTTTTTTATGAGTATCACAACTGTGTATTTGTACAATACATTTAGTAAAAGCTGGGTTTATGTTTCAAATGCCTAGCTTTTTATGGTGGTCAAAAAATTCTGTAGGTGACCCAAATTCTATGGTGGAGAGACCCAGCTGGTCTATCATCTCTGAAGAGCTGGAGCAGGTGGCTGGGGAGAGGGAAGGCTGGGCTTCTCTGCTTGAACTGCTGCCTCCGTGACGCGGAGAAGCGGTAGAAGATGGATGGATGGAAAAAATTCTGAATGCATTTATACAGTGGGCTCAACTGAATCATGAAAATGAAGCACGCTGACTTTCAAATAATGAGTTTTGTGCTACAACAGCTCATTAGCTTTTCCATGCCTGTGATTAAATATGCAATTGCATTGCTGTACTTTTTTGATGTGCTTTACATGAAACAATAAACTGTACCGTGAGTATTACATTATTACAATATAATATAATTATATTATTTCACTATTGGGCTTTACCTGTGCGTGAAAGTGTTGATGGAGATGTGCCAAACTGTGAGCGAGCTGGACTTGGTTCTGGTGCCGGATGATCTTGATCTGTAGCAGGAGAAGCCGGGGTGCTCGTATCGCGGGAGGTGGGCTCCGTCGGTGTGGAAGCATAATCTAAAAAAAAATAAAATAAAAGCACTTGTAATAGTTAACACGACAGTGCAACATGTATGCCAATTTTTTTTTTTTTTTAAACCGTGATGGCGAGCTAGCTAGGGCGGCGACAGCTACGATCCACTCGTGAGCCACGATAACGGCGTGGGACTTGTTATTTATTTATTGTTATACATAATTATAGTTAGCATGAAACAGGCTGGATAAGGTAAAAACATTAATGTCAAGAAAAAAAAACACTCACCGTCTGTGGTTAACGTAATTGTCGCAGAGGGGTCCACTCCTAGCTCACGTCCATTGCTCACTGGCCAGTTTCGATAAATTTGGTCCATGAGATCGAACCACTTCCAATGCTGCGGTTCGCCCCGCTTCTACTGTTATGATCCTTTATGGATCGGTACGAAAGTGCAACATGTAAAAAAAAAAAAAACAAAAAAACTTTGAACCAGGATTACAACTAACTATTTCATCAGATATTGTCAACACAAAAAACAACATACAAGGACGGACATAGCATTAAGCTAGGTCATCGTTTAAACACGATTAAGTTTTCGTCTGTCCTAAGTGAACTTTCCACTGTTGGAAAAAATAACAAAGCATGAATATCAGATCACTTACCGTCCTGTATATCACAATATCACGGCTTCAACTGCTGAAGTTGGGTGCGTCGCGGCTGCACATTCAATTCAATTCGGGTGGCTGGGTCTAATTCCCGGTGCGTCTCCGTGTAATTTCTGGTGCGTGTTTGTGCGCCCCACTGCAGGCTCAGTCTGCTTCCCTCTGCATTCTCTCATCAGCCGAAACGCACAGGAAACTCTGCTGGACTGCGGTGTTGGATTTCTGATGATTTCTGTTAAGCCATTCTATCACAATATCACGGCTTCAACTGCTGAAGTTGGGTGCGTCGCGGCTGCACATTCAATTAATTTCTGGTGCGTCTGTTTGTGCTCACCACTGCAGGCTCAGTCTGCTTCCCTCTGCATTCTCTCATCAGCCGAAACGCACAGGAAACTCTGCTGGACTACGGTGTTGGATTTCTGCTGATTTCTGTGAAGCCATTCTCTCGTTGTGGTTTATAATATCACTTGTTCGCGGGCTCACTGACGAAAAATTGCAAATGGCGACCAGCAAGCGATTCTGGAAAGTCAGTGTAACGCCCACGTAACGCCCACTCTCATGACGCTACGCACAGACCAATGAATGACCAGCAGTGGCGTGACGAAACGGGGCCGGGAGCCTTCGGACCTGCTTTTTACGGTGCCGAAAAAAGTGTCAGTTAAACTGGAACTGTTCCGAAAAAGGGAACTGTGAGGCCTTTGGGTTCCGAGTGGGAAACCGGACAATGGAGGCCGATCGGGGCCAAACGGGGCCTTTGGGTTCCAAGTGGAAAAGCGCCTATAGGCACTTTTCCATTTGGAACTCAAAGGCCTCTTTTGGCCTGGAACCGAACAGTACCGTTTGGCACCCATGTTTTTCCACAGCACAAGGCTCACTGTAGCATGGGTGGGAAAAGGAGGGAGTTGGAGGCGGGATTTGGAGGGAGTTGGAGGCGGTGCTACGCTCCCCATGAGGCGGCGCCATATTCCTGTTCAGTAAAATCAACATCAAAACATGTAGCAATACATCTCCAAAAATAATGCAAAAGTTAAATATTTTTGGACACTCATGTCAGAAAGTGAGACCCATATATTATACAGAATCATTAATCAGACAGTGAAGTATTGTTCGATTTTAATCATTTATTGGCTCACAGCGCATGAATATCAAAAATTACTTTTCTCGACAAATAGATGGTTAGGTAAAAATACATGATCTATGTCAAAATCATGGAGAGACTGTTGAGACGTCATGGAATTTATCTGCTCCAGCCAGTGGTGTCGTGGCAAAACATGGATCAGGTGCCATATGAGCCGTTAAATATACAGTATATTCCAACAGGTAAACAGTACTGAGTTGGGCATAAGATATATTTAGCAATTATGATGCATTTTAAGCCAAAACAAATGGATCTAGGATTAGAAGTAATTAAAATAAAGCAGTCCCAAGGTTACATGGAGAAATACGTGGATTAACTGGAAATATATCGTATTGAGTATTGCTGACTACATGTAGATACTGTATAAATATATATTCTCTGCATCAACAGTGAACTATACTTGTATTCATGAAGTATTGCCCTGGGAATTTTGACAATAAACCTTTGTACTTTTGCAGATGTCTCTATTTTGTTTTACAGTCTTCAGCAAATAATTGTTTTGGTTACTTTTCTTAAAATAAGCCATTATTTTCAAAGTCACTGATAAATGGTTCGTACTGTTGACTCTTTTCCCACCGGTGTCTGAACAGACAAAATAGAAAATCATGATGCAAACAAATAAATAACTAAATTGTTTATTCCAATCACCAGCAAATTACAGATTATTTAGAATGTGCAAAATTCAAACTGTAAAAAAAAAAAGAAACAGACAAAACGTGACAAAAAATAAGCAACAGCACAACACAGACTGGATATGATAATCCGTGTGTGATTTTACATGTCGTTTTGTATATACAGCCGTGGTCAAAATTGTTGGTACCCCTCTGTTAATGAAAGAAAAACCCACAATGGTCACAGAAATAACTTGAATCTGACAAAAGTGGTAATAAATAAAAATTCTATAAAAATTAACCAATGAAAATCAGACAATGCTTTTGAATTGTGGTTCAACAGAATTATTTTAAAAAACAAACTCATGAAACAGACCTGGACAAAAATGATGGTACCCCTAGAAAAGATTGAAAATAGGCCATAGGGACATGAACATGATCATAGGGACATGTTCACCTAAGATGTGTCCTCTAATTGACATCACAGGTGTCTACAAACTTGTAATCAATCGGCCTATTTAAAGGGTGACAAGTAGTCACTGTGCTGTGACCATTGTGGGTTTTTCTTTCATTAACAGAGGGGTACCAACAATTTTGTCCACGTGTGTGTGTTTGGAGTATTTATTCCTTTAGTTTTTGTTTAAATTGTCCAACCTTTGTACATGATTTTCATTCAGGTCCAAAAGCGTTCCACAGTCTGACTCCTTGCACTGAAACACAGTGTTGCTTGGTAGTAGTTCTCAGACCCCAGGGCAGACCCAGAACTCACTGGAGAGACAACATCTCCCAGTTGGTCTGGGAACACCTTGGTATCCTCTCTGAAGATCTGGAGCAGGTGGCTGAGGAGAGGGAAGTCTGGGCTTCTCTGCTTGAACTGCTGCCTCTGCGACCCGGACCTCTGGAAAAGTGGTAGAAGATGGATGGATGGATGTCATGTACGGGAGCATTAATGAATGATACAAAGTATATAGTGTGGGTTGATTCAGCAAATATTTCATTCTGTGTAGTATTGCGATTGATTTGCATATTTTACCTTTAATATAATTAATATGTGACTTCCAACACAGTTTATTATCAATTATTACACCAAGGATTTTAATTTTGGATACCCTTTCAATCTCTACACCATTTATACTGAGTTTAAATACTGAGTTGTTGTGATGGTGTGAAATAACATTATCAATAAAATTTAGCCACCGCTGTGTCGCCCTGGTTTCAAGTGGGGGTGGTGTTTTGTGCTTGTATTGCTAAAATATAAAAGGAAGCACTACAATGGGTCTCAAATATTTGTAATGTGTTCTATTACTGAATGAGTTTAAAGATGAAATACTTTACACATATAAACTAAATTCTAATGGTGACTGAACATCTCCCATTCCCCAAGGTGCAAGATACACTATTATGACTAGAACTCATAAAGGATCACAGAAATGATCTGATAAAAATAAATAAACAAGCGTTTTATTTTATGGTGGCTATTATTGGATGTGCCATTCATTTTCAATTACTCTGTAATTAATATTCACACACATAAATCTCAGCTCAGTCCCTTTCATATTAAGTGGAAATTGTGCTCCTTTAAATTTGGCACTTTACCTAAACTTTAACTTAAAGCGAGGTAGTTGGATCCGGGGAAAAAAATGCTTTTTTTGCGTGCATGGAAAGAAAATCCTACAGACACATATAACGCGATTGTCTGCAAGTGTGAATGACCTCTTCCATGAGCAAATGTACGTTTTTTGGTCCGTGGCTGTTTAAATTGAATTCTTTCCTCCCGAAAATATCATTTTTGAATATTAATTACAGCTAAATGGGAGCAGTTTCGATGCCGACATTTCACATCCTAATATACGTGTTCTATACACCATCGGCTTTTGCGTATCCGACTACCTCGCTTTAAAAAGCAAAAGATTTGACTATAAATATGATGTGTCGTTTACCTGTCAAAATACATTGGTGTCAAAACGTCGCCATTCTGAGCAGATCCGGTTTGGACTCTACAATGAAATACACACAAATTAAGAACATGCACAGCACGAAAGTGCAACATGTAAAAAAAAATAAATAAATAAAATAAACTTTTAACCAGGATTACAACTAACTATTTCATCAGATACTGTCAACACAAAAAAACAACATACAAGGACGGACATAGCATTAAGCTAGGTCATCGTTTAAACACGATTAAGTTTTCGTCTGTCCTAAGTGAACTTTCCACTGTTGGAAAAAATAACATAAAGCATGAATATCACATCACTCACCGTCCTGTATATCACAATATCACGGCTTCAACTGCTGAAGTTGGGTGCGTCGCGGCTGCACATTCAATTCAATTGGGGTGGCTGGGTCTAATTCCCGGTGCATCTCCGTGTAATTTCTGGTGCGTCTGTTTGTGCGCACCACTGCAAGCTCAGTTTGCTTCCCTCTGCATTCTCTCATCAGCCGAAACGCACAGGAAACTCTGCTGGACTGCGGTGTTAGATTTCTGCTGATTTCTGTTAAGCCATTCTATCATTGTGGTTTATAATATCACTTGTTCGCGGGCTCACTGACGAAAAACTGCAAATGGCGACCAGCAAGCGATTCTTGAAAGTCAGCGTAACGCCCACTCTCGTGACGCTATGCACAGACCAATGAATGGCCAGCAGTGGCGTGGCGAAACGGTGCCGGTACCCTTCGGACCTGCTTTTAACGGTGCCGAAAATAGTGTCGATAAAACTGGAACAGTTCCGAAAAAGCGAACTGTGAGGCCTTTGGGTTCCAAAAGGAAAACCGGACAATGGAGCCCGAACGGTACTAAAGGAGGCCTTTGAGTTCCAAGTGGAAAAGCCCCTCTTGTGGCTATATGCCCAGGAACTCCCTGGGCATTGTTCTCTCATGCTTATTCACTGTCTCTGTCTGAGGTGCTAAATAATCTGACTTCCCCAAGGTCCTACACCATCTACATTGAATAAAACTTTACTGCTTATGGGTTTAGCCAGTTTGCCACACAGTTTTGTAAAAGATGTCTGATCTGTGCAAAAAACAATGCACAGGGAAACTTCAAACCTCAGAGAGGCACTTTTCCAGCCTCTACTTATCCATTTCAGAACATTTGCATGGATTTTATTGAACTGAATAAGATAAGATAAGATAAGCCTTTATTAGTCCCACAATGGGGAAATTCCAGGATTGCAACAGCATAGGGATAGCAACACTCAGAGCAACAATCAGAAGGCAAGAAAAAACAACATCTAGTAAACATATGTCCATATTACTATAAATGTATATATATAGACACACAGTGCGGAGCATTGTGGTTGGTGAATGTGCAGCAGAAAGTCTAAGCTCTCTCTCCGCGGATGCAGCGGGCCAGCTGGAAGTCTTTGGGCATGATGGTGACCCCCTTAGCGAAGAAGAGACCCACCAGGTGGGCCTCGCTGGTCTCCTGCAGAGCCATGACGGCGAAGCTCAGGAAACGCAGGACGGTCTTGAAGTCCTGAGCGATCTCCCTCACCAGGCGCTGGACGGGCAGCTTACGGATGAGCAGCTCCGTGGATTTCTGGTAGCGACGGATCTCTCTCAGAGCCACGGGCCTGTGACGGCGAGGCCTCTTCACTCTGCCGGTGGCCAGAGCGCCTCTCCGAGCAGCCCTGGTGGCTAGCTGTCTCCTGGGGGGCTTCTTCCTCCAGTAGATTTTACGGGCGGTCTGCTTGGTTCTTGCCATCGCTCTTTATTATTCTGTCTTATATTTCTTTCACGCCGCCTAAACTCCAGCCCGGCACCCGCGTCCTTTTCGCTACAGCTCCCGGTATGTCGAGTTTCCCATTAGCACCGGGCGGCGGCCAAGTGCTAGCTAGCACTAGCTCCTCCCCGCTGTAACGTCTCCCGCTGCAAACCGTGGCTCCGTCCGCCGACCCGGGAGATCCCCGGGGCGATCCGTGCGTCCATGATATATATACAGAGTGAAAGGTGTAGAAAGAAGAAGGAAGATAAAAAAAATAAATGTGAAGGCAAGAAATATTGTTTGGTCATTTGTGATATGTTTTCTAAATGGACAGAAGCTTTTCCTTGCACACATCTACCTTGCAGAAATTGTACCTAGGTTTGGAATACCTGAGAAAATTTACTCAGATAATGGTACACATTTTGTAAATCAAGTTATATTACATTTAGGCACAGCACTGAACATCAGTTTGAAGAATCATTCAGCTTATCACCCACAATCTGCAGGACTAGTAGAACGCACAAACAGAACTATTAAAGAAAGACTCAGAAAAACTATGGCAGAAACAAGGCAAAATTGGATTTATTGCCTTCCATTAGTTTCGTTTTGCATGAGGATAATCCCAACCAAAGGGGGGTTGTCTCCATTTGAAATCATGTATGGCAAGCCATACTTGTTGCCATCTTTGAGACCATTCAGTCCTAGTGATGAAGAAGTGTGTTTAGCAGATTACATGAGAAGAATGTTGACTAACAGAGATATTATCACTGCTACTCTCCCCAGGAGGGTTCACGAGGAAACTGCACCAATCTTGGCCAAGCCAGGAGACCTCGTCCTCATCAAAGCCATCAAAAAGAAGAATTTGACTGATTCACCCTGGCAAGGACCACATAAAGTTGTTTTGTCAACGCCAAAAGCGATGAAAGTTGAAGGACAGGACTCTTGGGTGCATTTAACACACTGTAAACTTTACCCTACTCTAAACTCACAGCCAGGGACTACTGAATAAATATTTTCAACTCCATTCCATTAAAGACTCTCAGCAAGAGACTTTTTCTTAATTGTCTTCCTATACAAGTGTCGACTGACGACGCCCTAAGTGGTGTCCAGTACCGGCTTGGGATAGGGAAGCGAGTGGTTGACCGTCATGGAGAGACAAGAAGCGCAAGAAAGACGTTTGATCATTAAAGGGTGTAGTTGTTGTTTCCTTTACATCATCATCCTAGGGGTGACATTATTATTATTTTGGTTTCCTTTAGCTGCACCACAAACCATACATCGTAGTGCTAGGGACCTTGCACATATTCAGCATAATTGGCTAGCGCTTAGAGCTACATGAGCATCACGATCATGAATATACTGCTAATACGTGGTGGAGGTATGCTAATTATACGGCCAGGGCAGCTAATCGTTCCAATTGTTACGTTTGCTCCCTAGTGCCAACGTCAGCTGGACAGACTGCTGTTGTAGCCAAAATGATGGAACCAGCAAAAGCTCTCTGTTTTTTACAGAAGGCTATGAAAAGGGACTACACAAAAAAGATTATTTTGAATCACTCTTGTGAAATCTTTCATCACTCTACCAATCAGAGAACTTATGGTACCCCTTACTCTGTAAGGGCAAGGTTAGTTTCATCAGGAACTTTTTCTTTTTGTCTGAAGGGAAGTGGTAACAACCCTCTGGGCGACCTACCCCTTTCTCGGTGTGAGGGAGTGTACAGTGTACACCGCACCTGTGATGCTAGTACCCTGACCAATAGGATGGGCAGGTGGTGTCCACAGGCTAACCGTTGTTATTACGGACGTATCACCATGCTGGAGCTCTGCAGTGCTGCTATCTGCAACTTCTATATGTATGGCGCACATATGGTGACGGGTGGTTGGTGGCTGTGTGGTCGTAAGGCGTATTCCCATCTGCCTATGAACTGGGCAGGAACCTGTGCCCCCGTCTTTGTGACTGACAACACCCTGATTATGTCAGCGGGTCAGACGAGCAGAGGAAAGAGAGACCTATCACAGGATGCCATTTTCACAACACATGATTCCATCTGGGGTACGGACGTGCCGGAGCAGTTCAAGATACTTACTACAGGTCAAAAGGTAGTTCAGTCGCTATTCCCTTGGGTGGGAGTGGCAAAAAACACCTTGTGGATTGAGACTCTTAATTATAGACTACAGTCTTTTGTCATTTTTTTCTTAGCTGTCTGGAAAGGTGAAAGAGAGGAAATGACTGCTATAAGACTTGTAGCAACACAGAATAGAATGGTACTTGATCAGTTGACTGCCGCCCATGGGGGTGTGTGCGCAATTGTAGGTCAGTACTATTGCACCTTTATACCTGCACATGATGCAGATGGAGGTGTCATTGCTTCAGCCATACGTAATCTGACTGCTTTGCAGACTGCTGGGGCTAAGGATAATGTTGATGATTCATCCCACTGGATAAACTGGTTGTTTTCCTCATGGAGGAGTCCTGTCATAAACTTAGTGGTGATTATTCTAGTGATACTTTTGATCTTTTCATGTTTCATTCCTTGTATCCGTGATATGATGTTGAAACTTGTTCAGGTGAATTTAGTGTTATATCACGAGGCCACCACTGGAGATGATGGGTAAACAATACCAGCTTAATGTTTTATGAGCACAGATTATGATTGACATGCAGAAAACTGAAAGGAGATGTATGTTCATGATGTGAATTTGAAATGTACTGAATTGCAAGAGTAATCAAATATGCCTTGAAGTTCAAAGAAGTTGTGTTATCCTTATTTGAGATTTTTTCACTTTATCCTGTTTATGTTCTGTCTTAATTTGTGTCGTATTTGAAACCATTATGTTACTAATCACTATTTAGCTAGTATACAGTTTTACTATATTGATTGTTGTTTCATTGTTGATACCTTGTTGCAGTTTCACGTTGAGGTACTAATACACATAGGTTAGGATGCTAGCACACATAGATCTCTAATACAAACATACACATGTCTTTTACACATAATAGGTTTTTAGTCATTTTTTATTGTTTTTATTGTTCTTTACATTTACATAAAAGTATTAACTTTTTATTAAATCACTGCTAATCTACTGACACATAGAACGACAAATACATACACCATTTCATCTTAATTTATGGCTAATCACCATCACTGATTCAATTTTTCTCTTTTATGACTTAATTAGATGATTGATTTCTTTTTTGAAATAAAAGGTAATATCCTCACATGCTCCCCAGGAAATGAAACATTCCAGCGGCGCTCGGGAGTGGCAGCGAGGCCGATGGCGGACTTTCCTCATTAAAATGCGAGTTAGGATCTTTTGCAATACAATGCTTTAGCATGAAATGCACTGGAACTTGGCGAGCTGCCCAGTGAGGTTTTAGAAGCCATAGTATTTCATCTCTGATGCTTTTTGAGCATCACAGGGGAAAATGAAAGGATATTTTCAAGTTTCATTGATTATTCTATATGATTTTAATGCTATATTATTCTATTTTATATTATAATTGTTTCTGGTGCATATAAAAATCCAATGTCTAGGTCACTGTGATATTTTTTCATTGATATTTTTCATTGCAAGATTAGGATGAGCAAGATTGTGAATAATGACGAAAGTTTCATTGTTTTATCATACCAAGCTGTACTGTATTGTCAGGATGACCAGATCATGTCAGAATGTTCATTGCTGACCACAGATAAAGAAGGAGTCACTTGGAGAGTTGGCTCCTGCCAGTCTAGCTTAGATAAGAGACCGAGGTATAAAAAATCAACATCCTTGGACACATGTTAGGGAGTTGGTGCTGTGAAGCTGAGGCGAGTGTATGCTGTACTGATTTCCTCCTTTCTGATCAGAAGGAGAATAAATGACTCAGAACTTGGAAAACCACCTGTTGATTATTGTTTCAGCCTTAGTCAATTCATTTTTGTTCTAACAGTTTCAATATCAATAACCAAAGAAACTGATACAGTGTAGTTAAAAGAGTTATAGAGAAGAGTGACTGACTGAAGAAGTTACTGTTGTAAGGCAAGGGTACCCGGTCAAGTTCCCCCATAAACAACTCGACCCAGCCAGTTACAGCCGCCCCATAACCAGCTCACTCCATGGCCAACTCACCCCACAACAAACTCGGCCCAGATGAGAGGAGCGTCAGCGACCTGGGTCTGACAAACAACACCGGTGAATCCAACACAGAGCATACTAGGGGAAGCAGCAGCCTGACACGACCTGGCTCAAATCTGACAGCAATAAAAAAAAAAAAAAGCCTTTTTCCAATAAAGTGAAAAAACAAGATGATGCATGGAATGTGCTTTTGCCAGGAGGCGCAGCCAACATCAAAGTGTGATTTATCATGGAAAACAGCTGAGCTCTGGCTTTGAGCGATCAGCTGATTGGATCCTCCTCCTCCGCTGTTCTGACATTTTGGCATATCTGTCAGAACAACACTGGTAAAGGTTAAAAAAAAAAGATAAAAAGATATAGGGGAGGGCTAAACAGTGATTTGGATCTTTATCCTGTAGCTTGAAAGTGCTCACACACATCCACGACAGTTCCCGTTATTTGTACAAGTACATGTGTTTTAGCACTGTGTGCATGTATGCGCTGCAGGAAGCAGCTGAGCAGAGCTCTGTATGGTTTTTCCTGTGAACCAATGCTGCAAATATGCCATTACAGGGTAGCTCCAAATTAGAAACCCATTCAATAAGTTACACATAGGTTCAAAGAGCGTTACTTATAATTACAAGAGGCTGCAGCACATTTAATTTGGATCATTCCTGAAGAAAGTAATAGTTTAAAACGAAAAGTCTGAGACCCACAATAGCCACTCACATGTTTTAATTTCAAAGGAATTAAAAGTTTGGTTAAAATAGATGGATTGAAAATATATATTTATATTAAAACTGTAATACTGAAAAAAAAACCTCTCCTCCCTTGGAGAAAAAAATGACGGTCAGATATTCAGAGATTTCCACAAATAGAAAATGAGGCTGCTGAGTGAAGCTCAGTCACTCGATGGGGCGAGTTGGTTATGGAGGGACTTGACGATAAACCAAGGCAAGAACCTTTGCTATGAAATTATTCCGAGTTATGTCTTTAAAACAGGAAATAATGTGATCATCTGACTAATTCTATTCCTCATTGTTACACAGACTACTCAGCTTCACTGTTGCTTTGGGGAATGGAACAACACATGCACATATTTAAATGGACCGTGTGCCTGATGTTGTTCCAATCATGGTGGGCCGCCGGGACCAAAAATGCCAGATACAGGTCAAGTGGACCCCCAGGGGTTAAAGCAAAAAATTTCTTGAGCCTGAACCTGAGCAGGGTCATCGGGGTGGGCATGCACATATTATATACAGTATATATACAGTATATACAGTATATATATACTGTATATATATATATATACACTACCGTTCAAAAGTTTGGGGTCACCCAAACAATTATTTTGTGTTTTCCATGAAAAGTCACACTTATTTACCACCATGAGTTGTAAAATGAATAGAAAATATAGTCAAGACATTGACAAGGTTAGAAATAATGATTTGTATTTGAAATAATATTTTTTTCCTTCAGACTTTGCTTTCGTCAAAGAATCCTCCATTTGCAGCAATTACAGCCCTAACATGATTGCACAAGAGTTTTCTAATCATCCATTAGCCTTCTGACGCAATGAGCAAACACATTGTACCATTAGAACACTGGAGTGATAGTTGCTGGAAATGGGCCTCTATACACCTATGTAGATATCGCACTAAAAACCAGACATTTGCAGCTATAATAGTCATTTACCACATTAGCAATGGATAGAGTGTATTTCTGATTAGTTTAAAGTTATCTTCATTGGAAAAAAAGTGCTTTTCTTTCAAAAATAAGGAAATTTCTAA
The DNA here is from genome assembly GCA_020510985.1 of Pholidichthys leucotaenia. NCBI lineage: Eukaryota > Metazoa > Chordata > Actinopteri > Cichliformes > Pholidichthyidae > Pholidichthys > Pholidichthys leucotaenia. Next base: position 53,391,766 of record CM035836.1, read on the forward strand.
GTGACCCCAAACTTTTGAACGGTAGTGTGTGTGTGTGTGTGTGTGTATATATATACTGTATATGTATACACAGTGGAGCAAAAAAGTATTTAGTCAGCCACCAATTGTGCAAGTTCTCCCACTTAAAAGATGAGAGAGGTCTCCAATTTTCATCACAGGTATACCTCAACTATGAGAGACAAAATGAGGGGGGAAAAAAATCCAGAAAATCACATTGAAGGATTTTTAATGAATTAATTGGTAAATTCCTCGGTAAAATAAGTATTTGGTCACCTACAAACAAGCAAGATTTCTGGCTCTCAAAGACCTGTAACTTCTTCTTTAAGAGGCTCCTCTGTCCTCCACTCGTTACCTGTATTAATGGCACCTGTTTGAACTCGTTATCAGTATAAAAGACACCAGTCCACAACCTCAAACAGTCAGACTCCAAACTCCACTAAGGCCAAGACCAAAGAGCTGTCAAAGGACACCAGAAACAAAATTGTAGACCTGCACCAGGCTGGGAAGACTGAATCTGCAATAGATAAGCAGCTTGGTGTGAAGAAATCAACTGTTGGAGCAATTATTAGAAAATGGAAAACATACAAGACCACTGATAATCTCCCTCGATCTGGGGCTCCACGCAAGATCTCACCCCGTGGGGTCAAAATTATCACGAGAACGGTGAGCAAAAATCCCAGAACCACATGGGGGGACCTAGTGAATGACCTGCTGAGAGCTGGGACCAAAGTAACAAAGGCTACATCAGAAACACACTACGCCGCCAGGGACACAAATCCTGCAGTGCCAGACGTGTCCCCCTGCTTAAGCCAGTACATGTCCAGGCCCGTCTGAAGTTTGCTAGAGAGCATTTGGATGATCCAGAAGAGGATTGGGAGATAGAACTTTTTGGTAAAAACTCAACTTGTCATGTTTGGAGGAGAAAGAACACCATACCTACTGTGAAGCATGGGGGTGGAAGCATCATACTTTGGGGCTGTTTTTCTGCAAAGGGACCAGGACGACTGATCCGTGAAAAGGAAAGAATGAATGGGGTCATGTATCGTGAGATTTTGAGTGAAAACCTCCTTCCACCAGCAAGGGCATTGAAGATGTAACATGGCTGGGTCTTTCAGCATGACAATGATCTCAAACACACCGCCCGGGCAACGAAGGAGTGGCTTCGTAAGAAGCATTTCAAGGTCCTGGAGTGGCCTAGCCAGTCTCCAGATCTCAACCCCATAGAAAATCTTTGGAGGGAGTTTAAAGTCCGTGTTGCCCAGCGACAGCCCCAAAACATCACTGCTCTAGAGGAAATCTGCAAGGAGGAATAGGCCAAAATACCAGCAACAGTGTGTGAAAACCTTGTGAAAATTTACAGAAAATGTTTGACCTCTGTCATTGCCAACAAAGGGTATATAACAAAGTATTGAGATGAACTTTTGTTATTGACCATATACTTATTTTACCGAGGAATTTACCAATTAATTCATTAAAAATCCTTCAATGTGATTTTCTGGATTTTTTTTTTCTCATTTTGTCTCTCATAGTTGAGGTACACCTATGATGAAAATTGGAGAACTCTCATCTTTTAAGTGGGAGAACTTGCACAATTGGTGGCTGACTAAATACTTTTTTACCCCACTGTATATATAAGATAAGATACACCTTTATTAGTCCCACAACGGGGAAATTCCAGGATTGCAACAGCACAGGGATAGCAACACTCAGAGCAACAATCAGAAGGCAAGAAAAAAACAAGAGCAGCGAGTATACATATGTACATATAAACATAAATATATAGACACACATGGAATAAATATAGATATATAAACACACAGTGTGGAGCATTGTTGCTAGATGGACTAAATATACGAACATATAAACACACACAGTGCGGAGCATTGTAGCTAGATGGAATAAATATGTGAATATATAAACACACACACAGTGTGGAGCGTTGTAGCACGATGGAATAAATATATGAATATATATATAAACACACAGTGCGGAGCATTGCAGATAGATGGAACAAACGCAAATATACAAACACACACAGTGTGGAGCATTGTAGCTAGATGGAACAAATATGCAAACACAAACACAAACAGTGCAGAGCACCGTAGCTAGATGGAATAAATATGTAAATATATAAACACACAGTGCGGAGCACTGTAGCTAGATGGAATAAATATGTAAATATATAAACACACAGTGTGGACCATTGTCGCTAGATGGAATAAATATATAAATATACAAACAAACACACACAGTGTGGAGCATTGCAGCTAGATGGAATGAAACAGCATAACCGTCTACTTAGTTATCCGCCGGCCACCGGCAGAGTGAAGAGGCCTCACCGTCACAGGCCCGTGGCTCTGAGAGAGATCCGTCGCTGCCAGAAATCCACGGAGCTGCTCATCCGTGAGCTGCCCGTCCAGCGCCTGGTGAGAGAGATCGCTCAGGACTTCAAGACCATCCTGCGTTTCCTGAGCTTCGCCGTCATGGCTCTGCAGGAGACCAGCGAGGCCCACCTGGTGGTCTCTTCTTCGCTAAGGGGGTCACCATCATGCCCAAAGACTTCCAGCTGGCCCGCCACATCCGCGGAGAGAGAGCTTAGACTTTCTGCTGCACATTCACCAACCAACCATAATGCTCTGCACTGTGTGTCTATATATATACATTTATAGTAATATGGACATATGTTTACTAGATGTTGTTTTTTCTTGCCTTCTGATTGTTGCTCTGAGTGTTGCTATCCCTGTGCTGTTGCAATCCTGGAATTTCCCCATTGTGGGACTAATAAAGGCTTATCTTATCTTATCTTATCCTACATGGTATGATTATGTACCCATACATATCGTCACCCTCCGTAGCTACCGGTATTTTCCTAGTTGTATACCGGAAGGGACCATTGTGTAAGTCTATTGCGTCTTTTGCATTCAATACTATTAGGTTGTCACGTCCTTTTGCTATCTCTGCGAGCAGCCCTGCATATGCAGGGCTGCTCGCCAGACTGTATAACCGTTATACAGTCTGACAGCCATTGGTAGGAAGGACCTGCGAAACCTCTCGGTTGTGCACCTAGGGTGATGTAGTCTGCTGCTAAATGAGCTCCTCAGTGCATTCAGTATGTCCTGCATAGGGTGGAACTCGAACTCCAGCAGAGATGACAGTTTAGCCACCATCCTTCTCTCTCCTATCTCCTCCACTGGGTCAAGGCGCTGCCCCAGGACACAGCTAGCTTTCTTGATCAGTTTGCTCAGTCTCTTCCTATCGGCTGCTGTAATGAAACTGCCCCAGCAGACCACTCCAGAAGTGATGGCTGATGCCACCACAGTGTCGTAGAATGTCTTCAGCAGTGCCCCTTGTACACCAAAAGACCTGAGTCTCCTCAGTAGGACAGCCTGCGCTGTCCCTTCTTGTAGAGTGCGTCAGTATTGTGTGACCAGTCTAGTTTATTGTTCAGATGAACACCCAGGTACTTGTAGGATGTCACCATCTCGATATCTGTTCCCTGGATGTTTACTGGTGCTGTGAGGGGTTGTCCTTGCCTGCGGCAGTCCACCACCAGCTCCTTAGTTTTCCTCGCGTTGATCTGGAGGCAGTTCCGATGGCACCAGTCCACAAAGTCCTGGATAAGCCCTCTGTACTCAGCTTCATCTCCGTTGGAGATGAGGCCGACGATCGCAGAGTCGTCAGAGAACTTCTGTAGATGGCAGTGTGTTGTGTTGTGTGAGAAGTCCGCAGTATAAAGGGTGAACAGGAAGGGAGCCAAAACCGTTCCCTGGGGAGCCCCCGTGCTACCGATGATTGTGTCGGACACACAGTCCCGGGTTCTCACAAACTGTGGCCGGTTTGTGAGGTAGTCCAGGATCCATGATGACAGGTGCTGGTCCACCCCTGCGCGCAGCAGTTTGTCCTTCAGGATCATCGGTTGGATGGTGTTGAAAGCACTGGAGAAGTCAAAGAACATGATCCTCACTGTATTCTCGGGCTTCTCCAGGTGGAACAGAGAACGGTGAAGGAGGAAGATGACCACATCCTCCACCCCAATACCATGCTGGTAGGCGAACTGGAGTGGATCCATCGCTGGACCCACCAGGGGGCAGAGGTGAGCAAGGAGCAGTCTCTCCAGGGTCTTCATCATGTGGGACATCAACGCCACTGGTCTGTAGCTGTTCAGATCTTTGGGGTGGGAAGTCATTGGTACAGGTACCACACAAGATGTTTTCCACAACTGTGGTACCCTCCCCAGCTTCAGGCTCAGGTTGAAGATGTACTCCACAATCCCACACAGCTGGTCTACACAGGACTTGAGGAGCTTTGCACTGATGCCGTCCGGTCCCGACGCCTTCCTCGCCTTGATCTTCCTCAGCTCCGTCCTCACCTGGGTCTTAGTGAGGGTCAGGTTGGGGGGCTGTGTGTTGGGAGTGGGGGGGTGATGGTGGAGTGGGGAGTGGGCAGCAGGACTTGATGTCTTTAGAGGCAGCAGTGGTTGTTGTGCAGTGGGGGGGGGGGAGGCGGTTGGTCAAACCTATTAAAAAACAGATACAGATTGTTTGCCCACTCCCTACCCCCTGTAGCCTGGGGGGAGGTATTCTGGGGCCCAGAGATGGTTTTAAGGTTTCTCCAGACCCCGCTGATGTCGCTCTGTTGCAGCTTGTCCTCCATCTTCTTCCTGAAGCTGTCCTTGCCTTCTCTGATCTTTCTCCTCAGCTCCCTTTGAACAGACTTCAGCATCTCCCTGTTCCCCGACCTGAAGATCCTCTTCTTCTCTCTCAGAAGTGTTTTTATCTCAGGGTTGATCCAGGGTTTGTTGTTTGAACAACACCGTATGGTCTTGGTGGGAATAGTGTTGTCCACACAGAAGCTGATGTAGTCCGTGATGGTGTGAGTGAAGCCATCGATGTCCTCACCATGTGGATCGCAGAGCTGCTTCCAGGCGGTGGTTTCAAAACAGCCCTTTAGAGTGTCCATTGCCTCCTCAGACCATAACTTCACTGTGCGCATGGCCAGAGGTTGTCTGTGTACTAGGGGTTTGTACACCGGCCGGAGATGAACCAAGTTGTGATCCGATCTCCCGAGTGGGGGTGGGGGGTGGGAGTTGTAATGAGGTGTACGCCTCCTTAGTGTTTGCGTAGAATAAGTCCAGTGTTTTATTGTCTCTAGTGTGGCATGTGACATACTGGGTAAACGTGGGTCTAATGGGAGACAGTGAAACATGGTTGAAATCGCATGACATGAGGAGAAAAGCATCTGGGTGTTCTCTCTGCAGCCTGCCAGTTACTGAGTGGATGATGTCACGCGCTGTCGCAGCGTTCGCCGTCGGATTTGCATAAATAACAATGCAGATCACGTTTGAGTATTCCCTCGGGAGATATGTAGGCCGCATGCTAGCAGCTAGCAACTCGATGTCTTTGCTGCAGTGCTGGTGTTTAACAGTGATGTGTCCCGGTCTGCACCAGTTGTTATTAACATAGATCATCACTCCACTGCCCCTTGCTTTGCCACTGTCTGGTGTTTGGTCTGCCCGTATCGTGTGGAAACCCTCCAGCTCAATGTTAGCATCTGCTACTAATTCAGATAGCCACGACTCGGTAAACAAAAGGAGAGAGCATTCCCGGTATAAGCTGTCGTATCGGGAGATAGCCGCTAGCTCATCTACCTTTCCCAATATAAAGCATACATTCCCCATAATAATGGATGGGAGGGTGGGTCTGTACCTTATACTCCTTGTCCGCCGTCTAACACCAGCCCGACAACCACGTCGTTTTCGCCTTATTTCTCCCGGTACGTCGAGTTTTTCCATTAGCACCGAGTGGCGATTAAGTGCAAGCAGCTGTTCCCTGCTGTATCGTCTCCTGCTGTAAACAGTGGCTCCATCCGCCGGCTCGGGAGGCATTTGGGCGATCTGTGTGTCCGTGATGTATAAAGTGTGTAAAGAAAGAAAGAAAAAACTCAGAATTGAGCCGCTGTTGCAAAAAGGCAGCCGACTCGTGTGGCACCGGAAGTCGAGGATATATATATATATATATATATATATATATATATATATATATATATATACAGTATATACACACACACACACATTCATTCATTCATCTTCTTCCGCTTAATCCTGTTCGGGTCGTGGGGGGGCTGGAGCCTATCCCAGCATCTTTGGGCGAGAGGCAGAGTACACTCTGGACAGATCACCAGTCCATCGCAGGGCCAACACAGAGGGACAGACAACCTTTCACTCTCACAGTCATACCTAAGGACAATTTAGAATCCCCAGTATTGATGCCAATTAACCTAACGTGAACATCAATATTCATTGCAGCATGAAAAAAGAAAAAAACCTAGTGCGGTACAAGTGCAGCTTCCTGCAGCATTTAGACAGCCTCTCCAGGGCTTTTCAGATCAAGCCAAAGTAATAACAAATGTCTTTGGTGTTTTTATACCAACGGATATAAGGCCATATTCAGTTGTTGAGAACACTGGGTTGAAACACATGCTGAGGGTAACTGAGCCCCGGTATGAACTTCCTTGTTGTGCCCACTTCAGCCAGAAAATAATTCCATCCTTTAAAGAAAAAGCTATTTCTGTTAATGCTGCACTTGAGGCCTGTGTTTTTCAAGGCTGCCCTGGTGTGTTCCTTCTAAATTGTCCAAAAAAAATAAATAAATAAAAATGCAAATGCAAATAATTTGCTGTTGTTGTGCATGGGTGCCTTCAGAATCTATAAGATAAGATAAGCCTTTATTAGTCCCACAATGGGGAAATTCCAGGATTGCAACAGCACAGGGATAGCAACACTCAGAGCAACAATCAGAAGGCAAGAAAAAACAAGAGCAGCGAGTATACATATGTATATATATATATATATATACACTGTGTATATACTGTATATATATATATATATATAGAGAGAGAGAGAGAGACACAGTGCGGAGCATTATAGCTAGATGGAATAAATAGATGAGTATATAAACACACAGTGCGGAGTATTGTAGCTAGATGGAATAAATATGTAGATATATAAACAGTGCGGAGCATTGTAGCTAGATGGAATAAATATGTAAATATATAAACACAGTGTGGAGCATTGTTGCTAGACGGAATAAATATATAAACACACACAGTGCGGAGCATTGTAGCTAGATGGAATAAATACGTAAATATATAAACACACAGCGTGGAGCACTGTTGCTAGATGGAATAAATATATAAACACACACAGTGCGGAGCATTGTAGCTAGATGGAATGAAACAGCACAACCGTCTACTTAGTTATCCTACATGGTATGATTATGCACCCATACATACATATTCTCACCCTCCGTAGCTACCGGTGTTTTCCTAGTTGTATACCGGAGGGGACCATTGTGTAAGTCTATTGCGTCTTTTGCATTCATTACTATTAGGTTGTTACGTCTTTTTGCTATCTCTGCGAGCAGCCCTGCTTAGGTTGTACAGTCTGACAGCTGTAGGTAGGAAGGACCTGCGAAACCTCTCGGTTGTGCACCTAGGATGATGTAGTCTGCTGCTAAATGAGCTCCTCAGTGCATTCAGTATGTCCTGCATAGGGTGGAACTCGGACTCCAGCAGAGATGACAGTTTGGCCACCATCCTTCTCTCTCCCATCTCCTCCACTGGGTCAAGGCGCTGCCCCAGGACACAGCTAGCTTTCTTGATCAGTTTGTTCAGTCTCTTCCTATCGGCTGCTGTAATGCCACTGACCTAGCAGACCACTCCAAAAGTGATGGCTGATGCCACCACCGTGTCATAGAATGTCTTCAGCAGCGCCCCTTGTACACCAAAAGACCTGAGTCTCCTCAGTAGGAACAGCCTGCGCTGTCCCTTCTTGTAGAGTGCGTCAGTATTGTGTGACCAGTCTAGTTTATTGTTCAGATGAACACCCAGGTACTTATAGGATGTCACCATCTCGATGTCTGTTCCCTGTATATTTACTGGTGCTGTGAGGGGTTGTCCTTGCCTGCGGCAGTCCACCACCAGCTCCTTAGTTTTCCTCGCGTTGATCTGGAGGCAGTTCCGATGGCACCAGTCCACAAAGTCCTGGATAAGCCCTCTGTACTCAGCTTAATCTCCGTTGGAGATGAGGCCAACGATCGCAGAGTCGTCAGAGAACTTCTGTAGATGGCAGTGTGTTGTGTTGTGTGAGAAGTCCGCAGTATAAAGGGTGAACAGGAAGGGAGCCAAAACCATTCCCTGAGGGGCCCCCATGCTACCGATGATCGTGTCGGACACACAGTCCCGGGTTCTCACAAACTGAGGCCGGTTTGTGAGGTAGTCCAGGATCCATGATGACAGGTGCTGGTCCACCCCTGCGCACAGCAGCTTGTCCTTCAGGATCATCGGCTGGATGGTGTTGAAAGCACCGGAGAAGTCAAAGAACATGATCCTCACCGCATTCCCGGGCTTCTCCAGGTGGGACAGAGAACGGTGAAGGAGGAAGATCACCGCATCCTCCACACCAATGCCATGCTGGTAGGCGAACTGGAGTGGATCCATTGCTGGACCCACCAGGGGGCAGAGGTGAGCAAGGAGCAGTCTCTCCAGGGTCTTCATCATGTGGGAAGTCAGGGCCACTGGTCTGTAGCTGTTCAGATCTTTGGGGTTTGGGGTGCTAAGTCTTTGGTACAGGTACCACACAAGATGTTTTCCACAGCTGTGGTACCCTCCCCAGCTTCAGGCTCAGATTGAAGATGTACTCCACAATCCCACACAGCTGGTCTGCGCAGGACTTGAGCTTTGCGCTGATGCCGTCCGGTCCCGACGCCTTCCTCGCCTTGATCTTCTTCAGCTCCGTCCTCACCTGGGTCTTAGTGAGGGTCAGGTTGGGGGGCTGCGTGTTGGGAGTGGGGGGGTGATGGTGGAGTGGGGAGTGGGCAGCAGGACTTGATGTCTTTAGAGGCAGCAGTGGTTGTTGTGCAGTAGGGGGGGAGGGCGGTTGGTCAAACCTATTGAAAAACAGATTCAGATTGTTCGCCCACTCCCTGCCCCCCGTGGCCTGGGGAGAGGTATTCTGGAGCCCAGAGATGGTTTTAAGGTTTCTCCAGACCCCGCTGATGTTGCTCTATTGCAGCTTGTCCTCCATCTTCTTCTTGAAGCTGTCCTTGCCTTCTCTGATCTTTCTCCTCAGCTCCCTCTGTACGGACTTCAGCATCTCCCTGTTCCCTGACCTGAAGCTCCTCTTCTTCTCTCTCAGAAGTGTTTTTATCTCAGGGTTGATCCAGGGTTTGTTGTTTGAGCAACACCGTATGGTCTTGGTGGGAATGGTGTTGTCCACACAGAAGCTGATGTAGTCCGTGATGGTGTGAGTGAGGCCATCGATGTCCTCACCATGTGGATCGCAGAGCTGCTCCCAGGCGGTGGTTTCAAAACAGCCCTTTGGAGCGTCCATTGTCTCCTCAGACCATAACTTCACTGTGCGCATGGCCAGAGGTTGTCTGTGCACTAGGGGTTTGTACACCGGCTGGATATGAACCAAGTTGTGATCCGATCTCCCGAGTGGGGGGAGTTGTGATGAGGTGTACGCCTCCTTAGCGTTTGCGTAGAATAAGTCCAGTGTTTTATTGTCTCTGGTGTGGCATGTGACATACTGGGTAAACGTGGGTCTAATGGGAGACAGTGAAACACGGTTGAAATCGCATGACATGAGGAGAAGAACATCTGGGTGTTCTCTCTGCAGCCTTCCAGTTACTGAGTGGATGACGTCACGCGCTGTCCCAGCGTTCGCCGTCGGATTTGCATAAATAACAATGCAGATCACGTGTGAGTATTCCCTCGGGAGATATGTAGGCCGCATGCTAACAGCTAGCAACTCGATGTCTTTGCTGCAGTGTTGTTGTTTAACAGTGATATGTTCCGGTCTGCACCAGTTGTTGTTAACATACATTATCACTCCACCACCCCTTGCTTTGCCACTGACTGATGTTCGGTCTGCCCGTATCGCGTGGAAACCCTCCAGTTCAATGTTAGCATCTGCTGCTAGTCCTGTTAGCCAAGACTCTGTGAATACGAACAGGCTACACTCCCGGTATATGCGATCGTATCAGGAGATAGCCGCTAGCTCATCTACCTTTCCCAGTATCAATCGTATCTATACAGAACAATGACAAATTTGCTATTTTTTTTGATCAAGTAACAAGTGAAATTAGATCATTTCTCATAGAAACCTGAACATACCAGAGCACTGTGGTTAAAATCACTGCTTCAGGCAATAAGGAATAAAAGAATAATTCAGACTATTCAAACTTCTATTGTTGCACTTGTCTACATCGTTCATTAACTAAAAAGAGAATTTATTTTATTGTATACAATTTATTTATTGGGGAATTGACTGCTGGCAGTTTGCATTTTTTTTTTTTTTGTCAAAGCTGTTCCCACTTATACAAAAGAAAAACAGTTATGTTTTGCACTTTGTTTCCTTACTGTACCAAAAATGAACCGAACCCTGACTGTAAAACCAAGGTACGTACCGAACCATGATTTTAGCATACCGTTACACCCCGTTTGTGTTTTTAAAGTAATTCTGTTGAACCACAATTCAAAAGCATTGTCTGATTTTCATTGGTTAATTTTCATAGAATTTTTATTTATTACCACTTTTGTCAGATTCAAGTTATTTCTGTGACCATTGTGGGTTTTTCTTTTATTAACAGAGGGGTACCAACAATTTTGTCGACGTGTTATATGCATGTATATGTGACCCGTCCAGGCAAAATGAGTCGGAATGCGCACCGCGTCATTACGAGCTACAGGCAGGAGAAGTCATAAATCATGACTCTCTTTGTTTGCTAGCAGCAAGTCCCGGGAAAAAACCCCTGAGTGCCTGGTTCATTGGAAAGCTTAGAAATCTTACTTTGTAAAATACATACGTTTTTGCGGAAGACGTAACTCCCGACCGATCGAACGCGAGTTTTAAACCTCACCAAAATATAAACAAATCGTCCTTTTCCGGGTCCGTTTTTGCGCACTTCCTACAAATCAAATATCATTATGAAGGTCTTTCAATACAGAATATGGAAAAAAAAAACGTTACCTCAGTTTTGATTATTTCCTCAAAGTGACTCATTTTGCCAGCAGGGGTATAAATATATAAAACAACAGTGAACTTTATCTAATACTCTAAATTGCATTATTTCTACAATTGTTTTGTTCAAAAGAAATAATCCCAAGGCTTCAAAAACTTTCTATCCTACGGAATGTATGAAAGGTTTTGTGTACGTTGAAGGATGAAACACTCGCACAGGGCCGGAGTGGGACCAGTTTTAAGCCTGGGAATTTCATGGTCAAGACCAGCCCACTTTTTGCCAAGTGGAGGAAATTGCAGCAAAAGTTCTGTTTCTATCCAATAGTTTTTATTGCAGACATGTTTTGACAAGAATATAGAACTTAGCTCACCTCAGTAAACCAGCTGACAAATAAATGAGAAACTGAAGGACAAATCACAAACAAACATCAATTCAGTTTAGTGGCAAAAAAGTTCTACACAAATAAAATAGCTATCCATTAGACAACTTTAACCTCGTATGTAATAGTAATATATAGTGTCATGTCACTTCAGAGTCAGTAATGATATCCTATCATTGTGTAATTTCCCCATATAGATTTTTTTGTCCTGTTCCAATCTATGCATGTCTGTGTCACAAATTTACCAGAAAAAAAGTTAAAAATGTCCAAGAATGTTTACAAGAAAAACCTCACTAATTGTATAGAAAATGGGAAAAAAATACAACATTTATACTAATCTGCAGCTTTTGTTCTTTAAATTTTTGACTTCATTCTTGTGAATTTATTATTATTTTTGTAGAAATGTACCATTTCTCCCCTGCATTCATTATGTTTTTTCAAACAAAATTGTAACTTTGGTCTCACAAATTTTCTATTTTACTTGTAAATTGGCCTCCTTTGTCATATTTTACAGCTTTATTCTTGCTAATTTATACTCAATTTACATTTATAGGCTTTACCTTACACTAAATGTGTGAGTCCACCACCACTACCATCCTCCTTGTTAAAAAATAATAAATCACCTGAGAACAAGCAAGGGTTTTTTTTTTTTTCTTCATTCAGCAACATCTACTGTGGAAAGAGGCTTTTTCACAAAACTGTGTCCACAAAAATCTGCATGGAGCAGTATTTGATCTTAAAAAGAAGATCTTAAAATCAAGTAAAAGGCCATAACTACTAGGAATGTTTAGGCTATTATAAATATACTGCTTTTTCTATAAATGTGATTTTCTTCACGTTAAAAAAAAACAACATTCTTTTAATTTTAGAACTTTCTGAATGCATTTTTTTCCCCTTTTTAACCAAAAAATTGCAGCTTTTGCTGATAAATTTTCATATTAACATATGTCAGGCTCAATAACACACTTTCTGACTCCAAACCCATAAGCACAGGTGCACCTCAGGGCTGTGTGAGCTCTCCAGTCCTCTTTACCCTCCACACTAATGACTGTACTAGTCAGCATCCAGGTAACCTGTTTCTGAAATTTTCTGACGATGCTGCCATCCTTAGCCTATTACACCAAGAAACTGACACCTCCTTGTATTTCACTCAGTTCATTGGCTTTGCAAAGTGGTGTGATGAACATTTCTTGGTCATCAAAACACAAAAAACTAAGGAGATGGTGGTGGACCCTCGGTCAGTGGGAGTGACCATATTTAGTTTGTGTGCTCTCGTCTACAGCAAAGGCTGTATTTTCTCTGTCAACTGAGGGTGTTTGGAGTCAGTGACAAAACAATGTTTTCATTTTACCAGGCGGTGTTGGAGAGCATCATAAGGTACGGAACAGGGTTTCCTCTGGAACATTTCTCCATGGTGGTCCGCCTCGATAGAAATTTTACTGCCACCCCAAGGCCATATGAATGTATTAAGAAAAATATCTGAAGCAATGACTTTTCGCAAGCACGCACACAAACAACGCGTATGGCCGTCATCCGCGCGGAGTTTAGAAGCGCCCCGCTCATGCAAGTTTTCCATTCAGTCAGCAGTGTCTCGGTAAACGCGACTGTCCGACAGAAACATGAGTTTATGAAAGTACTTTAAATGCAGAAAAAAATCAGCAGAGGTATGTAAGCACTGGTGTTTATCATGGTTTTAACCCGCTTGAAATGGGAGCAATAATGGAAGAGTCACTTAGCTAAGAGATGTGGTTAGAATTCAAATGCAGCCGGCTTCATATGGACTGAATGACAACAGAGATGTCTTCTTCTTCTTCATATGAAGGGAAAGGCAAGGGGGACTGATGAATTGCTGAGTATACATTTCATCAACCACTGCAATATTAAGTTATCCTCTGTAGGAATAGCAGCAATGAAGAGACTGACAATTTCTCTCTTTTCTCGCACAAGCAGGCGCGCCGTTTTTATTCTCCAGCGGCAGTGACAAAAAGCAACAGCTAAGAACGCTAGCTCCAAACTGAGGTCCTTCAGCAGCTGCCTAGAGAGGTGCCTGATGAGAAAGCCTGAGAGCACAACTATAACTTCTTAAACAGATCATTCTGTACATGAACACATATTGTGGTGAATTATGTCTTTAGAGTCCACTACTGGTGCATTGCAAATAACCGTACATGTACGGGTATTTATTTCGCAAAAAAATGCAGCCCTATACGGTCTTATTTGGGTCTATACGCTTTATTGGGATATGCCCTATGTCACCCTATATGGTTTTATTTGGGTCTATACGCTTATCAGAACGCGTGGACCTGAATGTAGGACCCAGTCGTGGGTGGTCTCCGGAGAGTTTCGCCTGGAAACTCTGCGTCGTAAGTCTCCCTGAAGCGGAAGGGAGAGCAGATCAGTCAGGCTGCTGCGTTCGCTTGTCGTCAGAGAATCACCGCCGGGTGCTGCGTTCGTTGCCATCAGGACACCAGCGTGGCTGTCCAAACCAGAAGGTTGCGTTGCACAAAGCGTGTGCATTTTCGGGGTCCGCGCCAGCTTTGACATGAAGGCCATTTTTTCGAGATTTATTCAAAGCTTTACCGATTGAAGTGTGGCACTCGTATGTATATATTTTTTCAAGTGTGTGTGTACTATGCAGCAGGCCCGCAGCCACTAAATCACTCCTCGTAATTGGCTGAAAAAGCTGTCGGAGGCACTTCCTTTATTTCCGTATTATCTCGGCTGTGTTCGGGATACACCTGCCGGTTGTTTACAAAACAGTCTACATGTCGTCATGCCATGTGCCCGGGGCCATGCGCAGAGCAGCAGACAATGGCTTCTGAAGTGTCTGACCCGGTGTCTGATGGTTTTTTTGTAACTTAGATTTTTATTCATTTTTCATCATATATAATGCATTCAGATCACATTCTACATTTAAAAAACAAAGGGGTTAGGGTAGGGAAAAATAAAAAAAAATAAACAAAATAAAAATAAAAAATAAAAGGGGGGGGGGGACAAATGTTGGAGCATCAAGTTTTTAGTTTCCATCTCTTAATTCTTCTGTTTTTTTCAGTGTCTTTGGTTATTCTTTCAATTTCTGCCTCGTTGTTGCACTTTGTAGTGTGTCCATTTCCGCCATTTTTTCTCCCATATTCCTTCTTGCATTCTTCGTCGATATGTTAGTTTTTCCATCATACGTATGTCCTCAACAATGTCAGTCCATTGTTCTTGGTCAGGAAGAACTTCTGATCGCCATTTTTTTGTGATAGTTTTTTTACATGCAATCAACAAGATTTTAACTAGATATCTGTCCTCAGCCTGTATAACACTGTCTTTTTTAAGATCACATAAGTACATCAGGTTACAGTTCATTGGTATATTATATCCTAATATCCTCTGTGTTGTCACATGCATAGATTTCCAAAATGATGATATTTTGTAGCATTTCCAAAACATATGTGAGTGGTCTGCATTTAGAGCCCCACATCCCCTCCAGCATAAAGATTGGGTATTTGAATATTTTCCTTGAATCTGTGGTGTAATGAAAAAGCGAATCAGGTTTTTCCATCCAAATTCCCTCCATGCCCTTGAATTTGTTGATGTGTGTTGTGTTTTCCATATTTCCTGCCAGCTTTCTTCTGTTATGTTTAAATTGAGCTCTTTCTCCCATTTCTCCTTTATATAGTTACTTGTATGATTGTTTGTCATAAGTTTCTGATATAGTTTTGAAATAATTCTTATTTTATTTCCTGCATATGAGCTTAAAATAAGTTGTATAATCTCGTTCACATCTGTTTGGAGGTTATGCCTAATCTTCTTCATATAGTAATCTCTCATCTGCAGATATCTGAAAAATTCCGATCTTTCTAATTTAAATTTTCTCCTGATATTTACAAAGCTCCCGAGATCTTTTTTTCCGATATTGCCCCATGCTGTGATTCCCTTGTTCACCAGATTTTTGTATCCCCCATCTTGTTTTGCCGGTTCAAACTGACTGTCAAATGCTACCCATTTCAATAGTTTTATGTCTTCCCTTATATTATATTTTTGTACTATTTTATACCACAGTTCTAAAGTAAATTTAGTGATTGGGTCTATTTGTTTGATTTGCTTATATGCATCTTTATCCCCTATTATGCTTTGTACTGGGAGTCCCTCAATTTCCTTTTCCATTTCTTTCCATTTTGCCTCATATCCCTCGTCGCACCAACATATGATATATCTTATTTGTGCTGAGTAGTAATATTCCTTTAGACTCGGTAGGCCCATGCCTCCTTTCTCTTTTGGTAATTGGAGGGTTTTATATTTCACTCTTGGTTTTTTACCTCCCCAAACAAATCTCGATATCATCCTGTCCCACTTTGAGAATTGGGCATCTGGAATCTCTGTTGGTATAGCCTGGAAGAGGTAAAGTAATCTAGGTTGTATGCTGATTTTGACTGTCTCAATTTTTGAATTCAGATCCATATTTAAGATTGACCATCTATCAATATCTTTTTTTATTTCTTGTTCCAACCTATCATAGTTTGCTTTATATATTTTGCTTAGGTCTTTAGGTATGTTCACTCCAAGGTATTTTATTTCTTTTTGCTTCCAGTTTAGTTTGATCTTATCAGTTATCTGGTTTAGAGGGTTATAGTGGAATGTCAGTATTTGTGTTTTTGTTATGTTTATCTTGTATCCTGATAATTTTCCAAAATTTTCTATCAAGTTCATCATTTCCATTATTGATTTATCTGGTTGTTCAAGGCAAACTATAATATCGTCTGCAAATAGCCCAATCTTGTGTTCCGCCCCCTTTATTGTTACACCTTTTAATTTCTTATTTTGTCCTATCGCTTGAGCCAATGGTTCTATGAACAGAGCAAACAAGGTGGGCGATAAGCAGCATCCCTGCCTAGTTGATCTTTGTATATTTACTTTGTCTGTTAAGCTACCGTTTATCTTGATTCTTGCCACAGGTTCTTGATATAGCGTCCTTATGCATTGTACTGATTTTTCGTTAAATCCAAAGCGCTCCAGTACACTATATAGGAATTTCCAGTTAACCCTGTCAAATGCTTTTTCTGCGTCTAAACTCATTATTACTGCGCTTTTCTTTTCTTTATGTATTTGGTTAATTATATGTATTGTTCTCCTGATATTGTCATGTGTTTGGCGTCCCTCTATGAATCCAGTTTGATCATCTTCTATCAATTCCGTCAAGAATGTCTTTATTCGTTTACATATAATTGTTGTGTATATTTTATAATCTACATTTAATAAAGAGATTGGTCTATAGTTTCCGCATTGTTCTTTATCTTTCCCTGGTTTTAAAATAACTGAAATGATTGCTTCGTTCCATGTTGGAGGTATTTTGTTGTTGTTCAGCGTCCAATTAAATGACTTTAGGAGTTGTGGCGTGAGTTCTTCTATAAACAGTTTATAAAACTCAGATGGGTATCCATCACTACCTGGTGATTTACCGTTTTTAAGTGACTTAATCACATCTCTGATCTCTTGTGTTGTTATTTCTGCTGTTAGTTTTTCATTTTGTTGATTTCCTATTGATGGCAAGTCCAATGTGTCTAGAAATTTTTTGATATCTTTAGTATTTGTTTCTTCAGGTTGCGAGTATAGTTCTTGGTAGAAATTATGGAAAATTTCTTCGATGTTTTCTGGGTTAACTGTGGTTTTATTTGTGGTGGGGTCTTTAATCTTGTATACATTATTCATTGTTTGTTGTTTTCTTAACTGTTTTGCCAGCAGTTTTGTGGCTTTTGGCCCCGTTTCATAATATTTTTGCTTTAGATATCTATTTTTCCTTTCAATTTCATCCATTTGTGTTTCTTTTATCTTTGTTTTTTCTTCTTTAATTTCTTGATATATTTTTGGATCATTTGTGCTTTGATGTTTACGTTCTAATTCCCTCAGTCTCTCACATCTTTGTTCATACGCTTCCAGTTTAGTCTTATTTGCTTTTCCTGTTTCAACAATTAATTTACCCCTTAACACGGCTTTTAGTGCGTCCCATAGTATTGTTGGGTCCACTTCTTCATTGTCATTCTCTTGGATATATTCGTTTATGTTTATTTTTATTCTTTCTTTCATTTTCTCATCATTTAACAGTCCTACGTTAAGTTTCCATGTTGTTTGTTGTTTTCTATTGTTTAAATATATTTCCATGTATATAGGATTATGATCTGATATTTCTGCCACTCCAATCCAACAATTTCTCACCCTGTGTCTGTCACCTTCATTCATAAGGAAGTAATCTATTCTAGAGTGTACTTTATGGGCTGCTGAATAATGTGTATAGTCTTTTTCGAGTGGGTGCAGGTCCCTCCATATGTCTACCATACCCATTTCTGCCAGTGAGGTTCTTATGAACTTTGTTACATGTTTTTTTGTCTTCTTAACACTTGTTGTGTCAACTTCATGATCCATGACAGCATTTAAGTCTCCTCCACAAATTAGGACTCCTTCACTGTGTGTTGCTATGAGATCAAACAGATGTTGAAAAAAACCCTTGTCACTTTCTGGTGGGGCATAGATGTTCACTAATGTGATCTGCATACCATCTATTCTTCCCTTTATTATTACATACCTGCCTTCTTTATCCTGGATTTCCTGTTCACTTTCAAATTGTATTTTGTTTGAGATTAGTATCATAACCCCCCTTTTTGCTCCTCCCTTAAATGAACTGTAGTAGGAGTTCTTATAGCCAAATCTCTTTAGTTTCACATGTTCTGCCTTGCTCAAATGTGTCTCTTGCATAAATATAATTTCAGCTTTTTCCTTCTTGAATTTTCTTATTATTCTTTCCCTTTTAACAGGTGAGTTCAGACCATTCACGTTTAGTGTCATTATCTTAAGATTTTTACCCATATTCATGTTTTTCCATTTTTTTAACTTGTGCTCCTAGCCCCTTTAACAACAAAAATAACACATATTTATATAAAAACACATTAAAAAAACTCGACCTCCGTACTTTGGGCCTTTCTTCTGCCCACTGGTCCCTGTTGGTGGGTGGGGGGTTTGTCTTCACAGAGTGAAGGGCCCTCCCTAGACTTCTAATTACTATCAAAGTAATAGTCATAAGTCTAGAAATGTCCAACAAATATCACTTAAACCTCTCCTAGCCGTCTGTTTCTCTTTTACCTTGTCTTCTTGGCCTTCATTTCTTCTGTGCCTTTCTTAATCTTTGTTATGATCTAGGCTTTCAGTTGAAAGCCTTGTAGCTTGTCCTGGGCCCGCTGCTCCACGTCTCTCCCCCTTCTTCCGCCGCTCACTCGTCTCCACTCCGTCTGTCGTGGTGCGTTCAGGGCCGCCGCTGCTCCAGCCGTCTCCTTTGGCACGCTCACCTCAAGGCCCCGCTCCATCATATCCCGCGCTGCCTCTTCGGCCGTGTTGTAGGTTCTTGTGCCTTCCTCCCAATGAATCCTCATTTTCGTTAGCGGCGTTTGGAATCTAAGTTTTTTCTCTTTCAGCGTTTTTTTAATATTGGCATATTTCTTCCGCTGCTGCACGATTTCTGTCGGGTAGTCATGGTCAAAAAATACCTGTTTGTCGCTGATTCGTATCTTTTTTTTCCATGCTTGCGTCAGGATTCTTTCCTTTATGTCATATTTCACAAAGTTTACCACAACTGACCTGGGTGGAGAGTTTGTTTTCGGGTTCTGTGCCGGTGTTCTGTGCGCCCGTTGAATCTGCAGATCCGTTTCTCCGGGTATTTCCAGTTCTTTTTTTAAGAACTGATCCATGAATTTTGTCATCGAGTTGCCTTCAATGCCCTCCGGAATTCCAAAGATGCGCATATTGCTTCGTCGGGATCTGCTCTCCAAGTCGTTTATTTTCTCCTGCATCCTCTGCGTTTGCGTCGTCAGGGTCTGTAGTTGTTCGTTTGCCTCGCTTTTCCAATCTTCTAGTTCCGAAATTCGGGTCTGCGCTTCTGTCATACACGCCCGCTGGGAGCGCAGCTCCTCCATGTTTTCCGTTAATTTACGCTCCATTTCTCTTCGGAGGTCCATGATTTCCTCCTTAATTTCTTTTTTCAGTTCCTCCTTAAGAGCCGCTAAATCCTGTTGTAGCTGTCGCTTGAATTCTCTCAACTCTTCACCCAAACTGGCGATGCCAGCGTTCATGTTGTCGAGTCTGGTGTCCTCCATTTTCTCTGCTGTGGACATCTCGTTTTTTTGGGCTTTGCGTACAGCGGTTTTTCCTGCGTTGTTGGAGAGGAATTCTTCAATTTTACCCTGTTTTTGTCCTTGTGCCCGGTTCCTTCATGTTTTCATCCCTTAGTTTATTGATTCGTTTATGTCGAGTTGGCCATTTACCGATGATTTTTAATCCGGCTAGGGAGAGCTCTTTGTTTAAGTGTTATGTCTCTCCGCCATCTTCCCGGAAGTCTCGTGTCTGACGGTTTTGATTTAAAGTTGAAGAAATACTCTATGAAACAGAAAGAGGAGTTGGGAAAACAGGTTTGTAAGCTGATTTGCAATATTATGAATATACTGGTACATTTGTTGTATTATTTTTTTTTTTAAATGTTTAAACTTCACCATTAAATTTGGTAAATTTTAAATTGCTATTAATGTTCCTCTGATAAATTGTTCATACAATATTTTCAAAAGAAAAAAACAATTCAGAAGGTGGTTTCTTTTAATTTTGGAGATATTTCAATATCTCAGGCATAATTATGAACATTATTTAACTTTGTATGTATTGTGCGTCCCTATACTATTATTGCGCACCTATACTTTTATTGAAATTTTAAAACAAATTTCCAGATTATTACGCCCTATACTCTTATTAAAATTTTCAGTTTTTTCCACCCTATACTAGTATTCCTACCTATACTCTTATTTGGAATGCACCAGTACAGTTCCCTATTATGTACCTGGCAGGTGAACCTCTTGCACTCCGGGATACCGCGGGCGGTCACGTCTCTGCATCCTAGCGCGCCCTCATGCACTAGGACACTGTGTGTCTCAGAGCGCACTGAAAAAAAAAAAAGCTGCATTTCCATTCTTCCACTACAGACACAGCCACGAACAGAAAGCCAAAGGAGTGCTTTGATTGGTTTAGATTTGATTGACCTCTCATTCAACTAATAAGAGCCTTGAATTGGGTTTCTGAAACCTTGAAGAACCAATGACTGAAAACCTAGCAAGAAGGACCTGCCTACCAACGGCTGCGAATACAGCGAGCCAATTGAAGCAGAGAAGTTCGAAAGCTGTGCGTAAAATCTGTTTTGTGTAAGCCGCTGGGTGACACACATGCGTTCGCCAGTCATTTTTTCTTACTACTGTTCTTATTTGTTTTAAAAAATCGTTTGCCAAAACCGCAATCATGGAAGCGCAAAAACGCAATAATGGAATCATGGTTTGACCAGGTCGCGTGACCAGAACCACGAGTCGTAACAAGCGGACCAGCGTCATGTTCGTCTGACAATGACGAAGAGAAGTTCGCCAGCGACATTGCTGTTGTGAACAGGTAAGTGTTATAAGCTAAATTATTCTTTATCCCTGAAAATTGTAATCAAAATGACTTTTGATTGATTGGTAAATTACAACTGTGCGTCATCGCCACATGACGGACCGGTCCGTGCGCAGCGTCTGGACCGTGAAGCACCCCCCACCCCCCGCTACTCTTCTGTAGCGGATTGCAGATATATTAGTACAACTGTGCGTAGTAGACCGCGGCACACCGTCCCCGCTGTCCGTCATGTGGCGATGGACGATGTCCGTCCTCTGTAGCGGGGGGTGTGGGTGAGAGTTGTTATCCTCTACATTACAGATATTTTAGTATAATTTTTAGTACACTGTAGGTTATTTTTTCTTGTAAAAAAAAAGCCACGCATTTTTTACGTGGCATGCTTCTTTGTGTGTGGGGGCTTGTTTGTTCATTCATTCATTCATGAATGAATAAACAACCCCCCCCCCCACACACACACACACACACACACAGCCCTGAGTGTCACCTTTTATTAGAGCCCAAGATGAAGCTTCTATATTGAATCATTCAAAAGTTACAGACGTTTTTCCAAACTGTGCCATTTGGCACAATTTAGCACAGTTCAAAAATGCCTGGGAACTACCTGAGAAAAAAGCTGTGTAATATATTCATTTTTTGTGGTATTGTTACAAAATTTTGACCTCAGCTGGATAATACTTGGTTCTACATTTCTGTTGCATTTTCCAGCCCGGATCTGACAGCTGTTTGTTATTTGTAAGCATTTGTATCCAAAAAACACCCAGGCGAACTTTATTTTCTTCAAGTTCAGTATGTTTAGATGACTGTTACTCAGTGGCCAGAGCACTTAGAGAGATTACGACTGTTTTGTCAAAAAATTCAAAGTGTTTTCTTTTAAATGAGACCAATTCCATGAAGATGCTGCAAAGGGTTGAAGAACAGCTTTTGATTTACTTTGGGTACGTTATTTTTAGGCGTTTTTAGGGAAATTCACCAGAGTGCAAGGGGTTAAGATGACCGAAATTCACCAAGTCAATGACTTTAATCTGTCAGCAGCCTTCAGACAAACTAAACGTGCCAACATCTGATTTCAAAATAAGGGAGGTTTTTCCTGCTGTCTCCGTGGTGAGGAGATTTCTGGGGAAAAAAAAAAAAACTATAAATATTATAACAGAAATAACAGCATCCTTGGTCATTTAAGTTAATTTACTTAATTAAATACACTTTTATTAATATTTTTTTCTTTGTAATCAGAGTTAAATTATTGTTCTGTTCTGACTGCAAAATTATGGTCTAAAATGTAAACTGTTATAAGGAAAAAGTTAAAAAAAAATGACCACAGTCTGTTTCAAATTTATCTAAAAACAAAAACAAAAAAAAACAGTAATTTTATTTTAAAAAACAGAAAAAATAGTCATAAAATAATCCACAAATTTATAATAAAGTTTCAAATGTACAAGAAAAGTCAGTCTCACAAGAGGAAATTACAAATTTGAGGAACATGGTTTCAACTTTACATTTACAGAGAAAAGTAGAAAACTATCAGAAAATTGTTATAAATTTTGGAGAAAAACCTCAAACCTTCAAGAATGAAGTCATTACTCAAGTTTTTAAGTGGGTGCTCTTTGTACCCTTAACTCAACTAGAAATTTTTGGTTGTCTACTTTTAATTATTAATTTCAAAGCACTGCTTTAACATGAGTAGAATTTGTGGTTACAATACCCACCTGATCATATCATTTAAGTATGCATGAGTACATTACTATTATGAATGTTTCTTTCCCTTCCCTACTCTCTCAATGGGGAAAAAAAGAAACACTAGATAAAAATACAAAAAAGACATATTTTTGTCATTTATGTAAACCGTGACAAAAAAATCCTGCAGGACAAAACATGATACTTGATATTTTCTAACCTGTTTGTATACCACCATAGACAGAGAGAGAACCTGAATTAGACAGAGCTCAGAGAGGGCAAGATAAGATAAGATAAGCCTTTATTAGTCCCACAATGGGGAAATTCCAGGATTGCAACAGCACAGGGATAGCAACACTCAGAGCAACAATCAGAAGGCAAGAAAAAAAACAAGCAAGCAAGAGCAGCTAATATACATATGTACATATTACTATAAAATATATACTGTATACACACACACACACACACACAGACACACAGTGCAGAGCATTGTAGCTGGATGGAATAAATATATGAATATATGAACACACAGTGCAGAGCATTGTAGCTAGATGGAATAAATATGTAAATATATAAACACCCACAGTACGGAGCATTGCAGCTAGGTGGAATAAATATGCAAGTATAAACACACACAATGCGGAGCAATGTAGCTAGATGGAATAATATGTAGATATATAAAAACACAGTGCGGAGCATTGTAGCTAGATGGAATAAATATATAGATATATAAATATAAACACACCCAGTGCTGAGCATTGTAGCTAGATGGAATAAATATGTAAATATACAGTATAAACACACACAGTGCAGAGCATTGTTGCTAGGTGGGATGAAACAGCATAACCGTCTATTTAGTTATCCTACATGGTATGATTATGTGCCCATACATATTCTCACCCTCCATAGCGACCGGTATGTTCCTAGTTGTATGCCGGAGAGGACCATTGTGTAAGTCTATTGCATCTTTTGCATTCAAAAAACTATTAGTTTGTTACGTCTTTTTGCTATCTCTGCGAGCAGCCCTGCTTAGGTTGTACAGTCTGACAGCCGTTGGTAGGAAGGACCTACGAAACCTCTCGGTTGTGCACCTGGGATGATGTAGTCTGCTGCTAAATGAGCTCCTCAGTGCATCCAGTATGTCCTGCATAGGGTGGAACTCGGACTCCAGCAGAGATGACAGTTTAGCCACCATCCTTCTCTCTCCTATCTCCTCCATCGGATCAAGGCGTTGCCCCAGGACAGAGCTAGCTTTCTTAATCAGTTTGTTCAGTCTCTTCCTATCGGCTGCAGTAATGCCACTGCCCCAGCAGACCACTCCAAAAGTGATGGCTGATGCCACCACCGTGTCATAGAATGACTTCAGCAGCGCCCCTTGTACACCAAAAGACCTGAGTCTCCTCAGCAGGAACAGCCTGCGCTGTCCCTTCTTGTAGAGTGCGTCAGTATTGTGTGACCAGTCTAGTTTATTGTTCAGATGAATACCCAGGTACTTGTAGGATGTTACCATCTCGATGTCTGTTCCCTGTATATTTACTGGTGCTGTGAGGGGCTGCCCATGCCTGCGGCAGTCCACCACCAGCTCCTTAGTTTTCCTCGCGTTGATCTGGAGGCAGTTCCGATGGCACCAGTCCACAAAGTCCTGGATAAGCCCTCTGTACTCAGCTTCATCTCCGCTGGAGATGAGACCAACGATCGCAGAGTCATCAGAGAACTTCTGTAGATGGCAATGTGTTGTGTTGTGTGAGAAGTCCGCAGTATAAAGAGTGAACAGGAAGGGAGCCAGCACCGTTCCCTGGGGGGCCCCCCGTGCTACTGATGATCGTGTCGGAAACACAGTCCCGGGTTCTCACAAACTGAGGCCGGTTTGTGAGGTAGTCCAGGATCCATGATGACAGGTGCTGGTCCACCCCTGCGCGCAGCAGCTTGTCCTTCAGGATCATCGGTTGGATGGTGTTGAAAGCACTGGAGAAGTCAAAGAACATGATCCTCACCATATTCCCGGGCTTCTCCAGGTGGGACAGAGAACGGTGAAGGAGGAAGATCACCGCATCCTCCACCCCAATGCCATGCTGGTAGGCGAACTGGAGTGGATCCATCGCTGGTTCCACCAGGGGGCGGAGATGAGCAAGGAGCAGTCTCTCCAGGGTCTTCATCAAGTGGGACGTCAAGGCCACCGGTCTGAAGCTGTTCAGGTCTTTGGGGTGGGAAGTTTTTGGTACAGGTACCACACAAGATGTTTTCCACAGCTGTGGTACCCTCCCCAGTTTCAGGCTCATGTTGAAGATATATGTCACAATCCCACACAGCTGGTCTGCACAGGACTTGAGGAGCTTTGCGCTGATGCCGTCCGGTCCCGACGCCTTCCTCGCCTTGATCTTCCTCAGCTCCGTCCTCACCTGGGTCTTGGTCAGGGTCAGGATGGGGGGCTGTGTGTTGGGAGTGGGGGGGGTGTCGGTGGAGTGGGGAGTGGGTAGCAGGACTTGATTTCTTAGAGGCAGCAGTGGTTGTTGTGCAGACAGGGGGGAGGGCGGTTGGTCAAATCTATTGAAAAACAGATTCAGGTTGTTCGCCCACTCCCTGCCCCCCGTGGCCTGGGGGGAGGTATTCTGGAGCCCCGAGATGGTTTTGAGGTTTCTCCAGACCCCGCTGATGTCGCTCTGTTGCAGCTTGTCCTCCATCTTCTTCCTGAAGCTGTCCTTGCCTTCTCTGATCTTTCTCCTCAGCTCCCTCTGTACGGACTTCAGCATCTCCCTGTTCCCCGACCTGAAGATCCTCTTCTTCTCTCTCAGAAGTGTTTTTATCTCAGGGTTGATCCAGGGTTTGTTGTTTGAGTGACACTGTATGGTCTTGGTGGGAACGGATTTGTCCACACAGAAGCTGAGGTAGCCCGTGAAGGTGTGAATGAGGCCATCGATGTCCTCACCATGTGGATCGCAGAGCTGCTTCCAGGCAGTGGCTTCAAAACAGTCCTTTAGAGTGTCCATTGTCTCCTCAGACCATAACTCCACAGTGTGCATGGCCGGAGATTGTCTGTGCACTAGGGGTTTGTACACCGGTCGGAGATGAACCAAGTTGTGATCCGATCTCCCAAGTGGGGGGAGTTGTGATGAGGTGTACGCCTCCTTAGTGTTTGCGTAGAACAAATCCAGTGTTTTATTGTCTCTAGTGTGGCATGTGACATACTGGGTGAAAGTGGGCAGAATGGGAGACAGTGAAACGTGGTTGAAATCGCCTGAGATGAGGAGAAGAGCATCTGGGTGTTCTGTCTGCAGCCTGCTGGTTACTGAATGGATGACGTCACGCGCTGTCCCAGCGTTCGCCGTCGGATTTGCATAAACAACAATGCAGATCACGTGTGAGTGTTCTCTCGGGAGATATGTAGGCCTCATGCTAACAGCTAGCAACTCAATGTCTTTGCTGCAGTGTCGTTGTTTAACAGTGATATGTCCCGGTCTGCACCAGTTGTTGTTAACATACATTATCACTTCACCGCCCCTAGTTTTGCCACTCTCTGGTGTTCGGTCAGCTCGTATCATGTGAAAACCCTCCAGCTCAATGTTAGCATCTGCTGCTAGTTCAGTTAGCCACGTCTCAGTAAACAAAAGGAGAGAGCACTCCCGGTAAGTGCTATCATAACGGGAGATAGCCGCTAGCTCATCTAACTTTCCCAGTATCGACCGTACATTTCCCATGACAACAGATGGAAGGGAGGGTCTGTACCTTATATTTTTTGTCCTCCGCCTTACTCCAGCCCGGCAGCAGCGGCGTTTTCGCCTCAGTTCTCTCGGTATGTCGAGTTTTTCCAGTGGGACCGGGTGGCGGTTAAATGCCAGCAGCTTTTCCCTGTTGTATCGAATCCTGCTATAAACAGTGGCTCCGTCCACCGGCTCAGGAGACATTTGGGACGATCTGTGTGTCCGTGATATAAGTGGGGTGAAAAAAAAAAAAAAACAGAAGAGAGACAGAAGAGAGGAGCCAAGGAGAGGGAAGTGTTCAGGCAGAGGAAGGAGAGAAGGATAACACCACTAAAAAGTCCAAACACAGGATGTCTGGGTGGGACCCCAACTGGCCCAATATTCAAGCCTCGGTTGTACAATACTTCAAATGTTAAGTTCCACATGCAACGTTGCTGTGTAAAATTTAAAAAAAAAAAAAAAAAGTATAAAATTAACATATTCCGGCATGTTTACCCCTCCCGGGGAAAAATATGTTGCCACCGCGCCAAGGTCTTTAAGCCAGAGAAAACACTATGGGATGTCTGTGTGGTTCGGCAATATTTCTGTGCAGGCCAAATCTAAGCTGCAACGTCTGGTCCAGGGTGCCACGAAGGTGATGGGGAGAACTGAAAAGCTCTCCCTTAAGGCCATTTATGGGCAGTGTGTGTGTACAGGCAGGCACAGAGAGTTCAGCAGGACCCCTTACACATCCTCTATTCTCAGTTTGAGCTCTTGCCTTCTGGTAGAAGATACAGAATACCAAAATACACGGTGTGGGGGAAGGATTTATCTAGCACCACAGCGGTCAAGCAGGACCAGCCTAACTCAGGTTCGACGCAGGAGGGTCTCAATGCCGGCGCTTGAGATACCTTGGACGAGTATACAGAGCGTGACGACAAGGCGCCCGTGTCGTCAAGCCACGCCGACAAGTGAGCCCCTGAGAGTTAAGGACCTGATCTGGGTTCATGGGGAGAGACGTCCACGGCGGATGTGGGCCAAACGACAGTCAGATGGTTACCAGGAGCGGCTGTACATAGTGGCTAAGCGGGGTGCAGCCTACTTCCAGCTGTCGGACGGCTCGTGGAGACACGCCAATGAGCTGCGGCATGCTCGGGAGGAGGCTTTGGAAGGGGAAGAGAAGAGGTGCTCTCGTCTATGAGGCCAGCTACAATCCTGGAGGTATGCAACTTCCAGGTGCGGTTCTCACGAGGGGCTGCCTGGGGCCTCCCACAAGCCAGTTCTGCCCTTTTCTGCCAAATGAACAGTAATGTGAGTTTGTGAGAAACAACAAAAGAAGAAGTTCTAATGTTCTGGTGTTTGCATGTTGTAAAAAAAAAATAAAATAAAAAAAAACAATCAAAGAGAGAGCTCCTCTGTTGAGATGTTTGTTTGCATGTGTTTTAAAAGAAAAAAAACCACAAAGCATCATGGCTGTATTTGGGAGCACTGACTGTGTCTTACGGCATGATTACTATAGATTTACAAAACAACCCCTGGGGGTGTGTGGTACATCTATATATTTAGTTCTGTGTGGTTTTAATTGTTGATGCTACATTGTGTTCTATGCTGTTACTGTTCTGTGCCTTAGTTTAGGAAACACGGCAATGTTTTAATTTGATGGACTTTTCGCAATTTACAGGTGGAAGAATAACCCGTCTTGCCGTGTGAGGTAGGACGGTAGTCCACCCGTCCTCCCTAGTTTAGGTTTTGGTTGTATGAATGTGTTAGGCAACGTGATCATTTTAGTTTTCGTTTTATTAGTGCGTGATTCGGGTCCTAAATTTGGGAGGGCCTTAACTGTGTGTGTTACATTGTAAATAGTACCTTTATTTGTGAAGTGTGGTGTAGTGGCGGCCACTTCCCCTTCTGCCATTGCACCGCCCATAAATACCAGGCGGGCATCTCCATCTGGCCTCTTTCACCGATGCCCCTGCCTGGTGGCTGTAGTGTGTGTGACTGACCCCAAATAAAGCTGAGTTCTATCGTGCACCTGGCCTCGTCATCCCAAAGCAGGGTTTCTTTCCACTGGGTGGCGGCCCACCTTGCCAGAAAAATTACCGCTGCGCTAATAAAGAGATATAAATTTAAGAAAAATATATGAAGCAATGACTTTCTGCAAGTGTGCACATGAACAACGCACATGGCTGACATCCGCGCGGAGTTTAAAAGTGCCCGCCCACACGAGCTTTCCAGTCAGGCAGAGTCTCTCGCTCGCGTGACTGTCTGAGAGAAACATGAGTTTATTAAAGTACTTAAAACATGGAAAAATAATCAGAGGAGGTATGTAAGCACTGGAGGCGGTTAAGGACGTTAATCCGTCAGTCAAGGACAAGTCAAGGGCGTTAATCCGTCAGCAGCCTTCAGGGAAACTAAACGTGCCATCATTTGGATTTCAAAATAAGGGAGGTTTTTCCTGCTGTCTGGGTGATGGGGAGATTAAAAAAAAAAAAATATATATATATATATAAATATAACAGAAATAACAGCATCCTTTGTCATTTAAGTTAATTTATTTCTTTAAATATAATTTTAATAATTATATGTCTTTGAAGTCAGAGTTAAATTTATTGCTCTGTTCTGGTTCTACTAAATTACGATCAGAAGTTTGAATTGTATGCGGAAAAAAGTAAAAAAAATTGCCACATTCTGTTCCAAATTTATTAGAAAAACAGTAATTTTATAATAATCTGCCTTTGTCGATCAGACAGGCCTCTTCACTGTCCACTTTTAAAACTCTTCTTGAAACCCATTTTTATTCCCTGGCTTTTGATCAAGTTTGAGACACTGATTTTATTTGTTCTTATGTCTCCATTGTATGACTATTGTTTTGTTTGTGCCATTTTGTACTTTAGCTGTATTTTATTGATTTTATATTTTATTTATCGCTGATGTACAGCACTTTGTGTCAACTGTCGGTTTTAAAAAGCTTTATAAAGTTGGATTGGATTAAAAAAGATAAAAATAAGCCATGATATAATCCACATTTATTATAGTCTCAAATGTACAAGTCATAATTTTACAAGAGAAAATTACAAATTTGAGGAAAAAGGTTGCAAATTTAGATAAATTTACAGAGAAAAGTATTAAACTATCAGAAAATTGTTATAAATTTTGGAGAAAAACCTTCAAGACTGAAATCATTACTCAAGTTTTTAAGTGGGCGCTCTCTGCACCCTTAACTACAAATTTCTGGTTGTCTACTTTTTAATTATTAATTTCATAACATTGCGTTTACATGAGTAGAATTTCTGGCTACTATACCCACTTCTGATCATATGTATAATTTAAGTATGAAGGAGTAAATTACTATTATGAATGTTTTTTTCCATTCCCTTTCCTACTCTTCATCAATGGGAAAATAAGAAACACTAGAATAAAAATACAAAAAAATATACATTTTGGTTATTTATGTAAACCAGGAAAAACAAAATCCTGCAGGACAAAACGTGTCACTTGGTATTTTCTAACCTATTTGTATACCACCACAGAAAGAGAGAAACTGAATTAGACAAGAGCTCAGAGAGGGAAAGATGAGTCAGGAGAGAGGAGCCAAGGAGAGGAAAGTGTTCAGGCAGAGGAAGGAGAGAAGGATGACAGCAGTTAAAAGTCTAAACACAGGACATCTGGGTGGGACCCCAACTAGCCCAATATTCCAATATTCAACCCTTGGTTGCACAATACTTCATATGGTCAGTTCCATTACACAATATTACTGTGCAAAATTTAAAAAAAATAGTGTAAAATTAACAACATTAACTCAGGATCCAATCTCTACAAGTACATTCTCAATCCAGTGATTTGTAAACGCGAAGAAGGAGAACAACATCAAGAATTTGTTTAAAGCTACTGGAAAGACTTTTCCTGGTCACCAAGAAGTGTAAAACACACACACACACACACACACATATATATATAGATAGATGTAAGATGACAACTAAGCTGACCTGGAGAAGGTTTTGGCTCCGTTTCTGTTTCCAACAGACTTTTCTCCACCACTGCTGCTCGTCACCGCTGGCTGAACCCAGTTGAAAATCCACACAATAGCTATGTGGGACTAGAATGTTCTGAATGAGGCTTTAAAAAGCTCTGAATCAGTCTGTAAATCACCGGATTAAAAATGTACTTGTACATGTACAGACTGGACCCCGGAGTCCACTTGGGGAGCTCACTTGGTCAGGGGTCCACTTGACCTGTTCCCAAAATGCCACGATCGATCTTCTGTTCCTGCTTTTCAGGGAAAATACTTCAGTTCATGTAATTCAACTGTAGCCTGCTTACTGATCTCATGTCACGTTTTCCTCTTAACCTCGGTTGTTCTCAGAAATGAAGCGTTAAGAGAAAATGCTAAAATAAACTGGAGGTGAACACAGCTTGAAGAGGAAACAGGAGCGGCTAAGCTAGTTAAGCTAGCTGGTTTTAGCTTGACTCTCCGTTCTTTTAAATACTCTTTAAATTTAAAAACGGAGCTTAAACCTTGTCCGGGGAAGCTTAGTTCTCGTCTTACAGATTTTACTTACACTTGCGAGAAAGCAACCAAAGTCTTTTTCACAGTTTGAACAGCAACTCTCGGTTCGGGATTGGAAATTCCAGCCTCTCGCCACCCTAAATCAAAGTACGCATGCGCAGAAATGACGCCACACCGTTCCCACGCCCTTCAACTCTTCTTTGGATTTTTTTGGCAGTTGACAAACATGCTTAGTGCAATACCGCCATTTACTGGATCGGATGGGTCCGCTTATGCGCTTCCATTCACCCCCCCCCCCCCCAAAAAAAAACCCTCTATCTTATATCTTGTTCCATTCATCGATGTTTTTTCCCTAAAATCTCTAATAGGTTAAAATTTATTTTCTTCTTCTCAAAGTTTCTGATCATTATCCTTCTCTGTTGAATATCTCTCCTGCAGTGTAGTACAACATGCTCTGTTGTTTCCTCCTCTCCACACTCTTCACATCTTCCTGCATTATGTTTTCCTGTTTTAAATACATTTCCATTAAGCCCAGTTGGACCAACCTAAGTCTTGAAATTCAGTTTCCACTCTTCAGTTTTCTCCTACCACCCTCATTCTTCCCACCATCCTTTGAATCCTGTAATACCATCTGCCTTCCCTTTCTTCCTCCACTGTTTTTGCCACCTTTCCTTGAGTTTCTGTTTAATGATGCTTTTAAATTCTGTTTTACTCAGAGTAACTGCCAAACCCATGTCCCCATGTTTTGTGGCACTTTGGTCACTTGATCAGCCATTTCATTTCCAGTGATGCCAATATGTGTCGGTATCCATCAAAATTTAACTATAATTCTCATTATTTTAATTCTGAATAATGTTCGTTGAGTTTCAGTTAAGATGTCAGGTCTGCTTTCTAAATGGTTATATTGTAAATTGAATAAAAGTGAACTGCAGTCTGAACATAGGATTGATCTCAATGGTCTTGTTTCTTCCACCCACTGTACTGCCAATAATACTGCTGTAGAGGAGCTTGGAAATGAAGAGGCGATTTGGTTTATAAGCAAAGTTTAATATTCAGCTCTTCTAACAAGTCTCATCTGGTGCAGAGAGTGGCAGAAAGGAAAAGAGGCAGAATGTCTCCAGCTCACTGACTTTATACTGGCACACAACAAAAGACATGCATAACAAAGGCTGACATCCCTCATTATCTTAATCCCCCCATTGTCTTGGTATTTCCTCTCCTCGCCTTAGGGGGTGAGGGTGGCTCCTCCGGTCTCCTCCGCCGCGTCCGGGAACGTCTTTGTTCTTCACTCGGCGAGTGAGAGCCCTTTGTCCTTTCAGAGGTGTGAAGTCCTTTACATATGTAATTACCAAACATTTCCACATGCTTCAACATATGTAGGTTATGGAATATATGGTTAATATAGACCACAGGCCCCCCAAACAACTAAGAAAAGACAACAGAAAGGTTCACAGTCTAAGATAGTTATTATGACATACTAAGTGTTACATCCGTTGCCACGGAAGAAACTTTCCAGCAGCCATGCTCCTAAGAGAGTTCAGTGGTAATCATAACAGCATAGTAAAATCATAAGTCAGTCCTAAACTGTTGCAGCACAATTAGTGAACAATTGTGGAGTGGTTTGTATCAGTCCCTGTGCTGTCTGGGTTTTAATCTTCTCCCAAAACTGCTGTAGGTGGGCTTAGGCGCCCTGCTGGGACCTTCTTGAGAGGAATCTGCAGTGTGGGAAGGAGAGAGCTTATTTGTTCCCTGCCTGGGGGCTGAGTCTTTTCTCTTGGGGGGTCTACCCCGCCGAGGTGCTCTCGCCAACTGTGCAGGCTCGTCTTTCAACAAGAAGGCAGGTTTAAGTCTGTCAATGCTGACTGTTTCTTTTCTGTCCCCAAAATCAAGCACAAAGTGTTTATCACCATGTTCCAGCACTCTGTATGGCCCATCGTATGCTGGGCGAAAGGTAGGTTTTAAAGCTTCATGCTTAACAAAAATGAACTCAGCGTTTTTTAAAGCCTGAGGGACAAAAACCCGTGGGAAGGAGTGATGAGCTGGACCGGGGAGAGAGTTCGGTCCATTGTTGCCTAAAAACCTTGGGACTGGAAGGCACCCTGGCTCTGGGTTCTCTGGTAAAAATTCACCTGGGAGCCTGAGAGGTTGTGCAAAGACTAATTCTGCGGGAGAGGCATCTAGATCCTCTTTAGGTGCAGCACGCAACCCCAATAAAACCCAGGGAAGTTTATTTACCCAATTTGTGTCCGTTAGTGAGGCTCTGAGGGCAGCCTTTAAAGACCTGTGAAAACGCTCGCATAACCCATTAGCCTGAGGGTGATAAGCGGTGGTGCGATGAATTGTTGCCCCTAAGCTGTTGGACATGGCTGACCAGAGCTCTGAGACAAATTGAGGCCCCCTATCGGACGTGATGTCCGATGGGACGCCGAAACGTGCCACCCAGTTTGTTTAAAAAAACGGCGAGCGACTTCCTCCGCTGTGGTTGCCACTAGAGGGACTGCCTCTGGCCAGCGTGTGGTGCGGTCTATCATTGTTAACAGGTGTGTGAAACCTTGGGAGGAAGGTAGTGGCCCCATGAGGTCGACATGAACGTGGTCGAACCTTCTAGCAGGGATTGGAAAAGGCTCCAGAGGGGCTTTTGAGTGTCTGTGTATTTTGGCGCGTTGACAAGAAATGCAAGTTTTTGCCCATTCTTTTACGTTTTTGCGCAGGCCTGGCCACACAAACTTTTCGGCGACCATTTTAACCGAGGCGCGCACACCTGGGTGAGCGAGGGAGTGAATTGCGTTGAAAATACGGCGGCGCCATGTAGCTGGTACTAACGGGCGAGGTCGGCCGGTTGAAACATCGCATATTAGGGGGGGCACGCCATCGCGTAAACCCTTTTTCTCCAGCCTTAACCCTGTTGGTCCAGACAGGAGCGCGCGCACGTCCGCGTCACTGCTTTGTTCCTCTGCCATGGCTGCATAATCTATCCCTGCATGGATAGGTGCTGCGTATGTGTCTGCGTTAGTGAAGAGTTCTGCTGCTGAGGCAGTATAATCTGTCTCCCCGCGCTCTGGTGGTGTCACAGCGCGAGAGAGACAGTCCGCTACTACGTTAAGTTTGCCTGCCACGTGTCGAATGTCTGTGGTGAACTCTGAAATCGCAGTTAGCTGTCTTTGTTGCCTGCCTGACCATGGTTCTGAAATTTTAGCCATAGCAAAGGTGAGCGGTTTATGGTCTACAAAAGCCGTGAAACTCCGCCCTTCTAACCAGAACTGGAAGTGGCGGATGGATAAATGAAGCGCCAGCAGCTCTCTGTCAAAAGTGCTGTATTTACGTTCAGTTTGGTTTAGCGATTTGCTAAAGAATGCTAAAGGTTGCCAGACCCCGCTGACAAGTTGTTCTACAACTGCCCCTATAGCTAGGTCTGAAGCATCTGTGGTTAGTGCGATGCGGGCCAAGGGATCTGGGTGAACTAACAATGTGGCGTTAGCTAGGGCGCTTTTTACTTCCGCGAAAGCACGTTCGCCCTCCAGGGTCCATTCGACCGCGTTGGAAGCTTTCTTTTTTTTGAGCGCATCATATAGGGGCTGCATGAGCTGAGCTGCGTGGGGGAGGAAGCGGTTGTAAAAACTGACCATCCCTAAAAATTCCTGTAGCGATTTGACCGTTTGTGGCTGTGGAAAACTTTCTATCGCGTGAACTTTGTCTGGAAGTGGAACTGCCCCCTTCGAGAGACTTTGTGTCCTAAAAAATCAATTTGTGACACGCCGAATTTGCATTTGGCTGGATTGATTATTAGCCCGTGCTCTTCCAGCCTCTGAAAAACCGTAGTGAGGTGCTGCTCGTGTTCTTCCTCAGACGAACTGGCTACCAGCATGTCGTCGAGGTAGACGAAGACAAAAGGAAGGTCGCGTAGGACTGCGTCCATCATTCGTTGAAAAGTTTGAGCAGAGCCTTTGAGGCCGAAAGGCATTCGCACGAATTCAAAAAGGCCGAAAGGGGTTATTACCGCTGTTTTAGGAACGTCTTCTGCTCGGACTGGGACTTGGTGATAACCGCGGACTAAGTCTATTTTGAAAAAATGCGCGCACCCACTAGATGTAGTGAAAAATCTTGAATGTGAGGAATTGGGTAACGGTCATGCGCTGTGTAGCGTTGTTTAATCTGCGGTAATCTCCGCACGGGTCTCCAAGAACCGTCGGATTTCGGAACCATGTGAAGTGGTGAGGCCCAGGGGCTCTTCGAGCGTCTAACAATGCCCAATTTTTCAAGAGTTGTAAACTCGTCCCCGTGCTATGTTGAGCTTGGCCGCGTCTAAGCGGCGCGCTTTGGCAAAAATGGGAGGTCCCGTTGTGGGAATGAAGTGTTCAACCCCGTGTTTAGCCACAGTGGCTGAGAATTTGGGAATTGTGAGTGCTGGAAATTGGGTGAGGAGTTGCTCAAACTTACCTCCTGCCGTGGTGACGTTGGCCTGCACAGGTGGTGGAGAAACTCGGGCTGAGCATGGGATAGAAGCAAAGGACAGTGTATTAACCAGGCGCCTATTTGCTAGATCCACTAATAACCCATGTGCACACAAAAAATCTGCGCCTAATAAGTTAAAACTCACCGCCGCTACAACAAATGTCCATCTGTAGCTGCGGCCGTGGATGAGGAGGTGCAGGCTCTTTTCGCCGAACGTGTCGATGCTAGAGCTGTTGGCTGCCACGGCTCCGTTGCCCCGGGTGCCCGTGGCTCGATCTGCCTGGGTCGCCACGGATGAGTCGATTGCGGGGGAACGCCTCCGGTCCATACTCGCGTCAAGGTCACCAGTGTAGAGGAGCTTGGAAATGAAAAGGCGATTTGGTTTATAAGCAAAGTTTAATATTCAGCTCTTCTAACAAGTCTCATCTGGTGCAGAGAGTGGCAGAAGGAAAAGAGCAGAATGTCTCCAGCTCACTGACATTTATACTGGCACACAACAAAAGACATGCATAACAAAGGCTGACATCCCTCATTATCTTAATCCCCCCATTGGTCTTGGTATTTCCTCTCCTCGCCTTAGGGGGTGAGGGGTGGCTCCTCCGGTCTCCTCCGGTCCTCCTCCGCCGCGTCCGGAACGTCTTTGTTCTTCACTCGGCGGGTGAGAGCCTTTGTCCTTTCAGAGGTGTGAAGTCCTTACATATGTAATTACCAAACATTTCCACATGCTTCAACATATGTAGGTTATGGAATATATGGTTAATATAGACCACACTGCAATCATTTCACCTGCATATAGCACCCTCCGCTCCACGGAGGGTGCTATAGTCACCACCCTACACTCTGTCATCACCCACCTGGACCAGAAAGACACCTACGCCAGACTCCTGTACATTGATTTCAGTTCAGCATTCAACACCATTATTCCCCAGAGACTGATGGAGAAATTACTCCTTCTCGGTCTGAACACCGCCACATGTCTCTGGATCCTGGATTTCCTGACTGAGAGACCTCAGTCTGTCCGGGTTGGAAACAACATCTCCAACTCTGTCACGCTGACGCTACCGGAACCCCTCAAGGCTGTGTACTCAGTCCACTGTTGTTTACACTTCTAACACATGACTGTGTATCCAAACACGAGGGGAACCAGATTATTAAGTTTGCAGATGACACCACGGTGGTGGGACTTATTCAGAGGGATGAGGAATCAATGTACAGGAAAGAAGTGAGAGACCTGGAGGGCTGGTGCAGGGAGAACAATCTGGTGCTCAACGTGGACAAAACGAAGGAGATGATTATTGACTTCCGGCGGTCACAGCCTGAGCACGTCCCCCTCAGCATCGGTGGCCGTTTAGTGGAGAGAGTAGAGAACATCAAGTTCCTCGGAGTGCAGATCTCGCAGGACCTGACCTGGAGCAAGAATTCCTTGGAAATCAGGAAGCGGGCTCAGCAGAGACTACACTTCTTGAGGAAACTCAAACAGGCCTCTCTCCCCATCTGCATCCTCAGGACCTTCTACAGAGGTGTGGTGGAGAGTGTTCTGACGTACTGCATTGCTACATGGTACTCCAGCTGCAGTATGTCAGACAAAAAAGCCCTGCAGAGGATAGTCAAGGGGGCGGAGAGGGTAATTGGAGTTTCCCTCCCCTCTGTCCAAGAACTTTTTCAGAACCGTTGTAGGAGCAGGGCACTGAACATTGTCAAGGACCGTTCTCACCCTCTGCATAAACACTTTGAACTTCTTCCATCTGGTAAACAATTCCGGAGCATCAGAGGCAGAACCACCAGACTGATCAACAGCTTCCTCCCACAAGCTGTCAGGATGCTGAACAGCTGACCCGGAATCTCTCATACACACTACTGCACCTATGGACATTTTGTATATTATAGTTAGTTATTCTTTTTCCCCAAGTATGTCTCAGGGATGTGTGAATGGATGGGGGGGTGGGGGGTGGAGCTATGTGGGAGTGTGTCTTAATCATGCTGCTTCTTATATGGATGCCGAGAGAAACGCAATTTCATCTTCCCTGCACTACAGTTGTATGTACAGCAATATGACAATAAAGTTTGATTTGATTTGATTTGATTTTGATTTGATTTGTGTCCATAGTTGGGTAAAGCAAACACAAGGTCGCTGCAGTTTATGGAGCTTTATTACACAGAGTGTGTCACATACATAAAAAGGCTTACGGAATTCGCCAGCCTGCCAGGTGGCTCCACGAGGAAAGAGGCAGAGCCTCTTCCGCTCACTCCTTTATACCACGGGTGGTGTCACCACCGGAAACTGGTAACAGCCACCCCGGTCTAGCCCATGACCAACCCTGCCACTGTGGGATAACCCCCACAACAGACTGGGACAGGCACAGCGCTCAACTAGAGCAATTAACATAACAGTGAAATGCGTGTATTAATGTCAACAGGCAGCCCTGCTTCGTCCAGCTTTTCCCTGCTCAGTACTGTGATGTTAATGTGCCATTCATGCATTGTGTTCATGCTTCCTGCCCTTACTGTGATCTATAGACTGATAACAATATGCAGATGTGCCTTGTAACCTCTTTTGTCCTGCAGCTCCGGAGCAGAGGCGAATTCCGGCCAGCAATCTCCTTATTGTTATGTGTGTCTCTCAAATGCAAATGCCCATACCTACTGCTGTGAATGCTTTGTCTGTAACTGGGTATAAAAACTGCATATGTTCTGTAGCTCATTCTCTCTTCCACTGCACGCATTGCCTATCTGCTGGAGAGCATCCGGGCTCGCTCTGGCGCGCGTGCATCACACCGGGGTGAGCTCCGTGATGGTGGTATGATTTAATAAGCCTACTTATTAAAGTAGGCTTATTAAATATCAGTATAGTATATCAGTTCGCTGCCTATTTTATCATCCGCCACACCACCATTTTTGTAATACAGCCTATTTACATACACAGCACCCCCACATGGCTGGGCAGATTATTCTGCCGCCGAATATACAAAACAAAGCCGTGTAACTAAAATAATCCCTGAACAGCTCCACATAAAAGACATACAAAAGTACAAAATATATAACAACTACTGGCGCCTCCCCAACACTCACCCCACAACGGGTACATTATAAGAAACCAAACGTTGAGTATGTAAATACAAATGCATAAACATTTCACACGGGCTAAACACACCCCACCACCCCAGACCTGGGCATACAAACAACATATTAATAAAATTTTACCCCATCAAACTACTATCCCTGAGCCAACAAAATCCCACAATTATCATACAGACCTCTTAGACTAAAATTTAATTCCCACTTATCTCGGTTTTTTTTTGTTTTTTTTAAATCAGGGTACCAAACCAGCAGTAAAACAAACATATCAGGACTGGAGCAAAAACACACAAACAAAAAAATAAAGACATCGCATCACTCTCAGTCCTTAGACGGGTCCTTCTCCAGTCGCCTCCGTCTTTTGACCTCAGGGCTCCCACTGCGCCGCTTCTTCTCCTCCACTCGGCGCAACTTGTTCGGATGCCTCCGGGTCTGGTCAGACAAGTGCAGACACCCATCACTCCAAGCAGCCAAGGACGGCCTATGATCTCTGCCTGAACACCATCAGACGTCCTATGAACTCAGGCATCATAGGACACTCATAGGACACACAGACAAATGTGTATTTATGATGTCATAGAGACCATGTGTCTTTGAACTCAGGCATCATAGGACACATAGACACCCCAACCCCAACAAAGAGGGATCAATCTGTTTCTCAAAGTGGCCATCTCTCAAGTATAAAAAGTAATGAAAAAAATAAAATAAAATGAATGAATAAGTAAACAAGATTTAAAAAATCACATCCCTGTTATTGCAAAAACCATGTGCTTTTTTTTTTAAACACAGGTTTAGAAATAGGCTTCAAGGCCACGTCCATTTTTGGAGATATTTTCAGTCCTGTCCTGCAGTCTGTACCACATCCTCTCACATGCAGCTACTTTACTTCGCTCCGTCATCCATTTCTGGAAAGAAGGTTCTCCAGGTTTCTTCCAGTTTCTGACAATAGAGGGTAGGCACATGATGTCACGGAACACAATTCATGGTAGTTACACAACACTGAGTGGCAAAAATGAATTGTGGCATTATGATGTATGCAGTAAACCCCAAAATAGACAGTTTTCAGTGATAGCAGTACACAGAGGCCTGCTTGCATTTACGGAGACCTAATCTTATCATTCCCTCTTGTATTAATTGACAAAAAAGAACAATAAATAATTAAAGGCTCAGAATTAGTTCTTCACTTGTGTGTGCCCTTACCCACACATCACTACAGTCAAGTAAACAGTGTGGTATTAACATCTAAAGTTAAAAAAGGAACTGTGTACTACTGTGACTAAATATTTTGTGTGATTTTGATGTTTTTCTGCATACAAGCTAAAGCTGCCACGTGTTTGCCACTCAGTGCCAGGTAGCTATGATAACTGGCCTGCAACAGCCAAGAATTCTTTTCCAATGCATCCCCTCTATAATCTACCATCCGATCATGATGGCAGTTTGAGTCCAACACTTCTGACAAGTTTTAAAGAATGTCCTGCTCTTGGCAAATACCTTTAAGGGAAAATTACCAAGATGAACTTGGATCATGACTTCAGATGGCGTTGTTAGGATTTCATCATGCTGCACTCTGATCTGTTGTTTTTCATTACCAAGAACTGCTTTAAAATACACATTAAAAAACAATAAAAGCAGAAGAGGAAAACAATTGACTTAGTTTGGAAAGGTGGCTGCTAAGCAGCCAGCAGTCAGGTTTACAAAGAATTTGCCAAATTAAGGTACATGGATCAACAGTTAGGACTCATACTAAACAACTTTGATTTTAGCCTGGTTGTGTGTGTTCGCACGCTCGTGCATGCATGTTTGTTTCCGCCGGGGGTGGGGTGGGGTTCCCTAATTCCACCTAGGGTGCCAAAACGAACAGAGCCGGCCCTGGTCATACAGCATTCATACAGGTAAATTTATTTATTTATGTAACCTGATATGGTGACTGTATACAGTCACTGCAGCTGTGTTGTGAGCGCTGTGCTGCTGAGTCTGATGTGTTAGTTTACCAGTGGAGTTAACCAGAAAGTCCATGATGGATACCGGTTATTAATTAGTAGCACCAGACGTCAAAGAAATATCTTCTTAGAACAGGCAAATTTACCCCAATTTATCTTTGTAGAATTAATTACTACAAGGACTGACCATGGCTTACGCGGAGACGTGGCTTACGGCGCATAGAACCGGGATGCAGACCTGTTGTATTGTTGGCTTTGGAGCCCCACTTCGCTCGGATTGCAGGAAGAGGTAATGGGGAAACGTCAGGAGGGGCGGCGTATGTTTATACATTAATAAACAGTATGGACATCTGGGTCACGGTCCAGAGAGCACATCTGTACACCCCGATGTGGGACTTCTGTCTGAGTCGCTACAACAAATCACCACTTTTATCTGCCTCCCCCAGTTCCCCCCAAAGTTTTTCCTAACGACTGAGTGTACATTCACCCGAGAGCGGATGGCTGACGCCCGCCTCCAGCACTCCGTCTTTGATGTGGTACAGCAGTTGCAGTCAATTTCCCCAGAGGCTCCAAATCTTATCCTTGGGGACTTTAACCATGTTTCTTTAAAGAAGACACTTAAAAACTTATCAGTATGTCTCCTGCCCAACCAGGCGAAAAAAGACATTGGACCTGTGCTATGGATCCATTGACAAGGCCTATAAATCTATTCCCCTTCCTCCTTTAGGATCCTCAGATCACAACTGTGTACATTTGCTGCCCACATATAAAACTGCTCTCAGAAGAGACAAGGCGAAGACCAGACACATAAACGTGTGGACAGAGGATTCAGTGCACTGCCTCCAGGAATGCTTTAACTGTACGGACTGGGAGGTGTTCACACTGGCCTGCGGAGAAGATTTGGACTCTTTAGTGGACATGACATGCTCATACATGGCTTTCTGTAGAGACATGATCGTTCCACGTAAATGTGTCAAAATATATCCCAACAACAAGCCATGGGTTACAAAATCAGTTAAATCCTGCTTACAGAGGAAAGCACTTGCCTTTAAACAGGGGGTTGTTTCTGAGCTGCAGGTTGCCACAAAAGAGCTGAAAGCCAAAATTTTAAGAGCAAAACAGAATTATGAATCAGAGTTGGAAAGCAAGATGGCAACAAAGAAACTTGGTTCAGCCTGGGCCAGTATGAAAACTATTGCAGGCCTTCAGAGCACAGAGCGCAGTAATCGTGTGTTTTTAGATGGTTTTAGTTCAGACACAGAGCTGGCTAATGCTCTTAATTGTTTTTATGGTCGTTTTGACTCTTTGATTTTAGCACAGAAACCCAAGGTTTGAAACAGAAACTCAAAGACAATCAGCAATTTAATATTGAGGTGCAGGATGTTAAAAGGGCGTTCTGTGCCGTAAAAGTGAACAAAAGTCAGGGTCCTGATAATATATGTGGACGCTTTGTAAAGTCCTGTGCACATGAGCTGAGTCCTATATTTCACTACATTTTCAATAAGTCCTTACAGACACAACATGTGCCTAAGATCTGGAAAGATACTGTGGTTGTCCCCATTCAAAAATCCAGCTTGTGGCCGACACACTTTGTGGGCTCACGCTGCCCCAGAGACAGGACTGAATGTGTATTGCGGGGCACACGTCTGCAAGGACTGAGGACTCAAATCTACAGGAGGTAACAAGGAAGTGTGAGATTTGTCTCTTTGTCCCACAGAAGACGCCCCGGAGGGTATTCCGGTTCATCAAGAAATGAGAGACAATGGTGAA
This sequence comes from Pholidichthys leucotaenia, assembly GCA_020510985.1. NCBI lineage: Eukaryota > Metazoa > Chordata > Actinopteri > Cichliformes > Pholidichthyidae > Pholidichthys > Pholidichthys leucotaenia. The sequence continues at coordinate 53,433,714 of CM035836.1, forward strand.
GCTTCAAAGGGATGCTTTGTAACTGTATGTTGACTGAAGACACCATGTGGCTTGAATTCTGATGCTGGAAATGTATAAAAGGGGGTTGAAGTATGATTCTTTCTCTTTCCTGCTTTGAGAATGCTAGAAGCTGCGTTCTGTCAAATAAAGCTGGTTTTATGACTGAAACTCAGCCTCATTATTTGAGCATGCTTCTACACTGGTGACCTACGACGGAGAATGAGCAGACAGAATTCTCCCGAGCGGGGCTCGGTGGAAGCCAGCCTGATGGCCGCCTCCACGATCCGGCTGCCCGATTTCTGGCAGCACAGCCCGCGCTCATGGTTTAGCGCAATCGAGGCGCAGTTCAACCTCCGGAGAATCTCCAACGATGACACAAGATTCTACCACGTGGTAGCGAAGCTGGACAGCAACACGGTCCAGAGAGTGGAAGATCTGGTTAATCATCCACCAGACAGCGACAAGTACAGCGCATTGAAGGACGCGCTGATCAGCCATTTCACCCCCTCAGTCCAACAACGAGCAGAGGGGCTCCTGGCGCTGACGGAGGCCGAAAACGATAGACCTGCGGACCTGATGGTGAAGATGCTGCAGCTCAAAGCCTCTGAGGATGGCGAATTCATTTTCGCCCACCTTTTCCTTCGAACCCTACCACCAGCAGTGAGAGTGGCCCTGGCAGAGTCACCCCGATTGGCCAAGGCGAGACTACCATGGGTTGAGCAAGGAGGCGCAGAGGTTGGTCGACGCCCACAAGCGGAACGCGGGTCTCGGCCGCGGCGGCCAGTCCAGGAACGGCGTCCGGAGACAGTGCGGGTCCAGCGGCCGCGGCGCCAGACGCACCAACGACGGCGGCGACAGGAGCCAGACGACGCGGAGCGGAGAACTGCTCGTGCTTCTACCACCGCCGTTTTGCAGAGAGAGCGCACAGGTGCGTCCCACCGTGCAATTTTAAGCGCCAGGGAAACGCCAAGACCGAGGGCCGGTAGCAGCTGCGACCCTCGGCAACGAGAACAGGCTGCTTTACCTGACGGATGCACGCTCGGGGAAACAGTTCCTCGTGGACACGGGCTCTCAGCTGAGTTTCGTCACACCCACCTACGCGGAACGGCTGTCGCCTTCTAAAGCCCCTGGGTGTCAGTGTCAGCAGCGAACGCTCCACGATTTAAAACGTTTGGTGAGAGGACCATGCTTCTGTCCTTACAGGGCCGTTCATTTGAGTGGACATTTATTGTAGCAGCAGTCAGTTTCAACATGTTAGGGGCTGATTTTTTGTGCTCACATGGTTTATTGGTTGACCTTGCTAATAGACGTCTGATTAATGCACTGTCCTTTCATTCTATTCCCTGCACAGCTCGGGTGGCCCCGCCAACTGCACATGCCAGCGTCTCAGCTGCGGGTGGTAAGTTTCACACTCTGCTTGCTCAGTTTCCAGCACTCACAGTCCTACGTTTTCAGCAACGGTGGCCAAACATGGGGTAGAACATTCATAACGACCACAGGCCCTCCCGTGTTTGCAAAGGCTCGGCGCTTGGACCCAGCTAAACTGGCCATCGCGCGCGAGGAGTTCACTAATCTGGAAAAACTGGGCATTGTTAGACGTTCCAAAGCTCTTGGGCTTCGCCGTTACACATGGTCCCAAAAGCTGACGGCTCGTGGCGACCTTGCGGTGATTTCCGCAGGTTGAACAACGTTTCAGCTCATGACCGCTACCCGATTCCGCACATTCAGGATTTTTCTGTCCATTTGGCGGGGGGCGCGCATTTTTTCTAAAATAGACTTGGTGCGCGGCTATCACCAGGTGCCAGTGCGCGCGCAGGATGTACCCAAAACAGCGGTCATAACGCCTTTCGGCCTTTTTGAGTTCTTGCGCATGCCTTTTGGCCTCAAGGGGGCCGCGCAGACTTTCCAACGCATGATGGATGCAGTTTTACGCGACCTGCCTTTCGTGTTCGTTTATTTGGACGATATTTTGGTAGCCAGCGCGTCTGAAGGGCGAACATGAAAAACACCTCACAGCAGTTTTCCAGAGGTTGGCAGAGCACGGGTTAATAGTTAACCCAGCGAAGTGTCAGTTTGGGGTGGCGCAGATTGATTTTTTGGGACATCGCGTTTCGGCAGAGGGAGCAGTTCCCCTTCCAAATAAAGTGCGTGCCATAACGGATTTCCCGCAACCTCAAACGGTCAAGGCGCTTCAGGAGTTTCTAGGGATGGTTAATTTTTACAACCGTTTCCTCCCAAGCGCAGCACGACTCATGCAGCCATTGTACACCGCGTTAAAAAAACAAAAGCCCGCAAATAAAGTTGAATGGTCTCCGGAGCGGGAGCGCGCTTTTGCCCAGGTCAAATCAGCCCTGGCAAACGCAGTTTTGTTAGCGCACCCAGTTCCAACGGCCCGCATGGCGCTCACCACTGACGCTTCCGATGTAGCGGTGGGGGCGGTAGTTGAACAGTTTTGTGGCAGGTACCTGGCAACCCCTCGCGTTTTTTCAGCAGGACCTTGCGCGATAGTGAACGGAAATACAGCGCGTTTGACAGGGAGCTTTTGGCCCTACACTTGGCCATCCGTCATTTCAGTTCTGGTTAGAGGGGCGACGTTTCACCGCTTTTGTGGACCATAAACCGCTAACGTTTGCGATGGCCAAAATTTCAGAACCCTGGTCAGGCCGGCAACAAAGGCAACTAGCCGCAATATCGGAGTTCACTACTGATATTCAGCATGTCGCGGGTAAACACAATGTTGTGGCAGACTGCCTCTCGCGTGCAGTAGCACCGCCAAGCCCCATAGGGGCAGACTCTGTAGCCATGGCCGCGGGCCCGGGCAGCGACGCAGGAGCGCGCGCAGCCCCAGTCTGTGTTGGGTTAGATTATGCAGCTATGGCTGCGGAGCAGGTTAACGACGCGGACGTGCGCGCGCTCCAGTCTGGACCAACAGGGTTAAGGCTGGAGCACAGGGTGCAACAAAACGGTAGGCCCCCGCTTATCTGCGATGTCTCCACGGGACGGCCCCGCCCTGTGGTGCCAACCGCGTGGCGTCGCCGTGTTTTTGACTTGGTCCATTCTCTCGCGCACCCGGGGGTGCGCGCATCGATTAAGTTGGTGGGGGAGAAATTTGTTTGGCCCGGGTTGCGCAAACAGGTCAAGGAATGGGCAGCAGCCTGCGTAGCGTGTCAGCGAGCTAAAATACACAGACACACTAAGGCCCCGTTAGAACCTTTCCACATCCCCGCTAAGCGTTTTGATCACGTGCATATTGACCTGGTCGGGCCGCTTCCGTTATCACACGGGCACACACACCTTTTGACGATGGTAGACCGCACCACGCGCTGGCCAGAGGCGGTTCCTCTGGCATCAACCACAGCGGAAGAAGTTGCGCGAGCATTTTTAGCAGCATGGGTTTGCGCGTTTTGGTGTACCGTCGGACATAACGTCCGACAGGGGTCCCCAATTTATTTCCGAGCTGTGGTCATCGACGGCCCGCAGCTTGGGGGGTGAAGATTCATCGCACCACCGCGTATAACCCCCAGGCTAATGGTTTATGCGAACGCTTTCACAGGTCATTGAAAGCAGCCCTCAGAGCGTCGCTAACGGATACAAATTGGGTAGACAAACTTCCATGGGTGTTATTAGGGTTGCGTTCTGCACCTAAGGAAGATTTGCACGCTTCCCCGGCTGAATTAGTTTTCGCCCAACCGCTTCGTTTGCCCGGGGAATTTCTTCCTGATAATCCCGCACCTAGTGGCCCCCCCGCTCAGCCGTGGCAGAGCGGCTCAGGAGCAAACACACTTCCTGGCCCAATCCATCACAGTTTCCCACATGTTTTTGTGCCCAAAGCTTTAAAAAATGCAGAGTTCGTTTTTGTTAAACATGACGCCCAGCGTCCAAGTTTGCGGCCGTTTTACGACGGACTGTTTCGAGTGCTGGAGACCGGGCAGAAGCATTTTCTGCTAGATTTAGGGGGCAGACGGGAGCTGATTTGCATTAACAGACTCAAACCCGCTTTTGTTCTGGCTGACGAGGAGGTGCAGCTCGCGAGGCCCCCCCGCCGGGGCAGGCCGCCGAGGGGACATTCTCCAAAGTCTTCACAGAGAGGTGCTAACGGCTTTAATCCACAGGTGCAGAGAGATGTTGCAGGTGCAGCCAAGCCAGGTTGCAGCAGATTCGGCAGAAGATTAAAACCTAGGCAGTTGGTGGATTGATTAGCGATGTATGGAGTGCTTTGTGTTTTTCTTTTTGTTATGCCATTTAGATTTTGCCTTACTAGACGTGTGGGGGGGGGGTAGTGTGGCCGACACACTTTGTGGGCTCACGCTGCCACAGAGACAGGACTGAATGTGTATTGCGGGGTGTCACGTCTGCAAGGACTGAGGACTCAAATCTACAGGAGGTAACAAGGAAGTGTGAGATTTGTCTCTTTGTCCCACAGAAGACGCCCCGGAGGGTATTCCGGTTCATCAAGAAATGAGAGACAATGGTGAAGCTTCAAAGGGATGCTTTGTAACTGTATGTTGACTGAAGACACCATGTGGCTTGAATTCTGATGCTGGAAATGTATAAAAGGGGGTTGAAGTATGATTCTTTCTCTTTCCTGCTTTGAGAATGCTAGAAGCTGCGTTCTGTCACATAAAGCTGGTTTTATGACTGAAACGCAGCCTCATTATTTGAGCATGCTTCTACAAGCTGTCCTAAAATGGTAAATGATTTTAGACCAGTTGCTTTGACTTCAATTTTAATGAAAATTTTTGAAAAACTGGTCAGATTTGAGGTCCTAAAGCAGACTGAGCATGCATTGGATCCTCTGCAGTTTGCCTACAGGCCTTACAGCGCCTAGACGCAGCGGCCCCTCTTGGTATCAGCGAGTGTGAGAGTTTTAATCATCCCAGACGTACGTTCTGTAAAACTTACAACCGTGAGACCTTATTAAACATCAAGGTACTGCACGCTGCAAGAATCGCGGCGATCGGTTGTGATTTGGACATTCTACGCCAGCATGGAATTTTGGCGGAGTCCCCGCTGGAAGCTACCCGGGAGAGGAGGAAGCGGAAGCGGAGCGAGCGCAAGCAAAAGCGAGGAAAAAGGGCCGGGATCCATGCTAGGCTAAAGGCTAACCCCTCCAGACCAACGGTACCGTCGCTTCTTCTATCAAACGTCCGCGCCCTTGAAAACAAGGTAGACGAGCTGCGTTTGCTGAAAGAAACCCGGAGAGAATGGAGCGACTGCTGTGTGTTTGTTTTCACCGAGACATGGCTCCATGACAACATTCCTGACGAGGCCATTCAGCTGGAAGATATGGCGATGTTCCGGGCCGACAGGGAAACGGCGAGCTCCGGTAAGAGCCGGGGGGGTGGGCTATGCATCTATGTTAACAAGAACTGGTGCGTTAATGCCACGTTAGTGTCTAAACACTGCTCTCCGTTGGCGGAGTTCCTTATTGTTAATTGTCGGCCTTTTTATCTGCCGAGGGAATTCAGCAACGTGTTTGTAGTTGGTGTTTACATAGCGCCGAGCGCTAACGCTAAAGCTAATGCTAAGAAGGCACTCGGGGAACTGCACAATGCAATCAGTAAAATCCAAACGTCACACCCGGACAGTTTTGTGGTGGTTGCGGGGGATTTTAACCACACCAGCTTAAAGACTGTGCTCCCCAAGTTTAAACAATGTGTAGACTTTAAGACCAGAGGAGAGAATATGTTGGACTTAGTGTACACAAACACAGATGCATATAAAGCGATACCCCGCCCCCATCTCGGCCGTTCTGATCACGTCCGTGATGCTGGTTCCTGCCTACAAACCTTTATTGAAGCTAGGGATGGGCATAATTTACCGATTAACCGATAATTGATCATTAAGAATTTCACCGAGGAAGTTCATTTTCGTCGACAAACCGATTTTTTTTTTAAACAATCCGAGTCCTAGTGTACGGCCGTCCTCAAACAATGCAATGGCAAAATTTGGGCACCAGGGGGCAACATTACACCATCGCCGTACCCTGGCGTGCCTCAGTTGATACACGCGGGCTTCCGTAGGGCAATCGCCAAATCATTAAGCGGTTACGGCGAAGTGTTGCGTGGGACCATTTCAATTTAAAAAATGACCAGGTGTACTGCAATCACTGCAATGCAGCATACAAATATACCTCATCGACAGGGTCCATGGAACACCCTTATTACGCAAAGAAACCGCCAACAGTGGTTGCGCGCTGAGTAATGGCGGTCGTGAAGATTCTTTTTTTTTTTCAGAAACTTTATTGAGAAGGTCATGAAGATTCGGTGTACACACGTCGAGGGAAGCTGCAGGAGGCGGCGTAGTAGCTCGACTATTTCGCACAAAATGGCACAAGAGAACAGCAAAAAGTTCTGCGCGGCTAGACTAAGTAACACGAGCGATAGAGCAATGAATGCGGTCTTCGTTTGTTGGGTGGCCGCTCGGCAGGGAGACAAGGTGGGGTAAAACGTCTCGGCCAATCAGCTTGCGGGGTGAAACGTCTCGGCCAATCAGCTTGCGAGATTCCCGAGCCGAGCCAACACGAGAACAGAGAGAGGGCTCTCCGTGCACCTGATGTTATAATGTAGTCTACCTGCCTTGTTACGTACCTAAAAATGTTAATGATTAACCGATTATTAATCATTAATTCTCCCGACGATCGGTGAAGAAAATTTCACCGAATGCCCATCCCTAATTGAAGCGCAGCAGGCCAGCAGTGAAACAAATCAGGATTTTGCCAGAGAGTGCAACCTCTGCACTGCAAGACTGTTTTCATCACACAGACTGGGAGGATCTTCAAAATAGCAGCCTCCCAGGAAGACAGGACAGATGTGGAGGAGTATGCTGATTCGGTCACCAGCTACATCGCGAAGTGCACAGAGGATGTCACTACAGTGAAGACCATCACTATGCGGGGTAATCATAAGCCCTGATGACTGCAGAGGTGCGCTCGCTGCTTAAAGCCAGAGATGCAGCGTTCAGAGCGAAGGACAGGATTGCCCTCCGCTCAGCCAGGTCTGCGCTTTCAAAGGGAATTAAGGTGGCAAAGCGCGTCTATGCGGAGAAAATCCAGGGACACCTCTGTGACACTAGGAACACCAAGCAGATGTGGCAGGGAGTTCGGACACTGACGGGCTTTAAGTCTAGGCAGGGGGTCGATGATGACGACGCTTCGCTCCCGACAGGCTTAAACAACTTCTTTGCACGTTTTTGAAGCATCAAACTCGACAATCAGAGGGGAGGGCCGGCCCACTCCCACCATCGGTCGGACCAGCTTTTACCATTAACACAGCGGACACACGGGGGACCCTATCCAGAATCAACCCACGCAAAGCTGCAGGTCCAGACAACATTCCGGGACGTGTGCTCCGAGACTGCGCGAGCGAGTTGGCGGATGTCCTGACTGACATTTATAACATCTCCCTGAGTCAGGCCATCGTTCCCAGATGCTTCAAGACCTCTATCATTGTACCGGTGGCAAAGAAACCAGTGGTGTCATGTTTGAATGACTATCGTCCTGTTGCACTTACACCAATTGTGATGAGTGTTTTGAACGGCTTGTCAAACCACACATCACAGCCTGCCTCCCTGCATCACACGACCCGCTCCAGTTTGCATATCGTTCAAACCGCTCCACGGAGGATGCTATAGTCACCACCCTACACTCTGTCATCACCCACCTGGACCAGAAAGACACCTAACGCCAGACTCCTGTACATTGATTTCAGTTCAGCATTCAACACCATTATTCCCCAGAGACTGATAGAGAAATTACTCCTTCTCGTCTGAACACCGCCACATGTCTCTGGATCCTGGATTTCCTGACTGAGAGACCTCAGTCTGTCCGGGTTGGAAACAACATCTCCAACTCTGTCCACGCTGAGTACCGGAACCCCTCAAGGCTGGTGTAACTCAGTCCACTGTTGTTTACACTTCTAACACATGACTGTGTTCCAAACACGAGGGGAACCAGATTATTAAGTTTGCAGATGACACCACGGTGGTGGGACTTATTCAGAGGGATGAGGAATCAATGTACAGGGAAGAAGTGAGAGACCCTGGAGGCTGGTGCAGGGAGTACAATCTGGTGCTCAACGTGGACAAAACAAAGGAGATGATTATCGACTTCCGGCGGTCACAGCCTGAGCACGTCCCCCTCAGCATCGGCGGGCCGTTTAGTGGAGAGAGTAAGAACATCAAGTTCCTCGGAGTGCAGATCTCGCAGGACCTGACCTGGAGCAAGAATTCCTTGGAGATCAGGAAGCGAGCTCAGCAGGGACTACACTCTTGAGGAAACGCAAACAGGGCCTCTCTCCCCATCTGCATCCTCAGGACCTTCTACAGAGGTGTGGGTGGAGAGTGTTCTGACGTACTGCATTGCTACATGGTACTCCAGCTGCAGTATGTCAGACAAAAAAGCCCTGCAGAGGATAGTCCAAGGGGGCGGAGAGGGTAATTGGAGTCTCCCTCCCCTCTGTCCAAGAACTTTTTCAGAACCGTTGTAGGAGCAGGGCACTGAACATTGTGCAAGGACCGTTCTCACCCTCTGCATAAACACTTTGAACTTCTTCCATCTGGTAAACGATTCCGGAGCATCAGAGGCAGAACCACCAGACTGATCAACAGCTTCCTCCCACAAGCTGTCAGGATGCTGAACAGCTGACCCGGAATCTCACATACACACTACTGCACCTATGGACATTTTGTATATTATAGTTAGTTATTCTTTTTCCCCAAGTATGTCTCAGGGATGTGTGAATGGATGGGGGGGGTGGGAGCTATGTGGGAGTGTGTCTTAATCATGCTGCTTCTTATATGGATGCCGAGAGAAACGCAATTTCACCTTGCCTGCACTACAGTTGTATGTACAGCAATATGACAATAAAGTTTGATTTGATTTGATTTGATTTGATTTGATTTGATACAGAGGAGTGGAGGATGCCACTGTCACTCTGTTTAACATGCTTTTTAAACATCTGGATTTTAATGGGACACACGCCAGGCTTTTATTTGTGGACTTTTCTTCCGCCTTTAATACAATCCAACCTCATATTTTCGTTGAAAGGCTCCTGCAACAATTTGATTTGAGTAATAATCTGGTGGGTTGGATTCTGGATTTTTTAACCAACAGGACACAGAGAGTAAGGGGTCCATGGGTACATTGTCTACCAAAAGTGTTCTTCTACTGGCTCTCCCACAGGGGGTGTGTTGTCACCACTACTCTTCATCCTGTACACAAACATGTGTCGGAGCAGACACGACAACAGACACATTATAAAGTATGCTGATGATTCAGTTGTTGTCAGTCTCCTCCAGGATGGTGACAGTGGCCACGGCCCAGTAGTTGATGATTTTGTTCACTGGTGTGAGGATTCCTACCTGCAGCTGAATACGACAAAAACTAAAGATATGATTATTGACTTTAGGAGGAAAACTCCCAGGCACAAAGTCACTGTGTGGAGAGCGTGAAAAGATGAGGCTGAGTTTATTTCTCAAATCAGATTTATTCACTTGTCTCCAACATCCTCCAAACAGAAAAAAGAGGAAGCATCCCCCCATGTCTGTCCCTCTTATACCTAGGACATCAAAGCACAGAGTCACATTGTCTTTTAATCCCAAGACACAATACTTCTTCTTCCAGGTCTTCTCCCCCCCCACCTAAAGTCACTGGTGGTCAGGAAATCCCTCAAGGTCCTTTCTTTGCATAACAAAGGCCACATTTCGCGTCCTCCTGTTATCTCCCGGAGACTCCGTCCTATTGTTCATTCTGAGACGTGAAGCAACAGTAATATACATATGAAGTCTATGAAACCCCTTATGTGTCCCACATGACCCCCCCCCCCCAAACGTCTAAGATGGAACAATATAACACAGTCTGCATAACATGATAAAATCACAACATCAGTCCACATGCTGCTTGGGCTTCAATCTTCTTCCGAACCTGCTGTAAGCGGGCTTTACCTCTCCCGCGGCACCATCCTGCTTGTGGGAGCTGCTATCTGGGGGTGAGAACTGTTAGTCAATCCCTGTGGGAGCTCTGGGGAATGCTCCCTAGGGGGTCTGCCGTGCCAAGGAGCCCTCGCCAACTGCACAGCTTCGTCAGCCATCACAAAAGCGGTTTGAGCCTGTTTATGCCAATCATTTCCTTTTCTGCCCCCCAAATCTAGCAAAAAGTGCTTATCTCCTGTTTCCAGCACTCTAAACGGTCCATCATAAGGTGGTCGCAAGGTTGGGCGATGGGCATCATGTCTGACAAAAACAAACTCCGCATTTTTTAAAGCCTTGGGCACAAAAACGCGCGGAAAACTGTGATGAACGGGGCCAGGAAGCGTGCTCGATCCTGTGTTGCTCTGCAACCGCTGAGGCAGGGGAGCACTCTGGCGCAGGATTACTGGGAGAAAACTCCCCGCAGATGAGCGGCTGTGCAAAAACTAATTCCGCTGGGGAGGGCTTTTTAATCCTCTTAGGTGCAGAACGCAACCCCAACAAAACCCATGGTAGCCTGTCTACCCAATTTGCATCCGTAAGCGATGCTCTGAGGGCTGCTTTCAATGACCTATGGAAACATTTGCATAAACCATTAGCCTGCGGGTTATACGCGGTAGTGCAGTGGATTCGTTACCCCCAGGCTGCGGGCCATCGCTGACCAGAACTCGGAAACGAATTGAGGAACTCTGTCGACGTATGTCCAACGGAACTCCAAAACGCGCTACCAAGCCGTTAAAAACGCGCGCGCCACCTCTTCAGCTGTGTTGATGCAAGGTGGGACCACTTCCCGGCCAACGCGTGGTGCGGGTCCACCATTGGTCAGAAGGTGTGTGTACCCCTGTGACGGCGGGAGGGGGGCCTACTAGGTCGACATGCACATGATCGAACCTCTTAGGGCCGGATGTGAAACGGCTCCAAGGGGGCTCTAGTGTGTTTATGTATTTTGGCTCGCTGGCAGGCCATGCAGGTTGCTGCCCACTCCTTAACTTGCTTGCGCAGGCTCGCCATAACGAATTTTCTTCTCCTACCATTTTGACCGACGCACGCACCCCCGGGTGCACCAGAGAATGAATCGAGTCAAAAATGGCGGCGGCGCCACGCAGCTGGCACCACCGGACGCGGTCGTCCCGTGGAGACATCGCAGATTAGGGGGGGAATACCCCCTTGCAGCATCGTGTTCTCCAGCCTTAACCCTGTTGGTCCAGACTGGAGCGCGCACTACGTCCGCGTCGCTAACCTGATCTGTGGCCATGGCTGCATAATCTATCCCCACGCGGACCGGGGCCGCGCGCACCTCCGCGCCGCTAGCTTCTCCACAGCCATGGCTGCATAATCTACCCCCTACGCGGACTGGCGTAGTTAGCGGTCTGTTGGGTCTGGGTGTGCTAACAACGCAGCGTTTTGCCAAGGCTGCTTGACCTCCGAGAATGCACGCTCCCGCGCCGGAGAACATTCGATTTTATTTGGTGGTTGTTTGTTTTTTAAGCTAGGCATACAGTGGGTGCATGAGCTGCGCTGCGCGGGGGGAGGAAACGGTTATAAAATTCACCATTCCAAAAACGCCTGTAATGCTTTGACCGTTGGTGGCTGGGGGAAAATTTGTTACTTGCGCGCACTTTGTCTGGCAGAGGAACCGCTCCTTCTGGAGAGACGCGATGCCCCCAAAAAAATCAATCTGCGTCACCCCGAACTGACACTTCGCTGGGTTGATTATTAACCCGTGCACTCCAACCTCGGAAAACTGCCGTGAGGTGGTTTTCGTGTTCCTCTTCGACGCGCTGGGCTACCAAAATGTCGTCCAGGTAGACGAACACGAAGGGGAGATTGCGTAATACTGCGTCCATCATGCATTGGAACGTCTGCGCAGCGCCTTTAAGCCCAAACAGCATGCGCAAAAACTCGAAAAGGCCAAACGGAGTTATTACCACTGTTTTGGGTATGTCCTCAGCGCATACTGGGACTTGATGGTACCCGCGGACCAAGTCTATCTTAGAAAAAATGCGCGCCCCTGCCAGATGAATGGAAAAATCTTGGAGATGCGGGATTGGGTAGCGGTCGTGTGCCGTACGTTGTTTTAACCTGCGGAAATCTCCGCAAGGACGCCACGAGCCGTCAGCTTTAGGGACCATGTGCAGCGGGGAAGCCCAAGGGCTTTTCGAACGTCTGATGATGCCCATCTTTTCCAGGTTGGCAACTCCTCGCGCGCTATGGGTCATTTAGCTGCATCCAAGCGCCGAGCTTTTTGCAAAACGGGAGAACCGGTGGTAGTAATAAAAGTGTTCCACCCCATGTTTAGCGACGGCCGCTGAAAATGTGGGGAACCGTGAGTGCTGGAAACTGAGTGAGGAGTGTGTGAAACTTACCACTTGCCGTTGCGACGTTGGCTTGTGCTGTGGGCGGGGTCACTCGGGCTGCACAGGGAATAGAGTAAAAAGAAAGTGCATTAACCAGGCGCCTATAGCAAGATCAACCAACAACCCATGCGAGCACAGAAAATCAGCCCCTAACATGTTGAAGCTCACCGCGGTTATAACAAAAGTCCACTCAAATGTGCGGCCGTGTAGGGACAGAAGCAGAGTCCTCTCCCCGAAGGTCTTAATCCTCGAGCCGTTTCGCTGCTGATGCTCCGTGACTCCCGGGGCCTGCCACCGGTCAGCATAGGTTGGCATGATGAAACTCACTTGGGAGCCTGTGTCCACGAGGAATTGCTTCCCCGAACGCGCGTCGTCAAGTAGAGCAGCTTGTTCTGTTCTCTGAGGGCCGCGGCTGCTACCGACCCCCGCTCTGGCGTTTCCCGAGCTCTTAAACTGGCACGGTGGAATACACCTGCGTGCCCTCTCTGCAAAGCGGCGATGGTAGAAGACAGAGGTCGTCTCCTCCGCGATGTTTGGCCTTCATCCGCCACCGTTGTCGTGGGTCTGCTGACGCCGCCTCTGGCCCCCTGCCATCTCCGGCCACGCGTCGAGTCCTGTCGCTGCTGCGGTGGCCGCGCGCTGTCTGCTGGCGTTTAAGAATCCACTGTGCCTCCTGGGCCAGCACGCGGAAGTCCCGCTGGGTCAACAACGGTGAACCGGCCAGGGTTGCTCTCGTGGCCGACGGTAGGGGTTCTCAGGAAAATGTGGGTGAAGAGGAAGTCATCGTCGTCTGAGCCCCTCAGCCTCAGCATGTCCTCCATCAGTCGACGGGTTGTGCTATCTCCCAAGTCGTTCAGGCCAGGATTCTCTCCCGCTACCTCCTGACTGAGGAGTGAAACGCTGGATGAGCGCAGCCTTCAACCCGCCGTATTTGTCGTCGGCCAGTGGGCGCTGCACCAGCTCTGCACATGGTCGAGCCGTGCGGGTTGTCGAGCTTGGCAATAACGTGGTAGAATTTCGTGTCATCTGCCGTTATTCCCCAGAGAGCGAACTGAGCTTCGCCAAGAGGAACCAGGAACACGGGTTGTCCTGCCAGTAATCTGTAGCTTGACTGAGATTGCGTTCGCCTGGCTGGTTCCTGCAAGCCCGGCTCGGGGGAATTTCTTCTGCTCATGATACGTCTTAAGGTCACCAGTGTGGAGAGCGTGAAAAGATGAGGCTGAGTTTATTTCTCAAATCAGATTTATTTCACTTGTCTCCAACATCCTCCAAACAGAAAAAAGAGGAAGCATCCCCCCATGTCTGTCCCTCTTATACCTAGGACATCAAAGCACAGAGTCACATTGTCTTTTAATCCCAAGACACAATACTTCTTCTTTCAGTCTTCTCCCCCCCACCTAAAGTCACTGGTGGTCAGGAAATCCCTCAAGGTCCTTTCTTTGCATAACAAAGGTCACATTTCGCGTCCTCCTGTTATCTCCCGGAGACTCCGTCCTATTGTTCATTCTGAGACGTGAAGCAACAGTAATATACAGTGGGGCAAAAAAGTATTTAGTCAGCCACCAATTGTGCAAGTTCTCCCACTTAAAAGATGAGAGAGGTCTCCAATTTTCATCATAGGTATACCTCAACTATGAGAGACAAAATGAGAAAAAAAAAAAATCCAGAAAATCACATTGAAGGATTTTTAATGAATTAATTGGTAAATTCCTCGGTAAAATAAGTATTTGGTCACCTACAAACAAGCAAGATTTCTGGCTCTCACAGACCTGTAACTTCTTCTTCGAGAGGCTCCTCTGTCCTCCACTCGTTACCTGTATTAATGGCACCTGTTTGAACTCGTTATCAGTATAAAAGACACCTGTCCACAACCTCAAACAGTCAGACTCCAAACTCCACTATGGCCAAGACCAAAGAGCTGTCAAAGGACACCAGAAACAAAATTGTAGACCTGCACCAGGCTGGGAAGCCTGAATCTGCAATAGGTAAGCAGCTTGCTGTGAAGAAATCAACTGTGGGAGCAATTATTAGAAAATGGAAGACATACAAGACCACTGATAATCTCCCTCAATCTGGGGCTCCACGCAAGATCTCACCCTGTGGGGTCAAAATGATCACGAGAACGGTGAGCAAAAATCCCAGAACCACACGGGGGGACCTAGTGAATGACCTGCAGAGAGCTGGGACCAAAGTAACAAAGGCTACATCAGTAACACACTACGCCGCCAGGGACTCAAATCCTGCAGTGCCAGACGTGTCCCCCTGCTTAAGCCAGTACATGTCTAGGCCCGTCTGAAGTTTGCTAGAGAGCATTTGGATGATCCAGAAGAGGATTGGGAGAATGTCATATGGTCAGATGAAACCAAAATAGAACTTTTTGATGAAAACTCAACTTGTCGTGTTTGGAGGAGAAAGAACACCATATCTACTGTGAAGCATGGGGGTGGAAACATCATACTTTGGGGCTGTTTTTCTGCAAAGGGACCAGGACGACTAATCTGTGTAAAGGAAAGAATGAATGAGGCCATGTATCGTGAGATTTTGAGTGAAAACCTCCTTCCATCAGCAAGGGCATTGAAGATGAAATGTGGCTGGGTCTTTCAGCATGACAATGATCCCAAACACACCGCCCGGGCAACGAAGGAGTGGCTTTGTAAGAAGCATTTCAAGGTCCTGGAGTGGCCTAGCCAGTCTCCAGATCTCAACCCCGTAGAAAATCTTTGGAGGGAGTTGAAAGTCCGTGTTGCCCAGCGACAGCCCCAAAACATCACGGCTCTGGAGGAGATCTGCATGAAGGAATGGGCCAAAATACCAGCAACAGTGTGTGAAAACCTTGTGAAGACTTACAGAAAACGTTTGACCTCTGTCATTGCCACCAAAGGGTATATAACAAAGCAATGAGATGAACTTTTGGGATTGACCAAACACTTATTTTACCGAGGAATTTACCAATTAATTCATTAAAATTCCTTCAATGTGATTTCTGGATTTTTTTTCCTCATTTTGTCTCTCATAGTTGAGGTATACCTATGATTAAAATTGGAGACCTCTCTCATCTTCTAAGTGGGAGAACTTGCACAATTGGTGGCTGACTAAATACTTTTTTGCCCCACTGTACATAAGTCTATGAAACCCCTTATGTGTCCCACAACTGTACTCAAAGGCCAGACCACTGAATGTGTACAATCCTACAAATATCTTGGGACGATTATTGATAGTAATTTAAACTTTGAAGAGAACTGTGAAAGGGTGTGCAAAAGGGTCAGCAACATTTGCATTGTTTAAGGAAACTTGCACGTTTCCAAATTGACCGAACCATAATGACAGTGTTTTATTGGGCTTTTTATTGAATCTGTTTTAATCCTTTTCTTTAGTGTCATGGTTTGGTCAGATAAAACTGAAATAGAGGAAATCCTTGGATCAGGTAGTTAGATGGTCCAGTCGTTTGTTTGGTGAGTCACAGCTGAGCCTGACATCCCTGTACACCAGACAGGTACAGAGGATTGCTACCTCCATTTTAAATGATGGTTCCCACCCTTTGCACTGCCACTTTCAGCTTCTTCCCTCCAGACGGAGGTTTGCTGTCCCAAAAAGTAAAACCCAGTGCTACAAAAGCAGCTTTGTTCCTGCTGCTGTTAAAGAATTGAACAAGATGTAACAATATATTGCACATAATTTAGTTACCCATTTATTAATTTTATTTTATATTTACTTATTTTTCTAGGTTTTTTATTTGGGTTGTAAATCTTTTATTGGGTTTTAGACTTTTGAGTTTTTAACCTCTTTGACTAGTCTAACTTTTTAATATGACCCTTCTCTCTTATTTCTATTTTTTCTCTTATCTCTTTGTCCTATGTCCTGATTGATGGAGCCTTGAGCACTTTTATCATGTTTATAGTCAGCTTCATGTGTGCCTGTGTTTGTGTTCATATTGAATGTAACTGTGGTTTGTAAATATGGATGTTACCTGACTGCAAAACAAATCTACCTACAGATACAAATAAAGTAACCTGAACCTGAACCCTGCATCTGCTGACTCTCTGCACTCCGGTGCACAAAACAGAAAAAGATGAAAACGACATTCTTTAAAAGCTCTGAGCCCAATCACAACTGTACGAAAAATGTTTAAAATTTCAGAAACTCAAAGTATAATTCAAGTTTCTGCATCCGATCAATTAGATTTTAAAATTTTCTGCTTAAATTTGCTGTTTTTGGCTGTTTTTGCTGTTTTGGCTTTTTTGTTTTGGCTCTAATCTATAAAATTATTCTTCATCTTAAGGAACTTGTTTCATCCAGAAGGCTGGTCAAGAATTACTTTTTCATCTCAGGACCACAGCTGAACAAACATTCCCTGGTAAAAGGATCCCAGTTCATGCCATTAACAGATTAGTCTACCTTGTAAATAATTTAACTCCCTTCCTCTAAAGACTGTTTTATTGGTTAATAAAATCTTTTGACATCTTCCAAAGTGCCCTGTGACAAATAATAGACCCTATGAGTGCATCTGAAGGCTCTCGGAATTATTCACAGCTCAACACTACCCCCTGGTGGACATCTCTGGAATACGTTCACCTTTATTCATTCATTCATTCATTCATCTTCTTCCGCTCAATCCTTTTCGGGTCGCGGGGGGACTGGAGCCTATCCCAGCATCTTTGGGCGAGAGGCAGGGTACACCCTGGACAGATCGCCAGTCCATTGCAGGGCCAACACAGAGAGACAGAAAGCCATCCACTCTCACAGTCATACCTAAGGACAATTTAGAACCCCCAGTTTGATGCCAATTAACCTAACTTGCATGTTTTTGGCATGTGAATGGATGAATCTTTATTTCGGATAGATTAAAAGTAGAGATTAAAAAAGAAACAGAATATTATAACAAAGGGGGAAAGAAAATCCAACAAGGTCAAATTAGACAATAACTCCTCTGATTATACAGTTCAACATAAGTTATCCGAAATGGGTGATGGCTGAAGCCGCAGCTTATATTGCCCACCCATATTCCATCCAAGAATTCAAAAAAACAAAAACAAAACAAGAGCGATTACAATTCAGAACATAGCTAAGACAAAATGTGACAAAAAAATGTGGGAGGAAACCGGAGAAATCCCGGAGTAAACCCACACAGACATGGGGAGAACATGCAAACTCCACACAGATCACTGTTGGTCGGGGGCTGGGATCGAACCCAGAATCCCGCGGCCAAGGGTGAGTTGCTGTGCTGCCGCAGTGCCAACCACTCCTCCACCGCGCCGCCCACACCTTTAACTGTACTGTATGTGGTATATATTACTCATATATTCCATACCTACATTTGTTAGAGCATGTGGAAATGTTTGGGACAGAATATACAAAGGAACTTCACACCTCTGAAAGGGACAAAGGAATCTCACCGCCGTGTGAAGACCAACAACGTCACAGGACGCGGCATCAGACTTGACACCTTCACCCCCCAAGGCGAGGAGAGGTTTTCCCATCACCTCCCAAGACGAAGGGAGGAGTTAACAGGACTAATGGGGGATTTAGATAACGGGGGATTTCAGCTTGTGTTTTGCATGTCTTGGATGTGTGCCTGTATTTAACCAGCGAGCTGGGTAGAATTCTTTCTCTTTTGCCTTCTGCCAAGCTCTGCACCAGATGAGACAAGATAGAAGAGTTGTTCATTAAAGACTCTGTTTTTTGATGCAAAACCGCCTCATCATTCCAGCTCTTCTACACTGGTGACCTTGACGCGAGTATGGACCGGAGGCGTTCTTCAAGCGACTCATCCGTGGCGACTCTGGCATACGCCACCGACAACGCAGACGAGGGAACAAGCGGACAGCTGTTTCCCCCGGCAGAGGGCACCGAGAGAGCTCAACTGAGCTCCAGCACCGCCGTGAGAGCCGACGCAACGCACTCTCACCCGGCGGGCACAACAGTGATGATGTGTGCGAACGCCGTCGCTGTCAAACTGCCAGATTTCTGGCGAGAAGACCCGGCCTCTTGGTTTCATCAAGCTGAAGCCCAGTTCATACTGGCGGGCATCACGGCAGACGATACTAAATTTTACCACATCGTCTCCAAACTCGACTCCGCCACTTCGAGGTGTGTGCGGAGCTTGATCCAGCGACCACCGGCCCGGGACAAGTATGAGACACTCAAGGCGACCATCGTGGCGAATTATGTCCCATCAGCGGAGGAAAGAGCTGAAAAAATCCTGGCGGTCTACGGCCACAGAGGGGGCAATCCAAAGGCCCTCATGGAGGACTTGCTGCAGCTCAAGGAGGAGGATAATGATAATTTCCTTTTCCAATTCATTTTTCTCAGCACGCTACCACCACACACGAGAGGGACACTCGCCAGTATGAAGTGCAACAATCATCAGGACTTCCGCACACTGGCCAACGAGGCTTATCGGCTCGTCAACGCCTGCAGAGAACTGACACCCACAGCGGCATCCGCAGACCTCAAGACGGACGCCCCGAGCCTGGGAGAGCCACAACCCACGGAGCAGACTCAACCCACGGTGACAGCGGCACGGCCCAAGCGCAACAAACAGAATGACGTCTGTTATTATCACCACCGCTTCGCCGAGAAAGCCCGAAAATGTGTTCCTCCCTGCAAGTTTACGATGTCGGGAAACGCCAAAGCCGAGAGCCGTTAACGGCAGCGGTTCTCGGCGAGAAAAACAAGCTGTTATACGTGACGGATGGACACACAGGCAAGCAGTTCCTCATCGACACGGGAGCTCAGCTGAGTTTCATCATGCCCTCCCACGCAGATCGAGCCATGGGCACCCGGGGCAATGGAGCAGTGGCAGCCAACGGTTCTGACATCGATACATTCGGGGAAAAAAGCCTGCACCTCCTCATTCATGGCCGCAGCTACAGATGGACATTTGTTGTAGCGGCGGTGAGTTTTAACTTGTTAGGCGCTGATTTTCTATGTGCACATGGGTTATTAGTTGATCTGGCAAATAGGCGCCTGGTTAATGCACTTTCTTTTGCTTCTATTCCATGCTCAGCTCGAGTCTCTCCACCACCTGTGCAGGCAAACGTCACCACGGCAGGAGGTAAGTTTGAGCAACTCCTCACCCAATTTCCAGCACTCACAACCCCCAAATTTTCAGCCACTGTAGCCAAACACGGGGTCAAACACTTCATTCCTACAACGGGACCTCCTGTTTTTGCCAAAGCTCGCCGCTTAGACGTGGCCAAGCTCAACATAGCAAGGGACGAGTTTGCGGCTCTCGAAAAATTGGGTATTGTTAGACGCTCGAAAAGCCCTTGGGCTTCGCCGCTTCACATGGTTCCGAAATCCGACGGTTCTTGGAGACCGTGCGGAGATTACCGCAGATTAAACAACGCTACAGCGCATGACCGCTACCCCATCCCTCACATACAGGATTTTTCACTACATTTAGCGGGTGCGTGCATTTTTTCAAAAATAGACTTAGTCCGCGGTTATCACCAAGTCCCAGTCCGGGCTGAAGACATTCCTAAAACAGCGGTTATAACCCCTTTCGGCCTTTTTGAATTCCTGCGAATGCCTTTCGGCCTCAAAGGTGCTGCTCAGACTTTTCAACGTATGATGGACGCAGTCTTACGCGACCTCCCCTTTGTTTTCGTCTACCTCGACGACATGCTGGTAGCCAGCTCATCTGAGGAAGAGCACGAGCAGCACCTCACTACCGTTTTTCAGAGGCTAGAAGAGTACGGATTAATAATTAATCCAGCCAAATGCAAATTCGGCGTATCGCAAATTGATTTTTTGGGACATAGAGTCTCCCCGAAAGGGGCAGTTCCGTTTCCAGATAAAATTCATGCGATAGAAGGTTTTCCATGGCCCCAAACGGTCAAATCGCTACAGGAATTTTTGGGGATGGTTAATTTTTACAACCGTTTTCTCCCTCATGCAGCTCAGCTCATGCAGCCCCTGTATGACGCGCTCAAAAAAAAGAAAGCTTCCAACGCGGTCGAATGGACCCCAGAACGCGAACGTGCTTTTGCGGAAGTTAAAAACGCCCTAGCTAACGCCACAATGTTAGTCCATCCAGATCCCTCGGCCCGCATTGCTCTAACCACAGATGCTTCAGATTTGGCCATAGGGGCAGTTGTAGAATAAGTTGTCAAGGGGGTCTGGCAACCTTTAGCATTCTTTAGCAAATCGTTAAACCCGACGGAACGCAAATACAGCACTTTTGACAGGGAGCTGCTGGCGCTCCATTTGTCTATCCGCCACTTCCAGTTTTGGTTAGAAGGGCGGAGTTTCACGGCTTTTGTCGACCATAAACCGCTCACTTTCGCTATGGCTAAAATTTCAGAACCTTGGTCGGGCAGACAACAAAGACAGCTAGCTGCGATTTCAGAGTTCACCACAGACATTCGACAAGTTGCAGGCAAACTTAACGTAGTAGCGGACTGTCTCTCTCGCGCTGTAGCACCGCCAGAGTGCGAGGAGACAGATTACACTGCTTCAGCAGCTGAGCTTTTCTCTAACGCAAACACATATGGAGCACCTATCCATGAAGGGATAGATTATGCAGCCATGGCGGAAGAACAAGGTAGTGATGCGGACGTGCACGCGCTCCTGTCTGGACCAACAGGGTTAAGGCTGGAGAAAAAAGAGTTGCGTGACGGCGTGCCCCCCCTAATATGCGATGTTTCAACCGGCCGACCTCGCCCGTTAGTACCGGCTGCTTGGCGCCGCCGCATTTTCGACACAATTTACTCCCTCGCGCATCCAGGTGTGCGCGCCTCGGTCAAAATGGTTGCCGAAAAGTTTGTGTGGCCAGGCCTGCGCAAAAACGTAAAAGAATGGGCAAAAACTTGCATTCCTTGTCAGCGCGCCAAAGTACACAAACACACAAAAGCCCCTCTGGAGCCTTTTCCCATCCCTGCTAGAAGGTTCGACTACATTCATGTCGACCTCGTGGGGCCGCTGCCTTCCTCCCAGGGTTTCACACACCTGCTAACAATGATAGACCGCACCACGCGCTGGCCAGAGGCAGTCCCTCTAGCAGCAACTACAGCGGAGGAAGTCGCTCGCGTTTTTCTAACAAATTGGGTGGCACGTTTCGGCGTCCCATCAGACATCACGTCAGATAGGGGACCCCAATTTGTCTCAGAGCTCTGGTCAGCCATGTCCAACAGTTTAGGGGCAACAATTCACCGTACCACCGCTTATCACCCTCAGGCTAATGGGTTATGCGAGCGTTTTCACAGGTCCCTAAAGGCCGCCCTCAGAGCCTCATTAACGGACACAAATTGGGTAAATAAACTTCCCTGGGTTTTATTGGGGTTGCGTGCGGCACCTAAAGAGGATTTAGACGCTTCCCCTGCAGAATTAGTCTTTGCCCAACCTATCAGACTACCAGGTGAATTTTTACCAGAAAACCCGGAACCAGGGCATCTCCCAGTCCCAAGGTTTTTAGGCAGTAACAGACAGGACTCTCTCCACGGTCCAGTTCATCACTCCTTTCCACGAGTTTTTGTTCCTTAAACTTTAAAAAACGCCGAATTTGTTTTTGTTAAGCATGAAGCCCTTAAACCAACGTTACGCCCAGTATACGATGGCCCGTTCAGAGTGCTGGAAAATGGTGACAAACACTTTGTGCTTGATTATGGGGATAGAAATGAAACGGTCAGCATTGACAGACTCAAACCTGCCTTCTTGTTGAGAGACAGACCTGCACAGCTGGCTCGAGCACCTCGGCGAGGTAGACCCCCCAAGGAAAAAGTCTCAGCCCCCAGGCAGGGAACAAATAATCTCTCTCCTTCCCACACTGCAGATTCCTCACAACAAGGTCCCAGCAGGACGCCTAAACCGACCTACAGCAGCTTTGGGAGAAGATTGAAACCCAGACCACACAGGGACTGATTACACCACCCTGCAATTTTTTTTTTTTTTTCTAATTGTGCCGCAACAGTTTAGGACTGACTTGTGATTATACTATGCTGTTATGTTTTCACTGAACTCTCTTAGGAGCATGGCTGCTTAAAAGTTCTTCTGTGGCAACAGCTGTAACACGTAGTATGTCTTAGTAATTACCCTAGACTGTGAATCTTTCTGTGTCCTTTTCATAGTTGTTTGGGGGGCCTGTGGTATATATTACTCATATATTCCATACCTACATTTGTTAGAGCATGTGGAAATGTTTGGGACAGAATATACAAAGGAACTTCACACCTCTGAAAGGGACAAAGGAATCTCACCGCCGTGTGAAGACCAACGACGTCACAGGACGCGGCGGCATCAGACTTGACACCTTCACCCCCCAAGGCGAGGAGAGGTTTTCCCATCACCTCCCAAGATGAAGGGAGGAGTTAACAGGACTAATGGGGGATTTAGATAACGGGGGATTTCAGCTTGTGTTTTGCATGTCTTGGATGTGTGCCTGTATTTAACCAGCGAGCTGGGTAGAATTCTTTCTCTTTTGCCTTCTGCCAAGCTCTGCACCAGATGAGACAAGATAGAAGAGTTGTTCATTAAAGACTCTGTTTTTTGATGCAAAACCGCCTCATCATTCCAGCTCTTCTACACTGTACACTAATGAACTGAAATCAATGACTGAAAAAAACTTCCTGTTACAAGACTCTCAATTCTCAGTTTGTCCTTTTCAGGACGCCCTGGAAAATCAAGTGGGACTCTGATGTCATTCGGGTTTGAAATATTTCATTAATCTTGGATTTTAAATGTGTGCATGAATGTTTAAATGCTTAAATATATCCTATTTTAATGCATATTAATGATATAAGTACCAGTTTATAATAATGCATGCTCACTGAATATGAGTCATGAACACTGAAGTTAGCTAGATTTTCTATGAAGTATATTAATTAATGTATTTTCAGTATTAATAACGATGTGTTTCTCATGTTGAAAAGTACCAAGTCATTTGACTGGCTCCACCAATCACAAGTGAGCTTCTGCGGGACAAAACTCCCTTTCATTCTATTGGTTGGTTACACACAAAGAACTCGTTTCTGATAGGCCCAAAGTTCATTCATCCCACCCACGACGGGAGACAGTTGGTTATCGGTTGTGTCAATCACGTCTCCCCACGAAATCCTGCTTGGTCTTTAGAGGGGAGACGCCCTCGTTCAGATGAGAACACGTAGTATTTGTGTTGCTGTCATCTTATGAAAGTCTCTGTGTCTTTAATGTTTTGTTTCTTTTAAAACATCTGGAAATTCATTCTTCCTTTTCTGAGCTCACAATTCTTTTTATATGGAGTAAGACTCCATTCTTCACAGGCATTTCTAATCCCCCCCCCCATTAAGCTTTATTTAAACTCACCGTGTGTTTTAAAGAGACTGACTGACCATTCGTTTTTTCACACTGGAAGCTATTTTTGCCAGCCCCCACGACGTCAGAACTTGGATATATTTTGTGGCTCAAGTTGTTAAATTGTTTAAAAGTAAGACATCTACGGACTGTGATGGTATTGACATGCTCTTTGTCAAAACTATTATCGAATGCTTAGTGAAACCACTGATGTACAGTATATCTGTAACCTGTCTCTCCAAAGAGGTATATTTCCCAATGCAATGAAAACAGCTAAAGTAATTCCGATCTACAAGATGGGTGACAGAGGGGAACTTTCAAACTATAGACCAATTTCACTATTGCTGCAATTTTCCAAGATACTTGAAAAAATATTCTGTGAGAGAACTGACAACTTCATAATGAAGAATAATTTATTGTGTGAGCAGCAATACGGGTTCAGACACAAGAGGACAACTGCATTTGCTCTAATGGAATTTATAGAAAAAATATCAACTGCCGCTGAAAATAAAGAGTATTCAGCTGGGGTGTTCCTGGATCTTAAAAAAGCATTTGATACAGTGGATCACAATTTATTATTAAAGAAACTACAAAATTGTGGTATTAGGGGGGTAGCACTGTCCTGGTTAAGTAGTTACTTAAAGAATAGATATCAGTATGTATGTGCTGGTGTTTATGCTTCAGAAGAGAGCTATTAGAATAATAAACAAAGCTGCTTACAGGGAACCAACAAACCCACTTTTTCTTAAATTAAAAGCTCTCAAGTTGAAAGATCTGGTTGACTTTAAAACTGCAGTAATAATGTTTAAAGTGAAGAATCTATCACTGCCCGCAAATATCCAAAAGCTGTTCCAAATAAGGGAGAAACAATATCATTTCAGAGGAACATGTATATTTCAAAAACCTTCAGTGAGAACTACCACCAAGCAACACTGTGTTTCAGTGCAAGGAGTCAGATTATGGAACGATTTTGGACCTGAATTAAAATCATGTACAACGCTTGGACCATTTAAACAAAAACTAAAGGAAGAAATACTCCAAACATATATCCAAGATGACATGTAAAATCACATAAGGATTGTCATATCCAGTCTGTGTTGTGTTGCTTATTTTTTTTTTGTCACATTTTGTCTTAGCTTTGTTCCGAATTGTAATGGCTCTTGTTTTGTTTTTCTTTAGAATTCTTGGATGGAATAGAGGTGGCCAATATAAGCTGCGGCTTCAGCCATCATCCATTTCGGATAACTTATGTTGAACTGTATAATCAGAGGAGTTATTGTTTAATTTGACCTTGTTGGATTTTTTCCCCTTTGTTATATTATTCTGTTTCTTTTTAATCTTTACTTTTAATCTATCCGAAATAAAGATTCATTCATTCATTCAAGTTTTTATCTTATCTCTCTAAAATTCTGTTATCCAGATCGGATTTTTAATTATTTCCAAATTTATCCGGACCCTGGATGGAAGCCACCGGCCAACGAAGAGGAAACAGCAGCTGCCATCGTTGCTGGATCTCAGCTGCAACTGTTCGTCGCAGGCAAAATCTCACCTCGTGACTGTGGACTTGAAAGCTGCTAGACTGTAGGAAACATATCTGCGGGCAGATACAATCCAGATCGATCTTCAGCTAAAAATCCAGCTGAAGAGGACAACCAACTTCAACGCAAGGAGTCACGTGAGCCATATTCTCGTCATTTCCATCTGCGGAATGAATGTCTAGGATTTGGAAATAATTCATAAATCTGATCAGAGACAGAATTAATATTTCCATTTTTACTTTCTCAGAGTAAACACAGAATTCTTCATACAATTAGCTTAATTTTCTCCATAAATCTGTGTCCAATTTTATTGATATTTTTGTCCCAGTTAAATCAGCCTACATTTTCACCCTGGTTCTACAGATGTGTTTACATTCTGTGACCCAATAATCAGTTATACTGTGGAGATGTGTGGAAAGACGAGGCTGAGTTTATTACTCAAAATCAGTTTTATTCACCAACACATTCTCCAACATCCAAAACACAGAAAAGAGGAAGGCATGCCCCCACAGCTGTCCTTTTTATACCCCAGGACATCAAAGCAAACAGTCGCATTGTCTTTACATCCCAAATCACAATGCACCCCCCTTCAGGTCTTCTGTCTTCACCTGAAGTCCTGGTGGTCAGGAAATCCTTCATGGCCGTCTCTCTGCATACAAAAGGCCAGACTTCGCATCCTCCTGCTACCCCTAGGAGGTTCAGACCTTTTGTTCCTCTGAGACGTGCAGTAAACAATAAGCATACAGTAACAAGCATGTGAAGCATATGGAAAACGTATATGTGCCCACAATACAAGTTTAATGTGATACTCCATATGTGATCCTTTCACCTGCTCACGTTATTTGAATGTAAAATCATTTAATCATAATTTCATTAATAAACTTTTAAATTGTATGAGAGAAGTAGTTGGGATTTCCTTTCTGTGTCATATTTCTAAGTCCCCAGTAGAATTCACGAATAATTTGAGACTGATTTATGAAAGGCATAAAGAATAATTATTTATAAATGTTCACAATAGTGAACTGGTGCCCCTAAATGAGTGTTACTCTCTATTTGAGTGTTTTCCTGTGTGTGTGTGGACCCGGAGTAAATCTCAGGCCCCAATACACCGCTTAATAAAAATTAATTAATCTTTATCACCTTATAATTAAATGACGTTACACTGCTCAATATAACCGGAGGATATATTGCTCAATACAACCTCAATACTGTATAAGGATGCACTGCTCAAGTGGACAGTGGTGGCCTAATGGTTAGGGATGTGGACTGGTGAGCGGAGGGTTGCAAATTCCATACCTGGACCGGCAGGATTTGATTTGGGTGGGACAGATGACATAGCAGTGTTTACCCCACCCTCCTTACCCCCACTGTGGTGCTCTTGAGCAAGGCCCTGAAACCCAACTGCTCCAGTGGAGCTGCTCAGTGGCCACAGGTCAGTCTGTGGTTGTACTGGGCAGCTTCCAGGTGTAAATGTGTAACTGTGTCAATGTGAACAGGCCATCCTTGAAAAAGAGAGGTTGCCTCTAAGTGCAACTACCCTGTATAAATAAATAAAGGTTAAATACATAAAAAAACTAAAATATAACCTGACAGTCATGTGAAAAAGTGTTTGCCCCTTCCAGATTTCTCATTTTGTTGTGTTTGTCACACTGAAATATTTCAGATCATCAAACAAATTTAAATATTAGACAAACATAACAAGTAAACACAAAATGCAGTTTTTAAATGAAGTTGTTTATTAAGGATAAAAAAAATCCAAACCTACATGGCCCTGTGCGAAAAAGTGACCCCCCCCCATGTTAAAATATAAATTAACTGTGGTTTTTCACATCTTTGGAAAGCTGAGTTCAATTTCTCTAGCCAAACCCAGGCCTGATTACTGCCACACCTGTTCTCAATCAAGAAATCATTTAAATAGGACCTGCCTGACAAAGTGAAGTAGACCAAAAGATCCTCAAAAGCTCGACATCATGCAAAGAAATTCAGCAACAAATGAGAAACAAAGTAATTGAGATCTGTCAGTCTGGAAAAGGTTAGACAGCCATTTTTAAAGCTTTGGGACTCCAATGAACCACAGTGAGAGCAATTATCCACAAATGGCGAAAACATGGAACATTGATGAACCTTCCCAGGAGTGGCCAGTTGACCAAAATTATCCCAAGAGAACAGAAAAAACTAATCCAAAAGGTCACAAAAGACCCCGCAGCAACATCCAAAGAACTGCAGGCCTCACTTGCCTCAGTTAAGGTCAACGTTCATGACTCCACCATATGAAAGAAACTGGGGAAAAAATGGCCTGCATGGCAGAGTTCCAAGATGAAAACCACTGCTGAGCAAAAAGAACATAAAGGCTTGTCTCAGTTTTGCCAGAAAGCATCTTGATGATCCCCAAGACTATTGGGAAAATAGACTGTGGACTGACAAGACAAAAGTTGAACTTTTTGGAAGGTGTGTGTCCAATTACATCCGGCGTAAAACTAACAGCATTTCAGAAAAGGAACATTATACCAACAGTAAAATATGGTGGTGGTAGCGTGATGGTCTGGGGCTGTTTTGCTGCTTCAGGACCTGGAAGACTTGCTGTGGTAAATAGATCCATGAATCCTGCTGTCAACCATAAATACCGAAAGGAGAATGTCTTGCCATCTGTTGGTCACCTCAAGCTGAATCACACTTGGGTTCTGCAGCAGGACAATGATCCAAAAACACATCAGCAAGTCCACCTCTGAAGGGCTTAAGAAAAACAAATTGAAGACTTCGGAGTGGCCTAGTCAAAGTTCTGACCTGAAAAAGGCGGTTCATGCTCGAAAACTCTCAAATGTGGCTGAATTACAACAATTCTGCAAAGATGAGTGGGCCAAAATTCCTCCACAGTGCTGTAAAAGACTCATTGCCAGTTATCGCAAACACTTGATTGCAGTTGTTGCTGGTAAGGGTGGTCCAACCATCCATCCATCTTCTTCCGCTTAATCCTTTTCGGGTCATAGGGGGGCTGGACCAGTTATTAGGTTTTTGAGGCAATCACTTTTTCCACAAAGGGCCCTGTAGGTTTGGATGTTTTTTCCATTAATAATAAACACCTTCATTTAAAAACACCATTTTGTGTTTACTTGTGTAGGAAGGGGGCAAACACTTTTTCACACCACTGTGATATGATCAAATAATTCTGTGCTGCATTGAGTCTAACAGATCTGTCATGAGATTTGAGCACGCTATCTGATCACATTCAGATTGATAAATACCAAACTTTGGATTGAATTGGTCTAAGACCATTTTTCTGTTAGATAAATTAGGACCATCATGTTATGTCTGAAGATAGACCCACAATGACGAGGCCACGTGCACGACTGAACTTGTGTTTATTTAACTCCACACACACCACACTACAACCACCAGGCAGGGGTGTTGGCAAAGAGGCCTGCCCTCCCTGCCTGCTGCTATTTATAGGCACGGGTTAGTGGTGGAAATGGAAGTGAGCGCTACCACACCGTACCTCACAAATAAGAGTATATAGAACTACATAGATTTTTAGATTCCTTTATTAGTCCCACAATGGGGAAATTACAGGGAATCCACATGAGTGGATGAGGTAGCCACTGGTGCGGCGCCCAACCCTTTCACCATTCACACCTGGGGCCACTTTAGAGTCTCCCCGCTTTAGAAAAGTCCAAAACACACACGCAATTTAGACCCTCCCCAGTTTAGGACCCGAATTACGCACTACAACTAAATCACAATAACTAAAGGCCTATCACATTCACACAACAAACTAAAACTAGGGGGAACAGGTGGACTACCGTCCAACATCCACACGACGAGGTCGGTTATTCTGGTAAAATATTTAAATACAGGAAATGGGATCTATTACATTTTTGGGTGAGGAGGACCCTCCAGACCCCTCACTACAATGTGCCCTCCACATTAAAAATGCTTACGATGTCCATGCATCAGAGACATTAATGATGATTAGAGGTCTGACAGCCCAAAGCAGAGTGAATATGCAGATGATAGATGTTCTTACCAAACTGGTTTATTTTTACAATACTGCTGCAACAATTTAAAGAACATTTCATTCACTGAAATGAGACTTAAAACTGAAAATAAAAATCAAGACAGTGGAGAACAGCACCTCAACTGAGTTTTCATTTTTGACAGACTTTACAAGACTACGGCTTCTCACCTGTGGGAATTCTCATGTGATTTTTCAATTTATCACGTTGATTAAAACTTTGACCCCGTTTCGCAAGAAAAAGGCTTCTCACTGTTTTATTTATTTGCATCTCATTTCATTACAAGTGCAATGGGCCCCAGCCAGGAGTCTATAGTTACACTTTCAATCAAAAAGCTTTGTATCTGAGGGCTCTCTTCAAGATTTTTGTTCAAGATAACAATGCTCCTCCTATGTGTCTTCCAGTTGGGATTTCCTTGTCACTAAGGATGGTAATATCTCCATTGGAGCTTATTGGCTCTGGAGCGTGCTCCCATACTGGTCCTTTTACTTCTATTTTAAATTATTTGCATATTTTCCAGTGTATATAACAGCAGATCTTATTGTGGCGAGCAGTGTAGTGTCCATCGGCCACTAAGATCTGGCAGCCGGAGAGTAGGTGGCTTGCATTCTCCACCGCTGCATGACAGAATCGACATTTGTCACTCTGTGACAGTCCTGCCATTTTTTAAAGCCATTAGTCAGAAGTCCCTGGTCTTGTGCTCCAACCACTAGTCTCTCCTCATCGTACCCCAGATCTCCATTCCTGATCCAGCGTAATGTGTCTTCCCTATCAATATAATCCCTATTGAATTCCTCCTGAAAGCACCCTGTTCGCTTATGCTTTTTCCATCTTTCTTTTCTTTCCTCCAGTGTCCTTTCGCTGTATTTTTCCCATGTCCTTCTAGCCATTTTTGTTGCTGGGTTTTGTTGACTGGCTTTTATGTTGTCTAATAGTCTCCTGCAAAGGCCTCGGCTTGTTCAGTTATGGATGTGGCGTAACTAAGGGTTTCATGGTGTTGGGTGACTTTTTCCATTGTCTCGTCATTGGCGCTTTTTAGACATTGACCAATGCTTACTGTCACCCTGTAGGCCTGGTTTATTTCAGTTAGGCCCAGCCCTCCCTTTTTACGGGGTATATATATTCTAAGCATTGATTTTTATATGTTACTTTGTGCAGGGTCAGGGTTTTCCTGGTCCGAACATCCAGCTTGTCCAGTTCCCCCTGTGGCCAGTCCATCACCCCAAATCCATATGTGACAACTGGTACTGCCAACTGGTTTAATGCATTTTATTTTTAGGTGTTGTTTGATTTACAGATTTTCTTTAGGCGATGTTGGTATTCTTTTTTGATTATTTCCCTCATTTTCCTGTGTTCAATAGTTGTGTTTTCTTCGATGCCCAGATATTTATATGCCGATTCATCTGCCAGGTCTTTCATGTGCCTATTGTCATCTATTTGGATGTTCTCTGATGCTGTTTTCTTTCTTTCTTTTTTTTTTGTACATTTTGCACATTTGCCAAGTCTGGATTCAATGCAGATGTCTTTTGAGAACATGTGAACAGTATTGACAAGTTGTTTCAGTTTCTGTTCAGATTCTGCATAGAGCTTGAGGTCGTCCATGTAGAGATGATTCACTCTCCTGTTCCCTTTTCTTGTTCTGCCTTTGCATAAATCATACCCGATATCAAGATCTGATAAGCAAAATCCTAAGGGGTCAATACACAAGACAGAAGAGCAATGGCAAGAGGCTGTCCCCCTGGAATATTCCTCATTGGATCCTGATGTCTGGGACTGTAATTTGCCTTTCTTTACGGTTAAGTGTAATTGTGGTTTTCCACTTGGCCATCTAGACCTCCAGAAAAGTTTTAACCTCTGGGTTGATGTTATACAGCTCCAGACATTGTATTATCCACGAATGGGGGATGCTGTCGAATGCCTTTTTGTAATCTATCCACGCCATGCTTAAGTTTCTCGCACACTTCTTGCAGTATTCCAGGATGGTTTTGTCAATGAGCAGTTGTTCTTTGGCTCCCAGCTTATTTCTTATGCAGCCTTTTTGCTGTGGTTGCAAGTAGTTTCCTGTATCCAAACGTTCATAGATGGATAGATAGAGGCCATCTATGAACATTTGGATACAGGAAACTACATTTGGAGCTAGGCCTCAGTAATGAGTCCTGTCAGCCATTTGTATGTGGTGGTGGGGGGGGGGGGCAACAGATGGGTCTGTATTTATTGACTTGTTGGGTTTTAGGGCTCTTGGGCAGGAGTATGGTATTTCCATATGTGAGCCACTCTGGTGCTTCTTCTTCTCCCCTAACAAGTCGGTTAAATGCCTCTGCGTAGTGTTTGTGCAGTGCTGTCATCTTTTTGAGCCAAAAGTTTGGTATTTTATCTATTCTAGGGGATTTGAAGTTGAGATATTTCGTGATTTTTTTCTTGAGCAGTTTCTTCTGTGATTTTTAATGAGGGCATCTGTCGTTTTTCTTTATTTTTATCAGCAATGGTTTGAATCCAATTATTACTTTGATGTTGTACTGGGTCCTCAAACAGGTTTCTCCAGAATGTTTCCAGCTGGGTTTTTTCAGGAGGTACCTCTACTTCTATGGTTTCATCTGCAAGCCTCCTATAGACTTGTTTTGGGTTTTCTGCAAATAATTTATTGATCAATTTTGAGTTCTCTCTCCTTTGCCTGTTTGTAATTTGGGCTGCTAGGGCCTTGACTTGTGCCTGGTGCTCTGCTATTTTTCCTAGAATTTGCTCTTTCCTAATGTTGTATTTTTTTTGGATTCTGTTGATTACTCAGTAATTTAGTAGTGCAGTTTTGGTTCTGTGTGTAATTAGTCATTTGAGAGATTTCAGCCCTAAATCGATTAATTTTTCCTTGAAGTTTATTTTTCCAAATAGTTGTGGAGATTTTTGTCTTGGTTCAACGTTCTTTTTTTTTTTTCTTTATATTCTGGAGCTAGCTTACTCTGCATATACCATGCTGCACCGAAGTTTATGCAATTGAGTTGTGTCAGACTGACCCCCTGAGGTACAAGTTCACTTACAGTAGGCCTCTGTTGACCTTTTGCAGTAATAATTTGAATTTTTTTATTCTCTTTAAGCTTAATTAATTTAGGACGCTCTTTCATTGTCATTTTTGTTGTTTCTTCTATTTTGTTGGCAAGATTCTCTTCTATTTCTAGTTGATCTTGGCTCATTTCTATTTGGGGGTTGATCTGCTTCCTTATTGGTTCCTGGTCTGCACTTCCCCCTGTTGCTTCATCAAGATATTTTGATTCTTAGCTCGGGGTTGCAGGGGAGTCACCTGGGTGGTCTGGTGGCACCTCTATAGGGTGTGTTTGATAGGGTTGTTCCATCAGAGGTAGTGGCAGCAGACACTCAATTGGTCAGATGTTGTTCTGTGCCATTTTTTCCATTTCTGTGTGCATGTGCTCCAGTTGTTGCTCTGTGAAGTACCTTTGGGTAAGGAAGTTGTGTCCCTGCGTTGTGAGTTTGGCTCGGGGTACGCCAGTTTTATCCGGGCAGTGATGGAAGAAGATTCGTTCCCACTCATTGCATTGTTCCTGCTGGTTGCTCCATTTCATCTTGGCGTACTCAATTGCCCATATTAAAACCCATCTTTCCTCCATGCTCCACTGACTTTGCTTGTATTCTTGTTGTTCAAGTAGGTTGGTGTCTTGAGAGTCTTTTATTGCTTGGACTTGAGCTTCAGACTTGATCTTTTCAATTTCCTCTTGTCCTAGGTATTTTGAGACCTGAGAGACAATAGATGTTAATTTGGAAGTGGTGGTGGCTGCTTTCTTTTCTGGTGGTAGCTTGGAGTCTCTGATCTTCTCCTCAAATATTTACTTTTTTCTTCTGCCCCACTTCTCATACCTTGAATGGGCGAAGCATGACAGGATAATTTTCTTCTCCTCAAGGGACCATTTTACAGTTTCTTTTTTTCTTGTATACCTTTTAGTCCTTTTTTGATCTTGTTGGGGCCCAGGTCCAGATCTGTGCTGGTCTGATAGGGATTCCGGCTTTGTGTTTGTGACACTCCAAGATGAAGCTGCACCATCGCTCTCAACAGCCCGCCTGGTGCAAGAACGAGCTGAGGGGACCGTTTTATCCTGGTCAGTACCTTTCCAGCATCATCTTCCTGTTTTATTCATTTTTCATATTGGGTTCCTCATCGTCCACGGCTTCTTACTGGTTAATCAAAGCTGCCCTCACCATGATTACTCAACAGTGAGGGGGTGCCCCCATCCGCGACCCGGGGGACGCGCTGGCTAGCCTGAGGGAAAAGGCCATTCAACTGTGTGAATTCTCATGTGAGTTTTCAATTTATCACATCGTTTAAAACTTTGACCACATGTTTGACAAGAAAAAGGCTTCTCACCTGTGTGAATTCTCATGTGAGTTTTCAAATTACTACGTTCAGTAAAACTTTGACCACATGTTTCACAAGAAAAAGGCTTCTCACCTGTGTGAATTCTCATGTGAGTTTTCAATTTATCACATCGATTAAAACTTTGACCACATATTTCACAAGAAAAAGGCTTCTCACCTGTGTGAATTTTTATGTGATTTTTCCAAGAAGAATGATGAGAAAAACTTTGACCACATGTTTCACAAGAAAAAGGCTTCTCACCTGTGTGAATTCTCATGTGAGTTTTCAAGTTACTACGTTGAGTAAAACTTTGACCACATGTTTCACAAGAAAAAGGCTTCTCACCTGTGTGAATTCTCATATGAGTTTTCAATTTATAACGTCGATTAAAACTTTGACCACATGTTTCACAAGAAAAAGGCTTCTCACCTGTGTGAATTCTTATGTGATTTTTCCAAGTAGAATGATGAGAAAAACTCTGACCACAGGTTTCACAAGAAAAAGGCTTCTCACCTGTGTGAATTATCATGTGAGTTTTCAATTTATCACGTCGATTAAAACTTTGACCACAGGTTTCACAAGAAAAAGGCTTCTCACCTGTGTGAATTCTCATGTGAATTTTCCAATGACCACG
This sequence comes from Pholidichthys leucotaenia, assembly GCA_020510985.1. Taxonomy (NCBI): domain Eukaryota; kingdom Metazoa; phylum Chordata; class Actinopteri; order Cichliformes; family Pholidichthyidae; genus Pholidichthys; species Pholidichthys leucotaenia. The sequence goes on from CM035836.1 coordinate 53,467,847, forward strand.
TTGAGTAAAACTTTGATCACATGTTTCACAAGAAAAAGGCTTCTCACCTGTGTGAATTCTCATGTGAGTTTTCAAATTACCACGTTGAGTAAAATTCTGACCACATATTTCACACCGATTCTCTAACATGGGCGAGTTTTCTACATCGTTACTGTCACTTCTGTTTCTGTTAAGTCTCTTCTTTGGCTCTTCATGTTTCCTTGATCCTGGGTTTACATTCTTTCCTGCTCCCTGGTCTTGGCTCTCAGTGTCAGGAGAGGTGTGAGAGAGGAGCTGCTCACTATTTGGTTCTGTTTCATTGCTGTCATTGTCCTCATCAGTAGGAGTCACCATCAAGGTATCAGTCTCTTGTTTCAGTCCAAAGTCGTCTTCCTCCTGACTGGTAGAGAGTTCTTCCTCTTCTTCTTTCACCTGTGCAGCATCTTGTTTCTCCTGGCCAAGACGTGAGTTGCTCTCCTGGTTCCAGAGCTGCTGGACAGTGAGAACCTCCTCCTCCTTACAGTCATGTAGCTGTGGAGCCTCTGGAGGGACAAAATAAGGAATAAGGGTCACCAGTGTGGAGGCAAGGATCAAATAAGTGCAGGTGGACACGGCGAACTGAAGGTTAAAGGGGTGATTTATTCTTCCTCCATCACGAGGCTCACCCAGCGCTGTGGCAGCACACTGGAGTGAGCCCTGCGTCTCTAGGTGTCAGAATGCGAGTGAGAGATATACAGTCAGCTCTTTTATACTGAGATACAGACAGTGCATGCATGGCATATTAGCATAACAGTCAAGCAGGAATGCATGGACATTTACAGGAGAGTCACACATATCAACAGCTGGATTACTGGCGCCGGAATTCCTCTCTGCTCCGGGGCTGTAGGACAAAAGAGGCTGCAAGGCACATCTACATATTGATATCAGTCCATACATCGCATTGTTCTGTTAATTACTCAAGCTGAGCGCTCTGCCTGTCCAGTAGAGTGTGGTGGGCCACCCACACCGCTCCCCCCAGAGCGCTCAGCAGGGGAACAAGGCGGCGATCAGCCGGCTTTGGAAGCGAGGTGCGGGAAAAGCTCTGTGCAGGAGGAGGTGGAGGGGGGTGGGGGGTAGCAAGTGCCTGTCACAACTTGGCCTGACAACGCTCTCTCCAAACTGCAGGATTGCTTCAGAGACAGACTGGGATTTATTTGGACAACAGGAGTTGGAAACATCCACTGATACAACCTTGGACTACATTAAGTTTTGTATCGGTAATGTGTCTGTGGACAAAAATATTAGGGTTTTTCCCAACCAGAAACCCTGGATGACCAGCCAGGTCCGCACACTCCTCAGAGCCCATGATGCTGCCTTCAGATCAGGTGACAGAGACCTTTACAGGTCTACTCGAGCCGATCTGAAAAGAGGAGTTAAAAAAGCTAAAGTGGACTACAAGATGAGAATAGAGTCCCACTTGTCTAGTAACAACATACGGGAGGTGTGGCAGGGAATTCAAAACATCACGAATTACAGAGGCTGTGCTACAACATCAGAGAACCTGAGTGCACCGCTGGCAGAGGAGCTAAATAGCTTCTTTGCTCGCTTTGAAATAACAACAGCAGCACTCATCAGCCTCAGCCCTGCCCCCACCCCCACCCAGCTCCTGCACCACCACTTTCACTGTCAGTGAGAATGACGTCAGATGGGTGCTCCTGACAGTGAACCCCAAGAAGGTTGCCGGCCCAGATGGAGTTCCTGGTAAGGTGCTTAGAGCGTGTGCCTCCCAGCTCACCTCCATCTTTACCAGGATTTTCAACCTCTCCCTGGTCCAGGCAGTCATCCCGTCCTGTCTGAAATCTGCCATAATCATTCCGGTACCAAAGAAGTCTCCCACCACCAGCCTAAATGTCAAACTGTCCTGTGGCCCTCACCCCGGTAATTATGAAGTGCTTCGAGAGACTGCTTCTTCAGCACATTAAGAGCCATCTTCCCCCGGACCTTGATTCTTACCAGTTTGCATATCGTGAAAACCGATCCACTGAAGATGCCATCGCCGTAGCCCTCCATTTTGCGCTGTCCCACTTGGAGCGGCAGCACAGCTACGTCCGAATGCTCTTCGTGGACTACAGCTCGGCCTTCAATACAATTATCCCGGACATTCTCATTACCAAACTGAACACCCTTGGTCTCCCACCTCTCACATGTGCTTGGATAGAGAACTTTCTCACTAACCGGTCCCAGACTGTGAGACTTGGCTCCTACTTCTCCTCCACATGGACGCTGAGTACTAGCTCCCCACAGGGCTGTGTGCTGAGCCCCCTCCTGTACTGTCTCTACACCTATGACTGTCGTCCGGCCTACAACAACAACCTCATCGTGAAGTTTGCTGACGACACCACGGTGGCTGGACTCATTTCAGGAGGGGACGAGACAGCCTATAGGGGGGAGATCCTGAAGTTGGCAACTTGGTGTTTAGAAAATAACCTGACTCTGAACACCAAGAAAACCAAGGAAATCATTGTCAACTTCAGGAGGACCAATACCGACCCAGCCCCTCTCTTCATTAACAGCGAGTGTGTGGAGAGGGTCCACACATTCCGGTACCTCGGCGTCCTTACCTCCTCTGACATCTCCTGGACAGACAACATCTCAGCGATTATTAAGAAGGCTCAGCAGCGGCTACACTTCCTGAGAGTCCTCAGGAAGTACGACCTCAACTCCACCCTGCTGCTGACCTTCTATCGCTCATCCACTGAGAGTCTGCTCACATACTGCATTACAGTGTGGTATGGGAATTGCACAATGGTAGACAGGGAGAGGTTGCAGAGGGTAGTAAAGGCAGCACAGAAGATCATCGGTCGCCCTCTCCCCTCCCTGACAGACATTTACACCGCCCGCTGCCTTAGGAGAGCACAATACATCATCAAGGACATCTACCACCCTGGAGCTGACCTGTTTGACCTGCTGCCCTCAGGGAGGTGCTACAGGTGCATCAGAGCCAGGACAAATAGACTTAAGAACAGTTTTTTTCCAAAAGCCATCATGGCTCTGAATTCTCAGTCCAACCCTCCCTGACCCTCTCAGTATGCCTCTAAACACATCATTGTGTAATTGACATTTACGGTCCAGAATGCTGTGCAGTCTTTTTAATATTTTTATTTTTATATTGTATACAGTGGTACCTCTACTTACGAACGTCTCTACATACGGAGTTTTCAGGTTACGAGACGCCTCAACGGGAAAATATTGCCTCTAGTTACGAACGAAATTTCAGGATACGAAAGGCAAAAAAGTATGCGCTCCTCGCAGCTTCCGTAGTTTACCGAACGTAAACATACCTGTAGCTGCTCTGCCATTGGCTATCGCCTAGCATCTTCCTGGTATCCCATTGGCCACGAAGTTTTTTTTTTTTTTTTTCCAAAACTTTATGCATTTGGTTGATCTCGCCAAAGAATATGGCCGTAATACATCAACGATCAGCACGGTATTAAAACAAAACGAAGCACTTACAAGCCGACAAAAGCAAACGTCCTTGGATCAGAACATGAACCGCCGAAGGCAAACGGTGACGACGTCGACGACGATAGCAGTTAAAGGGTAAATGAACATAATTTTTATTATTCTCTTTTATTATTCTCTCATTTTAAACTCTCATTTTATGTTTATTGTGCAGTAATCTAATTGTAACATGTATTTGTTACATGTTTTGATGCGTTTTTACGATTTATAAAAAATTTATGCCCGAATTTTGGGGGCTTGGAACGGATTACGGCATTTACATATAAAACGCGCCTCTACTTACGAATTTTTCACGTTACGAGAATTCTTCCAGAACGAATTAAATTCGTAAGTAGAGGTACCACTGTATATGACTTATTTTATCTTAGATTACGTACATTGTACACATTATATATTATTTATTGCAGGAATTTATTGTTTTTATGCTTTTTATTTTTCTCTTTTACATATGTTGCACTGAAGGAGATGCTTAAATCTCATTGTACATTTGTTTGTATAATGACAATAAAGGCTATCTATCTAAAAAGACAAGAAAAATACTAGAAATAGAAAAGCCACAAAGAATAAATGCATACCCTGGCCAAAAAAAAAAAAAAAAAAGGCACAAGCTAGTAAGAGATGTCTAAGAACCTTCCATGTGAGAATTACAGCAGTGATGAATCTGTTTCAGCTTCAACAAGTTATTTAAAGGAGACTAAATTATTTTTCCATGCTGACATGCTTCTCAAGGTTTTAAAAGGAGACACAGGATGAAAACTGGACTTCTGTTTAAAACACTTTTATTCACGCATGAATTGGGCGCTGGAGTGGCGACCTAGTCGTAGAGCATCTGCCCCAAAACTGGGAGGCTGTGGGTTTAAGTCCAGGCCAGCCATACCAAAGACCACAAAAAAATGGTACTTTCTGCCTTCTAGTGTGGGGTTCAGCATCAAAGAATGAGGAAAGGAAAGGTGATCAGGGCTATGTCAGGAAAGTAGGGCTGCAACTCACGATTATTTTTGGGGTTGACTAATCTAATGACTATTTTTTCTGTTTAGTTGACTCATCGTGATTATTTCTCTCATGTCCACCATCTCTGCTTCATGTTGGGGCTCTAGTGCACATTTTACCTCAACTGCTGTTTAAGCCTGCACACCTGTGAAAATCACCTTGTTGTCAGTCCTTGCTTTAATATAACAATTTATAAGCAGTTTCCAGAGCTAAATAAAATCACCCATGAAACACACATTTGAAACTGAAGCTCAACAGCTTACTGAAATTTATTTTAAGCCAAACAATTGACACAAATTAAAAGAGCAGTCTTAAACAAAAAGTTAAAGTGCAAAAGCAAACAGCAGAAACCACTGCTGCACATCCAGTCTGTCTTAAAATAAAAAAGGTTAATCATGGCCCTGAATTACTAATCTGCTCCAACCCACAAACTAACATCAGGTGGAAGTTTTCTATAAGTGCATTTTTTAAACAATATAATTCAGAAAGGTAAACCTTCATATTCAGTAATTCCTAAGAGTGATGTTTCAAGCAGTTTGATTTAATTTTGATTCTCATTAACCCAGATGCATTAATATTCAGAATGAGGGCTAATATTAACGCAGATGAAAAAGAGATAGTGACTCCTGTAATTCAGTCATTTACTGCATTCAACACATTAGCATGACAGCTCAGCCCCTCAGCAACCAGAGAGGTGATTGTCAAACAGGTAAGCTAACATAAACAGCACGTACTAACAGGATTGTCATTTTTCTAAAGCCTGAAACAGTTGGCCATTGAAAATAAGCGGTGCCAACTTTATTTACTCGGTAAAACTTACCAAGCAGAAACAGCCATTAATGTCACAGTTCCCAGGTGTCGTCGTGTCAGATGCTCATGCATCACTGTAGTGCTGCCATGATAGGAAAGGTCTGCCTTGAAAAGTCTGCATTTTACTTGTTTTGTTTCTGTGAAATGTTCCTATACTTTTCAAAGTCTGGGTCTATTTTTTTTGCTCCACTTCAACTTGTTTATCTTTTTGCTTCGCCATGCTGTGCTCCTCCTCTTCCTTGCTGTAAATTGTTCACGCATGCTGTACAACAGAGGCACTACTGCTCACAGCAGTTCTGGTCTTGCATTGCAGTTACAACTCAACATTTCTGCATCATGCATATAAACTTTAAAATGAAGTGATTTGTCGACAATAAAAATCTGCGTCAACAAATTTTTATTATCAACGTTATTGACAACGTGACAACACCTTATTGTTGTCACAGCCAATAAGGTGTTGTCCCGCCACAGCTTGCTTTCCTCATTGGGTGCATGGGGATAAGGAGAAATCCAAACAGCAGGCTGAGAACCTTCGCACCAGGCAAGACAATAAAACAAAAGAGACCAACTCTAAAACTGGGAACTTGGAACGTCCGCACTATGATGACAGGACTCGCTGCTAACCTCAAGGACATCAACGACACCAGGAAGACTGCCATCATCAATAATGAGCTGAAGAGACTGGGAGTGGATATCGCCACTCTCCAGGAAACACGGTTAGCTGATGCAGGCACACAGAGAGAAGGACTACACGTTCTACTGGCAGGGAAAGGGCAGTGACGAACACAGGGAACACGGAGTGGGCTTCGCAGTGAAGAACACTTTGCTGAAGATGGTGGAACCGGGCAGCACTGGCTCTGCACGACTCCTCACCCTCCGCCTGAACACCACTCAAGGCCCAGTCACCCTCGTCAGTGTGTATGCCCCAACACAGACAGCCACACCAGAGGCAAAAGACGAGTTCTACGAGAATCTCGCAACAACTGTCAGGATCATCCCCAACTCTGAACAACTCATTCTCCTTGGAGACTTCAATGCCAGAGTGGGTGCTGACCACGACTCCTGGCCCTCCTGTCTTGGACCTTTTGGCGTGGGCAGAATGAACGACAACGGACAGCGGCTGCTCGAGTTCTGCACATATCACGATCTGTGCATCACAAACTCGTTCTTCAAGACCAAGCCCCAACACAAGGTTTCCTGGCAACATCCGCGCGCAAAGCACTGGCACCAGCTAGACTTGATCCTGACCAGGCGCACCTCACTGAAGAACGTGCTAATCACACGTTCGTTCCAGAGTGCAGATTGCGACACAGACCATTCATTGGTGTGTTGCAAGGTCAAGCTGCAGCTGAAGAAATTCCATCGTGCTAGACAACCTGGAAAGGCACGGATTGACATCAGCAAGATGGCCCAACCAGAACTTGTTGAGCAGTTTGCCTCCACCTTTGAGAAGGAACTTGGTGTACCACAAGGAGGAGAATCTGCAAAGCAGAAGTGGGAAGAGCTGCGAAACACCATCTACCGCACAGCCTTGGCTACCTTTGGGAGGAAGACCTCGAAGTCACAGGACTGGTTTGATGCCAAGTTGACCGAGATGACCCCCGTCATTGAAGCCAAGCGCTCAGCACTTGCTGAGTACAAGAAGTACCCAAACGAGAAGAATCTCCAGATTCTCAGGGCTGCGAGAAGCAAAGTTCAGCAGACTGCTCGGCGCTGTGCCAACGAGTACTGGACTCAGCTCAGCCAAGACATTCAAACTGCTGCCATAACAGGGAACATCCGTGGTATGTACGATGGCATCAAGAAAGCACCTGGTCCGGCTCAGAGCAAGACGGCCCCCCTCAAATCTTCCACTGGGGAGATGATCACAGAGAAGAACAAGCAGATGGAGAGATGGGTGGAACACTACTCCGACCTCTACTCTAGACAGAACACCGTGACACCGTCAGCCCTTGATGCCATCGACTGCCTGCCATCCATGGACGAACTTGACGCTGAGCCAACCATCGATGAACTCAGTAAGGCCATCGACAGCTTGGCCGCTGGCAAGGCACCCGGCAACGACGGCATACCCCCTGACCTGATCAAGCACTGCAAGACTGCCCTACTGCTGCCATTGCATGACGTCCTCTGCCAGTGCTGGAAGGAAGGTGCCGTACCACAGGACATGAGGGACGCCAAGATCATCACCCTCTACAAAAACAAAGGGGAGAGAAGCGACTGCAACAACTACAGGGGCATTTCCCTCCTCAGCGTTGTTGGCAAAGTATACGCACGAGTTGTTCTCGTTCGTCTACAGAAGCTTGCAGAACGTGTCTACCCCGAGTCTCAGTGTGGCTTCCGCGCTGAGCGATCGACGGTAGACATGATATTCTCCATCTGCCAACTCCAGGAGAATGCAGAGAACAGAACATGCCTCTGTACGTCGCCTTCATCGACCTCACCAAAGCGTTCGATCTGGTCAGCAGAGAGGGCCTTTTCAAGATCCTGCCAAAGATAGGATGCCCACCAAAGTTGCAAAGCCTCATCGAATCGTTTCACACCAACATGCAGGGGATAGTGCAGCAGGATGGAAACGTCTCAGAGCCATTCAACATACGCAGCGGAGTGAAACAGGGCTGTGTACTTGCGCCAACCCTCTTTGGGATTTTCTTTGCTATGCTCCTGAGGCATGCCTTCAGCACAGCAACAGAGGGAATCTACCTGCACACAAGATCTGACGGCAGGCTTTTCAACCTCGCCCGCCTGAAAGCCAGAACCAAAGTACGCGAGGCTCTAATCAGAGACATGCTGTTCGCAGACGACGCTGCAGTCGCAACCCACACGCAGCAGGAGCTTCAGACCCTGATGGACCGCTTCTCCCAGGCATGCAAGGACTTCGGGCTTACCATCAGCCTGAAGAAGACTAACGTCTTGGCGCAAGGCACGGAAGCACCACCAACCATCACCATTGATGACTACAAGCTGGAGGTCGTGAATCAGTTCACGTACCTGGGGTCCACGATCAGCAACAACCTCTCCCTTGATACAGAGATCAACAAGAGGATTGGAAAATCAGCCTTCACACTCGCTCGCCTCACCACACGAGTGTGGGAGAATCCCAAACTCTCTGTCAAGATGAAAATGGCAGTGTACAACGCCTGCGTCATCAGCACACTGCTCTATGGGAGTGAGACGTGGACAACATACGCCCGGCAGGAAAAGAGACTGAACTCCTTCCACTTGCGCTGCATTCGCCACATCCTGGACATATCCTGGCAGGACAAAGTGCCCAACACAGAAGTTCTGTCCCGCGCCGGCCTTCCCTCCATGTTCACTCTACTCAGGCAGCGCAGGCTCCGCTGGCTAGGCCACGTTCACCGTATGGAGGATGGCAGAATCCCCAAAGACGTCCTCTATGGAGAACTGGCAACCGGCAGGAGAGACGTTGGCCGCCCACAGCTGCGCTTTAGAGACGTCTGCAAGAGAGACATGAAGGCCCTGGATATCAACACAGAGCGCTGGGAGGACCTTGCAACGGACCGCTCCAAATGGAGAGGCACCCTGACCAGACAGCTCAAGGCGGGTGAAGAGAGACTGACTGCTGCAGCAGATGAAAAAAAGGACCCGCAGGAAGAACCGCCACAGACCCAGCAGCACGGAGACCACCCACAAGTGTGACCTGTGTGACAGGGACTGTCATTCGCGCATCGGCCTGTTCAGCCACAGGCGGAGCTGTTCCAGCAGAGTAGACGTTTAGGATTCTCTTCCATGGTCATCATAGACCGACGGAGGCCGACGACGATGACAACGTTGACTAATCATTTCAGCCCTACAGGAAAGCCATCTGGTGTAAAATCCTTGCCGAATTAAGAACAAATATGTGGCTCATCAAAAAATGATCAGATGATCCGCTGTGGAGGAAAAAAAGCAGCCAGAAAAGGAAAACAGACAAAAACGCATTAATAGGTCATTGTGGAGTGGTTATAAACAAGAAACTCTGACTGGATTACTACTCACAAAAAGTTAGGGATATTCGGCTTTTGGGTGAAATTTCAGGATGCACCTAAAATGCACTATAACCTTTCCAGGTGAACTTAATTTGACCTTCTCTAACCTTTTGAATGCACATGTCCAACTGTTTAGTGTTTCAGTACTTGTTGCATAACTTGCTGTTCTCTAACAAGGTGCTTAATGGCAAAATTCACAATAGGTGTTTGATCCATGAATTGACCAATAAATTTTCTGGTTCAATTACAATTGGGATTTAAACAGTCCTTTTCATCATGCGCTTCCAATTTTGACATCATGAGACCAAAACGACACCTAACAATTGATCAACACTACCTCGCCATTGCGAGGATTCAAACAGGATGTTCTCAGAGGGAAGTGGCCACTGAGCGTAGAGTGTCACAGAGTGTCATCAGCAGGTTGCAGCATAGATACAGAGAGACTGGAAGAGTCACAGAAAGGCATAGAAGTGGACGTCCTTTGGCCACATTCCCACGCTGATGACCTCTTCATTGTGAACAGTGCCCTGCAGAACCAGATGATGAATACCACTCAACTCCAGGCACATTTCAGGGAGATTAGAGGTACCCAAGTGTCACATTAGGCCATTCAAAACCATTTACATCAGCATAGTCTGCATGCTAGATGACCTGCAAGAGCACCTGACCACACCATTAGGCACAGATGTCATCATCTTGCATGGGCCAGGGAGCATTTATGCTAGACAAGGGACCACTGGGCCCCAGTGCTGTTGTGTGATGAAAGAAGATTCACACTGAGCAGAAATGATGGCAGCTAACGAAGTTGGAGACGTCAAGGGGAGCGCTATGCATAAGCCACTGTTGTCACCAGACGAGCCTTTGGTGGTGGTGGTGTTACAGTCTGGGCAGGTGTGTCTAGTCAATACGGAACTGCCTACACCTTGTAAATGGTACAGTAACAAGCTGATACTACCCGAGTATCATCATTAATCCAGTCACTGTGCCCCTGCATGAACAACACAGGCCAAATTTCATCTTCATGGACGACAATGCTCCAGCTCATCGAGGTCGCATCATTAGGGAACGGCTGCTGGAGGCTGGGGTACCTCCAAAGGAATGGCCTGCACTGTCTCAACACCTGAATCCCATAGAAAACCTACAGGATCAGCTGAGTCACCGTGTAGAGGCCCGTTACCCTGCACCCCACAACCTCAATGACATGAGGGCTGCCCTTCAAGAAGAGTGGAATGTCATGCCTCAGCAGGCAATAAGTTGACTTGTGAACAGCATGAGACGTCGTTGTCAAGCTGTAATTGATGCTCAAGGGTACCTGACAAGTTATTGAGACATTAACGTTTTTTGTTGTGGTATACCCACCACTGTTGTTGGCTTCTGTTTCTATAAATTGAGATGAATAAACCACCATTGCATGATTCTACGTAAATGCCCTACTTTCGTGATATTCTATCACTGTAGTGCGAACTTTTCACATTTTCCATAAATTTCAACCAAAAAAAATAAAAATCCCTAACTTTTTAGTAACACACACACACACACACACACACACACTTCAGTCTTTATCCAAAGGGCTCGATACTTGGTGTGTCCACACAGTGGTGCGAAAAAGTGTTTGCCCCCTTCCTGATTTCTTATGTTTTTTTGTGTTTGTCACACTTAAAGATTCAAAGGCTTTATTATCATGTGCACAGTTAAGAAATGCAACATTTCCTGAGCAATTAAATGTTTCAGATTATCAAACAAATTTAAGTATGAGGCAAAGATAACACAAGCAAACACAAAATGCAGTTTTTAAATGAAGGTCTTTATTATTAAGGAGAAAAAAAAATCCAAACCTACATGGCCCTGTGTGAAAAAGTGATTGACCCCCTAAACCTACTAACTGATTGGACCACCCTAAGCAGCAACACCCTGAGCAGCAACAGCTGCAATCAAACATTTGCAATAACTGGCAGTGAGTGTTTTGCAGCACTGTGGAGGAATTTTGGCCCACTCATCTTTGCAGAATTGTTGTAATTCAGCCACATTTGAGAGTTTTTGAGCATGAACCGCCTTTTTCAGGTCAGGACTTTGATTAGGCCACTCCAAAGTCTTCAATTTGTTTTTCTTAACCACTTGCGCTCCGTTGTTCCGCGGGCGGGCAAGTCTCTGCGTCCTAGGGCGCACGACGGCGCCCTCGTGCAGGCTCGGATGCATGACGCATGATATACTGATGATGGTGCAGATGGACATGGTGCTGTCGATGTCACGACGGCGCCCTCGTGCAGGCTCGGACGCATGACGCATGATATACTGATGATGGTGCAGATGGACATGGTGCTGGCCTCCAAGTGCCACTGAAAAAAAAAAAAAGCTGCAGTCACAGCCGCGAACAGATTAGTTCATCTGATTGACCTCTCATTCGACTAATAAGAGCCTTGAATTGGGTTTCTGAAACCATGAAGAGCCAATGAATGAAAACCTAGGAAGGAGGACCCGCCTACTGTGTGCACTGTGCACTGGTGGCATCAGTACTGTGTGTACTGATGCCACCATCAGTGTGTGAATGTGTGTGTGAATGGGTGGATAGCAGGATCTGTAAAGCGCTTTGGTCATCAAGAGATGAGAATAAAAGCGCTATATAAGTGAATGCCATTTACCATTTACCATTTTACTGTGAATGCAGGAGCCAATTGAAGCACATAAATTCGGGCTGGTGAAGAGATATTTACTGTTGCAGGAGATGAAAACAAAGGACGCTGGACGAACCTGCTACAGACCCAGGCTCACCCAGCAGCATGGAGAACACCCACAAGTGGGACCTGCACTCATTCCAGCAGAATAGACGTTTAGGATTCTCTTCCGTCATCATAGACCGACGGAGGCCGACGACAAAGGTCGTAAATCATTCGCCAAAACCGCAATATTGGAATTGTTTTGATCGGGATCCACGAGCGGACCAGCGTCGCGTTCGTCTGACAATGGGGAGAGAAGTTCGCCAGGACTCTGCTGCTGTGAAGAGGTAAGGTGTTATAAGCTAAATTATTATTTCTCCCTGAAAGCTGTAATCCAAAAATGACTTTTGACCGATCGGTAAATTACAACTGTACGGCACACGAAGTACGAAGTGCGTGCGCCGCGATAAACGGTTCATTTGCCGTGTTCGGACCGTGAACGCCCCCCCCCCCCCCCCCCGCGGCAGAAGAGGAGCGGGGGGGGGGTGTTCACGGTCCGAACGCCCCCGGTCCGCGGGGGGAAGCATATGAGTCTATTCCGTCATGTAGCGATGGCCGTCTTCTGTAGCGAGGGGGGGGGACAACCCCCCCTCCCCACACACACACACAGCCCTGAATGTGACCTTTCATTAGAGCCCAAAATGAACATTCTACATTGAATTATTCAAAAATTACAGACGTTTTTCCAAACTGTGCCATTTGGCACAATTTGGCACAGTGTGGGCTATATTAATCATATATTCCATAACCTACATATGTTGAAGCATGTGGGAATGTTTGGTGATTACATATGTAAGGCGACTTCACACCTCAGAAAGGACAAAGACTCTCAACCGCCAGTGAAGAACAAAGACGTTCCCAGACACTGCGGTGGAGACGCCCTCACCCCCCCTGGGCGAAGAGAGGAAGTACCAAGACAATGGGGGGATTAAGATAATGAGGGATGTCAGCCTTTGATATGCATGTCTTTTGTTATGTGCAAGTATAAAGTCAGAGAGCCGGAGGTATTTGGTCTCTTTTTCCTTCTGCTGCTTCTGCACTTAGATGAGACTTGTTAGAGGAGCTGATAATAAACTTTGGTTTATACATCATACCGCCTCGTTCTTCCAAGCTCTTCTACACTGGTGACCCTGACGCGAGTATGGACCGGAGGCATTCCCTCGCGATCGACTCATCTGTGGCGACCCAGGCAGACGCCAGCGCCCACGCAGACAGGGGAACAGATGGACAACTTTCCCCCCCCGGCAGAAGGGATTGAGAGGGCTCAACCGAGCACCAGCGCCGCTGAGAGAGCCGAAGCAAGGCACTCTCACCCTGTGGACACATCAGTGACGGTCTACACGAATGCCGTCGCTGTCAAGCTGCCGGACTTCTGGCAGGAAGACCCCGCCTCGTGGTTTCAACAAGCTGAAGCCCAGTTTACACTGGCGGGCATCACGGCTGACGATACGAAGTTCTATCACATCGTCTCCAAACTCGACGCCGCCACTTCGAGGTGTGTGCGGAGCTTGATCCGGCGGCCGCCGGCCCAAGACAAATATGAAACACTGAAAGCAACCATCGTGGCAAATTACGTCCCCTCAGCTGAAGAGAGAGCCGAGAAGATCCTGGCGGTCTATGGCCACAAAGGGTGCAAACCTAAAGCCCTCATGGAGGACTTACTGCAGCTTAAAGAAGAGGACAATGACACGCCAACATGAGATGCAGCACCCAGCAAGACTTCCGCGTGCTCGCCAACGAAGCTCAACGGCTCGTCAACGCCTGCAAGGAGCAGACACCCACAGCAGCATCCGCAGACCTCAACGCTGATGCCCAGAACCACGAAGAGCCGCAACCCACTGAGCAGATCCAGCCCGCGGCGACAGCGACACGGCCAAGACGTAACAGACGGAGCGACGTCTGTTATTATCACCACCGCTTCGCCGAGAAGGCCCGCAAATGCGTTCCCCCCCTGCAAATTTACGATTTCGGGAAACGCCAAAGCCGAGAGCCGTTAACAGCAGCGGTTCTCGGCGAGAAGAGTAAGCTGTTATATGTGACGGATGGACACACCGGCAAGCAGTTCCTTATTGACACAGGAGCTCAGCTGAGTTTCGTCATGCCCTCCCAAGCAGATCGAGCCATGGGCACCCGGGGCAACGGAGCGGTGGCAGCCAACGGCTCCAGCATTGACACTTTCGGCGAAAAGAGCCTGCACCTCCACATCCACGGCCGCAACTACAGATGGACATTTGTTGTAGCGGCGGTGAGTTTAAACTTGTTAGGCGCTGATTTTTTGTGTGCACATGGGTTATTAGTGGATCTAGCGAATAGACGCTTGGTTAATGCACTGTCCTTTGCTTCTATTCCCTGCTCAGCCTGAGTTTCTCCACCACCTGTGCAGGCTAGCGTCACCACGGCAGGAGGTAAGTTTGAGCAACTCCTCACCCAATTTCCAGCACTCACAATTCCCAAATTCTCAGCCACTGTGGCTAAACACGGGGTTGAACACTTTATTCCCACAACGGGCCCACCCGTATTTGCCAAAGCTCGCCGCTTAGACGCGGCCAAGCTCACCATAGCTCGGGACGAGTTTACTACCCTTGAAAAATTAGGCATTGTTAGACGCTCGAAGAGCCCTTGGGCCTCACCACTTCACATGGTTCCGAAATCCGACGGTTCTTGGAGACCGTGCAGAGATTACCGTAGATTAAACAATGCGACAGCGCATGACCGCTACCCAATTCCTCACATTCAGGATTTTTCACTACATCTGGCGGGTGCGCGCATTTTTTCAAAAATAGACCTGGTCCGCGGTTATCATCAAGTCCCAGTTCGAGCAGAGGACATTCCTAAAACAGCTGTAATAACCCCTTTCGGCCTTTTTGAATTTCTGTGAATGCCTTTCGGCCTCAAAGGCGCTGCTCAAACTTTTCAGCGGATGATGGACGCGGTATTACGCGACCTTCCTTTTGTTTTCGTCTACCTTGACGACATGCTGGTGGCCAGCTCATCTGAGGAAGAACACGAGCAGCACCTCACTACAGTTTTTCAGAGACTAGAAGAGCACGGGTTAATAATCAATCCAGCCAAATGCAAATTCGGCGTGTCACAAATTGATTTTTTAGGACACAAAGTCTCTCCGAAAGGGGCAGTTCCACTTCCAGACAAAGTTCAAGCGATAAAAAGTTTCCCACGGCCACAAACGGTCAAATCGCTGCAAGAATTTTTAGGAATGGTTAATTTTTACAACCGTTTCCTCCCCCATGCAGCTCAGCTCATGCAGCCCCTATATGACGCACTCAGAAAAAAGAAAGCTTCCAACGCGGTCGAATGGACCCCGGAGCACGAACGCACCTTCGCAGAAGTAAAGAGCGCTCTAGCTAATGCCACATTGTTAGTTCACCCCGATCCCTCGGCCCGCATTGCGCTAACCACAGACGCTTCGGACCTAGCTATAGGGGCAGTTGTAGAACAACATGTCAGCGGGATCTGGCAACCTTTAGCATTCTTCAGCAAATCGCTAAACCAAACTGAGCGTAAGTACAGCACTTTTGACAGGGAGCTGCTAGCGCTTCATTTATCCATCCGCCACTTCCAGTTCTGGTTAGAAGGGTGGAGTTTCACGGCTTTTGTAGACCACAAACCGCTCACCTTTGCTATGGCTAAAATTTCAGAACCATGGTCAGGCAGGCAACAAAGACAGCTGGCTGCGATTTCAGAGTTCACCACAGACATTCGACATGTGGCAGGCAAACTTAACGTGGTAGCAGACTGCCTCTCTCGCGCTGTGACATCACCAGAGTGCAAGGAGACAGATTATACTGCCTCAGCCGCAAAACTTTTCACTAACGCGGACACATACGCAGCACCTATCCATGCAGGGATAGATTATGCAGCCATGGCAGAGGAACAAAGCAGTGATGCGGACGTGCGCGCACTCCTGTCTGGACCAACAGGGTTAAGGCTGAAGGAAAAGGGTTTACGCGACGGCGTGCCCCCCCTAATATGTGATATTTCAACCGGCCGACCTCGCCCGTTAGTCCCAGCCACATGGCGCCGCCGTATTTTCGACTCAATTCACTCCCTCGCGCACCCAGGTGTGCGCACCTCGGTTAAAATGGTCGCCGAAAAGTTTGTGTGGCCGGGCCTGCGCAAAAATGTAAAAGAATGGGCAAAAACTTGCATTTCTTGTCAGCGCGCCAAAATACACAAACACACAAAAGCCCCTCTGGAGCCTTTTCCAATCCCTGCTAGAAGGTTCGACCACGTTCATGTTGACCTCGTGGGGCCACTACCTTCCTCCCAAGGTTTCACACACCTGTTAACAATGATAGACCGCACCACGCGCTGGCCAGAGGCAGTCCCTCTAGCGTCAACTACAGCGGAGGAAGTCGCTCGCGTTTTTTTGACAAACTGGGTGGCACGTTTCGGCGTCCCATCGGACATCACGTCCGATAGAGGACCTCAATTTGTCTCGGAGCTTTGGTCAGCCATGTCCAGCAGCTTAGGGGCAACAATTCATCGCACCACCGCTTATCACCCTCAGGCTAATGGGTTATGCGAGCATTTTCACAGGTCTTGAAAAGCCACCCTCAGAGCCTCACTAACGGATACAAATAGGGTAAATAAACTTCCCTGGGTTTTATTGGGGTTGCGTGCTGCGCCTAAAGAGGATCTAGACGCCTCTTCAGCAGAATTAGTTTTTGCACAACCTCTCAGGCTCCCAGGTGAATTTTTACCAGAGAACCCAGAGCCAGGGCATCTTCCAGTCCCGAGGTTTTTAGGCAGCAACGGACCGAACTCTCTCCCCGGTCCAGCTCATCACTCCTTTCCACGGGTTTTTGTCCCACAAGCTTTCAAGAACGCTGAATTCGTTTTTGTTAGACATGAAGCTTTAAAACCAACTTTCCGCCCACCATACGACGGGCCATTCAGAGTGCTGGAACCTGGTGATAAACACTTTGTGCTTGATTTTGGGGATAGAAAAGAAACAGTCAGCATTGACAGACTTAAACCTGCCTTCTTGTTGAAAGACGAGCCTGCACTGTTGGCGAGAGCACCTCGGCAGGGTAGACCCCCAAGAGAAAAGACTCAGCCCCCCTGCAGGGAACAATTAATCACTCTCCTTCCCACGTTGCAGATTCCTTACAAGAAGGTCCCAGCAGGACGCCTAAACGAACCCACAGCAGTTTTGGGAGAAGATTAAAACCCAGACAGCACAGGGACTGATGCAAACTACTCCACAGTTGTTCACTAATTGTGCTGTAATAGTTTAGGACTGACTTATGATTTTACTATGCTGTTATGATTACCACTGAACTCTCTTTGGAGCATGGCTGCTGGAAAGTTTCTTCTGTGGCAAGAGGTGTAACAGTTAGTATGCCATAGTAATTATCTTAAACTGTGAATTTTTCTATTGTCCTTTCTTAGTCGTTTGGGGGGGGGGGGGGCTGTGGGCTATATTAATCATATATTCCATAACCTACATATGTTGAAGCATGTGGGAATGTTTGGTGATTACATATGTAAGGCGACTTCACACCTCAGAAAGGACAAAGACTCTAAACCGCCAGTGAATTCAATTCAACTTTATTTATATAGTGCCATTTCACAACAACAGTCATCTCATAGCACTATCAACTGTAGGGAGGACCCCCACAGTTGCAGAAAGACCCCAGCAATCAGGCGATCCCCTGTGAGCAAGCACTTGGCGACGGTGGAGAGGAAAAACTCCCTTTTAACAGGAAGAAACCTCCAGCAGAACCAGGCTCAGGGAGGGGCAGTCATCTGCTGCGACTGGCTGGGGGGTGAGGGGATAGAGAAGAAGAAAAGAACAGACATGTAGAGAGCAAACAGCACGATGGGGACTCAATCTATGGGAGAGTACAAACAAATGTTAATGACCAGCAAAAAAAAAATATTTCATAGAGAGTGAGGAAAGGAGTGAGGCCCAGTGCATTACTGGAGGTCCCCCGGCTGACTAAACCTATTAGCAGCATAACTAAGGGAGGGTTCAGAAAACACATGATCCCTCCCTAATTGTAGGCTATATCAAAAAGGTAGGTTTTAGCCCTATTCTTAAAAACAGAGATCGAGTCTGACTCCCGAATCCAGATTGGCAGCTGATTCCACAGGAGAGGAGCTTGATAACTGAAGGCTCTGCCTCCCATTGTACTTTTGGAGATTCTAGGTATTACAAGTAAACCTGCATTTTGGGAGCGTAGTGCTCTGTTAGGATGATACGGTAGTATCAGATCTTTTAAATAAAAAGGAGCCTGATTGTTTAGAGCTTTGTAAGTAAGAAGAAGGATTTTAAACTTAATTCTAAAACTCTATGGGAAGCCAATGAAGGGAGGCCAGAACCGGAGAGATATGATCTCTCTTTCTAGTACCTGTTAAAACTCTTGCTGCAGCATTTTGGATCAGCTGAAGACTTTTTAAAGATGTTTTAGGACAACCTGATAATAAAGAATTACAATAATCTAATCTCGAGCTAACAAAAGCGTGGATCAGCTTCTCAGCATCACTCTGAGACAAGATGCTCCTAATCTTGGCAATATTACGCAAATGATAGAAGGCAGTCTTAGAAACAAATTTAATATGTGAATTGAAGGACAAATCCTGATCAAAAATAACTCCAAGGTTCCTCACAGAGCTATTAAGAGAAAGAGTAACTGCATCCAAACTGAAAGTTTGATTTGGAAAGGAATTTCTAAGGTTTTTTGGACCAACAAGAATGACTTCAGTCTTATCTGAATTTAATAGCAGGAAATTACAAGTCATCCAAACTTTGATTTCCTTAAGACAGGCTTCTAACTTGGCTAATTGATTAGTATCATCTGGCTTCATTGACAGGTATAATTGTGTGTCATCTGCATAACAGTGAAAATGTATACAGTGCTTTCTAATAATGTTGCCTAACGGAAGCATATATAAACTAAAAAGAGTAGGGCCAAGCACAGATCCCTGTGGAACTCCATGACTAAGCTTTGAGCTGAGAGAAAACTCATCATTTACATGAACAAACTGGAACCTATCAGATAAATAAGATCTAAACCACTGCAACGAAGTTCCATTAAGTCCAACATAGTGTTCTAATCTATCAAGTAGAATATTATGATCAATAGTATCAAAAGCTGCACTAAGATCTAAAAGGACAAGTACAGAAACTAGTCCATTATCAGATGCAATGAGGAGGTCGTTAGTGACCTTCGCTAAGGCTGTTTCAGTGCTATGATGGATTCTAAACCCAGATTGAAACTCCTCAAATAAACCATTTCCCTGCAGGTGGTCAAATAATTGCATAGCAACAACTCTTTCTAAGATTTTTGAAATGAAAGGGAGATTAGAGATTGGTCTATAGTTAGCTAAAGCTCCTGGATCTAGCGTTGGCTTTTTGAGTAAGGGTTTAATTACAGCCGTTTTAAAAGCCTGCGGTACATGGCCTAAAGTTAATGAAGAATTGATTATATGAAGAATAAAGCTACCAATAAGTGGGAAGACTTCTTTAAATAACCTGGTAGGAATAGGGTCTAAAAGACAAGTTGAAGGTTTGGATGAGGAAACTATTTTGTCTAACTCACAAAGGTCGATTGGAGTAAACTCATCAAGACAGACATCAATAGAAGGAGTTGTAGTAGTTACAGTATTTAAGTTAACTGTGGGAAGAATCTGATTGATTTTATCTCTGATGGATGAAATTTTATTATTGAAAAAGTTCATAAAGTCCTGACTAGTAAGCTCTAAGGGGATGCTAGGATTGACAGAGTCCTGACTCTTTGTCAACCTGGCTACAGTACTGAAAAGAAACCTGGGATTATTCTTGTTCTCTTCTATTAATGCAGAGTAATAACTCGTTCTAGCTTTTCTAAGAGATTTTTTATAAATTAAAAGATGATTTCTCCAAGCTAAATAGATTTCATCTAAATTAGTAGAGCGCCATTTTCTTTCTAATTGACGAGTCTTCTGTTTAAGCTACGAGTTTCTGTGTTGAACCAAGGAGTTAAAAATCTCTGATTAGACTTTCTTTTTTAAGGGGGCCACCAAGTCTAGAGCCTGATGCAGAGAAGCTGAAACACTATCCACCATGTTATCAATTACAGAAGGAGCAAGCTGTCTATAGCTTATTTCCGTTGTGTTGACACATGGCATAGAGGAAACAATCTGCATAAATTTGGAAACAGCATCATCTGAGAGGCATCTACTGTGATAATATTTTTCTTTAGGAGCCAAATAGTCAGAAATAGTAAAATCAAAGGTTAACAGACAATGGTCTGACAGTAAATGGTCTGACAGTGAAGAACAAAGACGTTCCCAGACACTGCGGTGGAGACCGGAGGAGCTACCCTCACCCCCCCAGGGCGAAGAGAGGAAGTACCAAGACAATGGGGGGGATTAAGATAATGAGGGATGTCAGCCTTTGATATGCATGTCTTTTGTTATGTGCAAGTATAAAGTCAGAGAGCCGGAGGTATTCGGTCTCTTTTTCCTTCTGCTGCTTCTGCACTTAGATGAGACTTGTTAGAGGAGCTGACAATAAACTTTGGTTTATATATCATACCGCCTCGTTCTTCCAACGAGGCGGTATGATATACCGCCTCCAACAGCCTGTTCTCAGGCTGTTCCCAAAATGCCTGGGAACAGCCTGAGAACAAAGCTGTGTAAAATATTCAATTTTTGTGGTATTGTTACCAAATTTGGATCTCAGCTGGATAACACTTGGTTCTACATTTCTGTTGCATTTTCCAGCCGGATTGGACAGCTGTGTGTTATTTGCAAGCATTTGTATCCAAAAAAAACACTGTGTCCAAATTAATTTTCTTCAAATTCAGTATGTTTAGATGACTGTAACTCAGTGGCCTGAGCACGTAGAGAAATTATGTTTTTTTTGCCAAAAAATTCAAAGTGTTTTCTTTTAAATGAGACCAACCCCATGAAGATGCTGCAAAGGGTTGAATAACAGCTTCCGATTTACTTTGGGCACGTTTTTTTTTGGCATTTTTAGGAAAACTGCCCGGAGTGCAAGGGGTTAAGCCATTCAGAGGTGGACTTGCTGGTGTGTTTTGGATCATTGTCCTGCTGCACAACCCAAGTGCAATTCAGCTTGAGTTCAAGAACAGATGGCCGGACATTCTCCGTCAAGATTTTTTGGTAGACAGCAGAATTTATGGTTCCATTGACGACAGCAAATCTTCCAGATCCTGAAGCAGCAAAACAGCCCCAGATCATCACACGACCACCAGCATATTTTACTGTTGGTATGAGGTTCCTTTCTGAAATGCTGTGTTACTTTTACACTGGATGTAATGGGACACACACCTTCCAAAAAGTTCAACTTTTGTCTCGTCAGTCCACAGAATATTTTCCCCGAAGTCTTGGGGATCATCAAGATGTTTTCTGGCAAAACTAAGAGGAAACTTTATGTTCTTTTTGCTCAGCGGTGGTTTTCGTCTTGGAACTCAGCTATGCAGGCCATTTTTGCCCAGTCTCTTTCTGATTGAGGAGTCATATCTTCTCTCGGCGCCACACCAGTCGGCTGCCTTTTGCAACAGCGGCTCGATTCCGAGTTTTTTTTCCCTTCCTCTCTCTTTTGATCACTTTTTTTTTTCACCCCACTTATATCACGGACACACAGATCGTCCCAAATGTCTCCTGAGCCGGTGGACGGAGCCACTGTTTATAGCAGGATTCGATACAACAGGGAAGAGCTGCTAGCATTTAACCGCCACCCGGTCCCACTGGAAAAACTCGACATACCGAGAGAACTGAGGCGAAAACGCCACGGCTGCCGGGCTGGAGTAAGGCGGAGGACAAAAAATATAAGGTACAGACCCTCCCTTCCATCTGTTGTCATGGGAAATGTACGGTCGATACTGGGAAAGTTAGATGAGCTAGCGGCTATCTCCCGTTATGATAGCACTTACCGGGAGTGCTCTCTCCTTTTGTTTACTGAGACGTGGCTAACTGAACTAGCAGCAGATGCTAACATTGAGCTGGAGGGTTTTCACATGATACGAGCTGACCGAACACCAGAGAGTGGCAAAACTAGGGGCGGTGGAGTGATAATGTATGTTAACAACAACTGGTGTAGACCGGGACATATCACTGTTAAACAACGACACTGCAGCAAAGACATTGAGTTGCTAGCTGTTAGCATGAGGCCTACATATCTCCCGAGAGAACACTCACACGTGATCTGCATTGTTGTTTATGCAAATCCGACGGCGAACGCTGGGACAGCGCGTGACGTCATCCATTCAGTAACCAGCAGGCTGCAGACAGAACACCCAGGTGCTCTTCTCCTCATCTCAGGCGATTTCAACCACGTTTCACTGTCTCCCATTCTGCCCACTTTCACCCAGTATGTCACATGCCACACTAGAGACAATAAAACACTGGATTTGTTCTACGCAAACACTAAGGAGGCGTACACCTCATCACAACTCCCCCCACTTGGGAGATCGGATCACAACTTGGTTCATCTCCGACCGGTGTACAAACCCCTAGTGCACAGACAACCTCCGGCCATGCACACTGTGGAGTTATGGTCTGAGGAGACAATGGACACTCTAAAGGACTGTTTTGAAGCCACTGCCTGGAAGCAGCTCTGCGATCCACATGGTGAGGACATCGATGGCCTCATTCACACCTTCACGGGCTACCTCAGCTTCTGTGTGGACAAATCCGTTCTGCACGGTGGCGCAGTGGTTAGCACTGCGGCAGCACAGTTTACCCTTGGCCGGGGGATTGTGGGGATCGTGGGATCGTGGGTTCGATCCCAGCCCCCGACCAACAGTGATCTGTGTGGAGTTTGCATGTTCTCCCCGTGTTGCGTGGGTTTACTCCGGGATTTCTCCGGTTTCCTCCCACATGCCAAAAACATGCATGTTAGGTTAATTGGCTGTTCTAAATTGTCCCTAGATATTTGTTTCCTATAGGCCCTTAGAATAGAGGGTTAGTATTAATGAAAGCGCTTTGAGTGGTCTTTGTGACTAGAAAAGCGCTATATAAGTGCAGGTTAGTTAGTTAGTTAGTTAGTTAGTTCCCACCAAGACCATACGGCGTCACTCAAACAACAAACCCTGGATCAACCCTGAGATAAAAACACTTCTGAGAGAGAAGAAGAGGATCTTCAGGTCGGGGAACAGGGAGATGCTGAAGTCCGTACAGAGGGAGCTGAGGAGAAAGATCAGAGAAGGCAAGGACAGCTTCAGGAAGAAGATGGAGGACAAGCTGCAACAGAGCGACATCAGCAGGGTCTGGAGAAACCTCAAAACCATCTCGGGGCTCCAGAATACCTCCCCCCAGGCCACGGGGGGCAGGGAGTGGGCGAACAACCTGAATCTGTTTTTCAATAGATTTGACCAACCGCTCTCCCCCCTGTCTGCACAACAACCACTGCTGCCACTAAGAAATCAAGTCCTGCTGCCCACTCCCCACTCCACCGACACCCCCCCCCCCACTCCCAACACACAGCCCCCCATCTTGACCCTGACCAAGACCCAGGTGAGGACGGAGCTGAGGAAGATCAAGGCAAGGAAGGCGTCGGGACCGGACGGCATCAGCGCAAAGCTCCTCAAGTCCTGTGCAGACCAGCTGTGTGGGATTGTGACGTATATCTTCAACATGAGCCTGAAACTGGGGAGGGTACCACAGCTGTGGAAAACATCTTGTGTGGTACCTGTACCAAAAACTTCCCACCCCAAAGACCTGAACAGCTTCAGACCGGTGGCCTTGACGTCCCACTTGATGAAGACCCTGGAGAGACTGCTCCTTGCTCATCTCCGCCCCCTGGTGGAACCAGCGATGGATCCACTCCAGTTCGCCTACCAGCATGGCATTGGGGTGGAGGATGCGGTGATCTTCCTCCTTCACCGTTCTCTGTCCCACCTGGAGAAGCCCGGGAATATGGTGAGGATCATGTTCTTTGACTTCTCCAGTGCTTTCAACACCATCCAACCGATGATCCTGAAGGACAAGCTGCTGCGCGCAGGGGTGGACCAGCACCTGTCATCATGGATCCTGGACTACCTCACGAACTGGCCTCAGTTTGTGAGAACCCGGGACTGTGTTTCCGACACGATCATCAGTAGCACGGGGGCCCCCCAGGGAACGGTGCTGGCTCCCTTCCTGTTCACTCTTTATACTGCGGACTTCTCACACAACACAACACATTGCCATCTACAGAAGTTCTCTGATGACTCTGCGATCGTTGGTCTCATCTCCAGCGGAGATGAAGCTGAGTACAGAGGGCTTATCCAGGACTTTGTGGACTGGTGCCATCGGAACTGCCTCCAGATCAACGCGAGGAAAACTAAGGAGCTGGTGGTGGACTGCCGCAGGCATGGGCAGCCCCTCACAGCACCAGTAAATATACAGGGAACAGACATCGAGATGGTGACATCCTACAAGTACCTGGGTATTCATCTGAACAATAAACTAGACTGGTCACACAATACTGACGCACTCTACAAGAAGGGACAGTGCAGGCTGTTCCTGCTGAGGAGACTCAGGTCTTTTGGTGTACAAGGGGCGCTGCTGAAGTCATTCTATGACACGGTGGTGGCATCAGCCATCACTTTTGGAGTGGTCTGCTGGGGCAGTGGCATTACTGCAGCCGATAGGAAGAGACTGAACAAACTGATTAAGAAAGCTAGCTCTGTCCTGGGGCAACGCCTTGATCCGATGGAGGAGATAGGAGAGAGAAGGACGGTGGCTAAACTGTCATCTCTGCTGGAGTCCGAGTTCCACCCTATGCAGGACATACTGGATGCACTGAGGAGCTCATTTAGCAGCAGACTACATCATCCCAGGTGCACAACCGAGAGGTTTCGTAGGTCCTTCCTACCAACGGCTGTCAGACTGTACAACCTAAGCAGGGCTGCTCGCAGAGATAGCAAAAAGACGTAACAAACTAATAGTTTTTTTTTTGAATGCAAAAGATGCAATAGACTTACACAATGGTCCTCTCCGGCATACAACTAGGAACATACCGGTCGCTATGGAGGGTGAGAATATGTATGGGCACATAATCATACCATGTAGGATAACTAAATAGATGGTTATGCTGTTTCATCCCACCTAGCAACAATGCTCTGCACTGTGTGTGTTTATATATTTACATATTTATTCCATCTAGCTACAATGCTCTGCACTGGGTGTGTTTATATTTATATATCTATATATTTATTCCATCTAGCTACAATGCTCAGCACTGGGTGTGTTTATATTTATATATCTATATATTTATTCCATCTAGCTACAATGCTCCGCACTGTGTTTTTATATATCTACATATTATTCCATCTAGCTACATTGCTCCGCACTGTGTGTGTTTATATACTTGCATATTTATTCCACCTAGCTGCAATGCTCCGTACTGTGGGTGTTTATATATTTACATATTTATTCCATCTAGCTACAATGCTCTGCACTGTGTGTTCATATATTCATATATTTATTCCATCCAGCTACAATGCTCTGCACTGTGTGTCTGTGTGTGTGTGTGTGTGTATATATATATTTTATAGTAATATGTACATATGTATATTAGCTGCTCTTGCTTGCTTGTTTTTTTTCTTGCCTTCTGATTGTTGCTCTGAGTGTTGCTATCCCTGTGCTGTTGCAATCCTGGAATTTCCCCGTTGTGGGACTAATAAAGGCTTATCTTATCTTATCTTATCTTATGAACACTGACCTTACCTGAGCAAAGTGAGGCCTGCAGTTCTTTGGATGTTGTTGTGGGGTCTTTTGTGACCTCTTGGATGAGTCGTTGCTGCGTGCTTGGGGTAATTTTGGTCGGCCAGCAACTCCTGGGAAGGTCCACCACTGTTCCATGTTTTCGCCATTAGTGGATAATGGTTCTCACCGTGGTTTGCTGGAGTCCAAAACCTTTAGAAATGCCTTCATAACCTTTTCCAGACTGATAGATCTCAATTACTTTGTTTCTCATTTGTTCCTGAACTTCTTTGGGTTGCAACATGAGGATCTTTTGGTCTACTTCACTTTGTCAGGCAGGTCCTATTTAAGTGATTTCTTGATTGAGAACAGGTGTGGCAGTAATCAGGCCTGGGTGTGGTGAGAGAAATTGAACTCAGCTTTCCAAAGATGTGATAAACCACAGTTAATTTATGCTTTAACATGGGGGGGGGGTGATCACTTTTTCACACAGGACCATGTAGGTTTGGATTTTTTTTTACCCTTAATAATAAGCACCT
Source organism: Pholidichthys leucotaenia (assembly GCA_020510985.1). Taxonomy (NCBI): domain Eukaryota; kingdom Metazoa; phylum Chordata; class Actinopteri; order Cichliformes; family Pholidichthyidae; genus Pholidichthys; species Pholidichthys leucotaenia. The sequence goes on from CM035836.1 coordinate 53,494,028, forward strand.
TTATTTAAAAACTGCATTTTCTGTTTACTTGTGTTATCTTTGTCTAATATTTAAATTTGTTTGATGATCTGAAACATGTAAGCATGACAGACATACAAAAAAATGAGAAAACAGGAAGGGGCAAATACTTTTTCACACCACTATACATACAGCAGGGAAAATAAGTAACAGGTCAACATTTTTTTCATTAAAAAAATCATCCATCCATCCATCTTCTTCCGCTTAATCCTTTTCGGGTAGCGGGGGGGCTGGAGCCTATCCCAGCATCTTTGGGCAAGAGGCAGGGTACACCCTGGACAGATCGCCAGTCCATCGCAGGGCCAACAAAGACAGACAGACAACCATTCACTCTCACAGTCATACCTAAGGACAATTTAGAATCCCCAGTTTGAGGCCAATTAGCCTAACTTGCTTGTTTTTGGCATGTGGGAGGAAACCGGAGAAATCCCGGAGTAAACCCACACAGACACGGGGAGAACATGCAAACTCCACACAGATCACTGTTGCTTGTAAATTTAAATAATTTAAATTAATATTTCTGATGGAGTCACTGACCTGAGATTTTCACCAGAAATCCCTAACAACCCAAGTAATCAATACATCAGGGGTCACCAACTGACGGACTCCGGTCTGGATCTGCACCCCGAGAGTTCTCCGTCTGCACCCCAAAGCCTTTTGATACAATTTGGGGAAAAAAGAGACTGTTTTATTTTGGTGGGGAAAAAACAAACAAACAAACAAACTGAAGTGAACTGCTGCATCAGTGACTGCCCGACAGATTATGGCACGAGCCCTTGGGAGCTCTCCTCCTGCTGCAGACTTCCCTCTTGGCTGTCCCATGAACGCCGCTCTCTGCAAAGACTCTGCGGCTCCAACTGCTCCAGAGTCAGCGCGTTGCAAAATCAGACAGCGTCGCTGCGGGCGAACCCCCCCCCCACACACACACACACAAGGCCAACATGTAAAAACTCTGTAAAAGCTCCGTGTGTGACTGAACATAAAAAGTTCTACCTCCCCTCACCCTGCAACCATGGAGTTACAGCTCCATCCACGCTGGAACAAAATTTACTGTTAAGATGAAAAAAAAAATGTTGAGGAATTCTGTCCTGTTGAGTTACAGTATATGTACCTCCAGGGGCTAACTGGAAATTTTATAAAAATGTATTTGACCTAATGATAACTAAAGCCAAAGGTTTAGTGATATGTGGGGGAGACTTCAATCTAAGACTGAATCCATACTGGGATGCATCAGGTAATTCTCCACATCAAAATAACACTCAAAGTAGAAAAACTCGGATGCTACTAAAAGAAATGGGAATCTGTGACGTGTGGAGGGAACTCAACCCCGGTGTAAAAGATTATACATTTTACTCAGCACCACATTCATCATACTCAAGGATTGACTATTTTTTTATGTTTAATAGAGACATTGGAAGAGTAAAAACATGTAAAATAGGACTGATGGATCTCTCTGACCACAGTCCGATCAATATGGACTTAAATATCCAAAAATACACAAATAATACATTTTCTTGGAGGTTAAATTCAAATGTGCTGAAAGGACTACTGAAAGATGCATTGGAATCAGATATTCTCAGATATTTGGAAGAAAATGATAATGGAGAAGTATCCCCTTTAATACTGTGGGACGCATGCAAAGCTGTAATAAGGGGAAAGATTATCGCAAAACTGGCAACCCAAAAGAAACAGACAAGAAGAACTAACCACATTAGAGTCAGAACTTAAGAAACTAGAAAAAGAGCACAAAGACAACACTCATTCTAATGACTCGCTCAAAATTAAGGAAATTAAAAAACAAATAAACGAGATCTACACAATAGAAATCCAGAAGAAACTAACATTTCTGAAACAAAAATACTATGAAACAGGTAGCAAATCGGCAAAATTACTAGCCTACAAATTGAGGAAACAACAAACGGAGAAAGCAATCTACAAAATCAGAGACCCAGTATCAAAGGATATAAAATTTAGAATTCAGGAAATTCTTAAAAGCTTCGAGAATTACTACAAGAACTTATACTCCCTCAAAAAACACAAAATCACATCCGAAGCCTTCCTAAATACATTAAATCTTCCCCAACTTACTGAATCACAAAATAAAACACTATTGTCAGAAATACAACCTAAAGAATTAGAAAAAGCAATCATGAAACTTAAAGCTAACAAATCCCCAGGAGCAGATGGCTATACAGCAGAGTGGTACAAAACCTTTAAACAGCAACTATCTCCTCTCCTCCTGAAAACATTTAACTATGTCCTCCACACAGGGGAAATCCCCCCCTCCTGGAGAGAAGGGGTCATTGCAGTCATACCTAAACCTGAAAAGGATAAACTAGACTGCTCCAACTACAGACCAATCAGTGTGTTAAATCAGGACTATAAACTTTTTACCGCTATCCTTGCCAAAAGGTTAGAAAATATACTGACATACTTAATTCATTTAGACCAAATAGGTTTTATAAGACAAAGACAGACACAAGATAACATTAGACACACTTTACACATAATTCATCAAATAAAAAAATATAATTTTAATGCAGCCATATTGGGATTAGATGCTGAAAAAGCATTTGATTCGGTTGACTTGTCTTTCCTATATAGAATCTTATCCAGTTTCAGTTTCCATCATAACTTCATTAGAACTATCCAGGCATTATATAAAAAACCAACAGCTAAAATAAGGATTAACGGTAAATTATCATCATCTTTTGAACTGGAAAGAGGATGTTGTCAGGGCTGCCCCCTTGTCTCCACTGCTCTTTGCAATCTTCATAGAACCTCTGAGCCAATGGATAAGACAGAATCAAAAAATTCAAGGTATTACACTTGGTCAGAAGGAACATAAAATAGCACTCTTTGCTGATGACATTTTAATATACTTGGGGCAGCCGGACACCTCTTTTCCAGAACTAATCTCAGTTTTTTCAGAGTATGGAGAGTTATCGGGGTACGAATTAAACATGCATAAAACCCAAATTTTAACATTCAACTATGACCCAAATCAATATTTACTAAGCAAACTCAAAACCAACTGGGAGATGGAATCTATGAAATATCTGGGGGTCAATATCCCGAAACAACTCAACAAAATTATAACACTAAGCTATGATCCACTGATGGCAAAAATAAAATCTGATCTAGCAAGATGGAATATGATACCATTCTTGGGTACTGCACAAAGAATTGAAGCAGTCAAAATGAATATACTTCCACGTCTTCTATACCTTTTCCAAACAATACCGGTAGAACCTCCCAAAAAAACATGGCAAGAACTGGACAGAAGGATCTCAAGATTCATATGGCAGGGCAAGAGACCTAGAATCAGATATAGAACCTTACAGCTAAAAGACAAAGGTGGGCTCGCGCTGCCAAATATCAGGGACTATTTTAAAGCCGCACAAATTAAAACTTTAGTAGAGATATGTAACCCAGTCTACACTGCACAATGGAAGGAGATCGAATGCCAAATAACAAGTGACCTTCCCCTACAGGCGATAATAGGGAACAATGCCTTACCTAAACTTTTGAATAACATTAACCCGTGGATAGAGACCCCGCTAAAAATTTGGTTTAAGATAGTCAGAGAGAATCAAACTAAAGAACCCTATCGATTATTGCAATGGATTTCCTATGATCAGGACTTTACTCCTAATAAAACAGACACTAGATTTAAAAAGTGGAAAAAGAACGGACTGATAAAATATTACGATTTTTTTAAAGGGCAAACTTTAAGAAGTTTTGAAGATTTGAAAAAACAAGGTCTAGTAAATCAAGACCTTTACAGGTTATTTCAGCTTAGACACCACATAAACAAAATACTTAAAAAGGAGGATTTGGAAAGGGCCCAGTCAGGTGTTCTGAAGGTTTTCTTAATGGCATATAAAGGGATCCCAGGGATCAGATACATTTCTAAAATATACCATGGTTTTCAAGATTTAAAAGGAGACAACACATCATATATAAAAGAGAGATGGGAAAAAGAGGGGAATTTCACTTTACAACTGGAAATATGGGAAAAGCTAAATAAACAACAATGGAAAAGTACCTCATCCCTGCTGTGGAGAGAATTTGGATGGAAAAATTTGTAAGATTTTTCAGAACACCTGCACAAAACAAATTTACTTGCAAGGGGTTGAATTGTTGGTGCTTGTGTGGTGAAAAGACTGCAAATCATTTTCATGTGTTTTGGTCATGCCCAGTTATCCACCAATATTGGACCAATGTACAGACAATATTGGGGAAAATATTCAAAGTAACAGTCCCCTTTTCTTTTGTAACTTTGTATTTGGGTTTACTACCGGAATCACTGGAAAGACGAGGAGAAAAATCCTTCTTCACTGTTTTAATATTGGCAAGTAAAAAAGCTCTAACAAAAAAAATGGATGTTGAAAGACTGTCCAACACCTGAAGATTGGATTAACGTGATTCAGGACATTTATTCGATGGAAAAGTTGACATTTGCACTGAGACAGGACATGGATGGGTTCTTGAACTTTTGGCAACCCTGGAATGCATATGTGTCTTCCATCAGATCTAATCTTTGACAAATACCATTTCAATAATGGCACCACTCTTTGCTCCAACGCTACTCAGATGCTCTTTTATTTTTCTGCTCTTTTTTTTTGTTTTTGTTTTGTTTTTTGTTCTTCTTTTAATTTCTCTTTTTCTTTCACTTTAAAAAAAAGGGTGTTGTAATAATTTTTTTCCAATGTCAAAAACAAAAAAGGGGGAATATATGATGAAAATGTAAACAATGCAATGCTGTAATGACATGTATACCCTTTACAAAAACTTAAATTAAAAAAAAAAAAAAATTATGCAAGGGTTATTTAGAAGTTGTGCGCACTCATAACAATAACCCAGGGGTTACACACATTTTGACCAAACAACTCCATACTAGGCTAGGATGCACACTCCTCGTAACCTCAGCAAAGCACTTAGAAAACCTGAGGTCAGTCTGACCAATGGTTTGAGAGCTATGTGATGAACAGGCGCGCACACACAGATTTGTTACATTTATAGAAAAAAAACGTCCGTGCAATCTGTCAAAATGACGGACAGATTTCAGACTTTTCTGTCAGTGCTGAAAAATTATCTGTCGATGAACAACTTTCACTTAACAAACTTCAGCTCCCTGCATGTAGGAGGGATCTTTGGGAAGATGGTGCCATGTGAATTGGGCAGCACCCTCGACTTCTCTGCTTAGAATACCACTGAACCCCAAATAAGGGGTAAACGATGGATGGTATTTTGACCAAAGCATGTCATAGACATTTCATTTACACCTCATTGTATTTATTTGTGCAAAAAGAGAAAAACATGTCCTCTTAAATAAAATGTCTGTGACCTGGTTTGTTGATATGTGACCAAATTGTGGCACAGAAATGGTGGTCTTAGATCATCAGGGAGGTTCAAAGACGAGAAACGTAGCAGCTGTGAGGACAAAGAATTTCTCCAATGAAATTCTGACAGGGTAAGAAACATCACTGCTGCTATGGCTGGATTCTACTTGTTAACTAGGGTGGAGCATGAAATGATGCTCTGATCAATGTGACACTGGGCCATTAAAAAAAATATTAAAACAAGCTCAAACACATCAGATTGACAAAAAACTTCCAAAATCAGTTTGGGATTCCAACCACAATAAAGTCTAAGGGTGATTTCAGACCTAAAGCCCAATTCATAGTTGCAAAAATGTACTGGTACATGAGCAAGCACAGTAGAAACATTCATTCATTCATCTTCTTCCGCTTAATCCTTTTCGGGTCGCGGGGGGGCTGGAGCCTATTCCAGCATCTTTGGGCGAGAGGCAGGGTACACCCTGGAACATTCGTGACCAAACTGTACGCAGAGGGTTTGTGCTGAGCGAGTGCATACAGGCCCCAAAAAGTGACCGTGCGTACAAGAACGCAGTGGTCACAGTGAACTGCACATGCGCCAGGAAACTCAGGGACGGCAGGACCTCGAAATAAACGTTGTGAATTCTTCTACTGTGAAGTGGCTCTATTGTCAGTTTTTCACCCAGAACACCAAAACAGTAAATTATATTCCTACCTGTTTCGTTGCTTTGTATTTGTCCGTAGCTTGTGACAGCAGCTGCTACAGGTATGGTTTGGAGCTGGGGAAAATTGTTTCAGTCACTTCATGGTAAATATATATGTAAGACATTTAATCCACAGTTTAAAAAAAAAACAAAACTCCGCCACCAAGCTCGTCTTTTGTATTTCCATTGCAGCTGTTAAAACGTTTAAATTTATTTTCACTGCGCATGCGCGAAACACGGCTGCTGAATAGGAGCTGCAGTGGCTCAAAAACAACTCTGAATATTGCCATGTACTCAAACGCAGTCTACAGAAAGCAAACGTTTTGCCGTCAGAGGGACTCTGAACAGCCCTTAAACCTTTTGGTCTGGACTTTCAGACTTTTCACTTTGATTCAGACCAAAATTGGAGGTGAAAAAACTCTCCTGAACCACGGTAGCAACGAAATAGAGAGCCTAAGTCACGCCCCCTCTACTTCTTCATATGGGACCTTAAATTGGACAAAATCTCCACTCAAGTGAATGGCAAGAGAAAAATTATCTTTTCATCCCGATCAAATTTTGCCACGAGTTACACATATGTTTGTCAATTTAAAAGATAATTTTCCACGTAATTAAAGTTATCGGTTGTCGTATAATAAAAGAGTAATATTTCGTTTTTGTGAAACCACTTGGTGGACTACATTTCCACGTCTAGGACTGTACACATCACCAAACACCATTATGGCAGTTCCCCTCTCAAAGCTCACCTTCTGTTTCTTGATCTAGAAGCATCTCAAGAGGAGAAAAACAAAAATGTATTTTAGGAGCTGTAGCTGATCCAGAGGACTATTAAGGCGCTTTTCCACTAGGGTCAGTTTGGTACGGTTCGGCACCCTTTGTCCGCTTTTCCATTAGGAACCGGAAGTCCTTACGGTTCTGTTAAATTAGAACTGTTCCTATTTCATCAGCACCAATTGAGAGCTAGTCCAAAGCATACCGGCACTGTTACGTCAACCCACTGCTGGCCACTGATTGGTCCGGGCGGAGCGTCATGAGAGTGGGCATTACGCTGACTTTCCAGAATCGCTGGCTGGCCGCCATTTGCAATTTTTCGTTGGTGAGCCAGCGAACAAGTGATATTATAAACAACAACGATAGAATGGCTTAACAGAAATCAGCAGAAATCAACACAGCGGTCCAGCAGAGTTTTCTGTGCGTTTCGGCTGATGAGAGAATGCAGAGGGAAGTAGACTGAGCTTGCAGTGGGGAGCACAAGCAGACGCACTAGAAAATAGATGGAGACGCACCGGGAATTAGACCCTGCCACCCGAATTGAATTAAATGTACAGCCGCGACGCACCCAACTTCAGCAGTTGAAGCCATGACATTGTGATATACAGGACGGTGAGTGATGTGATATTCATGTTTTACGTTATTTTTTCCAGCAGTGGAAAGTTCACTTAGGACAGACAAAAACTTAATCATGTTTAAACGATGACCTAGCTCAATGCTACGTCCGTCCTTGTATGTTGCTTTTTTGTGTTGACAATATCTGATGAAATAAGCTAGTTGTAATCCTGGTTAAAAAGGTTTTTTTTTTTTTTTAACATGTTGCACTTTTGTGCTGTGTATGTACTTAATTTGTGTGTATTTCATTGTAGAGTCCAAACAGGATCTGCTCGGAATGGTGACGTTTTGACACCAATGTATTGTGACAGGTAAACAACACATCATATTTATAGTCAAATCTTTTGCTTTTTAAGTTAAAGTTTAGGTAAAGTGCCAAATTTAAAGTAGCACAACTTCCACTTAATATGAAAGGGACAGAACTGAGATTTATTTGTGTGAATATTAATTCAATTAAGTAACTGAATTAAGTAATTAAGTATAATTTCAATTAAGCAATTGAAAATGAATGGCACATCCAATAATAGCCACCATAAACCGCTTGTTTGTTTATTTTTTTTATTAGATCACTTATGTGATACTTTATGAGTTATAGTCATAATAGTGTATCTTGCACTTTGGGGAATGGGAGTTGTTCAGTCACCATTAGAATTTAGTTTACATGTGTAGTCTATAGTATTTCATCTTTAACCTCTTGCACTCCGTTGTACCGCGGGCGGGCAAGTCTCTGCGTCCCAGAGCACACGAGGGCACTCTCGTGCGTCCTCGAGCGCACGAGGGCACACGAGAGCGCGCTGGAAAAAAAAAAAAAAGTTCTTCCACTACAGACACAGCCGCGAACAGATTGGATATGATTGACCTCTCATTCAACTAATAAGAGCCTTGAATTGGGTTTCTGAAACCTTGAAGAACCAATGACTGAAAACCTAGCAAGAAGGACCCGCCTACCAACGCAGTGAGCCAATTGAAGCACAGAAGTTCGCTGAGCTGTTTTGTCTAAAGCTGGGTGAAGAGAGACTGCTACAGCAGCCACAGGCGGTGCTTTTTTTTTTTTTTTTTTTTATTCCAGCAGGGTGTTTAGGATTCTCTAAAATGGTCATCATAGACCGACAACGAAGGTTGTAAATCATTCGTCAAAACCGCAATCAAGGAATTATGTTTTGACCGGGTCGCGAGACCAGAACCATGAGCGGACCAGCGTCGTGTTCGTCTGACAATGAGGAAGAGAAGTTCGCCAGGACAATGTGGCTGTGAAGAGGTAAGGTGTTCTAAGCTAAATTATTCTTTATCCCTGAAAATTGTAATCAAAAATGGCTGCACTGTGGCGCAGTGGTTTAGCACTGCGGCAGCACAGTTTACCCTCGGCTGGGGGATCGCGGGGATCGTGAGATCGTGGGTTCGATCCCTGCCCCCGACCAACAGTGAGCTGTGTGGAGTTTGCATGTTCTCCCCGTGTTGCGTGGGTTTACTCCGGGATTTCTCCGGTTTCCTCCCGCATACCAAAAACATGTAGGTTTAGGGCGCTCGCACACGCAGCGACCGGCAGCCAGTGGCTTGTCACCAGACTGCAAACCAAATCTACCTACGGGTACAAATAAGTAACAAAAAAAAAAAAAAGACTTTTGACCGATCGGTAAATTACAACTGTGCGCTGCGGTACACTTGTCGTTCGCCGCGTCCGGACCGTGAATGCCCCCCCCCTGCTACTCTTCTGTAGTGGGGGGGGGGGGGTCACACACACACACACAGTAGCGAGGGGGGGGGAAGCCGCGGTGATTGCGCCGCGGTCGCCACATCGCCACGAGTCTAATCCGTCATGTAGCGATGGCCGATGTCCGTCCTCTGTAGCGAGGGGAGGGGTACAACCCCCCCCCACACACACAGACACAGCCCTGAGTGTGACCTTTCATTAGAGCCCAAAATGAAGCTTCTACATTGAATCATTCAAAAGTTAGAGACTTTTTTCCAAACTGTGCCATTTGGCACAGTTTGGCACAGTTCCAAAACGCCTGGGAACTGCCTGAGGAAAAAGCTGTGTAATATATTCATTTTTTGTGGTATTGTTACAAAATTTGGACCTCAGCTGGATAACACTTGGTTCTACATTTCTGTTGCATTTTCCAGCCCGGATCTGAAGCTGTGTGTTATTTGCAAGCATTATTGTTGTTTAATGCTTATTATTATTATTATAGCATTATTATTTTGTTATTTGCAAAACTTGTATGGTTTTTTTTTGGCATGTGGTAGGAAACTGGAGAAATCCCAGAGTAAACCCACGCAGACACGGGGAGAACATGCAAACTCCATACAGATCACTGCTGGTCGGGGGCTGGGATAGAACCCAGGATCCCCCGGCCAAGGGTGAGTTACTGTACTACCGCAGTGCTAACCACTCCGCCACCGTGCCGTCCATCAGCAATACTCAATACGATATATTTCCAGTTAATCCACGTATTTCTCCATGTAACCTTGTGACTGCATTATTTTAATTACTTTTAATCCTAGATCCCTTTGTTTTGGCTTAAAATACATCATAATTGTTAAATATATCTTATGCCTAACTCGGTACTGTTTACCTGTTGAAATATATATTTAACGGCTCATATGCTACAATATGGCACCTGATCCGTATTTTGCCACGACACCACTGGCTGGAGCAGATAAATTCCATGATGTCTCAACAGTCTCTCCATGATTTTGACACAGATCAGAGCAATTTGTTGCACAGGAAGCTAAACATTTCTACAGACATTATAGCCACTTGGCGTTGGTGAAGTTGGGGTCACATCACTGTGTTGAACGTTAACGCCGACCGTTTGAAGCGATATTTTTGCCTCAAGAGAGCCATCTGAAACACACACACAGAATACATATTTTAGTACCTAATATTAATAACTTGCCGACATTACAATGTTGTACGCCGGACTTAAAAGCAAAGTAGCATTAGCAATCATTAGCTTACCGTCATACGTAATGTAGTTCGCATCCTCAGGTCTTCTCCTTTATACTGCTCTACGGTTTCCTAAATGCTCCAGTTCTTTTCCAGAGTGTGTTGTATTGCGGGTTTGCCTTCTGTTCTCCGTTTAAAAACAGCCAGAGAACGCAGACGCCTTGTATCCTGCCAACTTTTTTTTTTTTTTTTTTAGATTTAGATTTAGTATACTTTATTGATCCCCAGAGGGGAAATTGAGGGCATCCACCACCTGGATGGATGAAGCAGCCATGATACGGCGCTATCCCTTAACCATTCACACACACATTCACACCTAGGGCCACTTTAGAGTCTCCAATTAACCTAACCTGCATGTTTTTTGGCATGTGGGAGGAAACCGGAGAAATCCCGGAGTAAGCCCACGCAAACACGGGAAGAACATGCAAACTCCACACAGATCACTGTTGGTCGGGGGCTGGGATCGAACCCACGATCCCCCGGCCAAGGGTAAACTGTGCTGCCGCAGTACTAACCACTGCGCCACCGTGCAGCCCCAACTTGTGTTTTGCGTAACATTACGCTTGATTTACGCCAGTTACGCTTGTTTTACGTAGCGGGAGGGGGAGGGTTGCACCGCCTCCCTGTAACTATTTCCCACCCATTTCAAATGGGACCTAGCGCAGTGGAAAAACAAAGCGGGCCAAACTGTACTGTCCCGTCCCGTACCGAACTGACCCTAGTGGAAAAGCGCCTTTAGTTACTTCCCCCTGGGCGCCCTTTGAAAACGATGATGTACGTTAAGTAAGGCTGTGTTTGTTGTCTTTCAATTTTTGTATATTCACCTTGTACTTTGTAACAGTTAACCCCTTGAACTCTGGTCAATTTCCCTAAAAACGCCTAAAAATAACATACCCAAAGTAAATTAAAAGCTGTTCTTCAACCCTTTGCAGCATCTTCATGGGGTTGGTCTCATTACCTCCGCCAAAGGGGGAGGTTATGTGATCATCGGCGTTGGTTTGTCTGTCTGTTTGTTTGTTTGTCTGTTTGTTTGTTAGCAAGATAACTCAAAAAGTTATGGACGGATTTTCATGAAATTTTCACATTGTCAGAAATGGGGTATCCTACAGATGATTAGATTTTGGTGGTGATCCGGATCACCGTCCACAAGAAAACCGTCATTACGCAAAATGCCATTTTCGTGAATAACTACTAAACCACTAATCCTATCATTGTCAATCTAATTGCTTGTCATATGTTTTCATGGTCAAGGAATCTGAAAACGTACACACAAACACTGTATGGGGGGGAACTGTGGCGCTAAACTGCCATTATGGAAAATGCCATTTTCGTCAATAACTACTGAACCACTAATCCTATCATTGTCAATCCAATTGCTTGTCATATGTTTTCATGGTAAAGGAATCTGAAAACTTTCACACAAACACTGTATGGGGGGAACTGTGGCGCTAAACCACCATTACGGAAAATGCCATTTTCGTCAATAACTACTGAACCACTAATCCTATCATTGTGAATCCAATTGCTTGTCATATGTTTTCATGGTCAAGGAATCTGAAAACGTACACACAAACACTGTATGGGGGGAACTGTGGCACTTGGCGGAGGTCTGCGCTCTCCGAGTGCTTTTCTAGTTTAAAAGAAAACACTCTGAATTTTTTGGCAAAACAGTCATAATCTCTCTAAGTGCTCCTGCCACTGAGTAACAGTCATCTAAACATACTGAATTTGAAGAAAATAAAGTTCGCCTGGGTGTTTTTTTTAGATACAAATGCTTGCAAATAACACACAGCTGTCAGATACTGGCTGGAAAATGCAACAGAAATGTAGAACCAAGTGTTCTCAAGCTGAGGTCAAAATTTTGTAACAATGCCACAAAAAATGAATATATTACACAGCTTTTTTCTCAGGTTGTTCCCAGGCAGTTTTGAACAGTGCCAAATTGTGCCAAGTGGCACAGTTTGGGAAAAACGTCTATAACTTTTGAATGCTTCAACATAGAAGCTTCATCTTGGGCTCTAATGAAAGGTGACACTCAGGGCTGTGTGTGTGTGTGTGTGTGTGGGGGGGGGGTTGTTTGTTCATTAATGAATGAATGAATGAACAAACAAGCCCCCCACACACAAAGAAACATGCCACATAAAAAATGTGTGGCCTTTGTTTACAAGAAAAAATAACCTACAGTGCAACAAAAATTATACTAAAATATCTGCAATATAGAGGATAACACCCCCCACCCCCCGCTACAGAGGAGCTCGGCGCACCAAAAAACTTGTGGCCATGACGGACCGTTGTAATTACCGATCGGTCAAAAGTCATTTTTATTACTATTTTCATTGATAAAGAATAATTTAGCTTATAACACTTACCTGTCCACAACAGCAGTGTCGTTGGCGAATACGTGTTCCTCATTGTCAGACGAACATGAAGCTGGTCCGGTTATTACGGACTCGTGGTTCTGGTCACCCGACCCAGTCAAAACATCTCCACTTCCATGATTGCGGTTTTTGCGAACCATTTTTCAAAACAAATAAGAACAGTAGTAATAAAAAAAGACTGGCTAACGGCTGAGAGTGGGTAACGCTACCGTTACACACAGGTCTAAATGTGTGTTACTCAGCGGCTTAGACAAAAAAGATTTTACGCACAGGACGCACGTGTTTCAATCGTCGAACTTCTCTGCTTCAATTGGCTCGTTGTATTCGCGGTCGTTGGTAGGCAGGTCCTTCTTGCTAGGTTTTAAGTCATTGGTTCTTCAAGGTTTCAGAAACCCAATTCAAGGCTCTTATTAGTCGAATGAGAGGTCAATCAAATCTAAATCAATCAAACACTCCTTTGGCTTTCTGTTCGCGACTGGTTCAGTACTGAAGAACGGAAATGCAGCTTTTTTTTTTTCAGTGCGCACTGAGATGCACTACGACGCAGAGACGTGACCGCCCGTGGAATCCCGGAGTTTAACAGGTTAAACAATCTACACTGTCCTCAATTATCTTTTAAATTCACCAATATATGTGTAATTCGTGGCAAAATTCAATTGGGATCTAAAGATAATTTCAATCTTCACTTCAATGGAGATTTTTTAATCCGAAAATCCTCACCAAATCACCACTTACTGTGGAAACTTCACACTGGATCTCAAACAACTTGGATTCTGTGCCTCTCCACTCTCCCACCAGACTCTGGGACCTTGATTTCCAAATGACAAGACTTGTCACCTGATTTGGGGAGTACTGCCATCTGCTAGTGTTTGTCCACTGTGTTTTATCAAGTCCAAAGTCAGCGCCGTCGTCTACCAGGAAATTTTAGAGCACTTCATGCTTCCCTCTGCTGACAAGTTTATGGAGATGCTGATTTCATTTTCCAGCAGGACTTGGCACCTGCTCACACTGCCAAAAGTACCAAAACCTGCTTTAATGACCATGGTATCACTGTGCTTGACTGGCCAGCAAACTCTCCTGACCTAAACCCCATAGAGAATCTATGAGTATTGCCAAGAGGAAGATGAGAGACAACAGACCGAGCAACGCAGATGAGCTGAAGGCTGCTATCTAAGCAACCTGGAATCCCACAACACCTTAGCAGAACCACAGGCTGGTCACCATCATGCCACACCACATTGATGTAGTTATTCATGCAAAAGGAGCCCAGACAGAGTATTGAGTGTGTACATGGACACAGTATGATAGCGATACTCCAGTAAACTGATTTGTACACCCAGAATTCAGTAAAGTGGGGAGCAATGGACCCTATTGTGTTTTACCTGTTTCATTCTCACAGAGACTCTTTGAGGTCAGAGAGTCGTCATCACTGGTACTGTGACTTCTTGTTTTCAGTCGTCTTTTCTTTGGTTTTGGTTCTTCTTCTTCTTCGATTGATTTTGAATCTACATGCCGGTTTCCTTCCTCATCTTGGATTTCAGTTGCAGTAGAGTTGTGAGAGAGAACCTGCTCACTGTTTGGTTCTGCTTCACTCTGCTCGTTTTCCTCACAAACAAGAGTCGCCATGAAGGTATCAGCCTCCAACTTGACTACTGGCTGTTCTCCCTCCAGGCTGATGAAGAGCTCCTCCTCTTCCTCTTTTACCCGTGGAGGTTCTGGCTCCTGCTGCTCCTTCATCTGTGGAGGTTCTTGCTCCTGCTGTTCCAGAACGGAGATCCTCTCCTGGTTCCAGAGCTGCTGGTCAACCAGAACCTCCTCCTTACAGTCAGGTTGTTGTGGGAAGTCTGGAGGAATGAAGAGAAACAAAAGGAAGAGTTTCACAATGATACCAGGATATTTAAATCTTTTTACTGTAATATATTTAAAATAATTTATATTTGTTTATTTTAGTGTAATTTCAAACTTCTGTCCTTGTAATTCTTTTCTTGTAAAATTCTAATTCTGAGTTTTGTGTCAAACTCATGGGAAGTCACTTCTAGTAGTGAACAAATTTTTCAATCCAGAAAATTAAAAAAAAAAAAAGGATTCAGATCTTTCTAGAGCCTCATTCAGACCATTATAGTTCCACATACCTATTCTGTGTATCTTTATCTGGGGGCACCAGCAGATATTCAGCAGTCTCCTCTAACGGTCAATCTCTTCCTTGTACTGCTCAATAATTTGTTCAAACTGTTATTTCAGCAGCAGCCAGTCACTCTCTGGCCAACCTTCTCAGACACTGAACTAAAAACATCTTTACGGATTGATTACTTCCCTCGAATGTAGTGATGTGGCTGCTGATGGTCAGATCTAGAAGAATGAGGCTAGTTCAGTTCCTATGAAGGCCCCATAAAAGCCCTCTCAGACTCAGAACTTCCATGTCAGTGCTTTACCCTCCAGCACTCAGCATAAACCATCAAGGGCAGGTCTGCATAGAGTTACATCAGCTTTTCTTTCATGGGGAGCAGAACAGGAGCAAAACCACCAACACCAACCAGCGAAAAGTTCTCATCAACCAGCTCCTGCAACATTCAAAGAGATGTATTCTTCATTATGCTTCACCTGGCAAGTATAAGAGACTGTCTCCTTTATGTTTCCTTTTGCTTGAACTGTGACAGTTTCTGTACTCATCTGTCCTTAGCCTTCCACTGCCAGGAACTCCTGTCTATATCCAACATCTTCAAGTTTCTTTTTACAGTGTCTTTAAATCTGAGCCTTGGTCTACCCTGACTGCGTTTGCCCTCGCATAACTGTGAGTAGAGTAACTGCCGAGGGAGACGCTGGTGGTCCATCCTCTCAACATGTCCGAGCCATCTCAGGTTCATCTGTATTAGCATGTCCTCCACTGATGGTAGACCAGCTCGTTTCAACACTTGTATGTTGGTTAAATGCACCTAAATACTTTCAATATTGTGAGTTCAATTCAAAAATGTTATACTTTCTCATAGGGCTGGTCGATATGACGATATATATCAGATGAGATAAAAATGTTGTTTTATTTAAAACTATCATTTATATCAAGATTTAAAATACACATCCCATTTATTCAGCAAAGATCCTCACACATTACTTGTCAGCAACCTGCCTCACCCCAGCAGTGCGTGCAGCGGAACAGTTGTTGATGGATTGCTAGCTTTCATTCCGGTGGTTAGCACAGCAGCTAACTCCAAACTCATGGTTTGGTCAAGTAGCTGCTACTTTTAGTTCATAGGGATGTGGGACCATTTACCACCATGCTGCATCAGAGAGGATAGTCCGCTAACCCTGATTAACTGGAGGTAAGTAACGCTAACACCATCTCACTCGTATCACTATCAAACAGCAAATGCTAAATGATGATGCTAAGTTCTCATTTAAAGGAAATATTTTTATCAGACCATCATTTCTTTGCTTTAAATTAATGCTGAATTGTCTGAAAAATTACATTAAAGCAGCAAAAGTGGATGATAGCAGCATACACATTCAAAATATATAACTAATAAATTGAAAATATGTTGGAGAAAACTGGCTTTTGGAACTTACTTGATTTCTCATCATTTTAATTAGTCCAGTAGCGATAATGAATAAAGTTGAAATCATCATTTGTATTTTATTACATGACCATTTGTGCCTTTGATTTTCAGATGATAGCCAATCTGAAATATTATAAGTCTCAAATGCACATTAAAAATACAATTTCATAAAAACGGGAAAACTTTGCATAAAATTAATGATAGATAATTTGTATAATTGATTATTTCAGTATGTAATTTAAAATTTTAAAAACAAATGGTCTTTTTTAAATAATTATTATATATATATATATTTAAACTGAATTTACAGAAAATGTATATCTTGATTCACAGCGGGAAAAATAAGTATTGACGTCAACATTTTTCTCTTTAAAAATATATCTGATGGAACCATTGACCTGAGATTTTCATCAGATATCAGTAACAACCCAATTAACCTATACATGCAAGGCGCCGCCACAAACAACTTCTCCTTCCCCCATTCTATTATGCTCCGCACCAAGCAAGAAGGCAGGAAGTACCTTTTGTATGGTCTTAGGTATGAACCGGCCAGGACTTGAACCCCCAACTTCCCAGTTATGGGGTGGATGCTCTATCAACTAGGCCGCCACTCCGGTAATCCATTAAGGAATCAATACAAAGAAATCAAGGCAACTGTGCTCACAAAACAAGTTTAATAAAGTGGAATGACACAGGGAATAAGCATTGAAGACAATTAGAAAGAGGCGCAAAAAAGCATAGAAAGCCAAGAAACCAGCTGAAATCCATCAGACTTTAGGAAGCCATCCCATCCCCCATCAGTGCAAATTAATTGAAGCTGGCTAAGTCCTGACTGATAGCCTTTAAAAAGGTCTGTGAATATCAGAATGTCACACCACAAAAAAATCATGATGGGGAGAAGCAAAGAGCTCTCTCTAGACCTTTACAACCTTATTGTTGCAAAAAATAATGATGGCACTGGTTACAGGTACATTTCTATACTGCTGAATGTTCTAGTGAGCACTGTTGGAGCCATCATTTGAAAGTGAAAAGAACATAATTTTACCACAAAACCAACCATGACCAGGAGCTCCTCGCAAGATTTCTGACAGAGGAGTAAAAAGAATTATCACAAGAGTTATCCAAGAGCCATAGACCACTCGTGGAGAGCTCTAGAAAGATCTGGAGTTAGCAGGTACTGCTGGTTCAAAGAAAACAATAAGCAATGCACTCAACCAACATGGGCTCTATGCCCGCTCACCTCGCAAGACTCTATTGCTGAAGAAAAAGCATGCTGAAGCACACGCAGGGGTGGACCAGCACCTGTCATCATGGATCCTGGACTACCTCACAAACCGGCCTCAGTTTGTGAGAACCCGGGACTGTGTGTCCGACATGATCGTCGGTAGCACGGGGGCCCCCCAGGGAATGGTTTTGGCTCCCTTCCTGTTCACCCTTTATACTGCGGACTTCTCACACAACACAACACACTGCCATCTACAGAAGTTCTCTGATGACTCTGCGATCGTCGGCCTCATCTCCAACGGAGATGAAGCTGAGTACAGAGGACTTATCCAGGACTTCGTGGACTGGTGCCACTGGAACTGCCTCCAGATCAACGCGAGGAAAACTAAGGAGCTGGTGGTGGACTGCTGCAGGCAAGGACAACCCCTCACAGCACCAGTAAATTTACAGGGAACAGACATCGAGATGGTGACATCATACAAGTACCTGGGTGTTCATCTGAACAATAAACTAGACTGGTCACACAATACTGATGCACTCTACAAGAAGGGACAGCGCAGGCTGTTCCTACTGAGGAGACTCAGGTCTTTTGGTGTACAAGGGGCGCTGCTGAAGACATTCTATGACACGGTGGTGGCATCAGCCACCACTTTTGGAGTGGTCTGCTGGGGCAGTAGCGTTACAGCAGCCAACAGGAAGAGACTGAACAAACTGATCAGGAAAGCTAGCTCTGTCCTGGGGCAATGTCTTGACCCAGTGGAGGAGATGGGAGAGAGAAGGATGGTGGCTAAACTGTCATCTCTGCTGGAGTCCGAGTCCCACCCTATGCAGGATATACTGAACGCACTGAAGAGTTCATTTAGCAGCAGACTACATCATCCTAGGTGCACAACCGAGAGGTTTCGCAGGTCCTTCCTACCTACGGCTGTCAGACTGTATAACCTAAGCAGGGCTGCTCGCAGAGATAGCAAAAAAAAATAAACAAAAACGTGACAACCTAATAGTAGTGAATGCAAAAGACGCAATAGACTTGCACAATGGTCCCCTCCGGTATACAACTAGGAAAATACCGGTCGCTACGGAGGGTGACAATATGTATGGGTACATAATCATACCATGTAGGATAACTAGGTAGATGGTTATGCTGTTCATTCCATCTAGCTACAACGCTCCACACTGTGTGTGTTTATATATTTATTCCATCTAGCTACAATGCTCCGCACTGTGTGTGTTTATAAATTTATATATTTATTCCATCTAGCTACAATGCTCTGCACTGTGTGTTTATATATTTATATGTATACTCGCTGCTCTTGTTTTTTCTTGTCTTCTGATTGTTGCTCTGAGTGTTGCTGTCCCTGTGCTGTTGCAATCCTGGAATTTCCCCATTGTGGGACTAATAAAGGCTTATCTTATCTTATTTAAAATTTGCTGCACAACATTTGGGCAAGCCAGTAAAATACCGGGAGAATACAGTCTGGTCAGATGAGACCAAAATTGAACTTTTCGGATGCCACAACACACAGCATATTTGGAGGACAATGGCACTGCACATCCCATTATGGTGTGGGGGTGTTTTTCTGAACATGGTACAGGCAGACTTCATAGAATTGAAGGAAGGATGAATGGACAAATGTACAGAGACATCCTTGATAAAAAACCTGTTGCCATCTTCCAAGATGCTGAAAATGAAATGAGGATGGCTATTTAAGCAAGACAATGATCCCAAACACACAGCTAAGGAAACTCATCTGGCTCCAGAGAAGGAAAATAAAGCTGCTAGAATGGCTCAGTCAGTCACCTGACCTGAATTCAGTTGAAAATCTATTGAACAAATGAAGATCAGAGTTAATAGAAGACACCAATCGAACCTTCAAGAATTGAAAACAGAAATTTTTTTTTTTCAAATCCCCTTTCACACTGCAGTCATTTGCTCATTTCACTTTAAAAGACTAAAAAATACTAACCTAATAATTGCACTAATTAACTTAAATGAAAGCACCACAGGTGCTGATGCCTCGATTCCTGTAGCATGGTAGCATGGGGTAGTTAAGAATTGTATCAGGCCATCCATGTACGGTTTTGAAATGCTTGGTATGCGTTTACGCCGGAATGACCCTGATGTCACTGTCACATCACACACAAAGTGTACCTCATCCCAGGGCTTATATGCTGACATTTTTGTCAAGGAGATCATAAAAGAAAATACTTAGGTGCGGAAGAATAAAATTTGTAGTACAAAGAAAAGTGCTGGAGTAACAGATTTTATTAATTAAATGCATGTATAGTTACACAATGGCGTGCAGTAGCAGGTAAAACTATCAAAATTTCCCAAAGTAAAAGCATATTATGACTGTTAAATTAGAACAGTTTGGAATGTTTGACACAGCAGGGGAAAAAAGGATTGAACACAAAAACATTTTTCTGATTAAGGTTAAGTGATCCGATTTGCCAATGGGGGGTAGAGCTGTGGCATTATATGCATCTCTGATACTGGCATACAGCAAATCCAGTGTTTTGTTCTCTCTGGTGGGACAGTCAAACTGGTGAAAGTTTGGTAGTGTTTTTCCCACTGAGACATGGTTAAAATCACCTGTGATGGCCATGAATATATCCAGGTGCTTCTCCAGTACTGTGGCCGCAGTGGAGCTGATGATGTCATAGCCCACCGCTGCGTCAGCTGACGGAGGGACGTAGACGATAATAATTAAAGCGCACTTCATTTCTCACGGTATATAATAAGGTCCCATACTCACAGCCAGCAGTTCAATGTCCGGGCTGCAGCACTTTTCCTTCACATAAATGTGTCTAGGATTACACCATCGTTCCTTAACAAGAAGGCTCTTTTCTAAAGCCCATCCAGGGACAAGAGTTGCAAATTAGCTAATAGCTATACACTCTATGTGCAACACATCAGATTGATTGTCATTGTCTATGTTTATTGCACTGTCCCTGTCAAATAAACTAATCTATCTATCTAAGTGCCACTCCTCCTCCTCTCTTTTTCCTGCTGCTTTTCACATCTCTGTCCCCCCGTATAGTCTTGAAGCCAGGTACAGTGGTGCAAAAAAGTATTTAGTCAGCCACCAATTGTGCAAGTTCTCCCACTTAAAAGATGAGAGAGGTCTCCAATTTTCATCATAGGTATACCTCAACTATGAGAGACAAAATGAGAAAAAAAATCCAGAAAATCACATTGAAGGATTTTTAATGAATTAATTGGTAAATTCCTAAGTAAATTAAGTATTTGTTCACCTACAAACAAGCAAGATTTCTGGCTCTCACAGACCTGTAACTTCTTCTTTAAGAGGCTCCTCTGTCCTCCACTCGTTACCTGTATTAATGGCACCTGTTTGAATTCGTTATCAGTATAAAAGACATCTGTCCACAACCTCAAACAGTCAGACTCCAAACTCCACTATGGCCAAGACCAAAGAGCTGTCAAAGGACACCAGAAACAAAATTGTAGACCTGCACCAGGCTGGGAAGACTGAATCTGCAATAGGTAAGCAGCCTGGTGTGAAGAAATCAACTGTGGGAGCAATTATTAGAAAATGGAAGACATACAAGACCACTGATAATCTCCCTCGATCTGGGGCTCCACGCAAGATCTCACCCTGTGGGGTCAAAATGATCACGAGAACGGTGAACAAAAATCCCAGAACCACACGGGGGGACCTAGTGAATGACCTACAGAGAGCTGGGACCAAAGTAACAAAGGCTACCATCAGTAACACACTACGCCGCCAGGGACTCAAATTCTGCAGTGTCAGACGTGTCCCCCTGCTTAAGCCAGTACATGTCCAGGCCCGTCTGAAGTTTGCTAGAGAGCATTTGGATGATCCAGAAGAGGATTGGGAGAATGTCATATGGTCAGATGAAACCAAAATAGAACTTTTTGGTAAAAACTCAACTTGTCGTGTTTGGAGGAGAAAGAACACCATACCTACTGTGAAGAATGGGGGTGGAAACATCATACTTTGGGGCTGTTTTTCTGCAAAGGGACCAGGACGACTGATCCGTGTAAAGGAAAGAATGAATGGGGCCATGTATCATGAGATTTTGAGTGAAAACCTCCTTCCATCAGCAAGGGCACTGAAGATGAAACGTGGCTGGGTCTTTCAGCATGACAATGATCCCAAACACACCACCCGGGCAATGAAGGAGTGGCTTCGTAAGAAGCATTTCAAGGTCCTGGAGTGGCCTAGCCAGTCTCCAGATCTCAACCCCATAGAAAATCTTTGGAGGGACTTGAAAGTCTGTGCTGCCCAGCGACAGCCCCAAAACATCACTGCTCTAGAGGAGATCTGCAGAGAGGAATGGGCCAAAATACCAGCAACAGTGTGTGAAAACCTTGTGAAAACTTACAGAAAACATTTGACCACTGTCATTGCCAACAAAGGGTATATAAAGTATTGAGATGAACTTTTGTTATTGACCAAATACTTATTTTACCGAGGAATTTACCAATTAATTCATTAAAAATCCTTCAATGTGATCTTCTGGATTTTTTTTTTTTTTCTTATTTTGTCTCTCATAGTTGAGATATACCTATGATGAAAATTGGAGACCTCTCTCATCTTTTAAGTGGGAGAACTTGCACAATTGGTGGCTGACTAAATACTTTTTTACCCCACTGTATCGCTACGTTTACTTCTGGGATCTGTGAGTGTAACCACGTCTCCGTAAAACACATGAAACTACACTCATGATACTCCTTCTGCGTCCTGACCAGCGCTGTAAGCTCATCTGTTTTATTTCCCAGCAATCGCACGTTCCCAGTGATGACCATCGGTACAGCCAGCTTATGCTTCCTCCTCCTCTTCCTCACCTTCGCTCCAGCCCTTTGCCCGCGGTGTCTCCTCTTCAACTCATCTGGGATGAGGGGCTTCACTGCTGGCCGCAGCGTTCCAGGCTCCGGCCTCCTCCGCGCAATCAGCTGTTCGCGTGTGTAAACAATGCGTCCGCCCCCACCTCTGTTGATCTCCATTGCCCAAGGGAGAGAAAAGAAAAGAGAAAACTAGAGAAAGACCGGGCTAACATAGATAAAAAGTTGGTCCATTCTTAGTCCGAGTATTCCTACAGAGCCCTGGTTAATAAGAGACACACTATATACAGGAATAAACAGATAGAAACACAAAGACACGAGAGAGTTGCTGCTGGTACGGCCGCCATGCCTCCGGCGCCATACTCTAAATTGCATTATTTCTACAACTGTTTTGTTCAAAAGCAATAACCCCAAGGCTTCAAAAACTTTCTCTCTATCCTATGGAATATATGAAAGGTTTTGTGTACATTGAAGGATGAAACACTCGCACAGGGCCGGAGAGGGACCAGTTTTAAGCCTGGGAATTTCATGGTCAAGACCAGCCCACTTTTTGCCAAGTGGAGGAAATTGCAACAAAAGTTCTATTTCTATCCAATAGTTTTTATTGCAGACATGTTTTGACAAGAATATAGAACTTAGTTCACCTCAGTAAACCAGCTGACAAATAAATGAGAAACTGAAGGACAAATCACAAACAGAAACATCAATACAGTTCAGTGGCATAAAAGTTCTACACAAACAAAATAGCTATCCATTAGACAACTTTAACCTCATATGTAATAGTATTATATAGTGTCATGTCACTTCAGTATCAGTAATGATATCACATCATTGTGTAATTTCCCCATATAGATTTTTTGTCCTGTTCCAATCTATGCATGTCTGTGTCACAAATTTACCTGAAAAAAGTTAAAAATGTCCAAGAATGTTTACAAGAAAAACCTCACTAATTGCATAGAAAATGGGAAAAACTACAACATTTATACTAATCTGCAGTTTTTGTTCTTTAAATTTTTGACTTCATTCTTGTGAATTTATTATTTTTGTAGAAATGTGTCATTTCTCCCCTGCATTCATTATGTTTTTCATACAAAATTGTAACTTTGGTCTCACAAATTTTCTATTTTATTTGTAAATTGGCCTCCTTTATCATATTTTACAGCTTTATTCTTGCTAATTTATACTCAATTTAGATTTATAGGCTTTACCTTACACTAAATGTGTGAGTCCACCACCACTACCATCCTCCTTGTTAAAAAATAATAAATCAACTGAGAACGAGCAAGGGTTTTTTGTTTTTTTTTTCTTCATTCAGCAATATCTACTGTGGAAAGAGGCTTTTTCACAAAACTGTGTCCACAAAAATCTGGAGCAGTATTTGATCTTAAAATGAAGATCTTAAAATCAAGTAAAAGGCCTTAACTAGTGGGAATATTTTCTGTAGGCTATCATAAATATGCAGCTTTTTCTATAAATGTGCTTTTCTTCACGTAAAAAAATATATTCTTTTAATTTTAGAACTTTCTGAATGCATTTTTCTCCTTTAACCAAAAAATTGCAGCTTTTGCTGATAAATTTTCATATTAACATATGTCAGGATCAATAACACACTTTCTGACTCCAAACCCATAAGCACAGGTGCACCTCAGGGCTGTGTGAGCTCTCCGGTCCTCTTTACCCTCCACACTAATGACTGTACTAGTCAGTATTCCAGGTAACCTGTTTTTGAAATTTTCTGACGATGCTGCCATCCTTAGCCTATTACACCAAGAAACTGACACCTCCTTGTATTTCACTCAGTTCATTGACTTTGCAAAGTGGTGTACTGAACATTTCTTGGTCATCAACACACAAAAAACTAAGGAGATGGTGGTGGACCCTCGGTCAGTGGGAGTGACCATGTTGAGTTTGTGTGCTCTCGTCTACAGCAAAGGTTGTATTTTCTCTGTCAGCTGAGGGTGTTTGGAGTCAGTGACAAAGTAATGTTTTCATTTTACCAGGCGGTGTTGGAAAGCATCATAAGGTACGGAACAGGGTTTCCTCTGGTAACATTTCTCCGTGGCGGTCCGCCTCGACAGAAATTTTACCGCCACCCCAAGGCCATATGAATGTATTAAGAAAAATATATGAAGCAATGACTTTCCGCAAGCGCACACATGAACAACGCATGTGGCCGTCATCCGCGCGGAGTATAGAAGCGCCCCGCTCACGCAAGTTTTCCATTCAGTCAGCAGTGTCTCGGAAAGCGCGACTGTCCGACAGCAACATGAGTTTATTAAAGTACTTTAAACGCAGAAAAAAAATCAGCAGAGGTATGTAAGCACTGGCGTTTATCATGGTTTTAACCCGCTGGAAATGGGAGCAATAATGGAAGAGTCGCTTAGCTAAGAGATGTGGTTAGAATTCAAATGCAGCCGGCTTCATATGAAGGGAAAGGCAAGGGGGACTGATGGATTGTTGAGTATATATTTCACCAACCACTGCAATATCAAGTTATGCTCTGTAGGAATTGCAGCAATGAAGAGACCAGAAATTTCTCTCTTTTCTCGCACAAGCAGGCGTGCCATTTTTATTCTCCAGCGGCAGTGACAAAAAGCAACAGCTAAAAACGCTAGCTCTAAACTGAGGTCCTTCAGCGGCTGCCTAGAGAGGTGCCTGATGAGAAGGCCTGAGAGCACAACTATAACTGCCTAAACAGATCACTCTGTACATGAACACATATTGTGGTGAATTATGCCTTTAGAGTCCGCTACAGTTCCCTATTATGTGCCTGACAGGTTAAGATGACCGAAATTCACCAAGTCAATGACTTTAATCTGTCAGCAGCCTTCAGACAAACTAAACGTGCCAACATCTGATTTCAAAATCAGGGAGGTTTTTCCTGCTGTCTGGGTGGTGAGGAGATTTCTGGAAAAAAAAAAACTATAAATATAAATATTATAACAGAAATAACGGCATCCTTGGTCATTTAAGTTAATTTATTTAATTAACCACTTGCACTCCGTTGTATCGCGGACAGGCAAGTCTCTGCATCCTAGAGCGCACGACGGCGCTCTCGTGCGCCCTCGTGCGCTCTAGGACGCATGATGGAGATGGTGATGTAGGTGGTGATGGCGTCCAAGCGCGCACTGAAAATAAAAGCTGCAGACACAGCCGCGAACAGATTAGTTCATCTGATTGACCTCTCATTCGACTAATAAGAGCCTTGAATTGGGTTTCTGAAACCTTGAAGAACCAATGACTGAAAACCTAGCAAGAAGGACCCGTCTACCAACGCTGTGAATGCAGTGAGCCAAGTGAAGCAGAGAAGTTCGCCAGCTGTTTTTTTTAAGGCTGGGTGAAGACAGACTGCTGCAGCGGATCAAAAAAGGACTCGCAGAAAGAACCGTCACAGACCCAGCAGCACGGAGACCACCCACAAATGCAACCTGTGTGACAGCATTCGTGCATCGGCATGTTCGGCCACAGGCAGTGCTTATTTTGTTTTTGTTCCAGCAGAGTAGACGTTACGATTTACCTCCATGGTCATAGACCGACGGAGGCTGACGACGAAGGCTGAGTGACACACACGCCTTCACCAGTCTTTTTTTAATTACTACTGTTATTTGTTTTGAAAAATCGTTCGCCAAAAACCGCAATCATGGAAGCACAAAACGGCAATAATGGAATTATGTTTTGATCGGGTCGTGAGACCAGAACCACGAGCGGACCAGCGTCGCGTTCGTCTGACAATGAGGATGAGAAGTTTGCCAGCTACGCTGCTGCTGTGAAGAGGTAAGGTGTTGTAAGCTGAATTATTCTCTATCCCTGAAAATTGTAATCCAAAATGACTTTTGACCGATAGGTAAATTACAACTGTGCAGCGCACAAAATCTGAAGTTCGTGCGCCGCGGTACACGGTTCGTTCGTCGCGTCCAGACCGTGAACGCCGCCGCCCCCTCCCGCTATTCTTCTGTAGCGGGGGGGGGGGGGGAGCCGCGGTGACTGAGCTGCTGTCCCACATCCCACATGAGGCTAATCTGTCATGTAGCGATGGCCGATGTCCATCCTCTGTAGCGAGGGCCCCCACACACACAGACACAGCCCTGAGTGTGACCTTTCATTAGAGCCCAAAATGAAGCTTCAACATTGAAGCATTCAAAAGTTACAGACGTTTTTCCAAACTGTGCCATTTGGCACAATTTGGCACAGTTCCAAAACGCCTGGGAACAGCCTGAGGAAAAAGCTGTGTAATATATTCATTTTTTGTGGTACTGTTACAAAATTTGGACTTCAGCTGGATAACACTTGGTTCTACATTTCTGTTGCATTTTCCAGCCCGGATCTGAAGCTGTGTGTTATTTGCAAGCATTTGTATCCAAAAAAAAAACACCCAGGCCAAATTTATTTTCTTCAAGTTCACTATGTTTAGATGACTCTAACTCAGTGGCTGGAGCACTTAAGAGAGATTATGACTGTTTTGCCAAAAAATTCAAAGTGTTTTCTTTTAAATGAGACCAACCCCATGAAGATGCTGCAAAGGGTTGAAGAACAGCTTTGGATTTAATTTGGGCACATTATTTTTTGGCGTTTTTAGGGAAATTGACCGGAGTGCAAGGGGTTAAATACAGTTTTATTAATATTTTTTCTTTGTAATCAGAGTTAAATTATTGTTCTGTTCTGACTGCAAAATTATGGTCTCAAATGTAAAAATGTTATAAGGAAAAAGTAAAAACAAAAAAAAATTACCAGTCTGTTTCAAATTTAACAAAAAAAAAAACAAAAACAAACAACAAAAAACCCAGTAATTTTATTTAAAAAAACAGACAAAAATTAGTCATAAAATAATCCACAAATTTATAATAATGTTTCAAATGTACAAGAAAAGTCAGTTTCACAAGAGGAAATTACAAATTTGAGGAACATGGTTTCAACTTCACATTTTCAGAGAAAAGTGGAAAACTATCAGAAAATTGTTATAAATTTTGGAGTAAAACCTCAAACCTTCAAGATTGAAGTCAGTACTCAAGTTTTTAAGTGGGTGCTCTTTGCACCCTTAACTAGAAATTTTTGGTTGTCTATTTTTAATTGTCGGCAATAATTTGCCGTTGAAAATAAAGATTATTCAGTTGGGGTATTCCTGGATCTTAAAAAAGCATTTGATACAGTGGATCATAATTTATTATTAAAGAAACTACAAAATTGTGGTATTGGGGGGGTAGCACTGTCCTGGTTATGTAGTTACTTAAAGAATAGATATCAGTATGTATGTGTTGGTAACAAAAACTCACAGTTACTGAAGGTTACTTGTGGAGTCCCACAGGGTTCAGTTTTGAGGCCATTGTTATTCAATATGTATATAAATGATATATGTAAAATTTCTGAAAAAATGGATTTAATATTGTTTGCCGATGACACTAATTTATTATGCAGTGGAAGCAATCTGGAAAAACTTTTGGATACAGTCGGAAAGGAAATAGGAAAGCTTAAACTGTGGTTTGATTCAAACAAATTAACGCTCAATTTAAGTAAGACAAAATTTATAGTTTTTAACAACTATCACAACAACTTAGTATCTAAACTCAGTGGAAATGGTGTAGAGATTGAAAGGGTATCCGAAACTAAATTTCTTGGAGTAATAATTGATAATAAACTGTGTTGGAAGTCACATATTAATTATATTAAAGGTAAAATACCTAAATCAATTGCAATACTACACAGAGTGAAATATTTGCTGAATCAACCCACACTATCTACTTTGTATCATTCATTAATACTCCCATACATGACATAAGGCCCTTTTCCACTAGCCCAGCTTGCCTAACCACGCCTCGATTCGCTACGACACGGTTCGGCCTCGGTTGTGTCTCCATTACACCCGGGTAAAGCGGGGTTAAGCTGGGGTGGGCGGGATTTTTTTTTACAGCAAGGCGATGCCACACTCCCGTGATGTAAAACACGTGACCCAAGAAAAACCTAACACATGGTGGCTGTACAAGGCGACTCCTCGGTCTGTGGCTTTTTTCACCGTAAATGCCAAAAAGGACCGCCAGAAAAGGGTACAGTCAGTGAGTCGAAACACTCTGGAATAGTTCTGCCGCTTCTGGGAGAGCCGAAGACGTGAGGATACAAACTAGGTCATATATGACGGTAAGCTAATGGTTGCTAATGCTAGTCTGCTATAAGTACGTCGTACTACACTGTAATGTCTGCAAGTTATCGCTGTTAGGTACTAAAATATGTATGCTGTGTGTGTTTCAGATGGCTCTGTTGTGGGAAAATTACCGCTTCAAACGGTCGGTCTGGGCGTTCAACACAGCCTGTCACTGATGTCAACACAGCTTCACAAACGATCAGTGGTTATAGAGCTTAAGAATGTCTGTAGAAACGTTTATTTCCTGTGCAACAAATTGCTCTGATCTGCGTGAAAGTCATGGAGACACTGTTGAGACATCATGGGACGTACCTGCTCCAGCAGCACTAAGTCTGAGGTGGTGTCATAGCAAAAAATGATCAGCTGACACAACTTCATCGCCAGGTTAATAACTATATTAGCCACAAAATATATATTCAAAAAGTAAACAGTACTGGACTTCCGGTCTGGACGCCATGGCGACTGCAGCTTAACACTGAAGCTCTCAGACTCAATCCAGGATAACACCTTGAAAATCAAACTTAACGGATTTTTGGAGGAGTGAAAATCAAAAGACAAAATCATCATGTCTAAAGGAAAACAGAAGAAACTGAAATTCTCCAGGCTAGGACACGTATCGGCCGGAGAATCTGAACTGGAAGATCCCCTTTCAGAAGACGAGGAGCTGGTGATAGCTAACAAAAGGGTTAGCCTGAAATCACTATTTGAGGAACTACGACGATTTCGCCGAGATGTTACGGCCGAATTTCGGGAATTCAGAGAAGAATTGAAAAGGACAAACAGCAGAGTGGACCAGGCCGAGAACCGAATCTTGGAAACAGAGGATCGAATAAAAGTGCTCGAAGATTCTGTGCTGGACCTACGCAAAAGACAAGCAGCTATAGAGGCTAAGCTAACCGACCAAGAAGGAAAACAAAGAAGAGACAACATAAGAATTCATGGTCTGATAGAAGGAACCGAAAATGGTTTTAACTCAATGGCAGAATGCGTGGAATCCTTACTAAGAGAGAAATTGGATATTCCACAAACCACCGACTTGAAGATAGAAAAGGCACATCGTTCATTAGCCGCTAGGCCGGCGGCGGAAGCGCCCCCACGTTCGGTGTTGGTAAGATTTTCCAATTTCAAAATAAAACAAGAGGTTGTAAGACTGGCCTGGCAGAAAAAAGGATTTATGCACCAGGAGAGAAAAGTCTACGTGGAACACGATTACGCCCCGGAGGTCCTTAAAAAGCGCAGGGAATACAATGACGCGAAAAAGGTGTTAAGAGAGAAGAAATTGCGCTTTCAGACACCATTTCCTGCGAAGTTAAGGGTCTTCTACGGCGATGAAACGTGTCTCTATAATTCGGCGGAAGAAGCAACAGCTGACATGGCGAGAAGAGGGCTCCCGGTAACGGTGTTTAAACCCGCAGCAGACCCGAGTGAGAAGATCAAAGCGCAAACATGGACAACACAAAGACCCTCAAAATCCACGGACCAGCAGCGGGAAACCCAGCACCAGAGCGTCGCGGATAAACTATCCGTTTTCAGGTTGGAATAGCGACCTTTTTTTTTTTTTTTTCCCTTCCTCTTGAATCAATCCGCACATCCAACCCCCCTCATACAAGGTAACAAACATTAAAGGAGATGCATATTCAGCATGTGGTAAAACATTTCATGGAACAATCATATTATTTGAAACAAATAAGTCTTTGTAATAAAAAAAAAAAAAACTTGTTAAAATAGAAATGTGACAATAATCCACATGTTCTGCTCATACTAACAAATACTGTTTTTGCGTGAATGTTTGATGTGATGGGGGTGGGAGGGTGCACACAATTTCACAGGGTTTAGGCATAAAAGGAAAAAAAAAAAAAAAAATCATTACAAGTTTGGATTGGGTTCTGAAACTCACGTTAAAAGCATGGGACTACTTTCAGTGGTACGAGAGGGCCCTCAACACGTAACAGAGTTTGAGGAATTTCCCTCAGGGCCTTCACTCCATCAAGGCTCTTACAGGGTCTTTAAAAAGACCTCAGCTCAGGAAGTTCTTTTGACAGTTTTTTGTTTTAAAGTTTTTTACACTATGTTCTTAATGTTTTTCTTGTTTTTAATGTTCTTTCAGTTTCTGAGTAGCACAAAAGAGGGCCACCACACAGTTATACTAAACAAAACAACACAATGGAGAAACAGGGTGTAACCAAAATAATTTCATATAATGTAAAAGGGATCCTGAATCCAGTTAAAAGATCCAAGATTCTAGGCAAAATGAAAAAAGACAAAGCAGGAATAATACTTTTACAAGAAACCCACCTAACAGACGTGGAACACAATAAACTCAGTAGACAAGGGTTTAAAATGATCTCTTCATCTTCATATAAATCAGGGAGGAGGAGGGGAGTAGCGACATTGATATCAACCAAAATTACATTTGAAAAAAAATCAGAACACAAAGATAAAGAAGGGAGATACAGTTTGGTAACTGGGCGGCTAGAGGGAGAAGATATCACCCTGCTGAATGTGTATGCTCCCCCAGGGGCTAACTGGAAATTTTATAAAAATGTATTCGACCTAATGATAACTAAAGCTCAAGGTTTAGTGATATGTGGTGGGGACTTCAATCTTAGACTGAATCCATACTGGGATGCTTCTGGTAATTCCCCACATCAAAATAACACCCAAAACAGGAAGACTCGGATGCTACTAAAAGAAATGGGAATCTGTGATGTGTGGAGGGAACTCAACCCCAGTGTAAAAGACTATACATTTTACTCAACTCCACATTCATCTTACTCAAGGATTGACTATTTTTTTATGTTTAATAGAGACATTGGTAGAGTAAAAACATGTAAAATAGGACTGATGGATCTCTCCGACCACAGTCCGATCTACATGGACTTAAATATCCAAAAATACACAAATAATACATTTTCTTGGAGGTTAAATTCAAATGTCCTGAAAGGACCATTGAAAGATGAATTGGAGTCAGATATTCTCAGATATTTGGAAGATAACGATAATGGAGAAGTATCCCCTTTAATACTGTGGGATGCATGTAAAGCTGTAATAAGAGGAAAGATTATTGCAAAACTGGCAACCCAAAAGAAACTAAGACAAGAAAAACTATCCACATTAGAGTCAGAACTTAGGAACCTAGAAAAAGAACACAAAGGCAACACTCATTCTACTGACTCGCTCAAGATTAAGGAAATTAAAAACCAAATAAATGAGATCTACACAATAGAAATCCAGAAGAAACTTACATTTCTGAAACAAAAATACTATGAAGCAGGCAGTAAATCGGCAAAATTGCTAGCCTATAAATTGAGGAAACATCAAACAGAAAGAGCAATCTACAAAATCAGAGACCCAGTATCAAAGGAAATAAAATTCAGAATTCAGGATATTCTTAAAAACTTCGAGAATTACTATAAGAACTTATACTCCCACAAAAAACATAAAAACGCATCCGAGGCATTCCTAAACACATTAAACCTTCCCCAACTTACGGAGTCACAAAATAAAACACTACTGTCAGAAATACATTCTAAAGAAATGGAAAAAGCAATTATGAAACTTAAAGCTAACAAATCCCCAGGAGCTGATGGCTATACAGCAGAGTGGTACAAAACCTTTAAACAGCAACTATCTCCTCTCCTCCTGAAAACATTTAATTATGTCCTCCACACAGGGGAAATCCCCCCCTCCTGGAGAGAAGGGGTCATTGCAGTTATACCTAAACCTGAAAAGGATAAACTAGAGTGCTCCAACTACAGACCAATCAGTGTACTAAATCAGGACTATAAGCTTTTTACCATTATCCTTGCCAAAAGGTTAGAGAATATACTGACAGACCTAATTCATTTAGACCAAACAGGTTTTATAAGACAAAGACAGACACAAGACAACATTCGACGCACTTTACACATAATTCATCATATAAAAAAATATAACTTAAATGCAGTCATATTAGGATTAGATGCTGAAAAAGCATTCGATTCGGTTGACTGGTCTTTTCTATACAGAATCTTATCCAGTTTCAATTTTCATAACAACTTCATTAGAACTATACAGGCATTATATAAAAAACCAACAGCTAAAATAAGGATTAACGGTAATTTATCATCATCTTTTGAACTGGAAAGAGGATGTCGTCAGGGCTGCCCCCTGTCTCCACTGCTCTTTGCAATCTTCATAGAACCTCTGAGCCAATGGATAAGACAAAACCAAAAAATTCAAGGTATTACACTTGGTCAGAAGGAACATAAAATAGCACTCTTTGCTGATGACATTTTAATATACCTAGGGCAGCCGGACACTTCTTTACCAGAACTAACCTCAGTTTTTTCAGAGTATGGAGATTTATCGGGGTACAAATTAAATATGCATAAAACCCAAGTTTTAACATTCAACTATGACCCAAATCATTATTCACTAAGCAAACTCAAAACTAACTGGGAGTCGGAATCTATGAAATATCTGGGGGTCAATATCCCGAAACAACTCAACAAAATTATATCACTAAACTATGATCCACTGGTGACAAAAATAAAATCTGACCTAGCAAGATGGAATATGATACCATTCTTGGGTATTGCACAAAGAATTGAAGCAGTCAAAATGAATATACTTCCACGTCTTCTATACCTTTTCCAAACAATACCGGTAGAACCTCCCAAAAAAACATGGCAGGAGCTGGACAGAAGGATCTCAAGATTCATATGGCAGGGCAAGAGACCTAGAATCAGATATAGAACCCTACAGCTAAACAAAGACAAAGGTGGGCTCGCGCTGCCAAATATCAGGGACTACTTTAAAGCCGCACAAATTAAAACTTTAGTAGAGATATGTAACCCAGTCTACTCTGCACAATGGAAGGAGATCGAATGCCAAATAACAAGTGACATCCCCCTACAGGCGATAATAGGGAACAATGTCTTACCTAAGCTTTTGAATAACACTAACCCGTGGATAGAGACCCCGCTAAAAATTTGGTTTAAGATAGTCAGAGAGAATCAAACTAAAGAGCCCTATCGACTTCTGCAATGGATCGCCTATGATCAGGACTTTACTCCTAATAAAACAGACACCAGATTTAAAAAGTGGAAGGAGAAGGGGCTGATAAAATATTACGATTTTTTTAAAGGGCAAATCTTAAGAAGTTTTGAAGATTTGAAAAAACAAGGCCTAATAAATCAAGACCTTTACAGGTTCTTCCAGCTTAGACACCACATAAACAATATACTTAAAAAGGAGGTTTTGGAAAGGGCCCAGTCAGGTGTTCTGAAGGTCTTCTTAATGGCATATAAAGGGATCCCAGGGATCAGATACATTTCTAAAATATACCAAGGTCTTCAAGACTTAAAAGGAGACAACACATCTTATATAAAAGAGAGATGGGAAAAAGAGGGGAATTTCACTTTACATCTGGAAATATGGGAAAAGCTAAATAAACAGCAATGGAAAAGTACCTCATCCCTGCAGTGGAGAGAATTTGGATGGAAAAACTTGGCAAGATTTTTCAGAACACCTGCACAAATCAAATTTACCCATAAGGGATTGAACTGTTGGCGCTTGTGTGGTGAAAAGACTGCAAATCATTTTCATGTGTTTTGGTCATGCCCAGTTATCCACCAATATTGGACCAATGTACAGACAATATTGGGGAAAATATTCAAAATTACAGTTCCCTTTTCTTTTGTAACTTTGTATTTGGGTTTACTACCGGACTCACTGGAAAGACGAGGAGAAAAATACTTATTCAATGTTTTAATATTGGCAAGCAAAAAAGCTCTAACTAAAAAATGGATGTTGAAGGACTGTCCTACACCTGAAGATTGGACTAACGTGATCCAAGACATTTACTCGATGGAAAAGTTGACATTCGCACTGAGACAGGACATGGATGGGTTCATGAACTTTTGGCAACCCTGGACCGCATATGTGTCTTCCATTAGATCTAATCTTTGACAAATACCATTTCAATAATGGTTCTGCTCTTTGTTCCAATGCTACTCAGATGCTCTTTTATCTTTATTTACTTACTTTTTCTTTTTGTTTGTTTTTTACTGGTTTGTTTGGTTTTTTTTTGTTTTTTGTTTTGTTTTTTTTTCTCTTTAATTTCACTTTTTCTTTCACTTTAAAAAAAAAAAAAAACAAGGGGTGTTGTAAGAATTAATCTTCCAATGTTGTCAGATATCAGAAAATAAGGGAACATGTGATGAAAATGTAAACACTGCATTGCTGTAACGACCTGTATACCCTTTACAAAAACTTAAATTAAAAAAAAAAAAAAAAAAAAAAAAAGTAAACAGTACTGAGTTAGGTATAATAAGATATTTGACAGTTATGATGCATTTTAGGACACAACTAACTTGATCTAGGATTAAAAGCAATTAAAATAATGCAGTCACAAGGTTACATGGAAAATGCTTGATTTACTAGATACATGTACTGTAGAAATATATATTCTCTGCATCAACAATGTACTATACATGCATTCATGTAGTATTGCACTGACAATAAACCTGTGAAGTTTTTGCAGATGTCTCTTTTTTTATATGTGAAGGTTACCACCATGTGACATAAATTTAATACTGACAGATTGGAAAAGCTGTCTAAGAACAATCCAGCAGTTTGAGAAATCACTTTTGGTTTGGTGTAAGTCTGTCAACAGGATTATGAACCATAAAGTATTTTGTGTTAAAATGTTAAATCCCATTAAACTCTAACCCACCCGCGTCCAATCATGTGTCATGGAGGGCCAAGACCCTGCAGGTTCTCTCTTCTACCCAGTCTCTTCAGCAGGTGTTTTCACTAATCTGCAGTCAGTGGAAGAAGTTCAGTGGAATCTGCTGTTGAAGACACTGTTTGGAGGTAAAGCCTGCAGGATCTTGGCCCTCCATGGCATATGATTGGACACCCCAGCCCAAACCCATTATGATGAAGAGCAGATGCTAATATGACCCAGAATTCCTCCATATACTGGTACTATCACTAAAGTATGCAGGGTTTTCTACAGTGGCACATCCAACAATACAGTCTTCAGTTAATAAAATAATTGTTTTGGTTACTTTTCTTAAAAATGAGCCATTATTTTCAAGATCACCCATTAATGGTTTATACTATTGACTCTTTTCCCACCAGTGTGTTAAGAGACAAAAATAGAAATCATGATGCAAACACATAAGTCACTAAATTGTTTATTACAATCAGCAGCAATTCCAGATTATTCAGAATGTGCAAAATTCAAACTGTAAGACTGGGTCACTCAGCAGCTGGGATGTGCAGCTCACACTGGTCCCAGTTCAGCAGATCTTAGGCCTGCATTTCTAAATAGTGACTCAAGGTCCAGTTTGGGGTGGATCGTTTCCCCCTTGCCTAGACAAAAGACAGAAATGGGTGGTGGTTAAATAAAGGAAGTTTAAAACATATTTGGGAAATACACTTGTTGCTAAAAGCCAGTGGTGGAATGTGAATGAATGAATGAATCTTTATTTCGGATAGATTGAAAGAAAATAGGATAATATAACAAAGGGGAAAAAAATCTAACAAGGTCGAATTAAACAATAACTCCTCTGATTATACAGTTCAACATAGGTTATCTGAAATGGGTGATGGCTGAAGCTGCAGCTTATATTGCCCACCCATGTTCCATCCAAGAATTCAAAAGAAAAACAAAACGGGAGTGATTACAATTCCAATGTGAATATAAAGTACTTCATTGTTGTATTTAACCACAATTTTCATGGAGCTGCACTTCAGTAAAGTCGATTTTACAAGGGCTGCGTTACATTTAAAATCATCTGTTTTTACTGTGGCCTCAGCAATCAGAATGAATTAATACATTCGCTTGAATGGAATCTAGTACTTTAACTGAAGGTATGCATCACCGAGTATGGAGTCAGTCAAAATATGGAGTTTTTATCAATAAAAGTTTGTCTTGTCTGTAAAAGTGTCTCTTCTTGCCCTGGCTTCAAGTGTGGGCGGTGTTTTGTACTGGTATTGCTAAAATATAAAAGGAAGCACTACAATGGGTCTCAAATATTTGTAATGTGTCCTGTTACTGCATGAATTTATTGATGATAGACTATAAACCACACATATAAACTAAATTATATTGATGACTGAACAACTGCCATTCCCCAAAAGATAAAGTTATGAACATAACTCACAAAGGATCACACAAGTGATCTGACAAAAAAATAAATACATTAAAGGGTACCTGTGGTGGTTGTCTAAACGCATTCAACTTGAAAACATTAGGCAAAGTATTCATTATTTGGTTAAATAATTATTGCCAGCCATATACCACCAGAGAAATATGCAAATACAGTGGGGCAAAAAAGTATTTAGTCAGCCACCAATTGTGCAAGTTCTCCCAGTTAAAAGATGAGAGAGGTCTCCAATTTTCATCATAGGTATACCTCAACTATGAGAGACAAAATGAGAAAAAAAAAAAAAATCCAGAAAATCACATTGAAGGATTTTTAAAGAATTTATTTGCAAATTATGGTGGAAAGTAAGTATTTGGTCACCTACAAACAAGCAAGATTTCTGGCTCTCACAGACCTGTAACTTCTCCTTTAAGAGGCTCCTCTGTCCTCCACTCGTTACCTGTATTAATGGCACCTGTTTGAACTTGTTATCAATATAAAAGACACCTGTCCACAACCTCAAACAGTCAGACTCCAAACTCCACTATGGCCAAGACCAAAGAGCTGTCAAAGGACACCAGAAACAAAATTGTAGACCTGCACCAGGCTGGGAAGACTGAATCTGCAATAGGTAAGCAGCCTGGTGTGAAGAAATCAACTGTGGGAGCAATTATTAGAAAATGGAAGACATACAAGACCACTGATAATCTCCCTCGATCTGGGGCTCCACGCAAGATCTCACCCCGTGGAGTCAAAATGATCACGAGAACGGTGAGCAAAAATCCCAGAACCACACGGGGGGTCCTAGTGAATGACCTGCTGAGAGCTGGGACCAAAGTAACAAAGGCTACCATCAGTAACACACTACGCCGCCAGGGACTCAACTCCTGCAGTGCCAGACGTGTCCCCCTGCTTAAGCCAGTACATGTCCAGGCCCGTCTGAAGTTTGCTAGAGAGCATTTGGATGATCCAGAAGAGGATTGGGAGAATGTCATATGGTCAGATGAAACCAAAATAGAACTTTATTGTAAAAACTCAACTTGTCGTGTTTGGAGGAGAAAGAACACCATACCTACTGTGAAGCATGGGGGGTGGAAACATCACGCTTTGGGGCTGTTTTTCTGCAAAGGGACCAGGACGACTGATCCGTGTAAAGGAAAGAATGAATGGGGCCATGTATCGTGAGATTTTGAGTGAAAACCTCCTTCCATCAGCAAGGGCATTGAAGATGAAACGTGGCTGGGTCTTTCAGCATGACAATGATCCCAAACACACCGCCCGGGCAACAAAGGAGTGGTTTCGTAAGAAGCATTTCAAGGTCCTGGAGTGGCCTAGCCAGTCTCCAGATCTCAACCCCATAGAAAATCTTTGGAGGGAGTTGAAAGTCCGTGTTGCCCAGCGACAGCCCCAAAACATCACTGCTCTAGAGGAGATCTGCATGGAGGAATGGGCCAAAATACCAGCAACAGTGTGTGAAAACCTTGTGAAGACTTACAGAAAATGTTTGACCTCTGTTATATACCCTTTGTTGGCAATGACAAAGTATTGAGATGAACTTTTGTTATTGACCAAATACTTATTTTACCATGGAATTTACCAATTAATTCATTAAAAATACTTCAATGTGATTTTCTGGATTTTTTTTTTCCTCATTTTGTCTCTCATAGTTGAGGTATACCTATGATGAAAATTGGAGACCTCTCTTATCTTGTGGGAGAACTTGCACAATTGGTGGCTGACTAAATACTTTTTTACCCCACTGTACGACCGCAGGCATGGCCAGCCAATGAAAACTCTGCACGCAGCCATGACACATGCGGATGTGACGTCATTACGTTGCTACTGAAAAGTCAATACTCTGTCTGTATGAGCGACTAGGGTGCTGTTGTGAGCGTTTTTATTCTATTATGGCTGAATTGTCGGACTCTGAGAAAGAATTCGTCCAACATGGCTACAGGTTTGAGCCAGAAAGGTCTTCTGAGGGTGAAAGTGACGAAGGATAGGATAGGATTCGTCTGTGCCCTGTTCCGAGATTGCGCAATCGCTTTTCCGCTACGATCTTCTGACAAGGTGAGCTGGGTTTGGGTATACAAAAGAAGTGTTTATCTTTGTTTTTCGCTTATTATTGAGACATCCAAAGGCTTTACATTCCGCCATGTTGCGATATCCATATCGCATTGTATGTTTTTGTTGTTACAAGAGCGCCGAGTGTCTGCTGCTCTGTAGAATCATCTGCAGTCTGGCGGCCGTTACGACCTCAGATCAGACGAGACGACCCGCTGAATTTAAGCATTTATTTATTTATTTTCTACTCGTTTTAGTTCTGCATTTAATATGAACCCTGAGTTTGAAATAAATGTTTGAATTTGAATTTGAATATCCCGAAAGCCACTGCTCATCCGGGCACTCAAGGCTCAGCCAATATTGATCCAGATCGCGGTGCCAACGATATTACATCACAGGAAGCGTCCTGGCAGGCCATGTAGCCGCTAGTATGGCTGCACCCATGTTTTGCTGACATAGCTGAACCAGCACATCAGCATTGGATTTATATCACATTGCTTTGAACTTGAACTTGAACTTAAACTTGAACTAGAACGTGAGACAGGGGCTCAATATAATATCTTTTTTTTCACGACCACCACAGGTACGCTTTAACAAGCGTTTTATTTTACAGTTGATGTGCCATTGATTTTCAATTATTCTGTAATTAATAGTCACACAATCAAATAAATCTCAGTTCAGTCCCTTTTATATTAAGTGGAAATTGTGCTACTTTGGTTGTGCTACTTTGGTTTTGACACTTTACCTATAAAAGCAAAGGATTTCAGTACTTTCCACAGTGGCGAGGTCCGTTGTGGGGCGGCTGCTTTTCCTTTCCTCCTGCCTAGACGAACGACAGAAATGGATGGTAATTAGTTAAAGCAAGTTCAACACTTATACAGGCCCATCTCAAAAATTATAATATCATGAAAAAGTTCAATATTTTTGTGACTCATTTCAGAAAGTGAAACCCGTATATAGATTCATTACACGGACAGTGATAGTATATTGCAAGTGTTTATTTTAATTTTGATGATTATGGCTACAGCCCATATTAACCAACACCTCAGCGGCCAACATTTCTATTTAAAAACTTAAATTCTATTAAAATAAATCAACGCTTGAAATATATCACTGTCTGTGTAATGAATCTACATAATATACGGATTTCACTTTCTGAATGAGTGACAAAAAATATTGAATTTTTTCCATGACATTCTAATTTTTGGAGATGTACCTGTATTAGGGAAATACACTTAAAGTCAGTGTTGGGATGTGACAAAAATGCTTCGTTTCCCTGACAAGCACCGCAGGATCCACTCTGTACAGGTACAAGTACATTATCAATCCAGGGATTTATGGTGGAACAGCACAACAACACTGTTCCAACACCTTTTATGGAAAATCCACAGAATCGGTGTGTGGGTCTATTCTGACTCTTTAGAAAATTATATAAATGACTTTAGAAATCACTGGTTTGAAAAAGCACCTGTATATGTCGAGATTTTGGCTCCTGTGGTCCACTTGACCTGTATCCACAATATAAACACTGAGGGAGGCTAAACCCTGGCATGTGGACACACATTCTAGGAAGAAATTACACACAATTTAATGCGTAGCACCAAAGTGCAGCACGTACACAAACCAGGACTTTAACCAGGATTAACATATTTCATCGTTTTGCTCTCACAAGCGAATACTTGGGACAAAACAAGTGCGAATCAGCAGTTGGCTACTAGCTAGCTACTAGCTAACACTCGTTAGCCAGCACAGGACGGCGCTGTATGGCTCAAAAAAAGTGAGCTTACCACCAACAGGATAAA
Source organism: Pholidichthys leucotaenia (assembly GCA_020510985.1). NCBI lineage: Eukaryota > Metazoa > Chordata > Actinopteri > Cichliformes > Pholidichthyidae > Pholidichthys > Pholidichthys leucotaenia. The sequence goes on from CM035836.1 coordinate 53,534,546, forward strand.
TAAGCGAACAGATGCACAATATTACAAATCACTCACCATCGATGGTTCTCTCATGTTCGTCTTCAGCTTGTCCGTAGTCCGGTTCTATGCTGGGCTGCATCTGTATCAGTGCGGATCGTTCCTCTCACTGTGGATCTGCCACTAAGCAGAGAAAACCCCGCACCTCTTCGTTGGACCACGGTGTAGATTTCCGCAAAACCTAAAACGCTGTCTGTATTAATATCGTATTTACTAAGTGACCGAGTTAGTCCGTGAAATATTGCAAATGGCGGTTGTGTAAATTCCACTGAAGACGGACCCTTTCGTGACGTTACGCACTGACCAATCAGCGGCGACCAGTATGTTGACGTCACATCTCGGCACGGTTGTACCCTGCCCTCGATCAGGCACAAAAATAGCGCCTGCTAACCGGTGCTGGGGCTAGTGGAAAAAGCTACAAACGCGGGCTGAGCCGTAACGTGGTGGGCTAAGCGGGGCTAGGGGAAAAGGCCCTATATTGTACTTAAGTATGGGGAAATACATATAAAACAAACATATATCCAGTCTTTATGCTTCAGAAGAGAGCTATTAGAATAATAAACAAAGCTGCTTACAGGGAACCAACAAACCCACTTATTCTTAAATTAAAAGCTCTCAAATTGAAAGATCTGGTTGACTTTAAAACTGCAGTAATAATGTTTAAGGTGAAGAATCTATCACTGCCCGCAAATATCCAAAAGTTGTTCCAAATAAGGGAGAAACAATATCATTTCAGAGGAACATGTATATTTCAAAAACCTTCAGTGAGAGCTACCACCAAGCAACACTGTGTTTCAGTGCAAGGAGTCCGATTATGGAACGCTTTTGGACCTGAAGTAAAATCATGTACAACGCTTGGACAATTTAAACAAAAACTAAATGAAGAAATACTCCAAACATATATACAAGATGATATGTAAAATCACATAAGGATTGTCATATCCAGTCTGTGTTGTTGCTTAGTTTGTTTTTTTTTTGGTCACATTTTGTCTTAGCTATGTTCTGAATTGTAATCTCTCTTGTTTTGTTTTTCTTTTGAATTCTTGGATGGAATATGGGTGGGCAATATAAGCTGCGGCTTCAGCCATCACCCATTTCGGATAACTTATGTTGAACTGTACAATCAGAGGAGTTATTGTCTAATTTGACCTTGTTGGATTTTCTTTCCCCCTTTATTATATTATTCTGTTTCTTTTTTAATCTTTACTTTTAATCTATCCGAAATAAAGTTTCATTCATTCATTCAATTAGTAATTTCAAAGCACTGTATAAACAAAAGTAGAATTTCTGGTTACTATACCCACCTGATCATATAATTTAAGTATGCATGAGTACATTACTATTACGAATGTTTCTTTTCCTTCCCTACTCTCTCAATGGAAAAAAAGAAACACTAGAATAAAAATACAAAAAAGTCACATATTTGTCATTTATGACAAATACACTCACCGGCCACTTTATTAGGAACACCATGCTAGTAACGGTTTGGACCCCCTTTTGCCTTCAGAACTGCCTCAATTCTTCGTGGCATAGATTCAACAAGGTGCTGGAAGCATTCCTCAGAGAGTTTGGTCCATATTGACATGATGGCATCACACAGGTGGCGCAGATTTGTCGGCTGCACATCCATGATGCGAATCTCCCGTTCCACCACATCCCAAAGATGCTCTATTGGATTGAGATCTGGTGACTGTGGAGGCCATTTGAGTACAGTGAACTCATTGTCATGTTCAAGAAACCAGTCTGAGATGATTCCAGCTTTATGACATGGCGCATTATCCTGCTGAAAGTAGCCATCAGAAGTTGGGTACATTGTGGTCATAAAGGGATGGACATGGTCAGCAACAATACTCAGGTAGGCTGTAGCGTTGCAACGATGCTCAATTGGTACCAAGGGGCCCAAAGAGTGCCAAGAAAATATTCCCCACACCATTACACCACCACCACCAGCCTGAACCATTGATACAAGGCAGGATGGATCCATGCTTTTATGTTGTTGACGCCAAATTCTGACCCTACCATCCGAATGTCGCAGCAGAAATCGAGACTCATCAGACCAGGCAACGTTTTTCCAATCTTCTATTGTCCAATTTCGATGAGCTTGTGCAAATTGTAGCCTCAGTTTCCTGTTCTTAGCTGAAAGGAGTGGCACCCGGCGTGGTCTTCTGCTGCTGTAGCCCATCTGCCTCAAAGTTCGACGTACTGTGCGTTCAGAGATGCTCTTCTGCCTACCTTGGTTGTAACGGGTGGTTATTTGAGTCACTGTTGCCTTTCTATCAGCTCGAACCAGTCTGGCCATTCTCCTCTGACCTCTGGCATCAACAAGGCATTTCCGCCCACAGAACTGCCGCTCACTGGATATTTTTTCTTTTTCGGACCATTCTCTGTAAACCCTAGAGATGGTTGTGCGTGAAAATCCCAGTAGATCAGCAGTTTCTGAAATACTCAGACCAGCCCTTCTGGCACCAACAACCATGCCACGTTCAAAGTCACTCAAATCACCTTTCTTCCCCATATTGATGCTCGGTTTGAACTGCAGGAGATTGTCTTGACCATGTCTACATGCCTAAATGCACTGAGTTGCCGCCATGTGATTGGCTGATTAGAAATTAAGTGTTAACGAGCAGTTGGACAGGTGTACCTAATAAAGTGGCCGGTGAGTGTATATGTGACAAGTGTCACATATAAATGTTCATATTCATGTTCATGTTTATATATGACAAGTGTCATACATATCAAGATATATATCAAGTGTCAAATATATATCAAGTGTCATGAAAAACATGACACTTGATATTTTCTAACCTGTTTGTATACCACCATAGACAGAGAGAGAACCTGAATGAGACAAAGCTCAGAGAGGGCAAGATGAGACAGAAGAGAGGAGCCAAGGAGAGGGAAGTGTTCAGACAGAGGAAGGAGAGAAGTGGACAACCTCCCAGCCGGAAAGACTACAGTATAGTCAGTTGGGAAATCCTCTCATAAGTGTTGCCCAGTCCCTGTTTCAAGGACTAAACCTGGCTTTTACCAGAGCCTTAACAGAGACAGATCCAAAGATTATTCCCATGAACACTGGTTCTCTCGTCATCACTATCTAGCTAATCCCATGCAAAGGGACTTGCATGATTCCAAGCGGGGATAGTGTAGCCCAGTGTTAAAAAAACGCAAATAAAAATATGAATATTGATACCGCTTTTAAAAAGAGAAACACCCATTTCACAATGGGAGCAAATAATTTAAAGATGAATATTTAAATAAATATATATTCATAAAACAGTAGGGAACATTTTCTGGGGAGTTTTAATAAAGTTCCAAATGTTTTCATCTGGTATATCGAGCAACCTATGGCTGCGTCTTTTGTTTGGCAGCAACAGCCAGCGGGGTCACGCCAGCCAATGGGGTCACGCGCTCCCTCGCTCAGTCTGTGTGTAACCTGCAGAACGCTTTCAGTCGCAGCAGACATTGACCGAGAGAGCGCGTTCTCTTACGGAGACGGTGACCTAACGTGCTAATAGCAGTCTTTGTCTTGGATAAAACTTGAGATTGATTTGGATCCAAAGGCTGTTAACGCCGTTGAGCGTGGGAACCCCATGACGCACGTGTCGATTAGCATGGTCAGTTTTTTTTTTTATTGGTTTCCTGGATCAAGAAACCGTGAATATCCAGACCTGGATGGCGAGCTGAATTGCCCGAACCTAATCATCTGGTAAAAGTGACCCAACTGGTCACCTGGAATTGATACTAGAAGGACTGTATATATTGTAAATATATTTGGAGTATATGGATTGTATTTTCTTTTATTATTGAATCATTATTGTGATCAGCACTCTACATCTGTTTATGTGTACACAGCTTGAAAAAATATATATAATTGCAAGTTCCATACACCTTCAGTGTTGTGTCATCTGTTGTTACGCCCTCCAGGCTCCTATGAACCTGTAATCTGTCTGATCTGGCCCAATTATCCCTTTTGTCCAGGTAGTAAAGTTAAGGTAACTACACTGCCCTAACACAACACTACCAAAAGGGGACAAGATTGTGCACCTAAAGTAGTATTACACAAAGTAAGTGCTACAAAGTGGTGTTACAAAAATCTGGCGAGCCAGCCAGGAGCCTGGAGCGTTGCGACAACAGATGTGGATTCTGTTTTGACCCCTGACCAAACAGTTCATATACTGTCAAAATGGAATTTGTCGAAAAATATGGTGTCAAAGTTCCAAATGCAGTCATTGTCAGTGGTGCACTTGACAAAGAAAAAGACAAAGACGTTTTTAAGTTCTAACTAACTAACTAACCTGCACTTATATAGCGCTTTTCTAGTCACAAAGACCACTCAAAGCGCTTTAGTTCCTAAAGCAACATGGCACTATTCGCAGGGTGCTTAGCATTGATGATAACTCGTCTGAATTTGACAAAAGTCACCTTGTGGAGTTCGAGCCTGGATTAGCTATTGAAACATTAGCACCTACATTGCCATGCTCCTTTCCATCCACTGACAATCCTGATGTTAAGTACTGCATTCAAGCCTTAACTGATGTGTACACTAAAACTGTAGGGGGCAGTGTTACTGAGGCTTATCTTAGCAACCTGAAGGGTTTAGCTAAGTTAAGTGGAAAAGGTTTTGAAGAGGTGTTGCGGGAGGTTATGTCCACAATAGGGAAGTCTATTGAAGCTGCTGAGACAGCTAAAACGGTCTCTGTCGATGTTGATCCTGCTTCCCCTACTGTAGAACCCACACAAAGTGGAGTCTCTCCTCCACTCCAAGTTGAAGTGCCTCGCACCCCTAAAACCACTCAAGCACTCTTCCAAAGCCCTCTTAGACCAAACTTGACACCTCAAATGTTGAGTCCAGCTGATTTTAACCCACCCGAGGTTCAGAAAATAGTAGTCGAGCATGTCATTAAAAATGCAGAGAAGCCATCAAACGCCCATTCTTCCTTGAGAATCAGAGCTTTCTCTGGCAAAACGCCAAGACCATATACTGAAGCTGACTATGAAACATGGCGTTTACATGTTGACTTGATGATGGAAGATACTTCTTTGTCTGACTTGGAAAAATCTCGCAAGACCTTTGAAAGTCTTCTTGCTCCTGCGTCTGATGTTATTCGCCCTCTTGGGCCTGAAGCTACCTCTGCCGACTATCTCAAGCTTTTGGACTCAGCTTTTGGGACTGTTGAAGATGGTGAGGAACTGCTTGTGCGATTAATGAACACTTTCCAAGATTATGGAGAAAAACCCTCTGCGTATCTGCATTGTTTGCAGGTGGCGCTCAATCTCGCAGTGTGTAGAGGCGATCTAGAGCCACAGGAAGTGGACAAACAGCTTCTCAAGCAGTTTAACAGAGGCTGTTGGGATGATAATCTGCTAAAGGAGCTACAGCTGGAACTAAAAGATAAACATTCACCTGCGTATGCAGAGTTATTGCTTCACCTTTGCACTGTTGAAAATAGACAAGAAGTTAAAAACACCCGCATGAAAAAACACTTGGGTGCCACAAAACCAAAAGCAGCCTCCTACGAACAAACAGTCACCGAAACAAGTACAAATAGTGAAGTGGGGTCGGACAGTCTGAAAGAACTGAAAAAGCAAGTCGCTGATCTAAAAAGCCAATTAGCTGCTGTCATGAAACAAAAGAAACAAAACAAGATTTGATATGCGAGTGAAACCCTCAAAACTAGAACCAGGCGACAGTTTTGGTATGTGCAGTCTACCTCAGAGGCAAGCACAAACTAGCAGACAGGTGGGAAGCTGAAATCCACATTGTGGTGAGCCAAGCAGGTGACTTGCCTGTTTACACTATAAAACCTGAGACAAAAGATGGTCCTGTTCGCACCGTTCACCGCGACCTCTTGCTTCCCTGTGGTTTTCTTGCCCCTGTTGCAGAAGAACCTGTCCAACCAAAACGTGTCCGCAAACCTAAGACAAGACAGTCACCTGAACAAAGTGAGGAATGTTAGAATTCAGAACCGGAAAATGAAGATGTCTATTGGTACAGAGAAGAACCAATCCAAACGCCCATAAAGCTCACTCAAGTTTATGAAATTCCCCATCCAAAGACATTCCTTAAAGAAGACATTCCTGCTAAAACTCACTTACCTGAGAATGACAACCAAATAGAAAATGACAATTCACCTGGATGTGACAACTTACCGAATGATGGAAACCTGGAGGAAACTGAAACAAATGTGGAACCATCGAACAATGAGAATGGAACTGAAAGTGAAACCAACTTATCTGATAAAAGTACAGTGGGGCAAAAAAATATTTAGTCAGCCACCAGTTGTGCAAGTTCTCCCACTTAAAAGATGAGAGAGGTTTCCAATTTTCAACATAGGTATACCTCAACTATGAGAGACAAAATGAGAAAAAAAAAAAAAAATCAAGAAAATCACACTGAACGATTTTTAATGAATTAAAGCGTACCTGTGGTGGTCGTGAAAAAAAAGATATTATATTGAGCCCCTGTCTCACGTTCTAGTTCAAGTTTAAGCTGAAATTCATGTTCAAAGCAATTTGATATAAATCCATTGCTGATGTGCTGGTTCAGCTATGTCAGCAAAACATGGGTGCAGCCATGCTAGCGGCTACATGGCCTGCCAGGACGCTTCCTGTGACGTAATTTCGTTGACACCGCGATCTGGATCAGTATTGGCTGAGCCTGGAGTGCCCGGATGAACAGTGGCTTTCGGGATATTCAAATTCAAACGTTTATTTCAAACTCAGGGTTCATATTAAATGCAGAACTAAAACGAGTAGAAAATAAATAAATAAATGCTTAAATTCAGCGCGTCGTCTCGTCTGATCTGAGCTCGTAACGGTCGCAACACGGAAGATGATTCTAAAACTATGCGATCTGGATCAATATTGGCTGAGACCGGAGTACCCGGATGAGCAGTGGCTTTCGGGATATTCAAATTCAAATTCAAACGTTTATTTCAAACTCAGGGTTCATATTAAATGCAGAACTAAAACGAGTAGAAAATAAATAAATAAATGCTTAAATTCAGCTGGTCGTCTCATCTGATCTGAGCTTGTAACGGCCGCAACACGGAAGATGATTCTAAAACTATATACAGAGCAGCAGACACTCGGCGCTCTTGTAAAAACAAAAACATACAATGCGATATGGATATCGCAACATGGCGGAATGTAAAGCCTTTGGATGTCTGAATAATAAGCAAAAAAACAAAGATAAACACTTCTTTTGTGTACCCAAACCCAGCTCACCTTGTCAGAAGATCGGAGCAGAAACAGGGCACAGACGAATAATTTCAGACGAAATTGCGTTGTGTGTGAGGACCACTTCGTCACTTTAACCCTCAGAAGACCTTTCTGGCTCAAACCTGTAGCCATGTTGGACGAATTCTTCCTCAGAGTCCGACAATTCAGCCATAATAGAATAAAAACACTCACAACAGCACCCTAGTCTCTCATACAGGCGGAGCATTGACTGTTGAGTATCAACGAAGTGACGTCACATCAGCATGTGTCATGGCTGCGCTCAAGAGTTTTCATTGGCTGGCCATGCCTGCGGTCGTATTTGCATATTTCTCTGGTGGTATATGGCTGGCAATAATTATTTAACCAAATAACGAATACTTTGCCTAATGTTTTCAAGTTGAATGCGTTTAGACGACCACCACAGGTACCCTTTAATTGGTAAATTCCTATATAATATTATGAGATTTTGAGTGAAAACCTCCTTCCATCAGCAAGGGCATTGAAGATGAAACGTGGCTGGGTCTTTCAGCATGACAATGATCCCAAACACACCGCCAGGGCAACGAAGGAGTGGCTTCGTAAGAAGTACTTCATGGTCCTGGAGTGGCCTAGCCAGTCTCCAGATCTCAACCCCATGGAAAATCTTTGGAGGGAGCTAAAAGTCCATGTTGCCCATCAACAGCCCCAAAACATCACTGCTCTAGAGGAGATCTGCATGGAGGAATGGGCCAAAATACCAGCAACAGTGTGTGAAAACCTTGTGAAGACTTACAGAAAACGTTTGACCTCTATCATTGCCAACAAAGGGTATATAACAAAGTACTGAAATGAACTTTTGTTATTGACCAAATACTTATTTTCCACCATAATTTGCAAATAAATTCTTTAAAAATCCTTCAATGTGATTTTCTGGATTTTTTTTTTCTCATTTTGTCTCTCATAGTTGAGGTATACCTATGATGAAAATTGGAGACCTCTCTCATCTTTTAAGTGGGAGAACTTGCACAATTGGTGGCTGACTAAATACTTTTTTACCCCACTGTACCTGTGATGAACCTGTGGAAGAAAAAGAACTTGAAAAAGAAATCCCAAAGACTGTAAGACGTTCCGAGAGGACAACCTCCCAGCCGGAAAGACTACAGTATAGTCAGTTGGGAAATCCTCTCATAAGTGTTGCCCAGTCCCTGTTTCAAGGACTAAACCTGGCTTTTACCAGAGCCATAACAGAGACAGATCCTAAGATTATTCCCATGAACACTGGTTCTCTCGTCATCACTATCTAGCTAATCCCATGCAAAGGGACTTGCATGATTCCAAGCGGGGATAGTGTAGCCCAGTGTTAAAAATGCAAATACAAATATGAATATTGATACCGCTTTTAAAAAGAGAAACACCCATTTCACAATGGGAGCAAATAATTTAAAGATGAATACAGTATTTAAATAAATATATATTCATAAAACAGTAGGGAACATTTTCTGGGGAGTTTTGATGAAGTTCCAAATGTTTTCATCTGGTATATCGAGCAACCTATGGCTGCGTCTTTTGTTTGGCAGCAACAGCCAATGGGGTCACACCAGCCAATGGGGTCACGCGCTCCCTCGCTCGGTCTGTGTGTAACCTGCAGAATGCTTTCAGTCGTAGCAGACATCGACCGAGAGAGCGCGTTCCCTTACGGAGACAGTGACCTAACGTGCTAATAGCAGTCTTTGTCTTGGATAAAACTTGAGATTGATTTGGATCCAAAGGCTGTTAACGCCACTGAGCGCGGGAACCCCATGACACACGTGTCGATTAGCATGGTCAGGTTTTTATTGGTTTCCTGGATCAAGAAACCGTGAATCTCCAGACCTGGATGGCGAGCCGAATTGACCGAACCTAATCATCTGGTAAAAGTGACCCAACTGGTCACCTGGAATTGATACTAGAAGGACTGTATATATTGTAAATATATTTGGAGTATATGGATTGTATTTTCTTTTATTATTGAATCATTATTGTGATCAGCGCTCTACATCTGTTTATGTGTACACAACTTGAAAAAATATAGTTGCAAGTTCCATACACCTTCTGTGTTGTGTCATCTGTTGTTACGCCCTCCAGGCTCCTATGAACCTGTAATCTGTCTGATCTGGCCCAATTATCCCTTTTGTCCAGGTAGTAAAGTTAAGGTAACTACACTGCCATAACACAACACTATCAAAAGGGTACAAGATTGTGCACCTAAAGTAGTATTACACAAAGTAAGTGCTACAAAGTGGTGTTACAGAAGGATAACACCACTAAAAAGTCAAAACACAGGATGTCTGTGTGGGACCCCAACTGGCCCAATATTCAAGCCTCGGTTGTACAATACTTCCAATGGTAAGTTCCACATGCAACATTACTGTGTAACATTTTAAAAAGAAATAAATAGTATAAAATTAACATATTCCGGTATGTTTACCCCCCCCCCCCCCCCCCGGAAAAATATGTTGCCACTGTGCCAAGATCTTTCAGCCAGAGGGAATACTGCAGATAATTTCATACATGAACACCCGGGATCCAATCTCTACATGTACAAACATGTACAAGTACATTCTCAATCCAGTGATTTGCAAACGTGAAGAAGGAGAACAACAAAGAATTTGTGTAAAGCTGTTGGAAAGACTTTTCCTGGTCACCAAGAAGTGTCACACACACACACACAGACACAGTTGTGTTCAAAATAATACCAGTGTGTTGAACAATGTGAGTAAATGTCAAAATTCTTCAAATAAACTGTATTTTAATGAACACAAATGCATTGGGGACACTGCACATTTTATTTCAAAGCAAGAAAATTGGAAAAAGTAATTGAATTTGATAATATTTTACAGAAAGTCAAGAAATATAATGTTCAAAAAAATAACAGTGTTGACATCTGTCTTTAGTGTGTTTGGGGTCATTGTCTTGTTCAAACACCCATTTCAAAAGCATTTCCTCTTCAGCATACGGCAACATGACTTCTTCCAGTATTCTGATGTACTCAAACTGATCCATGATCCCTGGTATGCGGTAAATAGGACCAACACCATAGTACGGGAAACATCCTCATATCATGATGCTTGCACCACCATGCTTCACCGTCTTCACTGTGTACTGTGGCTTGAATTCAGTGTTTGCAGGACGTCTGACAAACTGTCTGTGGCCCTTAGACCCAAAAAGAACAATCTTACTCTCATCAGTCCACAAAATATTACGCCATTTCTTTTTAGGCCAGTCAATGTGTTCTTTGGCAAATTGTAACCGCTTCAGTACATGTCTTTTTTTTAACGATGGGACTTTGCAGGGGCTTCTTGCTGGTAGCTTGGCTTCACATAGACGTCTGATTGTTACAGTACTCACAGGCAACCTTAGATCTTATTTGATCCTCCAGGAGCTGATCAGTGGCTGAGCCTTTGCCAGTTTGGTTATTCTCCGATCCATTCGAATAGTCGATTTTCTTTTTCTTCCTCGCCTTCCTGGTTTTGGCTGCCATTTTAAAGTGTTTGATATCATTTTAGCTGAACAGCCTATCATTTTCTGCACTTCTTTATAGGTTTCCCCTCTTTTATTAATTTCTTAATCAAAGAACGCTCTTCTTCTGAACAGTGTCTTGAACGACCCATTTTACTCTGTTTTTCAAGGACAAATGCACAGCCAGCATATGCAGCATCAGTTCCCTTGATCCTTAAATGAGGGCCACCTGTTTAACACCTACTTTTTTCACAGAATCAATGGCCTCACTAAAGGCGCTTTTCTACTAGCCCCGCTCAGCCCCGATTGAAAACCCGGCTCTACTCACTTCGGTTCGGTTCAGCCTCAGTTGCTTTTCAACTACTGCTGGCGCACCTGCTGGCACACCTGCTGTGGGTGGGATTTGTTGAACAGCAGGTGGCGCCACACCCTCGTGACGTGAAACACGCGACTGAATCCTCCACAACAAACAAAATGGCTGATGATGAGGAGAGAAGGAGAGAGGAATGACAGGGATGGCAACAGGAAATTCTGATTTCAGCTGAAATCTAATTTGGTCGATTGACTTATGGGGGGGCCGGGGGGGCGCAGCCCCCCTGAAGCTGGGAGGTTTTCAGTAAAATACAAGTAATTTAGACTGAAAAAAATGATTAAAAAAATGAAATACTAGACTTAGATAAATCATTAAATTTAATGAAAAGTTAACTTACTTTTTCTTCAATGTTGTCTAACTGTCTTTAGTCCAACATATTTAACAGTTCTATTAGAGTTTTTTACACTATTTACACTGGTCACCAAGTCACTTCTAATGTGAAACTTTCTTCCTTTTGGCAGCAAGCTGTGTCAGTCTCTGAACTTTGAACTTCATCTCCTTTTCTGGTTTCTTCAGAAACTGTCCAAGTGTTTCTGTTACCTCATTGAACTTTGAGCCAATTTTCACCTTTACTGTCACTTCGCTCCCCGAAGCTCCTGGGTTTTTATGATTTTTAAGTACCAGAACTGTGCTTACATGACATAAAACAAACAGCTGAATGCCACTTATTACTGTATAATATTGACTTATGTTCCAAGAAGATAGCATTCCTAAACTAGAAAAGCACTCAGAGCGCATCCCTCCGCTAAGGCTCCTTCCGTTTGTCATGGATCAACTCCAAAATGTAATGGTTTTGTGTGTAGGCCTATAGCCACTTGTGGTGAAAATTGCATCAAAGTCTGTCCATCAGTTTTGGAGTATTGTTGCTAACACAATGTGAGAAGATAAGCGCCTTGGCTGAGGTATGCATTCTCAGATCATCACCAAAATATAATGGGTTCCTCTCTAGCCCAAGAACCACCTCTGGTGAAAATTTTATCCAAATCCATCCAGTAGTTTTTGTGTAATCCTGCTGCACAAATACAAAAAAAGCCCTTGATGGAGGTATGCACTCTCAGATCATCACCAAAATCTAATCATCTGTTCCCCGTGCCATTGCACACCTTTCCTGAAAATTTCATGAAAATCCGTCCATAACTTTTCCTTGCTAACAAACAGACAGACAGACAGACCAACGCCGATGAAAACATAACCTCCTTGGCGGAGGTAAATATTCCAACAAGCATTATCCATCACATGCTTTAACACTTGATCAAATCAAAATCAGTTAATTTTATCTATTCCATAATAGAAATAAAATTCCAACATACCATTACTTTTTATAATTTCAGCATTCATTTCAGATCACCAGTTTCAATCTCCATTGAGTCTTGAGCAGCTCATTTTCCTCCCCCGCGCAGCTCAGCTCAAACAGCCGCTGTACGCTGCACTCAAACGGAAACCGAGTCGACTGGACTCCTGAACGGGAGCAGGCGTTCTGAGGTTAAAACAGCGCTCATTACCCACGTCTCGGACATGGGCATAGCGGCCGTCGTGGAGCAATGCGTTGCCGGTTCTTGGCAGCCGCTCACCTTTTTTTTAAGCAGGTCTTTGCACGACAGTGAGCGTAAATACAGCGTGTTCGACAAAGAGTTAATGGCTCTCTACCTGGCGTACGCCACTTCCGGTTCTGGCTGAAAGGGCACACTTTCACTGCGTCGTGGACCATAAGCCGCTAACGTACTTAACGTACATATAATATACAAATAAAGCGGAATTCGGTGAATTACCGGAAAAATCACATCCCTGAGAACAAGCCGAAATGAATTTTTGACAAAGCATACGAGCCATTTGATTGGTCCAATCGTTTGCAACTATCCAATCGCAGGACTGTTTACAATACAGCAGTAGCTTGAGTACATCCGGGTTATCGCGAGACTTCGGGGAAGTGCCAAGCGCGTATGTTTTTTTTTCCCCAAACTTTATTGAGAACAAGGTAAAGGTACAAAATTATGACATAGACGATGATAAAATCGGCGGAAATCCGCGGATCGGCGGAAAATTGCCATCCCTGGAATGACTGTGACATGAAACTGGTTAAATCTATGGTGCTGACTTGTTGTGCTCTGCACAATCTGTGTGACAGTCATGGAGAGACGTTTGACACTACATTGGATGATGCAGTAGATGAACCAGTGGTGGCAGCGGCACAGAGAGCAGAGGAGCAGGGTGGTGATATTGTAGCGAACTCAATATAAGCACCCTACTTGGCTTGCCAAGTGGGTTGACCCTATTGGCGACACAGGTAGAGTGCGGGACTCCGGAGCAGGAGGTGTGAGTTCAAACCTGCCGGTGGGATGTCGCCATGTCGAGCTGCACGTTACAATATAAGAGATGCTGTGATGCAATACAGTGATCCCTCACTTATCGCAGTTAATGGGTTCCAGAACCGACCGCGAAAAGTGAAAAACCGCGAAGTAGCGTCACCCCAATGACGTCATCCATAAACAATACGTACGTTCATTCTCTCACTCTCATATGATACGTGTGTGTGTGTGTGTACGTGTACATACATACGTAGATGTAAACAAAGTGTACATAAATATGTTTTTAGAACTCTTTTATTCTTATAAGAAGATACGTAACTCAAGATGAAAATGATTTACTGCACAGGTTAATGAGAGCTTTACTGCTCCTCAGGTGACGCCTCATCGTGAGGTGCTGGAGGCTCAGGATCATTGAGGGCAGCTTCCGATAGAGCTGAAGCTGCAGGAGGCGGCGTAGTGCCTCGACGGGAAGACTATTTCGCACAAAATGGCACAAGAGAACAGTAAAAAGTTCCACGCGGCGAGACTAAGTAACACGAGCGATAAAAAGCAATGAATGCGGTCTTTCTTCCCTTCATGGGTGCTCGGCAGGGAGAGGAGGTGGGTGAGACGTCTCGGCCAATCAGCTTGCGGGGTGAAACGTCTCGGCCAATCAGCTTGCGAGATTTCCGAGCCCAGCCAACACGACAACAGCGAACAGAGAGTTGTGCTGCTCTCCGTGTTGACACCTGATGGTCTAATGTAGTCTCCCTGCCTTCTGCTAGTGCCCGCCCATTATTTCTCAATTTTGAATTTTTGATGAATATTTTTGAAAAATCCGCGATGCACTGAGGGCGCGAAAGGTGAAGCGCGAAGTAGCGAGGGATCACTGTACTTGTATATTTCATCCACATTTATGTGCATACATATTTCAAAAATGTTTTTTGTAAATAAAATGTTGTGCATGGTCCATCTACCTGTCCTCTTGTTCATAACGCTTATCTGTTAAGAAGGTGCGAAGCCATCAGCCTAATGATGAGTCCACACTTCTGTTGTGATAATTGCTCACGCTGAGCGCTCTGACAGCCCCGTACGCTGTGGGGGTCACACACGACGTGTTCCTCCCCACACTCTCAATTTTTTTTCCCGTATATTTTTCTCTTTGGCGTACAGAAATGGCAATACGCCCGTATTTGCTAAAATTGCATTTTCCCTGTATTAAAATACGGCAAAACCGTATCACTTGACAGGTATGTAATTACATGCAGAAACACTGCACAGGCCATCTTCACAAAAATCCAGCTCGACAAGCCACTTTTGCTTAGGTGGAAATGCAAATTGAACTATAAATCATGTGCTGATACATGTCATATTTTCCCATGTAAAGGTCTCCCACTTTTACTTACAAATTGATTTTTAATTTTTGGGAAAAGGGAATATAAATTTTGCACTTGTTGGTGACAACAGTTGTGTGCAACAAAAACACAGTTGTGTATCCTTGTCCGATTTGTCTACTGTTATTAGTGCCAAATTTTTGCTAGATTCCTTCTTAATTTATTAAATTTTGACTGGTGATGAAACATTCAACTTACACGTACTTACCTTTAGCAGTGTCTACAAGTTCAAGCACACCTGTACAACTGCTTATAACCTAAAAAATGTACCCGTTCAAGAGAAATGGATTCAGCATTGCAAATTTGTTTAAAATAAAAAAAAACAAACCTACCAAGACATTACGTTTCGTTGTGTTGTTAAAAATTAAATTACCATTAGAAGGCTATACACCTGACCTGATGAACAGCAGCATGTGGAGTGAACAGAGAATGGAATGTGTATGTAATTATTGGCTTTTCTCATACGGTGTCATAACAGATAAACCAGACTTTTGATGCAAACAATACAATTTTATTCCTGAAGCAAAATTTACAAACAAAAAAACAGACTGGGCGTTGACATCTCTGCGAGCTCTTCCCTTCGTAACGCAGCGTCCTGTTCCAGGGCTTCACGCGCATCTGCCCGCACATCTGCAGCCACCTGTCGCAAATGCTGCATGTACTCCTGATTCTTGCCGCTGGTCATGTTGCCGTTCCAAGAGCCGCATCTCTTCGTCATGCATGTTGACTAGGGATGGGCATTCGGTGAAATTTTCTTCACCGATTGTCGGGAGAATTAATGATTAATAATCGATTAATCATTAACATTTTTAGGTACGTAACAAGGCAGGTAGACTACATTAGAACATCAGGAATCAGCATGGAGAGCCCTCTCTCTGTTCTCATGTTGGCTCGGCTCAGGAATCTCGCAAGCTGATTGGCCGAGACGTTTCACCCCGTAAGCTGATTGGCCGAGACGTTTTACCCAGCTTCTGTCCCTGCCGAGCGGCCACCCAACAAACGAAGACCGCATTCATTGCTCTATTGCTCGTGTTACTTAGTCTAGCCGCGCAGAACTTTTTGCTGTTCTCTTGTGCCATTTTGTGCGAAATAGTCTTCCCGTCGAGCCACTACGCCGCCTCCTGCAGCTTCCCTCGACGTGTGTACACCGAATCTTCATGACCTTCTCAATAAAGTTTCTGAAAAAAAAAAAAAAAGAATCTTCACGACCGCCATTACTCAGCGCGCAACCACTGTTGGCGGTTTAATTTTTATTATTTATTTCTCTCCATGACTCTCACACAGATTGTGCAGAGCACAAGTCAGCACCATAGATTTAACCAGTTTCATGTCACAGTCATTCCTCTCTCCTTCTCTCCTCGTCATCAGCCATGTTTGTTGTGGAGGATTCAGTCGCGTGTTTCACGTCACGAGGGTGTGGCGCCGCCTGCTGTTCAACAAATCCCACCCACAGCAGGTGTGCCAGCAGGTGTGCCAGCAGTAGTTGAAAAGCAACTGAGGCTGAACCGAACCGAAGTGAGTAGAGCCGGGTTTTCAAATCGGGGCTGAGCGGGGCTAGTGGAAAAGCGCCTTCAGACCCTGCCCTGGATCAGGTACTAAAAAAAGCACCTGCTAACCGGTGCTGGGGCTGATGGAAAAGCGCCTCAAGCGGGCTGAGTGGTGCGGTGTAGGGCTAAGTGAGGCTAGTGGAAAAGGGCCTGTATTACGTGAATTCAGCACTGCCATTTTTTTGAACACGCCCCTTTCAGTTAATGATTCAGTTTCACAGAATCAGCAGCATGCACGTCATGCCTGTTGGGTCTGTTGGTTTTCTATACCTTTACTAAACCTTCTAGAAACTTACTTGCAGTGTAGAAGTTGAAATTCTAACAAAAACAGTGATTTATCTTGCGAGTGATGTGGGACTGCTATTATTTTGAACAACTGTATATATATATACAGTATATATACTGTATATATATATATATATATATACACACACACACACACACACACACACACATATATAGATGTAAGATGACAACTAAGCTGACCCGGAGAAGGTTTTGGCTCCGTTTCTGTTTCCAACAGACTTTTCTCCACCACTGCTGCTCGTCACCGCTGGCTGAACCCAGTTGAAAAGCCACATAATAGCTATGTGGGACTAGAATGTTCTGAATGAGGCTTTAAAAAGCTCTGAATCAGTCTGTAAATCACCGGATTAAAAATGTACTTGTACATGTACAGATTGGACCCCGGACTCCACTTGGGGAGCTCACTTGGTCAGGGGTCCACTTGACCTGTTCCCAAAATGCCACGATTGATTTTCTGTTCCTGCTTTTCGGGGAAAATACTTCAGTTCATGTAATTCAACTGTAGCCTGCTTACTGATCTCATGTCACGTTTTCCTCTGAACCTCGGTTGTTCTCAGAAATGAAGCGTTAAGAGAAAATGCTAAAATAAACTGGAGATGAACACAGCTTGAAGAGGAAACAGGAGCGGCTAAGCTAGTTAAGCTAGCTGGTTTTAGCTTGACTCTCCGTTCTTTTAAATACTCTTTAAATTTAAAAACGGAGCCTAAACCTTCTCCGGGGAAGCTTAGTTCTCGTCTTACAGATATTACTTACATTTGCTGGAAAGCAACCAAAGTCTTTTTCACAGTTTGAACAGCAACTCTCGGTTCGGGATTCGAAGTTCCAGCCTCTCGCCACCTTAAATCAAAGTACGCATGCGCAGAAATGACGTCACACCGTTCCCACGCCCTTCAACACTTCTTTGGATTTTTTTGGCAGTTGACAAACATGCTGAGTGCAATACCGCCATTTACTGGATCGGATGGGTCCGCTTATGATCTTCCATTCATCCCCCGCCCCACCAAAAAAAAACAAAACAAAACAAAACTCTACTCATTTATGTTCAGTTAGTTTAATATTACATAAAAACTGAAAAAGTATCTTGTTCCATTCATCGCTGTTTTTTCCCTAAAATCTCTATTAGGTTAAAATTGATTTTCTTCTTTTCAAAGTTTCTGATCATTATCCTTCTCTGTTGAATATCTCTCCTGCAGTGTAGTACAACATGCTCTATTGTTTCCTCCTCTCCACACTCTTCACATCTTCCTGTATTGTGTTTTCCTTATTTAAATAAATTTCCATTGAGCCCAGTAGGACCAAACCTAAGTCTTGAAATTCCAGTTTCCTCTCTTCAGTTTTCTCCTACCACCCTCATTCTTCCCACCATCCTTTGAATCCTGTAATACCATCTCCCTTTCCTTTCTTCCTCCACTGTTTTTGCCACCTTCCCTTGAGTTTCTGTTTAATGATACTTTTAAATTCTGTTTTACTCAGAGTAACTGCCAAACCCATGTCCCCATGTTTTGTGGCACTTTGGTCACTTGATCAGCCATTTCATCAGAATCAGAATCAGAATCAGAATCAGGTTTATTGCCATTGTTCATGTAGTACACAAACTAGGAATTTGTCTCGGTACAATGCTGCAACATTAAACATGATAAGATAAGAGAAATAAACTATACATGTAATAAAGTGTAGGATAAGATTAAGTGATACTGGTCAACAGTTAAAATATATATTAGCCAGCAGCAGATACTGTGGAGAACTATATAGTGCAGTCGGTAATGCAGGAAGAAAACAGTGATGATTGACATGAGTCTGGTTGAGCTGCTGTACATGGTGCACGAGAGTCACTTAGTGTTCAGCAGTCTAATGGCAGAGGGGAAGAAGCTGTTCATGTGACGGGAGGTTTTAGTCTGGATGGACCGAAGTCTTCTACCAGAGGGGAGGGGGGCAAACAGTACATGACCAGGGTGTGAGGGATCGGCTATGATCCGGCCAGCACGCCTCCGGGTCCTGGAGATGTACAGATCCTGGAGAGATGGGAGCTTGCAGCCGATCACCTTCTCAGCAGTGCGCACGACGCGCTGCAGCCTTAGTCTGTCCCTGGCAGTGGCTCCTGCGTACCACACGGTTATGGAGGTGGTGAGGATGGACTCGATGATGGCTGTGTAGAACTGCACTAACATCTTGGTGGGTAGCTTGAGCTTCCTCAGCTGCCGCAGGAAGAACATCCTCTGCTGGGCTTTTTTGATGAGTGAGCTGATGGTCAGCTCCCATTTGAGGTCCCTGGTGATGGTAGTGCCTAGGAAGCGGAAGGAATCAGCAGTGGTGATGGGAGAGCCTGAGAGGGTGAGGGGGGGCAGAGGAGTAGTGACTTTCCTGAAGTCTACAATCATCTCCACTGTCTTCAGAGCGTTCAGCTGCAGGTTGTTATTGCTGCACCAGGACGCCAGCTGGGCCACCTCTCTCCTGTAGGCGGACTCGTCGCCGTTGGAGATGAGCCCGATGAGGGTGGTGTCGTCCGCAAACTTGATCAACTTGACAGACTGGTGGCTGGAGGTGCAGGAGTTGGTGTAAAGGGAGAAGAGTAGGGGGGAAAGTACACAGCCCTGGGGTGATCCGGTGCTGATGCTAGTATAGTCTGAGACAGTCTTTCCCAGCCGCACATGCTGCCTCCGGTCCGTCAGGAAGTCGATGATCCACCTGCAGAGGGAGTCAGGCACGTTGAGCAGGGACAGCTTGTCCCGGAGCAGAGCGGGGCGGATGGTGTTGAATGCGGAGCTGAAGTCCACAAACAGGATCCTGGCGTAGGTTCCCGGGGAGTCCAGGTGCTGCAGGATGGAGTGGAGGGCCAGGTTGACTGCATCGTCTACAGACCTGTTGGCTCGGTAGGCAAACTGCAGCGGGTCCAGGAGAGGGGTGGTGATGGACTTGAGGTGGGACAGGACCAGGCGCTCAAAGGACTTCATGACTACAGAGGTGAGCGCTACAGGTCTGTAGTCATTAAGTCCAGTGATCCGTGGCTTCTTGGGGACAGGGATGATGGTGGAGGATTTGAGGCAGGACGGCACGTGGCATAACTTAAGGGAGGTGTTAAAAATGTCTGTGAATACAGGAGCCAGCTGTTTCGCACAGAGTCTCAGGGTGGAGGGAGACACGCCGTCTGGGCCGGGGGCCTTGCGCGGGTTCAGTCTGGAGAACTGTTTGAGCACATCCTGCTCACTGATGATAAGGGGAGGGGGGGAGGTGGGGGGGGGTGCCTTAAATGAAGTAGGGAATGTGGAGGCTGTGGAGCTGGAGGGAGGGGGGGAGTTGGACACAGATGACGAGGTGTCAAAACGGGCATAGTGTTGGGACAGTCTCTGACAAAGGGCTTTGTCATCCTGACCTTTAGGAGCCTGAGGCCGATAGTTGGTGATCTGCCTCAGTCCTCTCCACACGGAAGCCGAATCATTAGCAGTGAACTGCTGCTGGAGTCTCTCTGAGTACACAGATTTAGCCCTCTTCAGCTCTCTGTTAAACCGGTATTTAACCTCCCTGTAGCAGTCCCTGTCTCCACTTTTCAGCGCTGCTTCCTTCTCCTTCCTGATCTGTCTGAGCTTAGCTGTGAACCAGGGTTTGTCATTAGAGTAACTCACCCTGGTGCGTGATGGAAGAATGTTCTCTTCACAAAAGTGGATATATGAGTTCACAGTGTCCGTGTACTCATCCAGATCATGCGTGGCTCCTTTAAGCATGCCCCAGTCAGATATTTCCATGCACGTTTCCAGCTTCTCCTCAGCATCACTGGTCCGTATCTTCGTAGTGCTCACAACAGGTTTAGTGAGCTTCAATCTCTGTCTGTATGTGGGAATGAGGTGAACCATCACGTGATCAGATAATCCCAGCGCAGCTCGAGGGACAGCGCGATATGCGTCTTTCACTGTGGTGTAACAGTGATCCAGTGTGTTTAATCCTCTGGTGGGGCATTTAATAAACTGTTTGTAGCGGGGGAGATCGTGGCTCAGATTGCACTGATTAAAGTCGCCAGCCACAATAATCAGCGAGTCTGGAAAACTCCGCTCTGTGTGTTGAATGTGATCCGCGAGCACGCGCTGAGCTTCGCGCGTGTCCGCGTCGGGAGGGGCGTACACAGCGATCAGTATAAAAGAAGCAAACTCCCGTGGGGAATAAAAAGGCTTGCAGTTGATAACAAGAAATTCCAAGGCAGGAGAACAGTGTTTGGAAATTTCCGTTACATCAGAGCACCAGCTACAGTTGATGTAGAAGCAGACACCGCCTCCTGTGGTCTTGCCGGAAAGCTCTGTGTCACGATCAGCACGGAAGAGCTGGAAGCCGTCGAGGCGCAGCGCGCTGTCCGGTATATTTTCCCGGAGCCAGGTCTCAGTAAAGCAGAGGACAGCTGAGGAGGCGAGGTCCTTAAAACGCATCAGCAGTCTCAGTTCATCCACCTTGTTAGAGAGAGAGTTGGTATTGGACAGAAATATGCCAGGCAGCGCCGTTCGCGAGCCTCTCCTGCGAAGTCGTACGAGAGCGCCCGCTCGTCTACCTCTCTTCCGCCGTCTCACTTTCCGAGCCAAACAATAAACCAGATCGGCGGCAGGGGCTAGAAAAACTGGGAGGAGGTCCGTGGGGGTCAAAGTCCTGATATTTAAAAGTTCTTCACGGGTATAAGTGCAAGCAGACACACAATTGACAAACAAAAACAAACAAAGAGCGCAGCGAAGCACCATGTCGACCGCTGTGGGCGCCATCTTGGATATGTATTGTATTGGATATGTATGGATATGTATGTTCATTTCCAGTGATGCCAATATGTGTCGGTATCCATCAAAATTTAACTATAATTCTCATTATTTTAATTCTGAATAATGTTTGTTGAATTTCAGTTAAGATGTCAGGTATGGCGGATGATAAAATAAAGGCAGCGAAGTGAGGTTTTAAGTAGGTTTATTGAATCATACCGCCATCATAGGAACACCACCCCAGCCCTTGTGCAAGCAGGCTGGTGTGTGTCCTCCGGCTCTCAGCAGAGAGACACAGAGTGTGTGTGTCAGCAGCAGTTGAAGGAATCAGAGAGTGAGTTACAGAATATGTGCAGTATTTATACCCAGTTACAGACAATGCATGAAAGGCATTCACAGCAGTAGGTATGGCATTTGCATTTGAGAGACACAGTAGGGACAGGATGCATGAACACAATGCATGAATGGCACATTAACATCACAGTAGTGAAACAATGCATGAATGGCACATTACATCACAGTAGTGCAGCGGAAAAAAACAGAAGTAGCGAGCTGTCTGTCCCAGTTTGTTGTGGGGGTTATCCCAAACCACCACACGCTCCCCCCCAGAGGGCTCGGCAGGGGGCCGAGGCCTCAATAGTGCAGCTTTGGCAGCGAGCAGGGAAAGCTCTGTGCAGGCGGAGGTGGAGGGGGGTGGGGGGTAGTATGTGCCGGCAGGAGACGGTGAAATCGTCTGAGCCACGCAAAAATTGCTTGTTGATCCGCGATGTCGAGGGGCTGTCCCGTTGAACGTGCGGAGATCACAAGAAGAAAAATTAGTCACTGACTCCTCTCGCGATTAAGTCCTGCAAGGATTAATAGCGGCCATGAAGAAAAAAACAGGAGCGACGAGGCTGCGTGGTGGCTGTAAGAAAAAAAAACAAAAGCAAGGGGACTTGGCGTGTTGACTTTAGGTGCGGGCACAACCTTAAAGCCTTCGGGGACCGCAGACTGCTGAATTCCCATTGAGCGCCATGGCTAAGACCATAAAATCCAGTGAGCAAGCTGCGTGCGTGCCTCAGGTGTACGAGCAAGCCTGAAGGGCCAGTGTGCAGCGGCGAAGAAGGAAGGCGGTCAGTGGAGCCGTATGTGTCCCGTGCGTGGTGCGCCGTCCTCGTAACTCCCCGGTGCGTGTGCCGGGGCTCCGAGCGTGGGTGGGCCAGCTGGAGAGGCAGAGCCAGGGTCAGGGAGCTTAATCATCCCTGTTCAATGTGTTGGAGCGGTGAAAGGAAGTAGACGATCTTTGTCCCTTGCGCTCGTGCAGATGCGTTGGAGTGGTGAGAGGGAGGAGACGATCTTTGTCACTCGCTCGGCCATGGTGCGTTCAGGTCCATGCGCTGCATTCTCCGTCGGCCATGGAGGTCGCCGTCGTGGAGAGGGGACGAGGTGCATGCGCTCTCGTGTGGAGGAGCTGTGAGCGCGGCCGGTCCAGCGTGGATGTGCCGATCTAGGCATGCAGATCCCACCATGAAGTTTGCTGCGGCTTTCCTGGTCGTGGGTGATGTCCGGAGAGTTCCCAGAAGCAGGAGGGAGCTGCTGTGTTCGCTTGTCGTCGGAGCATCACCGCCAGGTGCTGCGTTTGCCGACACCGTGGCTGTCCAAGCCAGAAGGTTGCGATGCACAAAGCGTGTGCATTCTCGGGGTCACCAGTGAAGCGGATGATAAAATAAAGGCGAACTGAGAGTTTTAAATAGGTTTATTGAATCATACCGCCATCATAGGAACACCACCCCAGCCCTTGTGCAAGCAGGCTGGTGTGTGTCCTCCGGCTCTCAGCAGACAGACACAGAGTGTGTGTGTCAGCAGCAGTTGAAGGAATCAGAGAGTGAGTTACAGAATATGTGCGGTATTTATACCCAGTTACAGACAATGCATGAAAGGCATTCACAGCAGTAGGTATGGCATTTGCATTTGAGAGACACAGTAGGGACAGGATGCATGAACACAATGCATGAATGGCACATTACATCACAGTAGTGCAGCGGAAAAAACCAGAAGTAGCGAGCTGTCTGACCCAGTCTGTTGTGGGGGTTATCCCAAACCACCACATCAGGTCTGTTTTCTAAATGGTTATATTGTGACGTAGGCAAGGTTCACACAAAGAAGAGGAGCAGATAGTTGTGACGAACAGGCTTTATTCGCACACCACCAACCCCAACTACCTCTGAGCACAGACAGGAGGGGAGATCATCCTCCCAGACCTCCGTTTCAATCATGGTTACACACACATGATACATCTTGCCCTAATCCTGCCTATAAACACTGCTGGGTCATTATAACGCAGTTATAATGACACAGCAGCATAATATCTCAGTAATAACACATTTAATACCCACACACAGTAACGTTTTCAACTGGCAAAGCATGCTGGGAAATCCCTGCCCCTCTCCCTTAACATGGCCCCGACATTACACTGCCCTCCCCTGGACTGGTTTCTGTCCCCAGAAAATTCAAAGTCCACTTTCAGAAATCCAACGCGAGTCAGCCCGGTGCCGGGGCGGCACGCACGGGCCATCCAGTGTCCATCTGAGTCTTGGTCGGAGTATCTGGTTGGGGTAGGATTCCGGTTTGGCCACCAGCGGGCGGATGGACACATCTGACAGCCTCTGTAGGACCATGCACAGTCCCTTTCCTGGCAGCAGGAGTCCCATGCCCGATCCGGCCAACTCCCACCGCTGCCAGGTCTCCCAGGGGGCCACTGGCCCGCGTCCATACGTCCAGCCCTTGCCGCGCCTGGAAAATGGCCGGATCTTCGTCCTGCTCGCTCCGCTGCTGCGCGTCGCTGCTGCTCCTAGGGCCTCCGTGACGTCACCGAAAGGGGAAGCATCTGCGGATGGTGGTAGGACACGCACAGTACCTCCCCTGGCAGCAGGAGTCACGACTCCCACCGCTGCCAGGACCTCCCAGGCGGCCGCTGGCCCACGTCCAGGCATCCAGCCCCTGCCTAGCCCGGGAAAAGACCGGATCTGTCCTGCTCGCTCCGCTGCTGCTGCGCTCTAAAGGCCTCTGTGACGTCACCGCCGGGGGAAGCATCTGCAGGAGGCGGCCTTTTCTACGTCCATGCCACCTCGCTCTAATTTAACGTTGGCCAGGGGCCAGTTTGTCGTGCGCTGCGTGCGGGGCAGTACCGTGCGATGTACCCTGGCTCTGTGCAGCGGAAGCCCCCCTTCCTCGCATCGCCACCGCTGTCTCCTCCATGCACACGTTGCCGTGGCCTGCCGTAGCTCCTCCTCCCACTGGCTCTCAGCACGATGGTTTCCTCTGGTGACCAGTCATTCAGTGAGGCAGCCAACTCGACCTGGGCCAGCTGGTCATCCAACAGGTTCTCGCCATTGTAGCGGGGAATCTTGGCCCGCTGCCGGATGGATGGGACGGTCACCTCCCGGTCGATCACTGCTCCTAATCGCTCTGGAATCGCCAGCCTGTCCTGCCCTGAAAAGGGCGGGAAACGGGGCTGGTTTGCTCTGCTCGGCCCGCTCTGCCTTGAAAAAGGCAGAGCAGTCCCGTTGGGTCCACTGCTCCGTCCATCGCGGCGAGCCACTCCGGGGGCTGGCGTCTCAGCTCTACGCTCCGTTCCCAGCTGAGTGATGAACCACTCCGGCCGATGGACCTCCGCCTGGATCCTCATCTTGCTCCATCCCCACTCCTGACACCAGTGTGACGTATGCAAGGTTCACACAAGGAAGAGGAGCAAGATGGTTGTGACGAACAGGCTTTATTCACACACCACCAACCCCAACTACCTCTGAGCACAGACAGGAGGGGAGGTCATCCTCCCAGACCTCCGTTTCAATCATGGTTACACACACACATGATACATCTTGCCTTAATCCTGCCTATAAACACTGCTGGGTCATTATAACGCAGATATAATGACACAGCAGTATAATAACTCAGTAATAACACATTTAATACACACACACAGTAACGTTTTCAACTGGCAAAGCATGCTGGGAAATCCCTGCCCCCCTTAACATGGCCCCGACGTTACAATATTGTAAACTGGATAAAACTGAACTGCAGTCTGAACATAGAATTGATCTCAGTGGTCTTGTTTCTTCCACCCACTGCATGGCCAATAATACTGCAATCATTTCACCTGCATATTGTTGTGTCCATAGTTGGGTAAAGCAAACACAAGGTCGCTGCAGTTTACGGAGCTTTATTACACAGAGTGTGTCACATACATAAAAAGGCTTACGGCATTCACCTGCCTGCCAGGTGGCTCCACGAGGAAAGAGGCAGAGCCTCTTCCTCCCACTCCTTTATACCACGGGTGGCGTCACCACCAGAAACTGGTAGTAGCCACTCCGGTCTAGCCCATGACCAACTCAGCCTCCATTTTTGTAATACAGCCTATTTACATACACAACACCTCCTCCCCTTCAAAAAATGCCAAGCTCACAGATTGCCCTCCTCAATTTGCTTCCCGACTCACACACTAAAACAAAACAATTACAGAAACAAATAAATAACCTATCCATGCACACAATTAGGCTGGGGGGGCCAGGTAGACTACCAGCACCCCCACATGGCTGGGTGGATTATTCTGCCGCCGAATATACAAAACAAAGCCGTGTAACTAAAATAATCCCTAAACATCCATCCATCCATCCATCCATCTTCTTCCGCTTAATCCTTTTCGGGTCCCGGGGGGGGGGGGGGCTGGAGCCTATCCCAGCATCTTTGGGTGAGAGGCAGGGTACACCCTGAACAGATCGCCAGTCTATTGCAGGGCCAGTACAGAGAGAGAGACAACCATTCACTCTCACAGTCATACCTAAGGACAATTTAGAATCCCCAGTTTGATGCCAATTAACCTAACTTGCATGTTTTTGGCATGTGGGAGGAAACCGGAGAAATCCCGGAGTAAACCCACACAGACATGGGGAGAACATGCAAACTCCACACAGATCACTGTTGGTTGGGGCCTGGGATCGAACCCAGGATCCCCCAGGCAAGGGTGAGTTGCTGTGCTGCCGCAGTATTAACCACTCCACCACCGTGCCGCCCAGCTCCACATAAAAGACATACAGAAGTACAAAATACATAACAACTACTGGCGCCCCCCCCCCCCCAACACTCACCCTATAACGGGTACATTATAAGAAACCAAACATTGGGTATGTAAATACAAATGAATTGTGGAGAGAATAACCAGGGCGAACTTTTCCGAGCAGATGAAGCTTTATTCCACTGTCTCACATTCACCAGAATCAGAAAAACTTCCCACCAGGTTGCAGGCACTCTCTTTTATTTCACAGCACTAACACTTCTCTGCTACCTGGGGTGTTGCATTAACATATCATTCCTCCCACTCCCCACCTTTGATCTGCCACTTCAGTCTGGGGGAAAAGTACTGAATAACTACTGAGTGGGTCCCCCCCCCCCCCCCCGAGTTTCAGACTGAGTCTTAACTCCCATGTCCTTTGGGCTTCAGCCTCCATCCATAGCTGCTGTAATGCTGTAACGGGGGGGTCTTTGGCTCCGAGGTGCTGCTGTGCCGGTGGGGGGTTCCTGGGGGTGTGTCTGTCTGTGAGGGGACAATGAGGAGGGGGGAAACACCTTCAGCATGCTCATGTGACTGATCTGGCGATTCATTTACCTGGGGAGTTCTCCATGGGGGTCTTCTGCGCCAAGGTGCACAGGCACACAAAGGCCCCTTTGGAGCCGTTCCATATCCCGGCTAAGAGGTTTGACCACATTCACATGCACCTCGTGGGCCCCCTCCCGCCATCACAGGGGTTCACGCACCTCCTGACAGTGGTGGATCGCACCATGCGCTGGCCCGAAGCAGTACCGCTAGCTTCCACCGCATCCGCAGATGTGGCACGCAGTTTTTTGACAACATGGGTGGTACATTTTGGCGCTCCTTCGGACATCACGTCCGATCGGGGCCCACAGTTTGTTGCCGACCTCTGGTCCACCACGGCCCGGAGCCTGGGTGTCTGAATTCATCGCACGACCGCGTACAACCCACAGGCCAGTGGGTTATGCAAGCATTTCCATAGGTCACTTAAAGCAGCGCTCAGAGCTTTGCTTACGGATGTAAACTGGGTGGACCGGTTGCCGTAGGTTCTATTGTGGGGAACCCACTCAGTAGTTACTCAGTAGTTTTCCCTCAGACTGAAGTGGCAGATAAAAGTTGGGGAGTGTGGGGAGTGATATGTTAAAGTAGAACTGAACTGAACGGCATTGAACGGCACTGGGTGATAGTACATACAATTATAAAGATAATTTATCATTGGCACCCCCTCCACAAATCCCGGAAACTTGGAAAAAATCGCGATTTTGAATTTCCCGCCCTGAAAAATCAGACAAATCCGCCGAAGTGCAGCCGGAGTTCCGCGTGACGTCATGAGTGTGACCCAGTCCTCCATGTTTACCATTGCGAGCACGTTGACACTGGTTGTTTTTGGTGCATTTTGTCGTGATAGTCGACTATAAAACACTTCCAACACCTGGGAAGATCTGTTCAGTGGCCAAGGAAAGCTGTCATGGCGACGAAAGAAAAGAAAGGGGGAGGAAAAGCGACCGGGAAGCGATGCGTTTCTAGATATACAGTGATCCCTCACTTATCGCGTTTAATGGGGACCAGAACCGACCACGAAAAGTGAAAAACCGCGAAGTAGCGTCACCCCCCCCCCAAGGGCGTCACAAGCACTATTTTGCACAAAAAGGCACAAGAGAACAGCGAAAAGTGCCACTAAGCAACACGAGCGATAAAGAACAATGAATGCAGTCTTCCTTCGCTGGGTAAAACGTCTCGGCCAATCAGCTTGCGAGGTAAAACGTCTCGGCCAATCAGCTTGCGAGATTCCCGAGCGGTATTAGAACATCAGGTATCAACACGGAGAGCCCGCACAACTGAAAATCTACCTCTCTGACCACCGCTCCACTCCTCTCCGCCCACCTCTTCACCGCTTGGGAATCTCGCAAGCTGATTGGCCGAGACGTTTTACCCAGCGAAGGAAGACCGCATTCATTGTTCTTTATCGCTCGTGTTGCTTAGTGGCACTTTTCGCTGTTCTCTTGTGCCTTTTTGTGCAAAATAGTGCTTGTGACGCCCTTGGGGGGGGGGGGACGCTACTTCGCGGTTTTTCACTTTTCGCGGTCGGTTCTGGTCCCCATTAAACGCGATAAGTGAGGGATCACTGTAATAAGTTGGAAAAATGCTGATGGGTTTTTTTCCCTTTCTTTTTTATTGTTAATTTTCCTTATCCTGACACCCCAAACATGCCAAAGTAAAGACTCACCATTCTGTATTCAATAAGCGACTCTCCTCCCCATCACTGTTGCGGTCTGAGTCGGTGCTGGAATCCCCCGAAAATTCTGGCTCTAATCTGTACGGTTCGATGCCTCCCTCGCTCTCTTCCTGTTCACTTGACACTCCTGCATCCTCCTCTGTCTTGTCACCGATCCTGAATGCCTCTTCACTCTGAAAACTCTGGTGTTCTTGACTGCTGGAACTGCTATCATCTGCCATTGTTGTTTTGATAAGGGTCACACTCGTGACGTCACGCAGCGTCGTCTGCACTACTTCCGGTTTGTTTGGCACTGCCAGCCAGAGGCAAAAGTTTATCGGCTTATAGCTTGGCCATCGCACGGCCTAAAAATTTCTTTTATGTGTTGAAAAATACAATAGGTAATAAGGAATTAATCTGCTATTCTACTTTTTTGGCAAAAAGGTGAGTTCAGTTCTACTTTAATGCAGCACCCCAGGTAGCAGAGAAGTGTTCGTGCTGTGAAATTAAAGGGAGTGCCTGCAACCTGGTGGGAAGTTTTTCTGATTCTGGTGAATGTGAGACAGTGGAATAAAGCTTCATCTGCTCGGAAAAGTTCAGCCTGGTTATTCTCTCCACACTGGTACCCCGACGTGATCTGCCACGTCAGTCAGAGGGAAAACTACTGAGTAACTACTGAGTGGGTTCCCCACAGAATGAACATTTCACACGGGCTAAACACACCCCACCACCCCAGACCTGGGCATACAAACAACATAATAATAAAATTTTACCCCATCAAACTACTATCCCTGAGCCAACAAAATCTCACAATTATCACACAGGCCCCTTAGACTAAAATTTAATTCTCACTTATCTGTTTTCTCTTTTGTTTTTTTTTTAAATCAGGGTACCAAACCAGCAGTAAAACAAACATATCAGGACTGGAGCAAAAACGCACAAACAAAAAATAAAGACATCACATCACTCTCAGTCCTTAGACGGGTCCTTCTCCAGTCGCCTCCGTCTTTTGGCCTCAGGGCTCCCACTGCGCCGCTTCTTCTCCCCCACTCTGCGCAACTTGTTTGGATGCCTCCGGGTCTGGTCAGACAAGTGGAGACACTCATCACTCCGAGCAGCCTAGAACGGCCTATGATCTCTGCCTGAACATCATCAGACGTCCTATGAACTCAGGCATCATAGGACACACAGACAAATGTGTATTTATGATGTCATAGAGACCATGTGTCTTTAAACTCAGGCATCATAGGACACATAGACACCCCAACCCCAACAAAGAGGGATCAATCCATTTCTCAAGGTGGCCATCTTTCAAGTATAAAAAGTAATGAAAAAATAAAATAAAATAAAATGAATGAATAAGTAAACAAGATTTAAAAAATCACATCCCTGTTAATGCAAAACCATGTGCTTTTTTTTTTTTTAAACACAGGTTTAGAAATAGCTTCAAGGTCCATGTCCCATTTTTGGAGATATTTTTCAGTCCTGTCCTGCAGTCTGTACCACATCCTCTCACATGCAGCTACTTTACTTCGCTCCGTCATCCATTCCTGGAAAGGAGGTTCTCTAGGTTTCTTCCAGTTTCTGACAATAGAGGGTAGGCACATGATGTCACGGAACACAATTCATGGTTGTTACACAACACTGAGTGGCAAAAATGAATTGAAGCATTAGGGTGTACGCAGTAAAACCCCAAAATAGACAGTTTTCAGTGATAGCAGTACACAGAGGGCCTGCTTGCATTACAGAGACCTAATCTTATCATTCCCTCTTGTATTAATTGACAAAAAAGAACAAATAAATAATTAAAGGCTCAGAATTAGTTCTTCACTTGTGTGTGCCCTTACCCACACATCACTACAGTCAAGTAAACAGTGTTGTATTAACATCTAAAGTTAAAAAAGGAACTGTGTACTACTGTGACTAAATATTTTGTATGATTTTGATGTTTTGCTGCATTAAAGCTAAAGCTGCCACACATGTTTGCTACTCGGTGCTAGGTAGCTACGTATGGTAACTGGCCTGCAACAGCCAAGAATTCTGTTCCAATGCATCCCCTCTATAATCTGCCATCTGATCGTGATGGCAGTTTGAGTCTAACACTTCTGACAAGTTTTAAAGAATGTCCTGTTCTTGGCAAAAACCTTTAAGGGAAAATTACAAAGATGAACTTGGATCATGACTTCAGATGGGCGTTGTTAGGATTTCATCAATACTGCTACTCTGATCTGTTGTTTTTCATTACCAAGGAACTGCTTTAAAATACACATTAAAAAACAATAAAACCAGAAGAGGAAAACAATTGACTTAGTTTGGAAAGGTGGCTGCTAAGCAGCCAGCAGTCAGGTTTACAAGAATTTGCCAAATTAAGGTACATGGATCAACAGTTAGGATTCATACAAGCAGCTTTGATTTTAGCCTGGTGTGTGTGTGTGTGTGTGTGTGTGTGTGTGTGTGTGTGTGTGTGTGTGTGTGTGTGTGTGCGTGCATGTGCGCGCGTGAGCGTGCATGCATGCGCTTGTGCATGTATGTTTGTTTCCGCCGGAGTTGGGGTGGGGTTCCCTAATTCCACCTAGGGCGCCAAAACAAACAGAGCCGACCCTGGTCATACAGGTAAATTTATTTATTTAGGTAACCTGATATGGTGACTGTATACAGTCACTCCAGCTGTGCTGTGAGCACTGTGCTGCTGAGTTTGATGTGTTAGTTTACCAGTGGAGTTAACCAGAAAGTCCATGATGGATACCGGTTATTAATTAGTAGTACCAGACGTCCAAGAAATATCTTCTTAGAATAGGCAAATTTACCACAATTTATCTTTGTAGAATTAACTTACTACAGGACTGACCCTGCATCTGGTGACTCTCTGCACTCCGGTGCACAAAACAGAAAAAGATGAAAACAACATTCTTTAAAAGCTCTGAGCCCAATCACAACTGTATGAAAAATGTTTAAAATTTCAGAAACTCAAAGTGTAATTCAAGTTTCTGCATCCAATCAATTAGATTTAAAATTTTCTGTTTAAATTTGCTGTTTTGGCTGCAGTGATATAAATGCATATGGAACATTTATCACTACTAAAAGCTGCCTCTTTAATCTTTAGAGTGAAACGATAAAACTCATCTAAATCTAACACAAGGCAAACTGATCACTGCTTGTTGCATCAACTCTCCCTTGGCTCTCATCTATAAAATTATTCTTCATCTTAAGGAACTTGTTTCATCCAGAAGGCTGGTCAAGAATTACTTTTTCATCTCAGGACCACAGCTGAACAAACATTCCCTGGTAAAAGGATCCCAGTTCGTGCCATTAACAGATTAGTCTACCTTGTAAATAAATGAACTCCCTTCCTCTAAAGACCGTTTTATTGGTTAATAAAATCTTCTGACATCTTCCAAAGTGCCCTGTGACAAATAATAGACCCTTTGAGTGCATCTGAAGGCTCTCGGAATTATTCACAGCTCAACACTACCCCCTGGTGGACATCTCTGGAATACGTTCATCTTTAACTGTACACTAATGAACTGAAATTAATGACTGAAAAAACTTCCTGTGTTACAAGACTCTCAATTCTCAGTTTGTCTTTTTCAGGACACCCTGGAAAAGCAAGTGGGACTCTGATGTCATTCGTGTTTGAAATATTTCATTAATCTTGATTTTAAATGTGTGCATGAATGTTTAAATGCTTAAATATATCCTATTTTAATGCATATTAATGATATAAGTACCAGTTTATAATAATGCATGCTCACTGAATATTAGTCATGAACACTGAAGTTAGCTAGATTTTCTATGAAGTATACTGCTCAAAAAAATAAAGGGAACACTTTGAAAACACATCAGATTTTAATGGGAAAAAATAAACTGGATGTGGGCTATATTAATCATATATTCCATAACCTACATATGTTGAAGCATGTGGAAATGTTTGGTAATTACATATGTAAAGCAACTTCACACCTCTGAAAGGACAAAGGCTCTCAACCGCCAAGTGAAGAACAAAGATGTTCCCAGACACTGCGGTGGAGACCAGAGGAGCTACCCTCACCCCCTGGGCGAGGAGAGGAAATACCAAGACAATGGGGGGATTAAGATAATGAGGGATGTCAGCCTTTGTTATGCATGTCTTTTGTTATGTGCAAGTATAAAGTCAGTGAGCCGGAGATATTCGGTCTCTTTTACTTCTGCTACCTCTGCACTGAATGAGACTTGTTAGGAAAGCTGATAAATAAACTTTGGTTTATATATCAAATCGCCTCATCATTTCAAGCTCTTCTACACTGGATATCGAAATTGTGACAGGCTAGTCCAGTTTACTCAGATGAAAAAGTGTTCCTTTAATCTGAGTAAACTGGACTAGCCTGCCACAATTTCGATATCCAGCTTATTTTTTCCCATTAAAATCTGATGTGTTTTCAAAGTGTTCCCTTTATTTATTTTTTTTTTTGAGCAGTATATATTAATTAATGAATTTTCAGTATTAATGATGTGTTTCTCATGTTGAAAAGTACCAAGTCATCTGACTGGCTCCACCAATTACAAGTGAGCCTCTGCGGGACAAAACTCCCTTTCATTCTATTGGTTGGTTACACACAAAGAACTCGTTTCTGATAGGCCCAAAGTTCATTCATCCCACCCACGGTGGGAGACAGTTGGTTATCGGTTGTGTCAATCACGTCTCCCCACGAAATCCTGCTTGGACTTTAGAGGGGAGACGCCCTCGTTCAGATGAGAACGCGTAGTATTTGTGTTGCTGTCGTCTTATGAAAGTCTCTGTGTCTTTAATGTTTTGTTTCTTTTAAAACATCTGGAAATTCATTCTTCCTTTTCTGAGCTCACAATTCTTTTTATATGGAGTAAGACTCCATTCCTCACAGGCATTTCTAATTCCCCCCCCCCCCCCCCGTTAAGCTTTCTTTAAACTCACCATGTGTTTGACTGACTGACCATTCGTTTTTTTCACACTGGAAGCTAATTTTGCCAGCCCCCACGACGTCAGAACTTGGATATATTTTGTGGCTCAAGTTTTTATCTTATCTCTCTAAAATTCTGAATCAGAATCAGAATCAGAATCAGAATCAGGTTTATTGCCATTGTTCATGTAGTACACAAACTAGGAATTTGTCTCGGTACAATGCTGCAACATTAAACATGATAAGATAAGAGAAATAAACTATACATGTAATAAAGTGTAGGATAAGATTAAGTGATACTGGTCAACAGTTAAAATATATATTAGCCAGCAGCAGATACTGTGGAGAACTATATAGTGCAGTCGGTAATGCAGAAAGAAAACAGTGATGATTGACATGAGTCTGGTTGAGCTGCTGTACATGGTGCACGAGAGTCAATAAGTCACTTAGTGTTCAGCAGTCTAATGGCAGAGGGGAAGAAGCTGTTCATGTGACGGGAGGTTTTAGTCTGGATGGACCGAAGTCTTCTACCAGAGGGGAGGGGGGCAAACAGTACGTGACCAGGGTGTGAGGGATCGGCTATGATCCGGCCAGCACGCCTCCGGGTCCTGGAGATGTACAGATCCTGGAGAGATGGGAGCTTGCAGCCGATCACCTTCTCAGCAGTGCGCACGACGCGCTGCAGCCTTAGTCTGTCCCTGGCAGTGGCTCCTGCGTACCACACGGTTATGGAGGTGGTGAGGATGGACTCGATGATGGCTGTGTAGAACTGCACTAACATCTTGGTGGGTAGCTTGAGCTTCCTCAGCTGCCGCAGGAAGAACATCCTCTGCTGGGCTTTTTTGATGAGTCAGCTGATGGTCAGCTCCCATTTGAGGTCCCTGGTGATGGTAGTGCCTAGGAAGCGGAAGGAATCAGCAGTGGTGATGGGAGAGCCTGAGAGGGCTATGAGAAGGCACAAAGGATCCTGTCCCCTAATGTCAGACTAGAGCAGATTGACTTGAAGCCCCTAAAAACAAACAGCGCAACCCTCCCATTTCTCCCCCTCTGATCCTGTGGGAAACCTGCAAGCAGACAAAAGCATGGAAATAGCTACAACCTCTCAGCAACTCCACACCGACACTCTGATTCAAGCTTCCCCTCAAATTGAGCCCGAAAACTCTCCTATGTGTGATCCTTGCAACCTGCCCTACAATGAGGTCTCCTCCACCAGTGACATGGAGTTATATACACCCTCAGAAAGCCACATACCATTTTCAATCACATTGCTCAAGAACTCATCAGATGTTTCCTCTGACCACGGTGAGCATGAGATGCTCATGATGATCTGTTATCCAGATCGGATTTTTAATTATTTCCGAATTTATCCGGACCCTGGAAGGAAGCCACCGGCCAACGAAGAAGAAACAGCAGCTGCCATCATTGCTGGATCTCAGCTGCAACTGTTCGTCGCAGGCAAAATCTCGTCTTGTGACTGTGGACTTGAAAGCTGCTAGACTGTGGGAAACATATCTGCGGGCAGATACAATTCAGATCGATCTTCAGCTAAAAATCCAGCTGAAGAGGACAACCAACTTCAACACAAGGAGTCACGTGAACCATATTCTCTTTGTTTCCATCTGCGGAATGAATGTCTAGGATTTGGAAATAATTCATAAATCTGATCAGAGACAGAATTAATATTTCCATTTTTACTTTCACAGAGTAAACACAGAATTTTTCATACAATTAGCTTAATTTTCTCCATAAATCTGTGTCTGATTTTATTGATATTTTTGTCCCAGTTAAATCAGCCTACATTTTCACCCTGGTTCTACAGATGTGTTTACATTCTGTGACCCAATAATCAGTTATACAAGTTTAATTTGATACTCAGTATGTGATCATTTCACCTGCTCACGTTATTTGAATGCAAGATCATTTAATCATAATTTCATTAATAAACTTTTAAATTGTATGAGAGAAGTAGTTGGGATTTCCTTTCTGTGTCATGTTTCTAAGTCCCCAGTAGAATTCACGAATAATTTGAGACTGATTAATGAAATGTATAAAGAATAATTATTTATAAATGTTCACAATAGTGAACTGGTGCCCCTAAATGAGTGTTACTCTCTATTTGAGTGTTTTCCTGTGTGTGTGTGGACCTGGAGTAAATCTCAGGTCCCGATACACCTCTTAATAAAAATTAATTAATCTTTATCACCTTATAATTAAATAACGTTACACTGCTCAGTACAACCTGATGATATATTGCTCAATACAACCTCAATACTGTATAAGGATGCACTGCTCAAGTGGACAGTGGTGGCCTAATGGTTAGGGATGTGGACTGGTGAGCAGAGGGTTGCAAATTCCACACCTGGACCGGCAGGAGTAGATCTGGGTGGGACAGATGCCATAGCACTGTTTGCCCCACCCTCCTTACCCCCACTGTGGTGCTCTTGAGCAAGGCACTGAACCCCAACTGCTCCAGTGGAGCTGCTCAGTGGCCACAGGTCAGTCTGTGGTTGTATTGGGCAGCTTCCAGGTGTAAATGTGTAACTGTGTCAATGTGAACAGGCCATCCTTGAAAAAGAGAGGTTGCCTCTAAGTGCAACTACCCTGTATAAATAAATAAAGGTTAAATACATAAAAAATACTAAAATATAACCTGACAGACATGTGAAAAAGTGTTTGCCCCTTCCAGATTTCTTATTTTGTTTTATGTTTGTCACACTTAAATGTTTCAGGTCATCAAACAAATTTAAATATTAGACAAACATAACACAAGTAAACACAGTTTTTAAATGAAGTTGTTTATTATTTTTTTTCACAATATTTTTTATTGAACCTTTTTTTTACAAACATGACACAAACAATCAAACACTAACACTAAAGTAATTTAAAATTTAAAAAAAAAATGTACTAAAAACACCAACAACCACTAACAAAGGCAAGTCATCAACAATGCTCCTCTGTTTAGTCTAGGTAATCTATTACATAAGTATACATATTATACATTCACCAATTTGGAATTTACAAGGTCCACACACATCATTCACCTTCTTCTTCAGAAGTTATGTTTAATTTCTTTACATAATCAATGAAAGGTCTCCATATATTCTCAAACACATTTTCCTTTGATTTCAGTATGTATGTTATTCTTTCTAGTGGAAGGTTTGTTAACATCTGTCTTAACCACTGAGTCACATCTGGTCTATGAGTCTTTTTCCACAGTAGTGCAATACATTTTTTGGCATTAAGCAAACTGAGGTCTATGAATGGTCTTTCACTCTTATTAAAGTTATGCTTTTCTGGATACAGACCCAACAAAAACAGTTTAGGGTTCAATATGAATTGTTTTGAAATTATTTTTTCAATTGTTACCCTCACCTCTTCCCAAAACATTCTGATTTTTCTACATTCCCATAAACAATGTCCCGAAAGCTGACGGATCATGGCGACCTTGCGGGGATTTCCGCAGGTTAAACAACGCTACGGCGCACGACCGCTACCCAATCCCGCATATCCAAGATTTTTCCGTTCATTTGGCAGGGGCGCGAGTTTTTTCTAAAATAGACTTGGTCCGCGGTTACCACCAAGTCCCAGTGCGCGCTGAGGACATACCCAAAGCAGCGGTAATAACTCCGTTTGGCCTGTTCGAGTTTTTACGCATGCCATTCGGACTTAAAGGGGCTGCTCAGACGTTCCAACGCATGATGGACGCGGTGCTTCGCGATCTCCCTTTCGTGTTCGTCTACTTGGACGATATTTTGGTAGCCAGT
Source organism: Pholidichthys leucotaenia (assembly GCA_020510985.1). Classification (NCBI taxonomy): domain Eukaryota; kingdom Metazoa; phylum Chordata; class Actinopteri; order Cichliformes; family Pholidichthyidae; genus Pholidichthys; species Pholidichthys leucotaenia. The sequence continues at coordinate 53,571,854 of CM035836.1, forward strand.
GCGTCCGAAGACGAACATGAAAAACACCTGGCCACAGTTTTCAGAAGGTTGGGAGATCACGGGTTAATAATCAACCCAGTGAAGTGTCAGTTTGGGGTGGCGCAGATCGATTTTTTTAGGACACCGCGCCTCCCCCGAAGGAGCAGTTCCGCTTCCTGACAAAGTGCGCGCGGTGGCAGATTTTCCCCGGCCGCAGACGGTCAGGGCGTTGCAGGAATTTTTGGGAATGGTGAATTTTTATAACCGTTTTCTCCCTCGTGCGGCGCAACTCATGCAGCCGCTGTATGCCACGCTCAAAAAAAAGAAACCCGCGGATAAGGTCGAGTGGTCCCTGGAGCGGGACCAAGCGTTTTCGGAGGTGAAAGCAGCCTTGGCAACGGCTGCGTTATTGGCACACCCAGACCCAACGGCCTGCATAGCACTCACCATTGATGCATCAGATGTAGCCATAGGAGCGGTCGTGGAGCAACATGTAGCCGGGGTTTGGCAGCCCCTCGCCTTTTTCAGCAGGACCTTGCGCGATAGTGAACGTAAATACAGCGCGTTCAACAGGGAGCTGCTGGCTCTCCATTTGGCCATCCGCCACTTTCAGTTCTGGCTAGAAGGACGTTCTTTCACCGTGTTCGTTGACCACAAACCGCTAACATTCGTGATGGCCAAGGTTTCCGAACCGTGGTCAGGCCGGCAGCAGAGACAGCTGGCCGCGATATCAGAGTTTACCACTGATATTCAGCACGTGGCGGGCAAACTGAATGTAGTGGCAGATTGCCTCTTGTGCGCCGTGGCGGCCCCAGTCAGCGTAGGAGTAGATTACGCAGCCATGGCCACGGAGCAGGTTAGTGACGCGGATGTGCGCGTGCTCCAGTCCGGACCAACAGGGTTAAGGCTGGAGAGCAGGGTGCTGCAAGACGGTATGCCCCCCCTAATCTGCGATGTCTCCACTGGACTGCCGCGTCCAGTAGTACCGGCCGCATGGCGCCGCCCCGTTTTTGACTCGATTCATTCTTTGGCGCACCCAGGAGTGCGCGCGTCGGTCAAAATGGTAGGAGAGAAATTTGTGTGGCCGAGCCTTCGCAAACAAGTTAAAGAGTGGGCAGCAGCCTGCACGGCATGTCAACGAGCCAAAGTACACAGGCACACGAGGGCTCCTTTGGAGCCGTTTCACATTCCGGCCAAGAGGTTCGATCACGTTCATGTGGACCTCGTGGGCCCCCTCTCGCTGTCACAAGGGTGCACACACCTTCTGACAATGGTGGACCCCACCACGCGCTGGCCTGAAGTTGTCCCGCTGGCATCAACCACGGCCGAGGAGCTGGCGCGCGCATTTTTAACAGCTTGGGTGGCGCGCTTCGGCGTTCCGTCGGACATTACGTCCGACAGAGGCCCTCAATTTGTGTCCGAGCTTTGGTCAACAATGGCCTGCAACCTGGGCGTCACAATTCACCGCGCAACCGCGTACAATCCGCAGGCTTACGGGTTATGTGAACGTTTTCATAGGTCATTGAAAGCAGCTCTCAGAGCGTCACTGACGGATGCAAATTGGGTAGACAAGTTACCGTGGGTGTTATTGGGGTTGCGTTCTGCGCCTAAAGAGGACTTAGAAGCCTCCCCAGTGGAGCTCGTGTTTGCGCAGCCACTCCGGCTGCCTGGGGAGTTTCTCCCAGATAACCCTGCGCCAGACGCCTCCCCGTCTCAGCTGTTGCGGAGTAACATAGAATCAAGCACGCTGCCCGGCCCTGCGCACCACAGTTTTCCGCGCGTTTTTGTGCCTAAAACTTTGAAGAATGCAGAGTTTGTTTTTGTCAGACATGATGCGCATCGAACCCCGCTGCGACCGCCTTATGATGGACCGTTCAGAGTGCTAGAAACAGGGGACAAGCAGTTTTTGCTAGATTTGGGGGGTAGGAAAGAGAAAGTTGGCATAAACAGACTCAAACCCGCTTTTGTGGTGGCAGATGAGCAAGTGCTGTTGGCAAGGGCCCCACGGCGAGGTAGACCCCCGGGGGGGCTTCACAAAGTAATGTTTCCCCAGAACACCCGCAGGGACTGACAAAAGGTTTCCACCCCCAGACGGAAAACCCCCAGCGTGACAGCCCCGCAGAGATGTGGAATCCCAGCTACAGCAGATACGGCAGGAGACTGAAGCCTAGACAGCATGTGGACTGATGTGTATTGATACTATCACGGCATGCATGTTGTTATTCTCTTGTTTGTTCTAAAATGTTGGGGGGGCTTGTGTGGTGGACACACATATGTGACCTGCTTTGTGACTCACATTTTAGATCAGAACAAAGGCAGAGCTTCCTTGGAGATTACAGGAAGCTGCAAGGATGTTAGCTTTGGTATGCAAGGCTTGAGACTGTGGGGGTGTAATTAAAGGATTAAAGAGGAGATGCATTGTAGACAGTGGGGGTGTTATCAGAGAGAGGGGATGCATTGTTACTGGCAATTATAATGCAATGTGGTCTGTGATACATGTGACTTGTGAACTGTAAGAGTCCTGGTATTTAAGGACGAGAGTTTCCTGTGTTGCTCTCTTACTTTTTTGAGATGTTGGTGATGTGAATAAAGCTGACTTGAGAGAAACCTGTCTCGTCATTCTCACATTCCCACAGTGTAATATATTCATTTTTTGTGGTATTGTTACAAAATTTGGACCTCAGCTGGATAACACTTGGTTCTACATTTCTGTTGCATTTTCCAGCCCGGATCTGAAGCTGTGTGTTATTTGCAAGCATTTGTATCCAAAAAAAACACCCAGGCCAAATTTATTTTCTTCAAGTTCACAATGTTTAGATGACTGTAACTCAGTGGCCGGAGCACTTAGAGAGATTATGACTGTTTTGCCAAAAAATTCAAAGTGTTTTCTTTTAAATGAGACCAACCCCATGAAGCTGCTGCAAAGGGTTGAAGAACAGCTTTTGATTTAATTTGGGCACGTTAATTTTTGGCGTTTTTAGGGAAATTGACCAGAGTGCAAGGGGTTAAATGCTTCTGTACAAATAAAATGTTTTTTTTAGTTCTTCCAAACAAGTACTTATTTCAATGTTGTTGTTTTTTTTAAACTAGTGAATGTTTTTAACCACTTTAATCATGGTGAAGCAACTTTGCGTGAATATACTAGTTTCAAAATTTTTGTGTCAACACTGTGCAGCATGTCATTTGTTATTACGAAAGAAAAACTATTCTTATTCCAAGAAGTAAGCATACTGTTATTACAAATTAATTTTTTCAGAATCTGGTAACCCTAATGCCAGTAATGCAGTATGGTGCAAAGTGTTTAACGCTTTTAAGAACCAGCCAAAGTGCTAATCCCGGAGGGCTCTGTAGTAAGGTGGAGATGGGTGTCTTGCTGATCAGATGGAGATCACTCGGCCTCTTAGTCATGGTGGAGTTTTTTTTTCCCTCTTTTTCCCAAAGTTTGCTTCATTTTTCCGATTTCGGGGTACTTATTTATCCAATTTTCACATGCTCCACCCTTGTAGTTTCATCGGTTGACAGTAGGGGCCTGCCTGTAGACCGTTATAAGGGGAGGACTCTCCCTCGCCATTCATTGGATAGAATGACCCTGCGTTTGTTGTGTAGATGGGTAGGTTCTTATACTACATTTTTCTAATGGAGACGGTAAAATGGCGTGATCTAATGCATCAAATGCTTTTTTAAAAGTCAATAATGATTCTGATTCTGATTCTAAATACTCTTTATCTCTCTACCTATCACAGACTGTAGAGTGAAAAAATATTGTTTGGATCGCTGGGAAAAAAAATGAATGGAATGTTAAAAAAATGTGTTATCAGAAAAAAACAAACTTTTAAATAACACAAAACTGTTTGAATGACTGACACGTTGAAAAATGCAAGTGGCCTTCTGACTCCAGGAGACACTTATGATGCTGCTGAGGGAAGGGAGGGGAGGCTTTGTTAGTGGTGTGAGATTTGAAAATTATTCTACAGTGCACATAGAATCAGTGTATTTTTTCGTTAAAATACATAGACAGAAGTACTTTTTGGAAGAGCAAAGATGTTGATCCGTTTAAGCGTTCACTTTTAGCTGTTTAAAGCTTATACTAGTTAAACCGATATTTTCAGAATTCAGTTTGTTTTTCTGAGCCAGAATGCGTCAGTGACAATTCTTCAAGCAGAAGGATCCTTAACCGCTTTATAGACAACCTCAGGCCTGAAGTCCCCAGTCTGAGAAATTGTTGAACCCAAGGTAGAGACAAAGTTGGTTGTGCAATATTTATTTCTGAAGGGGAATAACACCAACAAACTATAGACACAATGCCCAATCTAAAAGCTAAATTTACCGCATTTTGTTGTTTTCTTAAAACCCCCCAAAACAAAGTACTTAAAGTTCATGTAGATGCATATTTTTTCTGTACACTTGAGGTTTTGACTGCATATGCCTGTCAGTAAAATACTGTGAGGTTGTTGTTTTGTATCAAAAATTGTTTGGGTGTTTTTGGGTTTTTTTTGCGAGAATGAAGGTTGTTTCAAAATATTAACCAGAAACTACTCTGGAGTTTGGTGGCTGACCAAAAAAATTTGCGCTGTCTGTGCGGACAACTTAATTGAACCGCATGCTGTGATAGACATACAGTAAGTTGCAAGTTTTGCTTTTGTACAAAATCAAAAAAGAAATTACATTGCGAAGCTTAATCCTTTGTGAAATGTGGTGTTGTCAGAGAAAAAATATTGTTTGGATCATCAGGCAAAACTGAATGGAGTGTTAAATTATCAGAAAAAAACTTTTAAATAACACGAAACTGTTTGAATGACTGACCGACGCTGAAAAATGCAAGCGGCCTTGTGACCCAGGAGACACGGTTATGGTGCTACTGCTGAGGGAGCTGAAGCTTTGAGTTGCCAAGCAACAGCCTCAAAACCTCCAGGATTTGGAGAGTATCCGTAAAGAGGAGCAGACCAAAATCCCTCCTGAGATGTGAGCAAACCTGGTGACCAGCTACAAGAATCTGACCTTTGTGCTTGCCAACAAGGGTTTCTCCACCAAGTACTAAGTCACGTTTTGGGGGGTTGAATACTTATTTCCCTTGATCAAATGCACATTAATTTATAACCCTTATTTGATTTTTTTTTTCTGGATTTTTTTTTTGTTGATCTTCTGTCTCTCTCTGTTAAAAATAAACCTGTGGAGAGTGCAAATAACCGAGGCAGACTCCTGCAGCAGACGACTTTATTCACTCCCATATCAGTCATACACAGAAAAAGCCTTCTTTCAATACACCAGGGTTTCTCCTTTTATATCATCTGCCCATCTCACATCTGCATGACATCTCGCATCTCAATACATTCAACCCTTCTCCCCCCACTGTCCCCAAACTACTTCTTCCTGCTACCTCACCATAATCTCTCTCATCTCAATACCTAATGTCCTTCTGTTTACCATCTGCATCCAGTCTGAGATGATTAACCCAGTGTCTACAAACCTACTATAACAAATTATGGACTGTTCATTTCTTTGTAAGGGGGTAAACTTACACATTCAGCAGGAGATCAAATAATTATTTCCCCCACTGTATACTCTGTAAAAACTCCTGAAATGGTCAACTTTGTCAAATTATCCACTTGCGTCATTTCATTACAAGAAAATCTCTGGGATAGCAGATCTATTTAATGATTCAAAGGCTATTTTTTTCCTCCCATGATTTAGCCTTGGACCTCTGTTTAGATTTTAAACAAATATTCATACAGTGAAAAGGTTACAAGCACAAAAAAAAAGGTTGACAAGATATTTGCTGGTCTTTTGTGTGATTACTTGTAGATATTGTGATCTTTACCTATGTTTTAATACAATGAAATCCTCTCCGGGCTCACTCACTTGGGTGTCTGGTGGCATGTTTCTCTTTAACCTCAATAAATTTCACCCCTGACACAGCTGTTTCAAGGGACGGTGCAGTGTGTGTGTGTGTGGGGGGGGGGGGGGGGGCTTTGTAATGTGAATGGCCACTGTGACTGACGTGCGTTTGTTTGTGTGCGTGGGTGTGTGTGTGTGGAGTAATCCCAGGTTTCTTTTCAGCACTGTTGCCAGGCTGACAAAGACTCGAGACTCTGTCAATCCTAGCATTTCATTGATAGCTGCATTTGCTACAAATACACAAATAAAAAGCACATGAAAAACAAGTAGCCTTTAAAAATGTAAACCCTTTGTTCTTCCTTCATGTGGAGCAGAAAGTCCTGTGTGAAAGCCTCTAGTCTCTCTTTCAGCTGCTGGGCATAGTTAAGCTGCTCATATTCACTCTTCATGTTGTGCAGACCCTTTTCAAACAGGGACAACATCTCTGAAAGCTTGTTGTCAGCATGTACACTGTGCAGCAGTGCTGTTGCAACAGTCCAATAATATATTCATTCTCAATTTGTTCATGTATCTTGAACTCGTGTGTGTGTGTGTTGGTAGACAGAGCTCAAATGTTTGTTTTCACGGCGGCACATGCTAAGGAAAGTTCAGCAAACATCCTAGTCACTCAGAAGAGATATTCCTCTCTATTTTGACAAAGAATGGTCAAGGATTTTTGGGTTCCAAGGTTGTCATAGCCAGGAGTGGCACTGGGGTTAAGCTCCCAGTGCTCATAAAATGCTCCTTATGGCGTGCGTCTCGAAAAGCCTCTGACAACTAAGTCCAACTCCTAGCCTGCCCGTGTGGTTCAGTCTCTAAGCCCGGTGGAACTGCTTTTACTAATAGGAGAAGGGGCGAGGGCGGATCTCTGGCGCCTTAAAACCAGATGCTTCGGGTAGATGGTGGCTCGTCAACCTGGGAAGGTAGCCCATCTAGGGGAAGGTAAACCCTGATTTCAAACCTCCGCTGCCTTGCGGCATACCCGGTCACGGGAAAGGCTTCGGGAGTCAACCCTGAGGAAAAATCCGGAGTCGGAGCCCCTAAGGCAGTTCTATGTTGTGCTCAACATCGTTCTGGCAGCTTCTGCAACGGCGCTGGTGCCAAACTGTAGCAGCCCTGCTGTTCCTTTGGATTCATCAGTGACGTGGAGAGGGGGGACATGCTGCATGGGCAACATCTTGTCCTCCATATCTTCCTGCCCAGGCTTGAATCCTACCAACGCCCAACGCTGGAAGGTAGAACACCGGATCACTGGAGAGGACACTCCAGCTTCGCCTTTGGCGTAGACAAAACACAGGGAATGACAGTTACCGGTTAGAAGCCACCGCTCAATTGGCGTAGAGCGCGGCGCCAGGGGTTGTTCCCGACGGTGGGAGGGATCATCGGATCTCACTGGACAGCTACTGCCTGCCTCAAGCTGGGCAGCCCCCAGCCAATAAGGTGTTGTCCCGCCACAGCTTGCGTTCCTCATTGGGTGCATGGGGATGAGGAGAAGTCCGAACAGCAGGCTGAGAACCTTCGCACCAGGCAAGACAATGAAACAAAAGAGACCAACTCTAAAACTGGGAACTTGGAACGTCCGCACTATGATGACAGGACTCGTTGCTAACCTCAAGGACATCAACGACACCAGGAAGACTGCCATCATCAATAATGAGCTGAAGAGACTGGGAGTGGATATCGCCACTCTCCAGGAAACCCGGTTGGCTGACGCAGGCACACTGAGAGAGAAGGACTACACGTTCTACTGGCAGGGAAAGGGCAGTGACGAACACAGGGAACACGGAGTGGGCTTCGCAGTGAAGAACACCTTGCTGAAGATGGTGGAACCGAGCAGCACTGGCTCTGCACGACTCCTCACCCTCCGCCTCAACACCACTCAAGGCCCAGTCACCCTTGTCAGTGTGTATGCCCCAACACTGACAGCCACACCAGAGGCAAAAGACGAGTTCTACGAGAATCTCGCAACAACTGTCAGGATCATCCCCAACTCTGAACAACTCATTCTCCTTGGAGACTTCAATGCCAGAGTGGGTGCTGACCATGACTCCTGGCCCTCCTGTCTTGGACCTTTTGGTGTGGGCAGAATGAACAACAACGGACAGCGGCTGCTCGAGTTCTGCACATATCACGATCTGTGCATCACAAACTCGTTCTTCAAGACCAAGCCCCAACACAAGGTTTCCTGGCAACATCCGCGCGCAAAGCACTGGCACCAGCTGGACTTGATCCTGACCAGGCGCACCTCACTGAAGAACGTGCTAATCACCCGTTCGTTCCAGAGTGCAGATTGCGACACAGACCATTCATTGGTGTGTTACAAGGTCAAGCTGCAGCTGAAGAAATTCCATCGTGCTAGACAACCTGGAAAGGCACAGATTGACACCAGCAAGATGGCTCAACCAGAACTTGTTGAGCAGTTTGCCTCCACCTTTGAGAAGGAACTTGGTGTACCACAAGAAGGAGAATCTGCAAAGCAGAAGTGGGAAGAGCTGCGAAACACCATCCACCGCACAGCCTTGGCTACCTTTGGGAGGAAGACCTCGAAGTTACAGGACTGGTTTGATGCCAAGTTGACCGAGATGACCCCCGTCATTGAAGCCAAGCGCTCAGCACTTGCTGAGTACAAGAAGTACCCAAACGAGAAGAATCTCCAGATTCTCAGGGCTGCGAGAAGTTCAGCAGACTGCTCGGTGCTGTGCCAACGAGTACTGGACTCAGCTCAGCCAAGACATTCAAACCGCTGCCATAACAAGGAACATCCGTGGTATGTACGATGGCATCAAGAAAGCACTTGGTCCGGCTCAGAGCAAGATGGCCCTCCTCAAATCCTCCACTGGGGAGATGATCACAGAAAAGAACAAGCAGATGGAGAGATGGGTGGAACACTACTCCGACCTCTACTCCAGACAGAACACCGTGACACCGTCAGCCCTTGATGCCATCGACTGCCTGCCATCCATGGACGAACTTGACGCCAAGCCAACCATCGACGAACTCAGCAAGGCCATTGATAGCTTGGCCGCTGACAAGGCACCCGGCAACGACGGCATACCCCATGACCTGATCAAGCACTGCAAAACCGCCCTACTGCTGCCATTGCATGACGTCCTCTGCCAGTGTTGGAAGGAAGGTGCCGTACCACAGGACATGAGGGACGCCAAGATCATCACCCTCTACAAAAACAAAGGGGAGAGAAGCGACTGCAACAACTACAGGGGAATCTCCCTCCTCAGCGTTGTTGGCAAAGTCTACGCACGAGTTGTTCTCGTTCGTCTACAGAAGCTTGCCGAACGTGTCTACCCCGAGTCTCAGTGTGGCTTCCGCGCTGAGCGATCAACGGTAGACATGATATTCTCCATCCGCCAACTCCAGGAGAAATGCAGAGAACAGAACATGCCCCTGTACGTCGCCTTCATCGACCTCACCAAAGCGTTCGATCTGGTCAGCAGAGAGGGCCTTTTCAAGATCCTGCCAAAGATAGGATGCCCACCAAAGTTGCAAAGCCTCATAGAATCGTTTCACACCAACATGCAGGGGATAGTGCAGCACGATGGCAACGTCTCAGAGCCATTCAACATATGCAGCGGAGTGAAACAGGGCTGTGTACTTGCGCCAACCCTCTTTGGGATTTTCTTTGCTATGCTCCTGAGGCATGCCTTCAGCACAGCAACAGAGGGAATCTACCTGCACACAAGATCTGATGGCAGGCTTTTCAACCTCGCCCGCCTGAAAGCCAGAACCAAAGTACGTGAGGCTCTAATCAGAGACATGCTGTTCGCAGATGACGCTGCAGTCGCAACCCACACACAGCAGGAGCTTCAGACCCTGATGGACCGCTTCTCCCAGGCATGCAAGGACTTCGGGCTTACCATCAGCCTGAAGAAGACTAACATCTTGGCGCAAGGCACAGAAGCACCACCAACCATCACCATCGACGACTACGAGCTGGAGGTCATAAATCAGTTCACGTACCTGGGGTCCACGATCAGCAACAACCTCTCCCTTGATACAGAGATCAACAAGAGGATTGGAAAATCAGCCTTCACACTCGCTCGCCTCACCACACGAGTGTGGGAGAATCCCAAACTCTGTCAAGACGAAGATGGCAGTGTACAATGCCTGCGTCATCAGCACACTGCTCTATGGGAGTGAGACGTGGACAACATATGCCCGCAGGAAAAGAGACTGAACTCCTTCCACTTGCGCTGCATTCGCCACATCCTGGACATATCCTGGCAGGACAAAGTGCCCAACACAGAAGTTCTGTCCCGCGCCGGCCTTCCCTCCATGTTCACTCTACTCAGGCAGCGCAGGCTCCGCTGGCTAGGCCACGTTCACCGTATGGAGGATGGCAGAATCCCCAAAGACATCCTCTACGGAGAACTGGCAACTGGCAGGAGAGACGTTGGCCGCCCACAGCTGTGCTTTAGAGACGTCTGCAAGAGAGACATGAAGGCCCTGGAGATCAACACAGAGTGCTGGGAGGACCTTGCAATGGACCGCTCCAAATGGAGAGGCACCCTGACCAGACAGCTCAAGGCGGGTGAAGAGAGACTGACTGCTGCAGCAGATGAAAAAAGGACCCACAGGAAGAACCGCCACAGACCCAGCAGCACGGAGACCACCCACAAGTGCGACCTGTGTGACAGGGACTGCCATTTGCGCATCGGCCTGTTCAGCCACAGGCGGTGCTGTTCCAGCAGAGTAGACGTTTAGGATTCTCTTCCATGGTCATCATAGACCGATGGAGGCCGACGACGGTCAAGGATGTTTTAACTGTGTGGTTATCGTGTAATCTGTGTTTTTGACTAAAACCCTGATCTAAATGTGCAGAAGATGATGTTGTAGTTTTTGTGAGAGTCTAATTTGTGGTATTGTCACACAAACGTCTGCCTTCAGCCCTGCAGTGTGTGTACAGCCTTTGCCCCACAAGGACATTTAGTGTGAGTGTGTGTTTGTGTGTCTGTGCTTTTAAAAACATTTTAGAGACACTGACTGATGTGCTCTGAAACTCTACACTGACACAGCAAATGTAAAAATCAACTTGAAACTACCGTGTGTTTGTGTGTCTGTGTTTTTGACTTCTGCAAGCTGACACTGTGAGAGACACCTCACTAATGTGGGTGCGTGCTTTCGTGTCAAGATCAAATAGACCTGTTTGCTCAGGTCAGTGTGCCCCTAAAACCCTTTTTCTGAATGTGCAGAAGATGATGTTGCAGATTAGTGACTGGGTCAGTGTGTGTGTGCTTTTGTACACAGATCTGTGTTTTTGCAAAATGTGGTCTCCCCATTCAACATCTGTTTTAGCCAAGAGAATGGTGGCTTCAAAGCCTGACACAGTGAGACACCTCTGACTGATATCTGTTTTTGCAAAATGAAACCGCTACAAACATGTCACCTTTGAGCCCATCTGTTTTGGCTGAGAGAATGGCTGTGTCTGTGTTGTTTAAATCCTTTTACGGCTATTGATGTGTTTTTTGTAAATTGAAAGACTACAAAGCTGCCACTTTGACGAGAAATTCTGCCATCATTAACCCCATCCTAACCCTAAACCACATATGGACAACAGATTAAAATCACAATCTGTCAGTTTGACGAGAAGTTCAAAACACTTTTGATTGACAGCCTAATTACGCAAGGTCACAGGGGCGGGGTCAGGGTCAGGTCAGGTGGGCGTGGCACCTGTCAAAAATGAGATAGAGGGTGTGTACAAGTACTACCCCACCTCTCTTCCCTCAGACCAAACTCAGAACTTGTGGAGATCGATGTTTCCAGGCCGCTGCACCATGGCGTTGGAACGCATTTCCCCTATCCTTGCGCTGCCTTGAATCTACTGACTCCTTTGAGTTAAAAACTCATTTGTTTAGACAGGCTTTTAGCTCTCATTGAATGACATATTTTTTCCACTGTTTTCTCTTTTTATCCTTATTAATATGAATATTTTATCTTATTTCTATTGATTTTAATTTCTGTGTATTTGTAAATTTGAGACTGCTGTGAAGCACTTTGTGGTATATATCTGTCAAAAGTGCTATATAAATAAACTTTGCTTGCTTATGCTTTTTCCATCTTTCTTTTCTTTTCCTCCAGTGTCCTTTTGCTGTATTTTTCCCATGTCTTTCTAGCTATTTTTGTTGCTGGGTTTTGTTGACTGGCTTTTATGTTGTCTAATAAGTCTCCTGCAAAGGCCTCAGCTTGTTTAGTTATGGATGTGAAGAGACGAAGGGTTTCATGGTGTTGGGTGACTTTTTCCATTGTCTCATCATTTGAACTTTTTAGGTATTGACCAATTCTTATTATTGTCGCCCTGTAGGCCTGGTTTATTTCAATTAGGCCCAGCCCTCCTTCTTTACGGGTATATATATCCTATCTAAGCATTGATTTTTATGTTACCTTGTGCAGGGTCAGGGTCTTCCTGGCCCGAACATCCAACTTGTCCAGTTCCCCCTGTGGCCAGTCTGTCACCCCAAATCCGTATGTGACAACTGGTATTGCCAGCTGATTTATCGCAGTGATCTTATTTTTAGGCGTTAAAAGGAACTCCGATTATATTGGCATGTTAGCTCTATATGCTTTATTTTTATGTTACTAACATAACTATAATATAATTTTTTTGAAAATAATTCCCAGTTTTATATATTTTTAAAAAACTATTACGATGTAAATTGCCATTATTGTTTACGTCGCAATGCATTCTGGGTAGTGACGTAGAAAGGTTGCAGCCGTTTTTTCTGTCTTATACAAGCCAAGAAGCGAAGCTACCAACTACTGCCATTTGTCAGTGAAAATGCCACATTGCGCGGCTTTTGGATGTAATTTCCAATCAAAGGGAAATAAAGAGAGCGGGGTAAGCCTCCATAGCTTTCCTAAAGAGGGAAAGTGGAGGAAAAAGTGGGGCGGCACAGGCTCACCAGGTAGAGCAGGTCGTCTAATAACCCGATGGTTGGCGGTTCGCATCACGCTCTCCCCAGATATCCTGCCGTTGTATCCCTGGACAAGACACTTCACCCGCATTGCCTCCAGTGCCCATAACACTGGGTATGAATGTGTAAAAATTTTTAAATGCTCGGTGGTGGCCAGAGAGGCTGCTGGTGTGGATTGGCAGCCACATTTCCCTCACTCTGAGTCTGTGATCACGCGCTGTACACTGTGATAATAGCACAATATCGCTCAAAGTGCACGAGCGTGCGCTTTGCGCACCAGTGTTGCGGATGGAATAAGGGAACCCAGTGTGGAGGCACGGAATAATTGCAGGCAGGACACGTGAACTGAAGTTTAAAAGGTTGTTTATTTCATACTTCAGCGCTGTGGAGCGAGCCCCTTTTTTTTTTTAATTACTTATTTTGTACTAACCGCAGTGGGCAGCACAGTTTACCCTCGGTTGGGGGATTGTGGAGATCGTGGGTTCGATCCCTGCCCCCGGCCAACAGTGATCTGTGTGGAGTTTGCATGTTCTCCCCGTGTTTGCGTGGGTTTACTCCGGGATTTCTCCAGTTTCCTCCCACATGTCAAAAACATGCGCTTGCGCACGCAGCGACTGGCAGTTGGTGGCTTGTCACCAGACTGCAAAACAAATCTACTTATGGGTACAAAATAAGTAATAATAAAAAAAAAAGGGCTCGCTCCACAGCGCTGGAGTGAGCTTCGTGCTGGAGGATGAAATAAACACCCTTTTAAACTTCAGTTCGCGTGTCCTGCCTGCACTTATTCCGTGCCTCAACACTGGGTTCCCTTATTTCATCCGCAACACTGGTGCGCAAAGTGCACGCTTGTGCGCTTTGCGCGATATTGTACTTTATCATAGCGTGATTAATACATATGTCAGTTCTATCAAGTGTTGTGGGATGTCTGGTGCGTGTGTTTGGATGGGCAGCTCGGTGCGTGTCGTGAGTGAGTGATGGCGTTTGCGCAGCAGAGGCCCCCCCCCCCCCCCGGTGTGTGTGGCGAACTGTGTGTGATTTGGTGCAGATAAGTAGAAAGAGCAAAGAGCGAGGCGACCAGAGCAGGTAGAATTTGTTGCTGACAACAGTGCGGTATATAAATAAAGCCCCAACGCTTCAACAAAATGGCCTGTGCTTCTGTGTACCACAAGAGTGAGATTTACTCGGGAATTGACCGCGGAGGAAGATGCATCTCCCCTGCGTCCCAAAACCACAGTTAGGAAACAAAAGGCAGGAACAGTCAACACAAGCGTGCGATCACAGACATGTCTCATGCGCGCGCTTTGAGCGATATTGTGCTATTATCACAGCGTGATTAATACATATGTCAGTTTTATCAGGCATGCGCTACAGCGCGTGATCACAGACTCAGAGTGAGGGAAATGTGGCTGCCAATCCGTGCCAACAGCCTCTCCGGCCACCACTGAGCATTTAAACATTTTTACACATTCATACCCAGTGTTATGGGCACTGGAGGCAACGCGGGTGAAGTGTCTTGCCCAGGGACACAACGGCAGGATATCTGGGGAGAGCGTGATGCTAACCGCCAACCATCGGGTTATTAGACGACCTGCTCTACCTGCTGAGCCGCTGCCGCCCCACTTTTTCCTCCACTTTCCCTCTTTAGGAAAGCTATGGAGGCTTACCCCGCTCTCTTTATTTCCCTTTGATTGGAAATTACATCCAACAAATTACATCCAACATCCGCAATGTGGCATTTTCACTGACAAATGGCAGTAGTTAGGAGCTTCGCTTCTTGGCTTGTATAAGACAGAAAAAACGGCTGCAACCATTCTACGTCACTACCCAGAATGCATTGCGACGTAAACAAAAATCGTAATAAAGTTTTTTAAAAATATATAAAACTGGGAATTATTTTCAAAAAAATTAAATTATAGTTATGTTACTAACATCAAAATAAAGCATATAGAGCTAACATGCCAATATAGTCGGAGTTCCTTTTAAGTTTGAGTTACAGATTTTCTTTCGATGATGTTGGTATTCTTTTTTGATTATTTCTTTCATTTTCCTGTGTTCAATAGTTGTGTTTTCCTCTATGCCCAGATATTTATTGTACTGCCTCTGCTGATTGGACAGTCAGCTAAACTCCTTCCTCACATCAAGACTCTGAAGACACAGCTCTCGGTCCACAGGTTTAATGACACAAGGAAAGGTGAAACTGTAACATACAGTACAAGGCATAATCACTCTTTGACCGTTGTACAGATATTACAATGAAAATATATGAACTCAACTTCTAATACAAATCATATTTTATCTTCCCACAAATTATATGAATTACTTTGCTTTTTAACTTAAATACAATATAAAATTATGTTCACAACAACTCCCGCCGCCACAAGGAATTGTTTTCCCTCCAAATTATCTGTCAATGTCCTCCGACCGATACAACAGCTGTTGCCAGCGTAAAATCGCGGGAGACCACTTTTAGCGTCTAAAGTCATCAAACCCAACGTAACCTTAAACAAATCATCCAGAAATGCACACAAACAATAACAATTAATACATACCCACGATGCTACCAAAGGCAGAGGATGTATATGACCGCTGCTGAAGTTAACTGACGGCGGTAAAACACACACAACGGACTTTTTTCTCAATACTCCAACTGACTTCCTGTTTACAGTTAGTCGGAGCCGAAGGTGACGTCACCTTCGGCTGCGAACTATGCTGATTCTAAGGTGAACCCAACACAATATTACAACGTGTTATTCAACATTAATTAAGAATATAAATAATATTCCACCTTAACTTTTAACATTAAATAGCTAACAGAACATTTATGATATGCCAATTCATCTGCCAGGTCTTTTATGTGCTTGTCATCTATTTGGATGTTCTCTGATGCTGTTTCCTTTCCTTTTTTTTGTACATTTTGTGCATTTGTTGAGTCCAAATTCCATGCAGATGTCCTTTGAGATCGTGAACAGTACTGACAAGTTGATTTAGTTTCTGTTCAGATTCTGCATAAAGCTTGAGGTCGTCCATGTAGAGCAGATGATTCACTCTCTTGTTCCCCCCCCCCTTTTTTTTTTTGCCTTTGCTTAAATAATACCCAATATCAAAATCTGATAGGATTTTGCTTAAGGGGTAGATACAAAGACAGAAGAGCAATGGTGAGAGGCTGGGCCCCCTGGAACATTCCTCGTTGGATCCTGATGTCTGGGATTGTTATTTGCCCTTCTTTATGGTTAAGTGTACAGTAATTGTGGTTTTCCACTTAGCCATCTGGACCTCCAGAAAAGTTTTAACTTCTGGGTTGACGTGACACAGCTCCAGACAGTGTGTTATCCAGGAATGGGGGATGCTGCCGAATGCCTTTTTGTAGTCTATCCACGCCATGCTTAAGTTTCTCCAACGCTTCTTGCAGTTTTCCAGGATGGTTTTGTAAATGAGCAGTTGTTCTTTGGTTCCCAACTTATTTCTTATGCAGCCTTTGAGCTGTGGTTGCAAGTAGTTTCCTATATCCAGATGTTCATAGATGTTCTCAGTAATGAGTCCTGTCAGCCATTTGTATGTAGTGGAGAGGAAACAGATGGGTCTGTATTTATTAACTTGTTGGGTTTCAGGGCTCTTGGGCAGAAGTATGGTATTTCCATATGTGAGCCACTCTGGTGCTTCTTCTTCTACCCTAGCAAGTCGGCTGAATGCCTCTGCATAGTGTTTGTGCAGTGCTGTCATCTTTTTAAGCCTGAACTTTGGTATTTTATCTATTCCAGGGGATTTGAAGGTGAGAAATTTCCTGATTTTTTTTCTTTAGCAGTTTCTTCTGTGATTATTAATGAGCGCATCTGTTGTTTTCCTTTATTTTTATCAGCAGTAGTTTGAATCCAATTCTCACCTGTGTGAATTTTCATGTGAGATTTCAAAGAACCACGATGATTAAAGGGGACCCGTGGTGGTCGTGAAAAAAAAAAGATATTATATTGAGCCCCTGTTTCATGTTGTAGTTCAAATTTAAGTTCAAGTTCAAGTTCAAAGCAATGCGATATAAATCCATTGCTGATGTGCTGGTTCAGCTGTGTCAGCAAAACATGCGCACAGCCATACTGGCGGCTACATGGCCTGCCAGGACGCTTCCTGTGACGTAGTAGCGTGGATACCGCGATCTGGATCAATATTGGCTGAGCCTGGAGTGCCCGGATGAGCAGTGGCTTTCGGGATATTCAAATTCAAACGTTTATTTCAAACTCAGGGTTCATATTAAATGCAGAACTAAAACGAGTAGAAAATAAATAAATAAATAAAAGTATATACAGATCAGCAGACACTTGGCGCTCTTGTAACAACAAAAACATACAATGCGATATGGATATCGCAACATGGCGGAATGTAAAGCCTTTGGATGTCTCAATAATAAGCGAAAAAACAAAGATTAACACTTCTTTTGTGTACCCAAACCCAGCTCACCTTGTCGGAAGATCGTCGCGGAAAAGTGGTTGCGCAATCTCGGAACAGGGCACAGACGTTTCCTTTCAGACGAAATTGCGTTGTGTGTGAGGACCACATCGTCACTTTCACCCTCAGAAGACCTTTCTGGCTCAAACCTGTAGCCATGTCGCCCGAATTCTTCCTCAGAGTCAGAAAATTCAGCCATAATAGAACAAAAACACGGACAACAGCACCGTAGTCGCTGGGAAACGCTGAGTATTGACTTTTCAGTAGCAACGTAGTGACGTCACATCCGCATATGTCATGGCTGCGCCCACAGTTTTCATTGGCTGGCCATGCCCGCGGTCCTATTTGCATATATCTCTGGTGGTAGATGGCTGGCAACAATTATTTACCCAAATAACGAATACTTTGCCTAATGTTTTCAAGTTCAATGCGTCTTCACGACCACCACAGGTCCCCTTTAAAACTTTGACCACATGTTTCACAAGAAAAAGGTTTCTCACCGTTTTATTTATTTACATCACATTTCATTACAAGTGCAATGGGCCCCAGCCAGGGGGTCTATGGTTACACTTTAAATCAAAAAACGTATCTGAGGGCTCTCTTCAAGATGGAGACTGTCCCTCTGATTGCCGAGATCTGTAGATCTGTGCCGAGATCCAATTCTCACCTCTGTGAATTCTCATGTGAGTTTTCAAATGACCACGTTTGGTAAAACTCTGACTACATGTTTCACAAGAAAAAGGCTTCTCACCCGTGTGAATTGTCATGTGAGATTTCAAATGACCACGTCGATTAAAACTTTGACCACATGTTTCACAAGAAAAAGGCTTTTCACCTGTGTGAATTCTCATGTGTTTTTTCAAATTACCTCGTTCAGTAAAACTTTGACCACATGTTTCACAAGAAAAAGTCTTCTTGCCTGAGTGAATTCTCATGTGAGTTTTCAAGCTACTACGTTGAGTAAAACTCTGACCACATGTTTCACAGGAAAAAGGCTTCTCACCCGTGTGAATTGTCATGTGAGTTTTCAAATGACTATGTTGAGTAAAACTCTGACCACATGTTTCACAAGAAAAAGGCTTCTCACCTGTATGAATTCTCATGTGAGATTTCAAATTATCACGTCGATTAAAACTTTGACCACATGTTTCACAAGAAAAAGGCTTCTCACCTGTGTGAATTGTCATGTGAGTTTTCAAAGAACCACGTT
Source organism: Pholidichthys leucotaenia (assembly GCA_020510985.1). NCBI lineage: Eukaryota > Metazoa > Chordata > Actinopteri > Cichliformes > Pholidichthyidae > Pholidichthys > Pholidichthys leucotaenia. The sequence goes on from CM035836.1 coordinate 53,590,280, forward strand.
CAGTAAAACTTTGACCACATGTTTCACAAGAAAAAGGCTTCTCACCTGTGTGAATTCTCATGTGTTTTGTCAAATTACCTCGTTCAGTAAAACTTTGACCACATGTTTCACAAGAAAAAGGTTTCTCACCTGTGTGAATTCTCATGTGAGTTTTCAAACTACTATGTTGAGTAAAACTTTGACCACATGTTTCACAAGAAAAAGGCTTCTCACCTGTATGAATTGTCATGTGAGTTTTCAAATGACCACATTGAGTAAAACTTTGACCACATGTTTCACAGGAAAAAGGTTTCTCACCTGTGTGAATTCTCATATGAGTTTTCAAATTACTACGTTTAGTAAAACTTTGACCACATGTTTCACAAGAAAAAGGTTTCTCAATTGTGTGAATTCTCATGTGAGTTTTCAAACTACTATGTTGAGTAAAACTTTGACCACATGTTTCACAAGAAAAAGGTTTCTCACCTGTGTGAATTCTAATGTGAGTTTTCAAATTACTACGTTTAGTAAAACTTTGACCACATGTTTCACAAGAAAAAGGCTTCTCACCTGTGTGAATTCTCATGTGAGTTTTCAAATTACCATGTTGAGAAAAATTTTTACCACCTGTTTCACACCAATTCTCTAAAATGGACGAGTTTTTGACATCGTTACTGTCACTTCTCTTTCTGTTAAGTCTCTTCTTTGGTTCTTCATGTTTCCTTGATCCTGGGTTTACATTCTTTCCTCCTCCCTGGTCTTGACTCTCAGCATCAGGAGAGGTGTGACAGAGGTGTTGCTCGCTGTTTAGTTCTGTTTCATTGTTGTCACTGTCCTCATCAGTAGGACTCACCATAAAGGGATCAGCCTCTTGTTTCAGTCCAAAGTCTTCTTCCTCCTGACTGGTAGAGAGTTCTTCCTCTTCTTCTTTCACCTGTGCAGCATCTTGTTCTTCCTGGCCAAGACGTGAGTTGCTCTCCTGGTTCCAGAGCTGCTGGACAGTGAGAACCTCCTCCTCCTTACAGTCATGTAGCTGTGGAGCCTCTGGAGGGACAAAAAGACAAGAAAAATACTAGTAATAGAAAAGACACAATGAATAAATGCATACCCTGGCCAAAGAAAAGAGGCACCAGCTAGTAAGAAATATCTAAGAACCTTCCATGTGATAATTACAGCAGTGATGAATCTGTTTCAGCTTCAACAAATTACTTAAAGGAGACTAAATTATTTTTCCATGCTGACATGGTTCTCAAGGTTTAAAAAGGAGACAAGATGAAAATCCCCTCATGGATCGTCACCTTATCGAGGTGGTGGTGGTGGGGGGGGTTTGCGTGCCCCAGTGATCCCAGGAGCTATGTTGTCCGGGTATATTTGCCTCTGATAGGGTCACCTAAGTCAAACTGGTCCTGGGTAAAGGGCCAGACTAAGAACGAGCCAACAGACTCTCATGATAAATTCTATATCAAGGATTCAGTGTACCCCGCCCAGTATGGGGTTACCGGGGCCCCACCCTGGAGCCAGGCCTGGGGGAGGGGCTCGAAGGCTCACGTCTGGTGGCAGGGTTTCCACCCATGGGACCTGGCCAGGCTCAGCCCGAAGGAGTTACATGGGTCCGCCTTCCAGTGGGCTCACCACCTGCAGGAGGGATCATGGGGATCCGGTGCTATGTGGATTAGGTGGCGGTCAAAGGCGGAGACCTTGGCGGACTGATCCCAAGCATTCTAAACTGGCTTTTGGTACGTGGAATGTCACCTCTCTGGTGGGGAAGGAGCCTGAGCTGGTGTACGAGGTTGAGAGATACCGGCTAGATATAGTCGGCCTCACCTCAACACACAGCTCCGGTTCCGGAACCAGTCTCCTGGAGAGGGGCTGAAGCTTGGTCTTTTCTGGAGTTGCCCCGGGCGAGAGGCGACGAGCAGCAGTGGGTATTCTTGTATCCCCCCACCTTGCTGCCTCTATATTGGAGTTTTCCCCAGTGGACGAAAGGGTTGCTTCCCTGCGCCTTCGGTTTGGGAATCGGGTCCTGACTATCATTTGTGCCTATGCACCAAATGATGTTTCGGAGTACCCACCCTTTTTGGAGTCTGTGACTGGGGTGCTGGAGGGTGCTCCTCTTGCAGTCTCCATTGTCCTACTGGGGGACTTCAATGCGCATGTGGGCAACAACAATGAAACCTGGAGGGGGGTGATTAGGAGGAACGGCCTGCCCGATTTGAACCCGAGTGGTGTTCAGTTATTGGACTTCTGCGCTAACCACAATTTGTCCATAACGAACACCATGTTCAAGCATAAGGGTGTCCATATGTGCACCTGACACCAGGACACCCTAGGTTGCAGGTCGATGATCGATTTTGTTATCGTGTCATCAGACCTGCGACCGTATGTCTTGGACACCCGGGTAAAGAGAGGTGCAGAGCTGTCAACTGATCACCACCTGGTGGTGAGTTGGATCCGATGGCAGGGGAGGAAGCCATTCAGACCTGGTAGACCCAAACGTATAGTGAGGATGTGCTGGGAACGTCTGGCTGAGGCCCCTGTCCGGGAGGTCTTCAACTTATTCTACTTGATAGATTAGAACACTATGTTGGACTTAATGGAACTTCGTTGCAGTGGTTTAGATCTTATTTATCTGATAGGTTCCAGTTTGTTCATGTAAATAATGAGTTTTCTTTCAACTCAAAGCTTAGTCATGGAGTTCCACAGGGATCTGTGCTAGGCCCTACTCTTTTTAGTTTATATATGCTTCCGTTAGGCAACATTATTAGAAAGCACTGTATACATTTTCATTGTTATGCAGATGACACACAATTATACCTGTCAATGAAGCCAGATGATAGTAATCAATTAGCCAAGTTAGAAGCCTGTCTTAAGGAAATCAAAGCTTGGATGACTTGTAATTTCCTGCTATTAAATTCAGATAAGACTGAAGTCATTCTTGTTGGTCCAAAAAACCTTAGAAATTCCTTTCCAAATCAAACTTTCAGTTTGGATGCAGTTACTCTTTCTCTTAATAGCTCTGTGAGGAACCTTGGAGTTATTTTTGATCAGGATTTGTCCTTCAATTCACATATTAAATTTGTTTCTAAGACTGCCTTCTATCATTTGCGTAATATTGCCAAGATTAGGAGCATCTTGTCTCAGAGTGATGCTGAGAAACTGATCCACGCTTTTGTTAGCTCGAGATTAGATTATTGTAATTCTTTATTATCAGGTTGTCCTAAAACATCTTTAAAAAGTCTTCAGCTGATCCAAAATGCTGCAGCAAGAGTTTTAACAGGTACTAGAAAGAGAGATCATATCTCTCCGGTTCTGGCCTCCCATAGAGTTTAGAATTAAGTTTAAAATCCTTCTTATTACTTACAAAGCTCTAAACAATCAGGCTCCTCTTTATTTAAAAGATCTGATACTACCGTATTATCCTAACAGAGCACTACGCTCCCAAAATGCAGGACTACTTGTAATACCTAGAATCTCCAAAAGTACAATGGGAGGCAGAGCCTTCAGTTATCAAGCTCCTCTCCTGTGGAATCAGCTGCCAATCTGGATTCGGGAGTCAGACTCGATCTCTGTTTTTAAGATTAGGGTTAAAACCTACCTTTTTGATATAGCCTACAATTAGGGAGGGATCATGTGTTTCTGAACCCTCCCTTAGTTATGCTGCTAGTTTAGTCAGCCGGGGGACCTCCAGTAATGCACTGGGCCTCACTCCTTTCCTCACTCTCTATGAAATATTTTTTTTTGCTGGTCATTAACATTTGTTTGTTCTCTCCCATAGATTGAGTCCCCATCGTGCTGTTTGCTCTCTACATGTCTGTTCTTTTCATCTTCTCTGTCCCCTCACCCCCCAGCCAGTCGCAGCAGATGACTGCCCCTCCCTGAGCCTGGTTCTGCTGGAGGTTTCTTCCTGTTAAAAGGGAGTTTTTCCTCTCCACCGTCGCCAAGTGCTTGCTCACAGGGGATCACCTGATTGCTGGGGTCTTTCTGCAACTGTGGGGGTTCCCCCCTACAGTTGATAGTGCTATGAGATGACTGTTGTTGTGAAATGGCGCTATATAAATAAAGTTGAATTGAATTGAATTGAACTCCCACCTCCGGAAGAACTTCAACCACATTCCGAGGGAATCTGAAGACATGGAGTCTGCATGGGCCCTGTTCTCCACCTCTGTTGTTGAAGCGGTGGCCCAAAGCTGCGGCCGCAAGGTGGTCAGTGCATTTCATGGTGGCAACCCCCGAACCAAGTGGTGGACACCAGTGGTGAGGGGGGCCATTAAGCTGAAGAAGGAGTCCTATCAAGCTTGGTTGGCTTTGTGGGACTCCCAAAGCAGCTGAGGTGTACCGGCAGGCCAAGCGGAGTGCAGCTCGGGTCGTTGCTGAAGCAAAAACCCGGGTATGGGAGGAGTTCGGTGAGGCCATGGAACAAGACTTTCGGTTGGCCTCGAAGAGATTCTGGCAAACTGTCCAGCGGCACAGGAGGGGAAAGCAGCTCCCTGTCCACACTGTGTATGGTGCGGATGGGGCACTGTTGACTTTGACTGGGGATATCGTCGGGCGGTAGAAGGAATACTTCGAGGATCTCCTCAATCCCACTGATACACCTTCCACAGAGGAAGCAGGGTTTGGGGACGAGGGGGATGGCCCACCTATCACAGGGGCTGAGGTCACCAAGGTGGTTAAAAATCTCCTTGGTGGCTGAGCCCCGGGGGTGGACGAGATTCGCCCTGAGTACCTCAAGGCCTTGGATGTTGTTGGGCTGTCATGGTTGACACGCCTCTGCAAAATTGCATGGAGGTTGGGGGCAGTGCCTTTGGCATGGCCAACCGGGGTGGTGGTTCCTCTCATCAAAAAAGGGGACCGGAGGGTGTGATCCAACTTTACAGGGATCACACTCCTCAGCCTTCCTGGGAAGGTCTATGCCAAGGTACTGGAGAGAAAAGTCCGGCCATTGGTCGAACCTCGGATTCAGGAGGAGCAATGTGGTTTTCGTCCTGGCCGTGGCACATCGGACAAGCTCTTTACCCTCTCGAGAATTCTCGAGGGTTCGTGGGAGTTTGCCCAACCAGTTTACATGTGTTTTGTGGACTTGGAGAAGGCATTTGACCATGTCCCTTGTGGTTTTTGTGGGGGGTGCTTCGGGAGTATGGGGTATCGGGCTTGTTGTTACGAGCTATTCGGTCTCTATACGACCGTTGTGAGAGTTTGGTTCATATTGCCAACACTCGGTTGGAGTCATTCCCAGTGAGAGTTGGACTCCGCCAGGGCTGCCCTTTGTCACCGATCCTGTTCATAATTTTTATGGACAGGATTTCTAGGTGCAGCCAGGGAATGAAGGGTGTCATGCTTGGTGACCACAGGATCTCATCTCTGTTGTTTGCAGATGATGTTGTCCTGTTGGCTTCATCCAGCAATGATCTACAGCTCTTGCTGGGACGGTTTGCCGCTGAGTGTGAAGCGGCTGGGATGAGAATGAGCACCTTCAAGTCCGAGGCCATGGTCCTCAGCTGGAAAAAGGTGGATTGTCCTCTCTGGGTTGGGGACAGGCTCCTTCCCCAAGTGGAGGAGTTTAAGTATCTTGGGGTCTTGTTCACGAGTGAGGGGAAAATGGAGCGAGAGATTGACAGATGGATTGGAGCAGCATCTGCAGTGATGCGGACGTTGTACCGGTCTGTTGTGGTGAAGAGGGAGCTTAGTTCTAAGGCAAAGCTGTTGATTTACCAGTCAATTTACGTTCTTACTCTCACCTATGGTCACAAGCTTTGGGTAATGACCGAAAGAACAACATCGCGGATACAAGCGGCTGAAATGAGCTTTCTCCGTAGGATTGCTGGACTCACCCTCAGAGATAGGGTGAGGAGCTCAGTCATCCGGGAGAGGCTCAGAGTAGAACCGCTGCTCCTCCACATTGAAAGGAGTCAGTTGAGGTGGTATGGGCATCTGATTAGGAAGCCTCCTGGACGCCTCCCACTTGAGGCGTTTTGGGCACGTCCCACTGGGAGGAGACCCCGGGGCAGACCCAGGACTCGGTGGAGAGACTATGTCTCCCAGCTGGTCTGGGAACGCCTTGGTATCCTCTCTGAAGAGCTGGAGCAGGTGGCTGGGGAGAGGGAAGTCTGGGCTTCTCTGCTTGAACTGCTGCCTCCGCGACCCGGACCTCTGGAAAAGCGGTAGAAGATGGATGGATGGATGGACAAAATGAAAATTGGACTTTTATTTAAAACGCTTTTATTTACGCATAAATAGGGCGCTGGAGTGGCAGCCTAGTTGTAGAGAATCTGCCCCAAAACTGGGAGGTTGTGGGTTTAAGTCCAGGCCAGTCATACCAAAGACCACATAAAAATGGTACTTTCTGCCTTTGAGTGTGGGGTTCAGCATAAAAGAATGAGGAAAGGAAAGTTGATCAGAGCTATGTCAGAAAAGTAGGGCTGCAACTAACTATTATTTTGGTAGTCGACTAATCTGACGACTATTTTTTCGATTCGACTAATTGCGATTATTTCTCTCATGTCCACCATCTCTGCTTCCTGTTGGGGCTCTAGTGCATATTTTACCTCAACTGCTGTTTAAGCCTGCACACCTGTGAAAATCACCTTGTTGTCAGTCCCTGCTTTAATTTAACATTTTATAAGCAGTTTCCAGAGCTAAATAAAATCACCCACGAAACACACATTTGAAACTGAAGCTCAACAACTTACTGAAATTTTTTTTTTTTTTGTAACTTAGATTTTTATTCATTTTTCATCATATATATTGCATTTAGATCACAGTCTACATTTAAAAACAAAGGGGCTAGAGTAAGAAAGAAAAAAAGGAAAACAAAAAAGGGGGGGGGGACAAATGTTGAAGCATCAAGTTTTTAGTTTCCATCTCTTAATTCTTCTGGTTTTTCCAGTGTCTTTGGTTATTCTTTCAATTTCTGTCTCGTTGTTGCACTTTGTCGTGTGTCCATTTCCGCCATTTTTTTTCATATAGTCCTTCTTGCATTCTTTGTCGATATGTTAGTTTTTCCATCATATGTATATCCTCAACAATGTCAGTCCATTGCTCTTGGTCAGGAAGAACTTCTGATCGCCATTTTTTTGTGATTGTTTTTTTTTACATGCAATCAAGATTTTAACTAGATATCTGTCCTCAGCCTGTATTACATTGTCTCTTTTAAGATCACATAAGAACATCAGGTTACAGTTCATTGGTATATTATATCCTAATATCCTCTGTATTGTCTCATGTATAGATTTCCAGAATGATGAGATTTTGCAGCATTTCCAAAACATATGTGAGTGGTCTGCATTTTGAGCCCCACATCCCCTCCAGCACAAAGATTGGGTATTTGTATATTTTCCTTGAATCTGTGGTGTAATGAAAAAGCGAATCAGATTTTTCCATCCAAATTCCCTCCATGTCCTTGAATTTGTTGATGTGTGTTGTGTTTTCCATATTTCCTGCCAGCTTTCTTCTGTTATGTTTAAATTTAGCTCTTTCTCCCATTTCTCCTTTATATAGTTACTTGAATGTTTGTTTGCCATAAGTTTCTGATATAGCTTTGAAATAATTCTTATTTTATTTCCTGCATATGAGCTTAAAATGAATTGTATAATCTCGCTCACATCTGTTTGGAGGTTATGCCTAATCTTCTTCATATAATAGTCTCTCATCTGCAGATATCTGAAGAATTCCAATCTTTCTAGTTTAAATTTTCTTCTGATGTTTACAAAGCTCCCGAGATCTTTTTTTCCTTTATTGCCCCATGCTGTGATTCCCTTGTTCACCAGATTTTTGTATCCCCTATCTTGCTTTGCCGGTTCAAACTGACTGTCAAATGCTACCCATTTCAATAGTTTTATGTTTTCCTTTATATTATACTTTTGTACTATTTTATAACACAGTTCCAAAGTAAATTTAGTGATTGGGTCTATTTGTTTGATTTGCTTATATGCATCTTTATCTCCTATTATGCTTTGTACTGGGAGTCCCTCAATTTCCTTTTCCATTTCTTTCCATTTTGCCTCATATCCTTCGTCGCACCAACATATGATATATCTTATTTGTGCTGAGTAGTAATATTCCTTTAGACTTGGTAGGCCCATGCCTCCTTTCTCTTTTGGTAACTGGAGAGTTTTATATTTCACTCTTGGCTTTTTACCTCCCCAAACAAATCTCGATATCATCCTGTCCCACTTTGAGAACTGGGCACCTGGAATCTCTGTTGGTAGAGCCTGGAAGAGGTAAAGTAATCTAGGTTGTATGCTGATTTTGACTGTCTCAATTTTTGAATTCAGATCCATATTTAAGATTGACCATCTATCGATATCTTTTTTTATTTCTTGTTCCAACCTATCATAGTTTGCTTTATAGATTTTGCTTAGATCTTTAGGTATGTTCACTCCAAGGTATTTTATTTCTTTTTGTTTCCAGTTTAGTTTGATCTTATCAGTTATCTGGTTTAGAGGGTTATTGTGGAATGTCAGTATTTGTGTTTTTGTTATGTTTATCTTGTATCCTAATAATTTTCCAAAATTTTCTATCAAGGTCATCATTTCCATTATTGATTCATCTGGTTGTTCAAGGTAAACTATAATATCGTCTGCAAATAGCCCAATCTTGTGTTCCGCTCCCTTTATTGTTACACCTTTTAATTTTTTACTTTGTCGTATCGCTTGAGCCAGTGGCTCTATGAACAGAGCAAACAAGGTGGGCGATAAGCAGCATCCCTGCCTGGTTGATCTTTGTATATTTACTTTGTCTGTTAAGCTACCGTTTATCTTGATACAGCGTCCTTATGCATTGTACTGATTTTTCGTTAAATCCAAAGCGTTCCAGCACACTATATAGGAATTTCCAGTTAACCCTGTCAAATGCTTTTTCTGCGTCTAAACTCATTATTACTGCGCTTTTCTTTTCTTTATGTATTTGATTAATTATATGTATTGTTCTCCTGATATTGTCATGTGTTTGGTGTCCCTCTATGAAACCAGTTTGATCATCTTCTATCAATTCCGTCAAGAATGTCTTTATTCGTTTACATATAATTGTTGTATATATTTTATAATCCACATTTAATAAAGAGATTGGTCTATAGTTTCCGCATTGTTCTCTCTCTTTCCCTGGTTTTAAAATAACTGAAATAATGGCTTCGTTCCATGATGGAGGTATTTTGTTGTTGTTCAACGTCCAATTAAATGACTTTAGGAGCTGTGGCGTGAGTTCTTCTATAAACAGTTTATAAAAATCAGATGGGTACCCATCACTACCTGGTGATTTACCGTTTTTAAGTGACTTAATCACATCTCTAATCTCTTGTGTTGTTATTTCTGCTGTTAGCTTTTCATTTTGTTGATTTCCTATTTGATGGCAAGTCCAATGTGCCTAGAAATTTTTTAATATCCTTAGTATTTGTTTCTTCAGGTTGTGAGTATAGTTATTGATAGAAATTATGGAATATTTCTTCGATGTTTTCTGGGTTAACTGTGGTTTTATTTGTGATGGGGTCCTTAATCTTATATAATTATTCACTGTTTGTTGTTTTCTTAACCGTTTTGCCAGCAGTTTTGTGGCTTTTGGCCCCGTTTCATAATATTTTTGCTTTAGATATCTATTTTTCCTTTCTATTTCATCTATTTGTGTTTCTTTTATCTTTATTTTTTCTTCTTTAATTTCTTGGTATATTTTTGGGTCATTTGTGCTTTGATGTTTACGTTCTAATTCCCTCAGTCTCTCACATCTTTGTTCATATGTTTCCAGTTTAGACTTATTTGCTTTTCCTGTTTCAACAATTAATTTACCTCTTAACACGGCTTTTAGTGCATCCCATAGTATTGTTGGGTCAACTTCTTCATCGTCATTCTCTTGGATATACTCGTTTGTTTACTTTTATTCTTTCTTTCATTTTCTCATCCTTTAACAGTCCTACATTAAGTTTCCATGTTGTTTGTCATTTTCTATTGTTTAAATATATTTCCATGTATATAGATAAGATAAGATAAGATAAGATAAGATAAGCCTTTATTAGTCCCACAACGGGGAAATTCCAGGATTGCAACAGCACAGGGATAGCAACACTCAGAGCAACAATCAGAAGGCAAGAAAAAAAAACAAGCAAGCAAGAGCAGCTAATATACATATGTACATATTACTATAAAATAAAATATATATATACACACACACAGACACACAGTGCAGAGCATTGTAGCTGGATGGAATAAATATATGAATAAGTAAACACACAGTGCGGAGCAATGTAGCTAGATGGAATAATATGTAGATATATAAACACACAGTGCGGAGCATTGTAGCTAGATGGAATAAATATATAGATATATAAACAAACACACCCTGTGTGGAGCATTGTAGCTAGATGGAATAAATATGTAAATATATAAACACACACAGTGCAGAGCATTGTTGCTAGATGGGATGAAACAGCACAACCGTCTACTTAGTTATCCTACATGGTATGATTATGCGCCCATACATATTCTCACTCTCCATAGCGACCGGTATTTTCCTAGTTGTATGCCGGAGGGGACCATTGTGTAAGTCTATTGCATCTTTTGCATTCAAAAAACTATTAGTTTGTTACGTCTTTTTGCTATCTCTGCGAGCAGCCCTGCTTAGGTTGTACAGTCTGACAGCCGTTGGTAGGAAGGACCTGCGAAACCTCTCGGTGTGCACCTGGGATGATGTAGTCTGCTGCTAAATGAGCTCCTCAGTGCATTCAGTATGTCCTGCATAGGGTGGAACTCGGACTCCAGCAGAGATGACAGTTTAGCCACCGTCCTTCTCTCGCCTATCTCCTCCACCGGATCAAGGCGCTGCCCCAGGACAGAGCTAGCTTTCTTGATCAGTTTGTTCAGTCTCTTCCTATCGGCTGCAGTAATGCCACTGCCCCAGCAGACCACTCCAAAAGTGATGGCTGATGCCACCACCGTGTCATAGAATGTCTTCAGCAGCGCGCCTTGTACACCAAAAGACCTGAGTCTCCTCAGTAGGAACAGCCTGCGCTGTCCCTTCTTGTAGAGTGCATCAGTATTGTGTGACCAGTCTAGTTTATTGTTCAGATGAACACCCAGGTACTTATAGGCTGTCACCATCTCGATGTCTGTTCCCTGTATATTTACTGGTGCTGTGAGGGGTTGTCCTTGCCTGCGGCAGTCCACCACCAGCTCCTTAGTTTTTCTCGCGTTGATCTGGAGGCAGTTCCGATGGCACCAGTCCACGAAGTCCTGGATAAGCCCTCTGTACTCAGCTTCATCTCCATTGGAGATGAGGCCAACGATCGCAGAGTCATCAGAGAACTTCTGTAGATGGCAGTGTGTTGTGTTGTGTGAGAAGTCCGCAGTATAAAGAGTGAACAGGAAGGGAGCCAGCACCGTTCCCTGGGGGGCCCCCGTGCTACTGATGATCGTGTCGGACACACAGTCCCGGGTTCTCACAAACTGAGGCCGGTTCGTGAGGTAGTCCAGGATCCATGATGACAGGTGCTGGTCCACCCCTGCGCGGGTGGACCAGCATATCATATCCCATATAGGATTATGATCTGATATTTCTGCCCCTCCAATCCGACAATTTCTCACCCTGTGTCTGTCACCTTCATTCATAAGGAAGTAATCTATTCTAGAGTGTACTTTATGGACTGCTGAATAATGTGTATAGTCTTTTTCGAGTGGGTGCAGGTCCCTCCATATGTCTACCATACCCGTTTCTGCCAGTGAGGTTCTTATGAACTTTGTTACATGTTTTTTTGTCTTCTTAACACTTGTTGTGTCAACTTCATGATCTATGACAGCATTTAAGTCTCCTCCACAAATTAGGACTCCTTCACTGTGTGTCGCTATGAGATCAAACAGATGTTGAAAAAAACCCTTGTCACTTTCTGGTGGGGCATAGATGTTCACTAATGTGATCTGCATACCATCTATTCTTCCCTTTATTATTACATACCTGCCTTCTTTATTCTGGATTTCTTGTTAACATTCAAATTGTATTTTATTTGAAATTAGTATCATAACCCCCCTTTTAGTTCCTCCCTTAAATGAACTGTAGTAGGAGTTCTTATAGCCAAATCTCTTTAGTTTCACATGTTCTGTCTTGCTCAAATGTGTCTCTTGCATAAATATAATTTCGGCTTTTTCCTTCTTGAATTTTCTTATTCTTCTTTCCCTTTTAACAGGTGAGTTCAGACCATTCACGTTTAGTATCATTATCTTAAGATTTTTACCCATATTTATGTTTTTCCGTTTTTTTTAACTTTTTTTTTTTTTTGACTTATCTTGTACCCGTAGGTAGATTTGTTCTGCAGTCCGGTGACAAGCCACCAGTTGCCGGTCGCTGCGTGAGCAAGCGCCCCTTAACTCCCTAACCTGCATGTTTTTAGCATGTGGGAGGAAACCGGAGAAATCCCGGAGTAAACCCACGCAAACATGGGGAGAACATGCAAACTCCACACAGATCACTGTTGGCCGGGGGCAGGGATCGAGCCCACGATCTCATGATCCTCGCGATCCCCCGGCCAAGGGTAAACTGTGCTGCCGCGGTGCTAACCACTGCGCCACCGTGCAGCCCAACTTGTGCTCCTAGCCCCTTTAACAACAAAAATAACACATATTTATATAAAAACACATTAACAAATCTCGACCTCTGTACTTTGGGCCTTTCTTCTGCCCACTGGTCCCTGTTGGAGGGTGGAGGGAATGTCCTCACCGAGTGAGGGGCCCTCCCTAGACCTGTATTTACTATCCAAGTAATAGTCATTAGTCTAGAAATGTCCAACAAAAATCACTTAAACCTCTCCTAGCCGTTTGTTTCTCTTTTACCTTGTCTTCTTGGCCTTCATTTCTTCTGTGCCTTTCTTAATCTTTGTTATGATCTAGGCTTTCAGCTGAAAGCCTTGCAGTTTTCCCTGGGCCTGCTGCTCCACGTCTCTCCCCCTTCTTCTGCCGCTCACTTGTCTCCACTCCGGCTGTCGTGATGTGTTCAGTGCCGCCGCTGCTCCAGCCGCTTCCTCCGGCACGCTCACCACAAAGCCCCGCTCCATCATGTCCCGTGCTGCCTCTCTGGCCGTGTTGTAGGTTTTTACGCCGTCCTCCCAATGAATCCTCATCTTCATTAGCGGCGTTTGGAATCTAATTTTTTTCTCTTTCAGCGTTTTTTTAATGTTGGCATATTTCTTCCGCTGCTGCACAATTTCTGTCGGGTAGTCATGATCAAAGAATATCTGTTTGTCGCTGATTCGTATCTTTTTTTTCCACGCTTGTGTCAGGATTCTTTCCTTTATGTCACATTTCAGAAAGTTTACCACAACTGACCTGGGTGGAGAGTTTGGCTTCGGGTTCTGTGCCGAGGCTCTGTGCGCTCGTTGAATCTGCAGATCCGCTTCACCGGTTAGCTCCAGCTCTTTTTTTAAGAACTGATCCATGAATTTCGTCATTGAGTTGCCTTCAATGCCCTCCGGGATCCCGAAGATGCGTAATATTGCTCCGTCTGGACCTGCTCTCCAGGTCGGTTATTTTTTCCTGCATCCTCTGTGTTTGCGCCGTCAGGGTCTGCAGCCGCTCGCTTGCCTCGCTCTTCCAGTCTTCCAACTCCGATATTCAGGCCTGTGCTTCTGTCATACACGCCCGTTGAGAGTGCAGCTCCTCCATGTTTTCTGCTAGCTTGCGCTCCATTTCTCTTCGGAGGCCCATAATTTCCTCCTTCATCTCTTTTTTCAGCTCCTCCTTAAGAGCCGCTAAATCCTGTTGGAGTTGCCGCTTGAAGTCTTTTAACTCTTTACCTAAATTGGCAAAGCCAGTGTTCATGGTATCGAGTTTGGCGTCCTCCATTTTCCCTGCTGCAGTCACCTCGTTTTTTTGGGCCTCGTGTTCAGCGATTTCTCCTGCGTTGTTGAAGAGGAATTCTTTAATTTTACCCTGCTTTTGTCCGTGTGCCCGGCTCCTTCGTGTTTTCATCCCTTGGTTTATTGATCCGTTTATGTCGAGTTGGCCATTTACCAATGATTTTTAATCCGACTAGGGAGAGCTCTCTGTTTAAGCGTTATGTCTCTCCGCCATCATCCCAGAAGTCCCTCACTGAAATTTATTTTAAGCCAAACAATTGTCACAAATTAAAAGAGCAGTCTTAAAAAAAAAAGTTAAAGTGCAAAAGCAAAAAAACAGAAACCACTGCTGCACACCCAGTCTGTCTTGACATAAAAAAGGTTAATCGTGGCCTTGAATTACTGATCTGCTCCAACCCACAAACTAACATTAGGTGGAAGTTTTCTACAAGTGCATGTTTTTTTTACATTACAATTCAGAAAGGTAAATGTTCATATTCAGTAATCACTGCACTTAAGAGTGATGTTTCAAGCAGTTTGATTTAATTTTGATGATTACAGTTGTAGGTTTTTCTTTATTAAATTACAGGTTGGGATATTCTAATTAACCCAGATGCACTAATATTCAGAATGAGGGCTAATATTAACAAAGATGAAAAAGAGATAGCGACTCCTGTAATTCAGCCATTTACTGCATTCAACACGTTTGCCATGACAGCTCAGCCCCTCCGCAACCAGAGAGGAGATTGTCAAACAGGTAAGCTAACATAAACAGCACGTACTAACAGGATTGTCATTTTTCTGAAGCTTCAAACAGTTGGCCATTGAAAATAAGCGGTGCTAACTTTCTTTACTCGGTAAAACTTACCAAGCAGTAACAGCCGTTAATGTCATGGTTCCCGGGTGTCGTCGTGTGAGATGCTCATGCATCACTGTAGTGCTGCCATGACAGGAAAGGTCTGCCTTGCAAAGTCTGCATTTTACTTGTTTTGTTTCTGTTTTCAGTGAAAAGTTCCCACACTTTACAAAGTTTTGGTCTGCCTTTTTTTGTTTTTAGCTCCACTTCAACTTGTTTATCTTTCCGTATCGCCATGCTATGCTTCTCCTCTTTCTTGCTGAACATTGTTCACGCATGCCGTACAATAGAGGCACTACTGCTCACAGCAGTTCCGGTCGTGTATTGATTGCAGTTACAACTGAACATTTCCGCAGCATGCATATAAACTCTAAAATGAAATGATTTGTTGACAATAAAAATCTGCGTCAACAAATTTTTATTATCAACGTTATTGACAATGTTGACTAATCATTTCAGCCCTACAGGAAAGCCATCTGGTGTAAAATCCTTGCTGAACTAAGAACAAATATGTGGCTCATCAAAAAATGAGCAGATGGGGCGTGCATGCGGGGCGCATGCGGGGCGCATGCGCACGCGGCGACCAGCAGCTTGGTGATATAGTGCATGTGTGCGTGTGTGTGTTTTTTGTACTTTTTTACGTTTTTAGAAAATCCTCTGTGTCGTTTCTGCCCTGGAGCGTTGGTGGAATATATGGCGAACAGCTCCCTAGTATCTGCAACATGGATTTCCTCTCATATCTCGCACTGCTGCTATCTGTGCTGTGGCTCTTTGTCTCTGAGGTAAACGCGTTCGGCTCCATGACGAGCAGAATAGCGGGCAGAATACAATATTCCAGGGACGTGTTGCTGCGCTTTAACACAGCTGGTGCAGAGTCTCTGATTGCGCCCAAATTTCATCTGCCGGACTTTATTTTGAGAGACGGACACAGCGGTGAAAAGAGAAGCGGCAGGAGGAAGCGTGGAAGACGTGGAGGTGTGAAATTGCGCCTTAGGAGACGTCAGTTTGGTAACATTCCTCTTCCTTCGATCATTTTTGGGAATGCACAGTCTGTGAGAAACAAGGTGGAGGAAATTCAAGGCAATGTACGTTACCAGAAGGATTTTAAGAACTGCTGCGTCATGGCTTTCACTGAATCTTGGCTTACTGCGCATGATCGAGATGCAGACCTGTGGATAGACGGCTTTGGAGCCCCGCTGCGCTCTGATCGACAGGAAGAGGTAACTGGGAAGCGTCAGGGGGGCGGAGTATGTTTATACATTAATAAGCAGTACTGCACATCTGTCACGGTCAGAGAGCGCATCTGTACACCCCATGTGGAGCTGCTGTCTGTGTCACTACGCCCCTTTTATTTGCCTCGAGAGTTTCCCCAACTTTTCATCACAACTGTGTACATTCATCCGAGGGCAGACGCTGACTCCGCCTCCAGCACCATCTCTGATGTGGTGCAGCGGCTGCAGTCAATTTCTCCAGAGGCGCCAAACTTCATTCTTGGGGATTTTAACCATGTTTCTTTAAAGAAGACACTTAAAAACTTTCATCAGTATGTCTCCTGCCCAACCAGGCGAAAAAAGACATTGGACCTGTGCTATGGATCCATAGAGAGGGCCTATAAATCACTCCCCCTTCCTCCTTTAGGATCCTCAGATCACAACTGTGTTCATTTGCTGCCCACATATAAAACTGCTCTCAGAAGAGGCAAAGTGGAGACCAGAGACATTGATGTGTGGACAGAAGATTCAGAGCACAGCCTCCAGGAATGCTTTGACTGTACAGACTGGAAGATGTTCATAATGGCCTGCGGGGATGATTTGGACTCTCTGGCTGAGCTCACATGCTCATACATGGCTCACTGTCAAAATAAGTTTGTTCCACGTAAACGTGTCAAAATATATCCCAACAACAAACCATGGGTTACTAAATCAGTTAAATCCTGCTTACAGAGGAAAGCTCTTGCCTTTAAACAAGGGTCTGTTTCTGCGCTACAGGTTGCCACCAAGGAGCTGAAGGCCGAAATTTTAAGAGCAAAACAGAATTATAAATCAGAGTTGGAAAGCAAGATGGCAGCAAATAAACTTGGTTCGGCCTGGGCCAGTATGAAAACTATTGCAGGCCTTCAGAGCACAGAGCGCAGTAATCGTGTGTTTTTAGATGGTTTTAGTTCAGACACAGAGCTGGCTAATGCTCTTAATTGTTTTTATGGTCGTTTTGACTCCTTTGACTTTAGCACAGAAATCCAAGATTTGAAACAGAAACTCAAAGACAATCAGCACTTTAATATTGAGATGCAGGATGTTAAAAGGGAGTTCCGCGCTGTAAAAGTGAACAAAAGTCAGGGCCCTGATAATATATGTGGGCGCCTGGTAAAGTCCTGTGCACATGAACTGAGTCCTATATTTCATTATATTTTCAATAAGTCCTTACAGACACAACATGTGCCTAAGATCTGGAAAGATGCCGTGGTTGTTCCCGTTCCAAAATCCAGCTGTCCTAAAACGGTAAACGACTTTAGACCAGTTGCTTTGACTTCAATTTTAATGAAAATTTTTGAAAAACTGGTCAGATGTGAGGTCCTAAGGCAGACTGAACATGCATTGGATCCTCTGCAGTTTGCCTATAGGCCTCACAGAGGAGTGGAGGATGCCACTGTCACTCTGTTTGACATGCTTTTTAAACATCTGGATTTTAATGGGACACACGCCAGGCTTTTATTTGTGGACTTTTCTTCTGCCTTTAATACAATCCAACCTCATATTTTAGTTGAAAGGCTCCTGCAACAATTTGATTTAAGCAATAATCTGGTGGGTTGGATTCTGGATTTCTTAACCAACAGGACGCAGAGAGTAA
The DNA here is from genome assembly GCA_020510985.1 of Pholidichthys leucotaenia. Lineage (NCBI taxonomy): Eukaryota > Metazoa > Chordata > Actinopteri > Cichliformes > Pholidichthyidae > Pholidichthys > Pholidichthys leucotaenia. The sequence continues at coordinate 53,607,769 of CM035836.1, forward strand.
GGGTCAATGGCACATTGTCTGACCTAAAGTGCTCTTCTACTGGCTCTCCTCAGGGGTGTGTGTTGTCACCACTACTCTTCATCCTGTACACAAACATGTGTCGGAGCAGACATGACAACAGACACATTATAAAGTATGCTGATGACTCAGTCATTGTCAGTCTCCTCCAGGATGGTGAGAGTGGCCACGGCCCAGTAGTTGATGACTTTGTTCACTGGTGTGAGGATTCCTACCTGCAGCTGAATACAACAAAAACGAAAGATATGATTATTGACTTTAGGAGGAAAACTCCCAGGCACAAAGTCACCATACTAAAAGGCCAGACCACCGAATGTGTACAATCGTACAAATATCTTGGGACAATTATTGATAGTGGATTGAACTTTGAGGTGAACTGTGAAAGGGTGTGCAAAAAGGGTCAGCAAAATTTGCATTGTTTGAGGAAACTTGCACGCTTCCAAATTGACCGAACCATAATGACTATGTTCTATCGGGCTTTTATTGAATCTGTTTTATCCTTTTCTTTAATGTCATGGTTTGGTCAGATAAAACTGAAACAGAGGAAATCCTTGGATCAGGTAGTCAGATGGTCCAGTCGTTTGCTTGGTGAGTCACAGCTGAGCCTGACATCCCTGTACACCAGACAAGTACAGAGGATGGCCGACTCGATTTTAAATGATGACTCCCACCCTTTGCACTGCAACTTTCAGCTTCTTCCCTCCAGACGGAGGTTTGCTGTCCCAAAAAGTAGAACCCAGCGCCTCAAAAACAGCTTTGTCCCTGCTGCTGTCAAAGAGTTGAACAAGCTATAAAAATTATATTGTACATATTTTATATTTACCTATTTTGTAAGATGTGTGCCTGTGTTTGTGTCTATGTTGAATGTAATTAGTGGCTTGTAAATATGGATGTCACCAACTGCAAAACAAATCTGCCTACGGGTACAAATAAAGTAACCTGAACCTGAACCTGAACCTGAACCTGATGATCCGCTGTGGTGGAAAAACAGCAGCCAGAAAAGGAAAACAGACCAAAACGCATTAATTGGTCAATGTGGAGTGGCTATTAACAAGAAACTCTCACTGGATTATACACACACTACTCACAAAAAGTTAGGGATATTTGGCTTTCGGGTGAAATTTCAGGATGCACCTAAAATGCACTGTAACCTTTCCAGGTGAACTTAATTCAGGGATGAGAATGGGGTTTGGGGAAAAAAAGAGGAAACTAAGCTGGGGGTCTTGGGGGTCTTGGGGGGTCTCGGGGGAAGCTAACGAAATCTGGTGTTTTAGAATGCTCAAATGTGGTCTTATATTTAAAGTTAGAAGTAAGTTCAAATACATTTATAGTTTACCTTTTTAATCTGCTGCTGCATCACATGTGTAAATTTATGATATCTGAATGGTATGTGGATGTAATAATACTAAATTTTATTTTACTACTATTTAATATGTTTAGAATGGTAAATGGCGTTCACTTATATAGCGTTTTTTCTCATCTCTGGATGACCAAAGCGCTTTACAGATCCTGCTATCCACCCATTCACGCACACATTCACACAATGATGGCGGCAGAGCTGCCATACACACACAGGTGCTAGCCTGGTCACCAGGAGCAACTGGGGGTTCAGTGTCTTGCTCAAGGACACTTTGACATGCAGACTTCAGACAGAGTGGGAATTGAACCCATGACCCTCCGATAAGTAGTCGGTCACACTACACCTGCGCCACAGCTGCCCCCTAAACTGCCGCCCCTAGAACTGACACAGAATTACATTTACATAGTACTAGAACAGACAAAATAATTTAACCAAGTAAAATAAATTATAAATATTAACAAAAGTCCATCACCAAGTCCATCACCCATTTATTAAAATATACTGACATTCTGCAGACATTTTGATTTATTAATGTGTGCATTTGTTAGTGTTACTAGGAATATAAAAAAGTTGCATATTAGTATATTTTAATATTTGAAAGATAATCTAAGAAAGTAAGTAAAACCTAAAAGATGTTTAGTGTTTCAAATTATCAATTATTGTTTCAAAACAGGCATGACGTCAAAACTTACACATGCTATTTCATAAATTCATTACGCGAAAATTCTCAAGTACATTACTTATAACGAGAAAGAAATCTTACCTCGGAATGTGTCTTCCGATCACTAATTGCTGTAATCGGGGCCGACTGTGATGAACTTTGATTGACTGGCATCTGAATTTGACCGTGTCCATCGATCGTTTTGAAAGCAGCACAAGCGAGTAGTTCGATCTCCTTGTAGCCACAATTTTGAGATGTTTCTGTTTTGAACAGTGTTCAACTAAGGCAACACAACCACGAGATCTATAACTCGGTATTTTTACCGATCTTTACAGTCATTGACAGTTTTTTCGAGCCATTCCCAACGAAACTTGCTCCTTATCCCTTTGTCGATTTCTAAAATTCTTGCTTTGTTGTCTTTCGTGAGTTTTAGGTTCACTATTTTCACGAAATCGGGAAAACTCGGTTGATTGAACTGTCCGCCATTTGCATTTCACTCCACGTGTTGGATATGACAAAGGAATAACAAAATTGCCGATTGGCTGATACTTATTGAAGCAACCAATCAGTGGCCTTGTTACATTACTGATCTCGCTGGGTAGCGCGTTTTGCGTGGTGGATTTGAGCAGCCGATCGAAAATACAACTCGCCGCTCATAACAGACCTCACCCCCCCCCCTAAAATTTTCTCCCCGAATTTAGACGATTCACAAGAATGACCCTAGACATGATCGAATCCTAGGAATTCCGCGGATCCGCGGAGGATTCTCATCCCTGTTAATTTGACCTTCTCTATCCTTTTGAATGCACATGTCCAACTGTTCAGTGTTTCAGTAGTTGTTGCATATCTTGCTGTTCTCTAACAAGGTGCTTAATGGGAAAATTCACAACAGGTGTTTGATCCATGAATTGACCAATAAATTTTCTGGTTCAGTTACAACTGGGATTTAAACAGTCCTCTTCATCATGCTCTTCCCATTTTGACATCATGAGATCAAAACGACACCTCACAATTGACCAACACTACCTCGCCATTGCAAGGATTCAAACAGGATGTTCTCAGAGGGAAGCGGCCACTGAGCTTAGAGTGTCACAGAGTGTCATCAGCAGGTTGCAGCAGAGATACAGAGAGACTGGAAGAGTCACAGAAAGGCATAGAAGTGGATGTCCTTTGGCCACATCCCACGCTGATGACCGCCTCACTGTGAACAGGGCCCTGCAGAACTTCAAGAAGTGTGGGCAGAGTTTCGGATTGACTATGTGCTGATTGGATAATACGCAGCATCACGACCATGCTGATTGGATAATACGTGGCATCACGACCTGTCAGTCACCACAGTGTTCCCTGGACAAAACAATGAAGTGAAAAATGACAAATTTGACTAGAAAAGCATAATACTTAAGATTTAATGCTTAAAAAAATTATACCATAAAGCTGCTGTGATTGTGTAGGTCTAAAGGATAATTCGGCATATGTGGAGAACATGAGGTGCGTGAGCAGACTAGGCGGAGCATCAGCGGGGACTCGGTATGACGAATCAACACAGAACATGCTGGGAGAAGCAGCGGCCAGACACGACCTGGCTCAAAGGCACGTTAACTGATGGCGATAAAAAAAAAAAAAGAAGTTATTTTTAATAAAGTGAAAAAAAGATAATGCATGGAGTGTGCTTTTGCCCTGAGGCTGATTTATGATGGAAAACAGCTGAGCTCTGTGGTTTGAGCGATCAGCTGATTAGATCCACCTCCTCCAGTGTTCTGACATTTTGGCATAAATATCAGAACAGCATGGACAGCTGATAGTACAGACAGCAAAAGGAAAAAAAAAACATGGGAGGAAGGCCCTACAGCCTTTGCTCCACGAAGGCGGGATGTATCAACCATACGCTGGATATGTCGGAAAATTTTCAGCATGGGGCACATATTTTTTCCAGTTTATAAAATTTTTCACTGGGTCTGAGGTGTGTGTGGAAAAAAAAAAAAGCGTTGTGGTTAATGTTTAGAGGGAAGATTTTATTGTCAGTACTACTATACGTACAGGACATACAGGAGAATTGAAATGGCATTTCTCTCTTCATTGGTGTGCACAGTATAAAAAGAAAAGGAAACAAAGAGACTCCTTCCTCATATAATGTACTATATAGTGAATGCTCAGCCAACGAAGCAGTGAGAGAAGAGCTTCACATCACAACATCAACTACCTTAAGGTATTTATATTTAATAATTCAGCAAAAACAATTTGATTTAATACATATTTACGACAAATTACATGCAGTTATTCATTTTTTTAAACCACCGTTAGTCTGTTACATTTTCCTGTCTCATGTGATGACATCATTAACCGTGCCACGAAAACAAGCCCAGTAGTGTCTGAAAGCGGTTAATTTTATTGTTATATTGAGTTTACTGTATAGTCCACTATATCTAAATTCACTATATAGCGAATAGGGAGTGAGTGAGTGAACATTCCGAATACAGCCAGGGAAATCAGTCAGAGTGAGCAGACCGGGAAGGCAGCCAAGATGAGTCAGGTGATCCAAATACTAAGCGCTGACTTGCTGTGTGGAATTATCTGATTTTGTAAAAAACACTCCCGGCATTTATCGGCTTTTGAATGAATGAATCAATCTTTATTTCGGATAGATTAAAAGTAAAGATTAAAAAAGAAACAGAATAATATAACAAAGGGGAAAAAATCCAACAAGGTCAATTTAACAATAACTCCTCTGATTATACAGTTCAACATAAGTTATCCTAAATGGGTAATGGCTGAAGCCGCAGCTTATATTGCCCACCCATATTCCATCCAAGAATTCAAAAGAAAAACAAAACAAGAGCGATTACAATTCGGAACAAAGCTAAGACAAAATGTGACAAAAAAAAAAAAAACTAAGCAACAACGCAACACAGACTGGATATGACAATCCTTATGTGATTTTACATGTCATCTTGTACAGTGGGGTAAAAAAGTATTTAGTCAGCCACCAATTGTGCAAGTTCTCCCACTTAAAAGATGAGAGAGATCTCCAATTTTCATCATAGGTATACCTCAACTATGAGAGACAAAATGAGAAAAAAAAAATCCAGAAAATCACATTGAAGGATTTTTAATGAATTAATTGGTAAATTCCCCGGTAAAATAAGTATTTGGTCAATAACAAAAGTTCATCTCAATACTTTGTTATATACCCTTTGTTGGCAATGACAAAGGTCAAATGTTTTCTGTAAGTCTTCACAAGGTTTTCACACACTGTTGCTGGTATTTTGGCCCATTCCTCCATGCAGATCTCCTCTAGAGCAGTGATGTTTTGGGGCTGTCGCTGGGCAACACGGACTTTCAACTCCCTCCAAAGATTTTCTATGGGGTTGAGATCTGGAGACTGGCTAGGCCACTCCAGGACCTTGAAATGCTTCTTACGAAGCCACTCCTTCCTTGCCCGGGCGGTGTGTTTGGGATCATTGTCATGCTGAAAGACCCAGCCACATTTCACCTTCAATGCCCTTGCTGGTGGAAGGAGGTTTTCACTCAAAATCTCACGATACACGGCCCCATTCATTCTTTCCTTTACACTGATCAGTCGTCCTGGTCCCTTTGCAGAAAAACAGCCCCAAAGTATGATGTTTCCACCCCCATGCTTCATAGTAGGTATGGTGTCATTTCTCCTCCAAACACGACAAGTTGAGTTTTTACCAAAAAGTTCTATTTTGGTTTCATCTGACCATATGACATTCTCCCAATCCTCTTTTGGATCATACAAATGCTCTCTAGCAAACTTCAGACGGGCCTGGACATGTACTGGCTTAAGCAGGGGGACACGTCTGGCACTGCAGGATTTGAGTCCCTGGCGGTGTAGTGTGTTTCTGATGTAGCCTTTGTTACTTTGGTCCCAGCTCTCTGCAGGTCATTCACTAGGTCCCCCCGTGTGGTTCTGGGATTTTTGTTCACCGTTCTCGTGATCATTTTGACCCCACGGGGTGAGATCTTGCGTGGAGCCGCAGATCGAGGGAGATTATCAGTGGTCTTGTATGTCTTCCATTGCTAATAATTGCTCCCACAGTTGATTTCTTCACACCAAGCTGCTTACCTATTGCAGATTCAGTCTTCCCTGCCTGGTGCAGGTCTACAATTTTGTTTCTGGTGTCCTTTGACAGCTTTTTGGTCTTGGCCATAGTGGAGTTTGGAGTCTGACTGTTTGAGGTTGTAGACAGATGTCTTTTATACTGATAACCAGTTCAAACAGGTGCCATTAATACAGGCAACGAGTGGAGGACAGAGAGGCCTCTTAAAGAAGAAGTTACAGGTCTGTGAGAGCCAGAAATCTTGCTTGTTTGTAGGTGACCAAATACTTATTTTACTGAGGAATTTACCAATTAATTCATTAAAAATCCTTCAATGTGATTTTCTGGATTTTTTTCCCCTCATTTTGTCTCTCATAGTTGAGGTATGCCTATGATGAAAATTGGAGACCTCTCTCATCTTTTAAGTGGGAGAACTTGCACAATTGGTGGCTGACTAAATACTTTTTTGCCCCACTGTATATATGTTTGGAGTATTTCTTCCTTTAGTTTTTGTTTAAATTGTCCAAGCGTTGTACAGGATTTTAATTCAGGTCCAAAATTGTTCCATAATCTTACTCCTTGCACTGAAACACAGTGTTGCTTGGTGGTAGTTCTCACTGAATGTTTTTGAAATATACATGTTCCTCTGAAATGATATTGTTTCTCCCTTATTTGGAACAACTTTTGGTTATTTGCGGGCAGTGATAGCTTCTTCACTTTAAACATTATTACTGCAGTTTTAAAGTCAACCAGATCTTTCAACTTGAGAGCTTTTAATTTAAGAAAAAGTGGGTTTGTTGGTTCCCTGTAAGCAGCTTTGTTTATTATTCCAATAGCTCTCTTCTGAAGCATAAAGACTGGATATATGTTTGTTTTATATGTATTTCCCCATACTTAAGTACAATATGTCATGTATGGGAGTATTAATGAATGATACAAAGTATATAATGTGGGTTGATTCAGCAAATATTTCGCTCCGTGTAGTATTGCGATTGATTTAGATATTTTACCTTTAATGTAATTAATATGTGACTTCCAACACAGTTTATTATCAATTATTACTCCAAGAAATTTAGTTTCAGATACCCTTTCAATCTCTACACCATTTACACTGAGTTTAGATACTAAGTTGTTGTGATGGTTGTTAAAAACTATAAATTTTGTCTTACTTAAATTGCGTGTTAATTTGTTTGAATCAAACCACAGTTTAAGCTTTCCTAATTCCTTTCCGAGTGTATCCAAAAGTTGTTCCAAATTGCTTCCACTGCATAATAGATTAGTGTCATTGGCAAACAATATTAAATCCATTTTTCCCGAGACTTTACATATATCATTTATATACATATTGAATAACAACTGCCCCAAAACTGAACCCTGTGGGACTCGACAAGTAACCTTCAGTAACTGTGAGTTTTTGTTACCAACACATACATACTGATATCTATTCTTTAAGTAACTACTTAACCAGGACAGTGCTACCCCCCTAATACCACAATTTTGTAGTTTCTTTTATAATAAATTATGATCCACTGTATCAAATGCTTTTTTAAGATCCAGGAATACCCCAACTGAATACTCTTTATTTTCAACGGCAGTTGATATTTTTTCTATAAATTCCATTAGAGAAAATGCAGTTGTCCTCTTGTGTCTGAACCCATATTGCTGCTCACACAATAAATTATTCTTCATTATGAAGTTGTCAATTCTCTCAGAATATTTTTTCAAGTATCTTGGAAAATTGCGGCAATAGTGAAATTGGTCTATAGTTTGAAAGTTCCCCTCTGTCACCCGTCTTGTATATTGGAATTACTTTAGCTATTTTCATTGCATTGGGAAATCTACCTGTTTGGAGAGACAGGTTACAAATATACGGCAGTGGTTTCACTAAGCATTCAATAATAGTTTTGACTAAGAACATGTCAATACCATCACAGTCCGTAGATGTTTTACTTTTAAACGATTTAACAATTTCAGTGACCTCTCTCTCATCTGTGTTCTTTATGAAAATGGAGTCTTTTATAGCAGTGTTTTTGCTTATTGTATAATAACAATAATAATAATAATAATAATAATAAGTTTATTTATAGAGCACCTTTCACAGACAGAGTCACAAAGTGCTTAACATGGTAAAAAACAAAATAAAAACACAGGCACATAAAACAGTAAAAAAAAAAAACAAAACAAAAAACAAAGTAGACAGTAAAAGCACATAAAAATACAATTGGCACATAGTTAAAGAGCCAAGCTAAAAAGGTGGGTCTTTAGTTGCTTCTTAAATACACCAATGGAAGGTGCAGATCTAAGTTCAAAAGGCAAGGAGTTACACAGTCTGGGAGCAACAGCAGCAAAGGCTCTATCGCCTTTGGCTCTGAGCCTAGTACTAGGGACTACCAATAGATTCTGATGAGAAGACCTGCGAGACCTGCAGGGCTGGTATAGAGAGAGCAGGTCACTAATATAAAAAGGTGCCTCTTCATGAATGGCTTTGTAAGTAAGAACAAGAACTTTAAAATCAATTCTATAATTTACAGGAAGCCAATGCAAGGAGGCCAAAACAGGAGTGATATGACAGAATCTACTGGACCTAGTTAGTAATCTTGCAGCAGCGTTCTGGACTAACTGTAGGCGGTGTAAAGAGGATTTGCTAAGACATGTAAAAAGAGCATTACAGTAGTCCAAACGTGAAGAAACAAAGGCATGAATAATGATTTCTAACTGAGTGCAGGAAAGCAATGACCTAATTTTAGATATTTCCTAAGGTGGAAAAAACAACTCTGGGTCAGAGATTTGACATGCTGATCAAAACTCATCGATTGATCGAAAATGACACCAAGATTTTTTAGTTTAGATCATATGTTAGAGCTTAATGAACCAATGCTATTAACCAACTTAGGAATTAGATTATCAGGTGCTACAATTAGGACTTCAGTTTTATCAGCATTAAGTTGCAAAAAGTTACTAGACATCCAGTCCTTAATTGCAGAAAGACAATCATGAATAATTTTTAAATTATCAACATGGTCAGGCTTAAAAGAGAAAAGTAGCTGTAAATGGGTATTACCGTAATGGGTATTTCTCAAGCCAAATTAGGACCAATGTTAACAAAAAAAGTTATTAAATTCATCTGCAGGTGAAGCTGCATTCACACTCTGAATCATTGTATTATTTTTTGAAAAATTGGTTGGGTACCTTGTATTTCTGTTTTTATTTCCAAGAATATTGTTAAGTATTGTCCATGTATTTTTAATATTGTCTCTGTTTTTCTCCAGTTCTTTACTGTAATAGTCTCTTTTACTTCATCTCATTATATATGTTAACTTATTTTTGTATGTTTTATACCGCTGCTCTGCTTCTTTTGTCCTTTTCTTTAGAAAAGCTTTATATAATAAATTTTTCTTTTTACACGCCTTTTGTAATCCTTTGGTTAACCATGGCTTATAGACAAATTTATGTTTAAGCTTTTTCTTTACTAATGGACAATTTTTTTCATAAACAGTGGTTACAATGTTCATAAATGTGTCATAGGCTTCATTTACATCTGATACATAGACTTTTGTCCAGTCTTGCTTCAGCAAGTCTTCTTTAAAAGAACTGATGAAGCGGGATGAAATAAGGCAGCGTTGAGAGTTTTAAGTAGAGTTTATTAAATCATACCGCCTTCACAGGATCCCCGCTCCGGTGCAAGTGTGAGCAGACCGGAGCGGGATCCTCAGGCTCTCAGAGGAGGAGACACAAAGTGCGTGTGTCCAGCAGCAGTTGAAGAGTGAGTGAATGAGAGGATGAGCCTGGATTACAGTGCAGTATATATACCCAACTACAACAATACATAAAAGAGCATTCCCCAGCAGTGGGTATGATCAAAGAGACTGCAGAACAGGCATGAGACATTTGCATTTGAGAGACATACATCACAATAGGCAGATTGCTGGCCTTTGCTCCAGCTGCAAGACAAAGAGGTTACAAGGCACATCTATGTATTGATCTCAGTCTCTAGGTCACAGTAAGGACAGGACGCATGAATACAATGCATGAAAGGCACATTAACATCACAGTGGTGAGCCAGAAGAAGCGGGGCTGCCTGTAGACATTAATACACACATTTCCCTGTTCTGTTAATTGCTCTAGCCGAGCGCTGTGTCTGTCCAGTCTGTTGTGGGGGTTACACCAACCCGCCACACTGACTGCATTTTGTGAAAAAAACAAAAAAAAAAAAACAAAACATGAATTTGTAGTGTCTGTAACATAGGACATATCGGCTTTTGAGACAAAACGATTTGAATTTCTATAAGTAGGTAAAGTTAACAGTTGTTTGATGCAAAGAGTGAAATTTTCATGGAAGTGGTGTTTATCGTTTTTTGCAAACAAACTCTTCCTCTGTTTGTTCTCTCCCATAGACTGAGTCCCCGTTGTGCTGGTTGTTCTCTACATGACTGTTCTTTTCTTCTTCGCTCTATCCCCTCACCCCCCAGCCAGTCGCAGCAGATGACTGCCCCTCCCTGAGCCTGGTTCTGCTGGAGGTTTCTTCCTGCTGAAAGGGAGTTTTTCCTCTCCACCATCGCCAAATGCTTGCTCACAGGGGATCGCCTGATTGCTGGGGTCTTTATGCAACTGTGGGGGTTTCCCCTACAGTTCAAAGTGCTATAAGATGACTGTTGTTGTAAAATGGCGCTATATCTAACTAACTAACTAACTAACCTGCACTTATATAGCGCTTTTCTAGTCACAAAGACCACTCAAAGCGCTTTCACTAATACTAACCCATAAACTATATAAATAAAGTTGAATTTAATTGATTTGAACTGAATTGAACATCTAATATAAGCGACTGTTTTGGAACCCTTGTTTATTTTTTTGTCAGCTCACTTATTTGTGTGATATTTTATCACTTATATTCATAATAGTGCATCTTGCACATTAAAGAATGGGAGTTGTTCAGTCATCATTATAATTGTTTTAGTTTATATGTGTAGTTGAAACTGTATCGTCAAACTCATGCAGTACTATAACAGGACATGTTTACAAATATTTTAGACTCATTCTAGTGCATCCTTTTATATTTTAGCAATATTAAGTACAAAACACTGAACATTATTATACACAGCACAATGACCTGTTTGGCTGCAACTGTTGCATTGGTGTTGCCCATTTGTCAGTAAATATTTAAATAAAAATTATTTATTTCATTATTTGGATGTTTTTGTGTCCTGTTTGGTCATGGTTGTCGTTTAGTCAAAACGTGCATATGTGGCCGCCTATGATATGCAATTGATCTGTGCATTCTGCTCCACAATCGTGGTGGTATTATTATTAACTTTTAATTTTTAGATAGTCGTGCGAGCACAGCGAGAGGATCACCATCGGGGACTCGCAGTCCTGCAAAGGGGCTCCCGTCTACCACTGACCGGGCGGGCTGGGCTTGCATCTCTGCTAAGGACCATGGTACGCCTGCTGCTTCTTTGTCAGACTCTGGGTTCCTGCTGGCGCTCCCTGAATTATAGTGCATCTGGAAAGTATTCACAGCGCTTTACTTTTTCCAAATTTTGCTATGTTTTTCCCTTTTGGAATATGCCTTATTCCAAAAGGGATTAAATTCATTTTTCCCTCAAAATTCTACACACAATACCCCATAATGACAGTGTGAAAAATGTTTTTTTTTGAGATTTTTGGAAATTGATTAAAAATAAAGAAACTAAGAAATCACATGTACATAAGTATTCACAGCCTTTGCCATGAAGCTCAGAACTGAGCTCAGGTGCATCCTGTTTCCACTGATCATCCTTGAGATGCTTCTACAGCTTAACTGGAGTCCACCTGTGGTAAATTCAGTTGATTGGACATGATTTGGAAAGGCACACACCTGTCTATATAAGGTCCCACAGCTGAAAGTGCATGTCAGAGCACAAACCAAGCATGAAGTCAAAGGAATTGTCTGTAGACATCCGAGACAGGGTTGTCGTGAGGCACAAATCTGGGGAAGGGTACAGAAAATTTTCTGCTGCTTTGAAGGTCTCAATGAGCACAGTGGCCTCCATCATCTGTAAATGGAAGCAGTTCAGAACCACCATGACTCTTCGTAGAGCTGGCCGGCCATTTAAACTGAGCGATCGGGGGAGAAGGGACTTAGTTATGGAGGTGACCAAGTACCCGATAGTCGCACTGTCAGAGCTCTAGCATTGCTCTATGAACAGAGGAGAACCTTCCAGAAGGACAACCATCTCTGCAGCAATCCACCAATCAGGCCAGTACGGTAGAGTGGCAAGATGGAAGCCACTCCTTAGTAAAAGGCACATGGCAGCCCACCTGGAGTTTGCCAGAAGGAACTGGGAGACTAATCAGGATAGAGGGAAAGATGAATACAGCAATGGACAGAGACATCCTGGCTGAAAACCTGCTCCAGAGTGCTCTTGACCTCAGATTGGGGTGACGGTTCATCTTTCAGTCGGACAACGACCCTAAGAACATAGCGACGATATCAAAGGAGTGGTTTCAAGACAACTCTATGAATGTCCTTGAGTGGTCCAGACAGAGCCCAGACTTGAATCCAATTGAACATCTCTGGAGAGACATGAAAATGGCCGTGCACCAACACTTCCCATCCAACCTGATAGAGCTTGAGAGGTGCTGCAAAGAGAAATGGGCCAAACTGCCCAAAGATAGGTGTGCCAAAGCTTGTGGCATCATATTCAAAAAGACTTGAGGCTGTAATTGCCGCCAAAGGTGTATCAACAAAGTACTGAGCAAAGGCTGTGAATACTGATGTATTTGTGATTTCTTAGTTTTTTTATTTTTAATAAATTTGCAAAAATTTCAGAAAAACTTGTTTCACGTTGTCATGATGGGTATTGTGTTTTGAGGGGGAAAAAATGAATGTGGAAAAAGTGAAGTATTGTGAATACTTTTCGGATGCACTGTATCCTGTAGACCTATGCAATCACAGCAACATTATAGTGTAATTTTTTTAAGCATTACATCTCCAGTATTCATTTTTTCTGCTCAATATTGTCACTTTTCACTTCCCTTTTTTGTTTACAGAGCGCTGTGGTGAGTGACTGGTCGTGATGTCCTGTATTATCCAATCAGTATGGAGTCAATCCAAAACCCCACCCACACTTCCAGAAGGCAGAGCATGAGAAAACAGAGCGCTGGCAAAACTTTTATCGATAAAGAATTACATATTTTGACCAAACAACTCCATACTAGGGGATGCACACTCTCGTAACCTCAGCAAAGCCCTTAGAGAACCTGAGTTCAGTCTGACGAATGGTTTGAGAGCTATGCGAGGAAGTGGCACAAACACAGATTCCTTGCCTTTATAGATAAATAACCCTCCGTGTAATCTGTCAAAATGATGACCAGATTTCAGACTTTTCTGTCAGTGCTGAAAAAAAAATTTGTCAATGGACAATTTTCACTCAGCAAACTTCAGCTCTCTACATGTAGGAGGGATCTTTGGGAAGACAGTGCCATGTGAATCGGGCGACACCCTGGAATTCTCTGCGTAGAATGCTACTGAACCCCAGATAAGGGGTAAACGATGGATGGTACTTGGACCAAAGCATGTCAAAGACATTTCATTTACACCTCATTGTATTTATTTGTGCAAAGAGAGGATAACATGTCCTCTTAAATAAAATGTCTGTGACCTGGTTTGTTGATATGTGAGCAAATCGTGGCACAGAAATGGTGGTCTTAGATCATAAGGGAGGTTCAAAGACGAGAAACATAGCAGCCGTGAGGACAAAGAAATTCTCCTGTGAAATTCTGACAGGGAAAGAAACATCACTGCTGCTATGGCTGGATTCTACTTGTTAACTAGGGGAGCATGAAATGATGCTCTGATCAAGGTGACACTGGGCCATTAAAAAAAACATTAAAACAAACTCAAACACATCAGATTGACAAAAAACTTCCAAAACCAGTTTGGGATTCCAACAACAATAAAGTCTAAGGGTGATTTCAGACCTAAAGCCCAATTCATAGTTGCAAAAATGTGCTGGTACATGAGCAAGCGCAGTGGACGCATTCGTGCCCAAACCGTACGCAGAGGGTTTGTGTTGACCGAGTGCATACAGGCCCCAAAAAGTGATAGCGCGTACAAGAATGCAGTGGTCACAGTGAACTGCACATGCTCAAGGAAACTCAGGGACGGCAGGACCTCGAAATAAATGTTGTGCATTCTTCTACTGTGAAGTGGCTCTATTGTCAGTTTTTCACCCAGAACACCAAAACAGTAAATTATATTCCTACCTGTTTCACTACTTTGTATTTGTCCGTAGCTTGTGACAGCAGTTGCTACAGGTATGGTTTGGAGCTGGGGAAAATTGTTTCAGTCACTTCATGGTAAATATATATGTAAGACATTTAATCCACAGTTTAAAAAAAAAACAAAACAACAACCTGCCACCAAGCTCTTCTTTTGTATTTCAATTGCAGCTGTTAAAACGTTTAAATTTATTTTCACTGCGCATGTGTGAAACACGGCTGCTGAACAGGAGCTGCAGTGGCTCAAAAACAACTCTGAATATTGCCGTGTATGCAAACGCAGTCTACAGAATGCAAATGTTATGCCATCAGAGGGACTCTCAACAGCCCTTAACCCTTTTGGTCTGGGCTTTCAGACTTTTCAGTTCGATTCAGACCAAAATTGGAGGTGAAAAAACTCCCCTGAACCACGGTCCCAACGAAATAGAGAGCCTACGTCACGCCTCCTCTACTTCTTCATATGGGACCTTAAACTGGACAAAATCTCCACTGAAGTGAATGGCAAGAGAAAAATTTTCTTTTCATCCCGATCAAATTTTACAACGAGTTACACGTCATGTTTGTCAATTTAAAAGATAATTTTCCACGTAATTAAAGTTATCAGTTGTCGTATAAAAGAGTAATATTAAGTTATTGTGAAACTACTTGGTGGACTACATTTCCATGTCTAGGACTGCAAACGTCACCAAACACCATTATGGCAGTTCCCCTCTCAAAGCTCACCTTCTGTTTCCTGACCTAGAAGCATCTCAAGAGGAGAAAAAAACAAAAACAAATGTATTTTACGAGCTGTAACTGAGCCAGAGGACTGTTAAGACCCTTTCCCACTAGTACCCACTTAGCCCTCCTCTACTCGACTCGCTTTGTAGCCTTTTCCATTAGTACCTGGTACTTTTTAGTACTGACTCGAGGCCAGGGTACAGCCGCGCTAAGTCGGGCTGAAAACGTGACGTCAACAGACTGCAGGCCACTGATTGGTCAGGCATAACGTCATGAAAGCGTCCTCTTCTGCAGAATCTCCAAACCACCATATGCAAAAGTTCACGGAGTAAACACAGTCACCGAGTAAACACAGTCACCGAGTAAACACGATATTAATAGAGATGGCATTGCAGGTTTCGCAGAAATCTACACCGTGGTCCAACGAAGAGGTGCGGAATTTTCTGTGCTTGGTGGCAGATAATATCCAGAGCGACATGGAGCGACCCCGCAACGAAACAGGTAACAGCCCAGCATAGAACCAGACTACGGACAAGCTGAAGATGAAAGTGAGAGAACCATCAGTGGTGAGTGATTTGTGATATTGTGCATCTTTTCACTTATTTATCCTGTTGGTGGTAAGCTCACTTTTTTTGAGCAATACAACGTCGTCCTGTGCTGGCTAATGAGTGATAGCTAGTAGCTAGCTAGCTAGTAGCCAGCTCTGCTGATTCGCGCTTGCTTTGTCCGAAGTATTCGCTTGTGAGAGCAAAACGATGAAACATGCTAATCCTGGTTAAAGTCCTGGTTTGTGTATGTGTTGCACTTTGGTGCTGTGCATTAAGTTGTGTGTAATTTCTTTCTAGAATGTGTTTCCACATGCCAGGGGTCCGCCTCCCTCAGCATGTTGTGTTGATATCTTGGATACAGGTCAAGAGGATCCCAGGATCCAAAATCTCAACATATTCAAGTGCATTTTCAAACTAGTGATTTATAAAGTGATTCATATAATTTTCTAAAGCCTCATAATAGACCCACATACCTATTCTGTAGATTTAAAAAAAAAAAAAAGTGTTGGAACAGTGTTGTCGTGCTGTTTCTGTTCCACCATAAATCCTTGGATTGAAAATGTACTTGTATATGTACAGAGTGGATCCTGGGGTGCTTGTCAGAGAAACAAAGCGTTTTTGTCACATCCCACCACTGACTTTCACAAGAGTATTTCTCTAATACAGGTACATCTTAAAAAATTATAATGTCATGAAAAAGTTCAATATTTTTTGTCACTCATTTCAAAAAGTGAAACCCATATATTATATAGATTCATTACACAGACAGTGATACATTTCAAGTGTTTATTTATTTTAATTTTGATGATTATGGCTTACAGACCCTGAAACCCCCAAATTCAGTTTCTCAAAAAAATTACAATATTTCATAAAATTAATTTAAAAAAATGGTTTTTAAATGGAATTGTTGGTCATTGAAATGTTGGTTAACATGGGCTGTAGCCATAATCTTCAAAATTAAAATAAATAAACACTTGCAATATATCACTGTCCGTGTAACGAGTCTATATACGGGTTTCACTTTTTGAAATGAGTGACAAAAAATATTAAACTTTTTCATGATATTCTAATTTTTTGAGATGTACCTGTACATGTTTTGAACTTGCTTGAACTAACCACCATCCATTTCTGTCAGCAAGAGGAAAGGAAAAGCAGCCACCCCACAACGGACCTTTCCACTGTTGAAAGTACTGAAATTCTTTGCTTTTTTAGATAAAGTGCCAAAACTAAAGTAGCACAGTTTCCACTTAATATAAAAGGGTCTGAACTGAGATTTATTTGATTGTGTGAATATTAATTACAGAATAATTGAAAATGACTGGCACATCAACTGTAAAATAAACCGCTTGTTAATGTATTTATTTTTTTGCCAGATCACTTGTGTGATCCTTTGTGAGTTATGTTCATAACTGTATGTTGCACTTTGGGGAATGGGAGTTGTTCCGTCACCAATGTTTATACAGTATGTGTAGTTTATAGTCTATCATCAATAAGCTCATGCAGTATTATAATAGCAGGACAAATTACAAATATTTGAGACCCATTGTAGTGCTTCCTTTTATATTTTAGCAATACAAGTACAAAACAGTGCCCACACTTGAAGCCAGGGCAAGAATAGACACAGCGGTGACAGAGCGGCGGCTAAACTTTTATTGATAAAAATTCCATATTTTGACTGAGCGAGTCCATACTCGGTGATGCGCACCCTCAGTTAAAGTACTAGATTCCATTCAAGTGAATGTATTAATTCATTCTGATTGCTGACGCCACAGTAAAAACAAATGATTTTAACCTTCTTCTTGTGTTAGGGTCGGCACTGACCCGTTTTAGTTTTTAATGCATAAAAGAATCACTTAAAATTTTTTTATTGCATCAAGGCTTTTTGCCTTTGTCAGGAACCTTGATTTCAACAAAATTAAACAAAAAAATTTTTTTTCACTACATTATAAAACGCTCTGGTTGAAATTATTATGTCCTTTGTGGTGTTAGGGTCGGGTTCGACCCGGTTAAAAAAAAAAAAAAAAAAATAAGATTATAAAGCAATAATTAGAGCCAAAAAAGGGCATATCTCCAATTTGCAGCATGCAAAAATGAAAAGATTTACGGTTAGCCAAGTTCTAGATAACATTTTTTTTGCATTTTCTTGAAGAAAATATATATGGGTCGAAACTGACCCATAACACCATAGATGTTACTATAGTTATTAATTTTAAAATGAAAAAATAAATCAAGCAAATTCACTTCAGAGATGTGTTCTATACCCCTCAGTAATATTCAGGTAACACAACCTTTTATTTATAATTTCTTTTTTTATTGCAATCCGAGAGAATCGAGAGGTATACTGATAAAAAAAAAGGCCCAGAGACCCACACCAAAAATATTAAACCCAACATTTTCATGGATAAGGAAGCCTAACAAGGTAACCAAGTGATGACAAAAAAATTGGATGATAGGTTATTGTTTTTTTTTTTCCACAATATCTTTATTGAACCTTTTTTTTTTTTAACAAACATGATACAAACAATCAAACACTAACACTAAAGTACTACAAAAAAAAAAAATGCACTAAAAACACCAACAACATCAAGTCTTCAACAATGCTCCTCTGTTTAGTCTAGACAATCCAATACATAAGTATACATATTATGTTCACCAGTTTGGAATTTACAAGGTCCACACACATCATTCACCTTCTTCTTCAAGAGTTATGTTTAAATTTTTTACATAATCAATAAAAGGTCTCCATATATTCTCAAACACAATTTCCTTTGATTTTAGTATATATGTTATTCTTTCTAATGGAAGGTTTGTTAACATCTGTCTTAACCACTGAGTCACATCTGGTCTATGAGTCTTTTTCCATAATAGTGCAATACATTTTTTGGCATTAAGCAAACTGAGGTCTATGAATGTTCTTTCACTTTTATTAAAATTATGCTTTTCTGGGTACAGACCCAACAAAAACAGTTTAGGATTCAATATGACTTGTTTTGAGATTATTTTTTCAATTGTTACCCTCACCTCTTCCCAAAACATTCTTATTAATCTACATTCCCATAAACAATGAAATAGGGTTCCTTTACTTTCCATGCATTTTGTGCATGTATCTGGTATATTTTTGTTATATCTATTTAACTCCTCCGGTGTAACATACATCCGCATTAACCATTTGAAATGTATCAATTTAAGGCGTGCATTTATTGATTTGGTTTGAGCTTCTGTACAAGCCAATTCCCATTGTTCCTCTGAAATTTCAATTTGCAGATCTTCTTTCCAGTAGTTTAATCTTTTCAGTGAATTTTCACTTGAAGATAGTGTCAATGAGTTATAAAACTCTGAAATAATACCCTTTCTTTTACTATCTTTCATCATCATTTTTTCCAAGGATGAATAAATAGGTCGAGTGAGAGCTTTATTTTGATTTGATCGAATAAAGTTTCTAAGTTGAAGATATTTAAAAAAATGTGTTCTATTGAGATTAAATTTGATCCTCAGCTCTTCAAAAGACATTATGTTGTCTGCACATGGCAAATATAAATCCTGAATCTTTTGTATCCCTTTTAAATTCCATACTTTAAATACAGCGTCCGCTCTCCCTGGTTTAAAATATTGATTACCCCATATTGGACTAAATTGTGACAATAACTGTGGTTCTTTTAAATAGTTTTTAGCTTCACACCATATTTTGATCATATGCTTTACAAATGGATTTTTAACTTGTTTTTGTAATTTTTTTGCCGAATCTGAGTATATGAATATGGGAAGAGGTAAAGGTAAATTGTATGATTCCATTTCAGTCCAGTGAGGGAGATCATTTGATGAAAAATAATATGTCATAGACCTCAGTTGTGCCGACCAATAATACAACATAAAATTTGGACATTTCAGACCTCCACGATCAAATGGTAAATATAATAAAGACAAACGTAATCTAGCCCTCCTGTTGTTCCATATAAATTCCACTAACTTTTTTTTTATTCTTGAGAATAGATCTAAAGGTGGTGATAAGGGAATGTATTGAAATAAATAAAGTATTTTAGGTAAAATATTACTTTTAAGTATATTGATTCTCCCGATCATCGACATTGGTAGTGACATCCATCTCTGAGTTAACTCACTGATATCTGACATTAAGGCTTCATAGTTGACACTGGCGACTGATTCTAGCTTAGGCATAATTTGGATTCCTAAATATTTAAACTGATTTACAACATTGAATTGATTTACCTCAGGGGCTGGGTAATTTCTCTGGGTCTCATTTAGCATTAATATTGAAGATTTAGTTTTATTTATTTTATATCCTGATATTTCCCCAAAATTCTTTATTAAATTCAACAAGGTTGGAATTGATTTTTTTAGATTCGACATAAACAAAATTATATCATCGGCGTACAGGGAGATTTTATGTTCTGTTGGTCCAACTTTAATTCCATATATTTGTGAATGTAAACGTATCGCTATCGCTAAAGGTTCAATTGCCATAGTAAACAGTAAAGGTGAAAGTGGACAGCCTTGTCGACATCCTCTATTGATTTTTATTGGTTTTGAAATATTGTTATTTGTTAGGATTTCTGCTGTAGCATTATTGTATATTATTTGAACCCATTTTATGAAATTATTTCCAAGTCCAAACCTTTGTAAGACTTCAAAAAGAAAGGGCCATTCAACTCTATCAAAGGCCTTTTCGGCATCCAATGATAGGAGAACTGTATCCGGTGCTTCTTTATTAAAATAAATAATATTAAATAGTCTTCTTACATTATGGAAGCCTTGTCTACCCTTTATAAAGCCATTCTGATCTCGATTAATAATATTTGGTAAAATTTCTTGTATTCGTCTTGCTAAAATTTTACAGATTATCTTAAGGTCGGCGTTTAATAGGCTTATTGGTCTCATATTTTCACATTTATTAGAGGGCTTACCTGGTTTTGGCAGCAGTATAATTAAGGCATTATTTATGTATGATGGTAAATTATTATTTTTGAAATGCTTCTAAAACCATTTCCAAAAAAGGTTTTATTAATTTATTCTTAAATTTTTTATAAAGGTCAACTGGAAGACCATCTGGTCCTGCACTTTTTCCTGATTTCATATTATCAATGGCTAGCCCAACTTCTTCTTGACTAATTTTAGACTCCAATATCTCCCTGTTTTCATTTGGAATACACGGTATAGATAGTTTGTTCAAAAACCCATTTAGTTTTGTTAAATCAGGTTCATTTTTGGTATCATATAATTTTTCATAGTAATCTCTAAAGGCTCTATTAATTTCTAAAGGATCTATAACTACCTGTCCGTTACTTATAATACTGGTAATTGGTGTTTTAATTTCCAATTGTTTAATCTGCCATGCTAATAATTTTCCTGATTTTTCACCTTGTTCATAAAAAGATTGTTTCAATCTTAGAAGACTC
This sequence comes from Pholidichthys leucotaenia, assembly GCA_020510985.1. NCBI lineage: Eukaryota > Metazoa > Chordata > Actinopteri > Cichliformes > Pholidichthyidae > Pholidichthys > Pholidichthys leucotaenia. The sequence goes on from CM035836.1 coordinate 53,628,810, forward strand.
GAGGCAGCTCTATTCGCTGATTTTTTGTCGTATTCAGCTCTCAAAATCAGTAATTCATTCTCCAACCTTGGGTCACTTCCTGCATACACTTTTTCCTGAAGACTTTTTATTTTATGTTCCAATTTAGCTCTCTCCTCTCGAGTCTTCTTAGATTTTGATCCTGTATAACTAATAATATGTCCCCTAATAAAAGCTTTGAAAGCCTCCCACTTTACACATGCTGATGTTTGTGTAGTATTGATGTCAAAGAACTCGTCTATCTGTTTTTCTATATACTTGACAAATTCCTCATCCTGAAGCCATTTATGCTGAAATTGCCATCTACCTGATTCCTTTGTCAATTTTTTATCTACATATATTAGACAACAGGGTGCATGATCAGAGATCACGATGTTATCATAAAAGCAGTTTTGAATCTTGGACCTTAATTCTGTGGAAATCAAAAAATAATCAATACGTGAGAATGTCTTGTAGGTACTGGAATAACAAGAATAGGCTTTAACTTGTGGTTTCATTTCTCTCCATATATCTAACAATCTCAATTCTTTCATAAAATGATTAATAGTCATCCTACATCCAATGTGCGTACAATCCAGTCCTGTTGATCTATCCACACCTGGATTCAATGTACAATTAAAATCCCCTGCTATTATATGTTGCCCTGTAAGTGATGATAAGATGAGAAATAAATTAGCAAAGAACTTCTGATCATCTATATTGGGACCATATAAGTTCACAAGATTTATATTTTCTAATAGCAAAGAACCTTGAATGATTACATATCTTCCAAATTTGTCTCCAATTACATTTTTCACTTGAAAAGGAACTGATTTATGTATGAGAGTCATAACTCCCCTGGCTCGGGATGAAAATGAAGAGGTGAATACACTTCCCTGCCATCTACTCCTAATTCTTTTAACATCCTCCTCTATCAGATGAGTTTCTTGTAAAAACACAATTCTTGAACCCATGTCCTTTATTTTATTCATAACTTGTTTAAGTTTTTTTAAATTTTGTAGACCTCTGCAATTCCATGAAGTTAAATTAAGATTAACACTTTGGTCCATGATCAATAGAGAGTTTGGGATTACCTTGCAGTGTAAACATGCTCATACAGAGAAGCAAAAACATGAGTGGTTGAACATTCATCCTACAAACTACACACAAACAAATTTCCCCTTCCCACACTTGTGGCAAACCCCCCAAAATCAAAAGAAAAATTCTGTCTCCCGATATAGCCATCGACCGTTCCACACCCACGGGGAACAGCCTAAGCCACTCCTTCTTCATCCTCCCAATCACCCTAACTCTACTGCTTTTAATGACGTAACATTAACTCTCCTCTGTAGTTTTCCAACTTAACTCCAAAATTTTTAACAACTTTGTACATCATAGTTTTTTTTTTTGTTTGTTTGTTTTGTTTTTGTTTTGTTTTTTTAATATATAATACAATCTATATTTTGTAAACTTACTATTTACTTCAAGTCAGTCAGATGCCTGTGCAAATGCTTAATTATTCTACCTTATATTTTGTTCATGCTTAGCTCCCACCAGTCTCTTCTTCTTCTTTGATCTTCTTGATGAACTCCTGCGCCTCCTCTGGGGTCTTGAAGATGTGGGTTCTGCCCTCATACGTGGTCAGCAGTCTCGCAGGATAGATTACACCATGACGAATCCCAAGGTTGCGCAGCTCCTTACGTACGGGATCAAACTGCTTCCTCAATTGCTGGATTCCTGTGGCCAAATCTGGGTAGAACCGCACCTGCTGGTCCTGGTGTTTAATCTCTCCTTTAGCACGTGCAGCGTTGAAGATCTTCATCCTGTCTCTGTTGCTAAGAAACTTCATAATTAAGGTCCTCGGCGGTCCCTTATCTCTCCGTGGGCCAATATGATGTGCTTTTTCCAGAACCACTGCTGATTGCAACTCCTCGCTGCCCAGCACCTCCGGAATCCACTTTTCCAGAAAGGAACATACGTCCCGACCTTCTGATTCCTCTGGAAGACCCACCAGCCTCAAATTATTCTGTCTCGACCGAGATTCCAAATCCAAAATATTATCTTCCAGAGATTTATTTTTTTTTTCCAAAGTGCGCACCTTTAATTGAAGACGGGTGACGTCATCTTCAGCACTAGCGAGACGGAGCTCCATCTGCGCCGTTCGTTCTACACAGTCACCCAATTCCTTTCTTATTCCTTCCAACGCTGTCATAATCCCATCAAATCTAGAGGAAAAGTCCGCTCTCATTGAACTCATGGCTGCCATCAGCGCATCTGCGCCATTCCCCGCAGAAATCGCAGCGTTGCCAGCCTCCTCCGCCATATATGGAGTTTTGTTTGCTGCGTCACAGACCTGAAAGTCCGTTAATTTGGACTGTTTCGGCGGCTCGCTTTTTCCTTTTCCTGGTTTTCCAGCCTTAGGCTTCGCCGACATATCCTCGCCCAAATGCTGGGATACGTTCTGTCCCAAATGAGAGAGTTATTTGCCGATTTTTTTTTTCCAGGAGCAGAGCAGAGCGAGACACGTCCGTCCTACGTGGCAGCCATAACCGGAGAGGTTATTGTTTTTAAGTGTATTTTAAAGCTGATTTAAGACACGGGTCGAAACCGACCCGTTAACACCGGGGATGGTAACAGAAAGCTAACACAGAAGGAAGGTTAAACATAACCCAGCCCTTATAAAATCTACTTTACTGAAGCGCAGCTACATGAAAATTGTGGTTAAATATAACAACGAAGCACTTTTTTGTCACATTCCACCACTGGCTTTTAGCAACAAGTGTATTTCTCAAATATCTTTTAAACTCTGCTCGCAGAGATAGCAAAAAACGTGACAACCTAATAGTATTGAATGCAAAAGGCGCAATAGACTTACACAATGGTCCCCTCCAGTATATACAACTAGGACACTATCGGTCGCTACTACGGAGGGTGACAATATGTATGGGTACATATTCATACTATGTAGGATAACTAAGTAGACGGTTATGTTGTTTATTCCATCTAGCTACAATGCTCCGCACTTTGTATATATATTTATATATTTATGTGTATGTATGTATATCCACTGCTCTTATTTATATCTTCCGTATCTTCTTAATTATTGCTCTGAGTGTTGCTGTCCCTGTGCTGTTGCAATCCTGGAATTTCCCCATTGTGGGACTAATAAAGGCTCATCTTAAACTTGCATTAATTAACCACCACCCTTTTCTGTCTTTCATCCAGGCAAGAGGAAAACGATCCACCCCAAACCAGACCGTGCGTCACTATTTACAGCGATGAAGGCTGAAGATCTGCTAATCTGGGATCAGTGTGAACAGCACATCCAGCTGCTTCTAAGTGAGGCAGCGTGGCTGGAGTGTGTGGCCCATTCTTTTCTTTTTTTTTTTTTTACAGTTTGAATTTTGCACTTTCTGAATAACCTAGAACTTGCTGCAGACTGTAATAAACAATTTACTGACTTATGTGTTTGCATCATGATTTTCCATTTTGTCTGTTAAAACACCGGTGGGAAAAGTCAACAGTACAAACCATTTATCAGAGACTGAAAATAATGGCTCATTTTTAAGAAAAAGTAACCAAAACAGTTATTTTATTTACTTAAGACTGTATTGTTGGATGTGCCAGTGCAGAAGACACTGCACACTTGAGTGACAGTACCAGTATATGGAGGAATTCTGGGTCATATTAGCATTTGTACTTTATCATAATGGATTAAGGCAGTGGTGTCCAATCATGTGCCATGGAGGGCCAAGACCCTGCAGGCTTTACCTCCAACCAGTGTCTTCAATAGCAGATTCCACCAAATTTCTTCCACTGACTGCTGATCAGTGAAAACACCTACTGAAGAGACTGGGTAGAAGAGAGAACCTGCAGGGTCTTGGCCTTCCATGGCACATGCTGGGTTAGGGTTTAATAGGATTTAACATTTTAACAAAAACGTCTTTATGGTTCATAATTCTGTTGACAGACTTACACCAAACCAAAAGTGATTTCTCAAACTGCTGGATTGTTCTTAGACAGCTTTTCCAGTCTTTTAGTATTTAATTTGTCACTTGGTGGTCACCTTCACATATAAAACAAAAGAGACATCTGCCAAAATTTCAAAGGTTTATTGTCAAAATTCCCAGTGCAATACTACATGAATAGTACATTGTTGATGCAGAGAATATATATTTCGACAGTATCTTGGCATCAAAACTGGGGATTCTAAATTGTCCTTAGATATGACTGTGAGAGTGAATGGTTGTCTGTCTCTCTGTGTTGGCCCTGCAATGGACTGGTGATCTGTCCAGGGTGCCCCCTGCCTCTCGCCCAAAGATGCTGGGATAGGCTCCAGCCCCCCCACAACCCGAAAAGGATTAAGCGGAAGAAGATGGATGGATGAATGAATGAATCTACATGTATCTAGTAAATCAAGTATTTTCCATGTAACCTTGTGACTGCATTATTTTAATTGTTTTTAATCCTAGATTAAGTTTGTTTTGGCATAAAATGCATCATAATTGTCAAATATATCTTATTATACCTAACTCAGTACTGTTTACCTTTTGAATATACAGTATATTATGTGGCTAATATAACCCCATGTGTGGTGGGGTTATATACATGTGTGGTGAGGTGCGGTGGAGAGTGTTCTGACGTACTGCATTGCTACATGGTACTCCAGCTGCAGTATGTCAGACAAAAAAAGCCCTGCAGAGGATAGTCAAGGGAGCTGAGAGGGTAATTGGAGTCTCCCTCCCCCCTGTCCAAGAACTTTTTCAGAACCGTTGTAGGAGCAGGGCACTGAACATTGTCAAGGACCGTTCTCACCCTCTGCATAAACACTTTGAACTTCTGCCATCTGGTAAATGATTCCGGAGCATCAGAGGCAGAACCACCAGACTGAGCAACAGCTTCCTTCCACAAGCTGTCAGGGTGCTGAACAGTTGACCCGGAATCTCTCATACACACTACTGCACCTACGGACATTATGTATATTACTTGTATATTATAGTTAGTTAGTTTTTCCCAAGTATGTCACTGGGATGTGTGAATGGATGGAGGGGTGGGGGTGGGGGGGGTGAAGATATGTGTGAGTGTGTCTTATATCATGCTGCTTCTATTTATATGGATGCCGAGAGAAACGCAATTTCATCTTGCCTGCACTACAGTTGTAAGTACAGCAATATGACAAAGTTTGATTTGATTTGATTTGATAACCACAACCTGGCAATCAAGTTGTGTCAGCTGATCAGTTTTTGCCACGACACCACCACAGACTGGAGGGCTGCTGGAGCACGTACATCCCATGATGTCTCAACAGTCTGTCCATGATTTTCACGCAGATCAGAGCAATTTGTTGCACAGGAAGCTAAACGTTTCTACAGACATTCTTAAGCTCTATAACCACTGATCGTTTGTGAAGCTGGGGTGACATCAGAGAGAGGCTGTGTTGAACGCCCAGACCGACAGTTTGAAGCAGTAATTTTCCCACAACAGAGCCATCTGAAACACACATACAGCATACATATTTTAGTACCTAATAGCGATAACTTGCAGACATTACAACGTAGTACAACATACTTAAAGCAAACTAGCATTAGCAATCATTAGCTTACCGTCATATGTGATCTAGTTCGTAATGTTAAGTCTTTCGCTCTATGACTTTCTAGACGCTCCAGTACTTTTCCAGAGTGTTTCGTCTCACTGCCTGTCCCCGTCTCTGGTGGTCCTTTTTGGCCTTTACGCTGACAAAAAGCCAGAGAACGAGGAGTTGCCTTGTACAGCAGCCATGTTATGTTTTGCTTGGGTCGCGTGTTTTACATCATGGAAATGTGGCACCGCCTTGCTGTTAAAAAATCCCACCCACCTCAGGCATACCCAGCTGCAATGGAAAAAGCGAAGTGAGTAGTGTAGGGCTGAGTGGGTACTAGTGGAAAAGGGCCATTAGTTACTTCCCCCTGGGCGCCCTTTGAAAATGATGATGTACGTTAAGTAAGGCTGTGTTTGTAGTCTTTCAGTTTTTGTATATTCACAACCTTGTACATTGTAATAGCTAAACAATCTACACCGTTCTCAATTATCTTTTAAACTCACAAATATATGTGTAATTCGTGGCAAAATTCAATTGGGATGAAAAGATAATTTCAATCTTCACTTAAATGGAGATTTTTTTAATCCTAAAATCCTCACCAAATCATCACCGACTGTGGAAACTTCAAACTGGATCTCAAACAACTTGGATTCTGTGCCTCTCCACTCTCCCACCAGACTCTGGGACCTTGATTTCCAAATGACAAGATTTGTCACCTGATTTGGGGAGGATTGTCATCTGCTAGTGTTTGTCCACTGCGTTTTATCAAGTCCAAAGTCAGCACAGCTGCCTACCAGGAAATTTTAGAGCACTTCATGCTTCCCTCTGCTGACAAGTTTATGGAGATGCCGATTTCCATTTTCCAGCAGGACTTGGCACCTGCTCACACTGCCAAAAGTACCAAAACCTGCTTTAATGACCATGGTATCATTGTGCTTAACTGGCCAGTAAACTCTCCTGACCTAAACCCCATAGAGAATCTATGAGTATTGCCAAAAGGAAGATGAGAGACAACAGACTGAGCAATGCAGATGAGCTGAAGGCCACTATCTAAGCAACATGGGCTCCCATAACACCTTACCAGTACCACAGGCTGGTCACCTTCATGCCACGCCACATTGATGCAGTAATTCATGCAAAAGGAGCCCAGACCAAGTACTCAGTGTGTACATGGACATAGTATGATAGTGATACTCCAGCAAACTGATTTGTACACCCAAAATTAAGTAAAGTGAGGAGTAATGGACCTTATTGTGTTTTACCTGTTTCATTCTCACAGAGAGTCTTTGAGGTCAGAGAGTCGTTATCACTGGTACTGTGACTTCTTGTTTTCAGTCGTCTTTTCTTTGGTTTTGGTTCTTCTTCTTCTTTGATTGATTTTGAATCTACATGCCGGTTTCCTTCCTCATCTTGGATCTTGGTTGCAGCAGACTTGTGAGAGAGGACCTGCTCACTGTTTGGTTCTGCTTCACTCTGCTCGTTTTCCTCAGAAATAGGAGTCACCATGAAGGTATCAGCCTTCAACTTGACTACCGGCTGTTCTCCCTTCTGACTGATGAAGAGCTCCTCCTCTTCCTCTTTAACCTGTGGAGGTTCTGGCTTCTGCTGCTCCTTCATCTGTGGAGGTTCTAGCTCCTGCTGTTCCAGACCAGAGATCCTCTCCTGGTTCCAGAGCTGCTGGGCAACCAGAACCGCCTCCTTACAGTCAGGTTGTTGTGGGAAGTCTGGAGGGATGAAGAGAAACAAAAAGAAGAGTTTCACAATGACAACCAAGATATTTAAATCTTTTTACCGTAATATATTTAAAATCAATTATATTTGTTTATTTTAGCGTAATTTCAAACTTCTGTTCTTATAATTCTTTTCTTGTAAAATTCTAATTCTTAGTTTTTTGTCAAACTCATGGGAAGTCACTTCTAGTAGTGAACATATTTTCAATCCAGAGACTTAGAAAAATGATTCAGATCTTTCTAAAGCCTCATTCAGACCATTATAGTTCCACATACCTATTCTGTGTATCTTTATCTGGGGGCACCAGCGGATATTCAGCAGTCTCCTCTGACGGTCAATCTCTTCCTTGTACTGGTCAATGATTTGTTCAAACTCTGTTATTATTTCAGCAGCAGCAGCAGCCAGTCGCTCTCTGGCCAGCCTTCTCAGACACTGAACTGAAAACATCTTAACGGATTGATTATTTCCCTCGGATGTTGTGACGTGGCTCCTGATGGTCAGAGCTAGCGACACTCTATTCTGATGGTCAATCTCCTCCTCTCTCTGGTCCATGGTTTGTTTGAACTCTGTTGTTATTTCTTCAGCAACAGCAACAAGTCGCTTTCTGACTGATTCTCTCAGATAACAAACTGAAAACATTTTTAGTTGGATCCAAGATGTAGTGACGTGGCTGCTGATGGTCAGACCTAGAAGAATGAGGCTAGTTCAGTTACTGTGAAGGCCCCATAAAAGTCCTCTCAGACTCAGAACTTCCATGTCAGTGCTTTATCCTCCAGCACTCAGCATAAACCATCAAGGGCAGGTCTGCATAGAGTTACATCAGCTTTTCCTTCACCGGGAGCAGAACAGGAGCAAAACCACCAACACCAACCAGCAAAAAGTTCTCACCAACCAGCTCCTGCAACATTCAAAGAGATGCATTCTTCATTATGCTTCACCTGGCAAGTATAAGAGACCGTCTTCTTTTTGCTTTCTTTTGCTTTAACTGTGACAGTTTCTATACTAATGCACCTAAATATTTTCAATATTGTGAATTCAATTAAAAATTTCACACTTTCTCATAGGGCTGTTCGATATGATGATATACATCAGATGAGATAAAAAGGTCTATCGTTATATTTAAAACTATCATTTATATCGGGATTTAAAATACACATCCCATTTCTTTAGCAAAGATCCTCACACATTACTTGTCAGTGACCCACCTCACCCCAGCAGTGCGTGCCGCCCAACAGTTGTCCATGGATCGCTAGCTTTTCATTCCAAACTCATGGTTTGGTCAAGTAGATGCTACTTCTAGTTTGCAGGGATGTGGGACCATTTCCCACCATGCTGCATCAGAGAGGATAGTCCGTTAACCCTGTTTTAATTGAAGTTAAGTAACGCCAACACCATCTCACTCATCATTGTCAAACAGCAAATGCTAAATGATGATGCTAAGTTCTCATTTAAAGGAAATATTTTTTTATCAGACCATCATTTCTTTGCTTTAAATTACTGCTGAATTTCTTAGTTTTGTCTGAAAAATTCTATTAAAGCTGCCAACTTGCATCATAGTGCCACACACATTAAAATTATATAACAAATAAATGAATCAAAGAATTCATTCAGTAATAAACATACATACAATAAGAACAACAAAAATATGTAGAACACAATAAGAACAACCGAAAGGGTGTAGGCTGAAGCTAGTACTTATATAATGCCTACCCCGTTACAATTTTAAAATCAATAACATAAAAATTTAAGTCATACCCAAAATCAACAAAGAAAAACAAACAGAACAAGTAGACAAAAAAACACAACAACAAAAAAACAACCCAAACAGAAACCTTTAAGTTATTACAAATTTATCTCCCAGCATTTACAGTGAGATACTGGGAGATTTTCTCATCTTTGTACAACTTTTTGAATTGCTTCAGAGTAGAACATGTTTGAATATTTTCAGAGCAACAGCTACACAGTTCAACTCCAGTGACAGACATGCAATGATACTTTGTATTTGTTCTAACCTTTGGCTTATTAAAAACAGAGTTACCTCTTAGCTCATATTTGCTTTCCCTTTTTTAAACAGTCTCTGAATATTAACAGCTAATTGGTTATTATTTGCTTTGTACATGATTTGAATTACATTATAATCTACTAGATCTCTAAATTTAAGAGTACTAGTGCATACCCGTGCGTGCATCCCCGTAGAGGGGATGCATTGGAACAGAATTCTTGCCAGTTACAGGACAGTTGGTATAGCAACACAGCACTAAGTGGCAATCACATGTGATGGCTTTTGTATGCAGTAAAACATAAAAATAACAAAATATGCCCTGCCATCTGGGGCTGTTTGCCCCTGCTTGTTACTTCTTCTCCTGCCTGTCACTGTTCTGAGTTATGTTGCTGACCTGTGTATATACAGTATATGTGTCTTGTAGGGAGTCATGTGCTCTGCCTATGTGCCATCATATAGACATCATCTGGTGAGTCTTCTTCGTTAAGACCACTGAAAGGTCTCCTGTCTCAGACGGCTGTGTTGTTCACAGTTATGCCTGCAGCATACTGGTGGAACCTGAGGTGTTTCATGTTCACGGCATCCTTTCTGATGTGCAGCAGTTCTGCTCATTCTATTGCTCTCCATCTGGTGGGACATCTTCTTCGTTCAGACCACTGGTTGAGGGATAGGTGCGTCGTAATTCCAGTTCATGGGCACAACCCTGAAAAAGTGGCTTTCGACCCTGTTCAAGAAGGCCCATGCATGCCCGTAGAAACCAAGAAACCGGAGCATCCGGAGAAAATCTGCGCTTTGCTTGGCATTTTACACATTTGTAGTGTAGACTGGCATGGGCTGCACGGTGGCGCAGTGGTTTAGCACTGTGGCAGCACAGTTTTACCCTCGGCCGGGGGATCGCGGGGATCATGAGATCGTGGGTTCGATCCCAGCCCCCGACCAACAGTGAGCTGTGTGGAGTTTGCATGTTCTCCCCGTGTTGCGTGGGTTTACTCCGGGATTTCTCCGGTTTCCTCCCGCATACCAAAAACATGTAGGTTTAGGGCGCTCGCGCACGCAGCGACCGGCAGCCGGTGGCTTGTCACCAGACTGCAAACCAAATCTACCTACGGGTACAAATAAGTAACAAAAAAAAAAAAATAAATAAATAAATAAATTAAAAAAAAAATTCTTCAAGGTTATACACATTTGTCGTCATGTAGGCATGGCGAGTCGTCCTATGATGCCCGAGTTCATAGGACGCACTGTGATGATGAGGCAGAGATCATAGACCGTCCTATGATGCCCTAGAAACGTGCTTTAAAGTCTGTCGTACCCTATGCTGGTGAAGGGTGTCCTCCTGTCTCAGATGGGTGCGATATACTGCTGGAACCTCAGGTGTTTCATCTTCATGGCATCTTTTCTGACGTGCAGCAGCTGTCGTCATTCTATTGCTCTCCATCTGGTGGGTCTTCTTCTTCTTCGTTGAGACCACTTGTTGAGGGATAGGTGCGTCGTAATTTCAGTTTATGGACAGAATCATGAAAATAGATCTGAGCAAAAAGAGGCTTTCCGGCATGGACTCACTGTATATGACATCATAAAGACATGAAGGCAGCCTTGATGTACAGTATATGACATCATAAAGACATGTTGCCTGATGTCTGTCACTGTATATGACATCATAAAGACATGAAGGCAGGCTTGATGTATATGACATCATAAAGACATATTTGTCTATGTGCCATGGGCTTGATGTATATGACATCATTAAAATACATTTGTCTATGTGCCGTCATATAGGTATTGCGAGTCGTCCTATGATGCCTGAGTTCATGGTCTATAGGACATCATAAAGACACATTTGTCTATGTATCTTATGATGCCTGAGTTCAAAGACACATGGTCTATATGACATCATAAAGACGCATTTGTGTATGTGTCCTATGATGCCTGAGTTCAAAGACGCATGGTCTCTATGGCATCATAAAGACACATTTGTCTGTGTGTCCTATGAGTATCCCATGATGCCTGAGTTCATAGGATGTCCGATGATGTTCAGGCAGAGATCATAGGCTGTCCTATGCACACACACACACACACACACACACACACACACACACACACACACACACACACACACACACACACACAGAGATTTCTTGTCTTCATAGAGTGAAGTGATGAAATTGAATGAAAGGTTTCTTTGATACAATGCGTGTACAGCTTTTTTCTGTAGTAAAATGATTAAGTTTGTGTTTGTTTTCTATGTGCTTTCCCAGATCGCCACACAGTATGTCATATATTTTTCATGACTTTTTCGTGTCATGAAAAAGTTGTAGCTACACAGCTGATAGACTACTTACAAGACAGTCAACTTCTTCATCCACATCAATTTGGTTTTAGACCAGGATACTCAACAGAAACAGCAAATTGTTGCCTTATTGAAAACGTCAAACAGTCCTTGGACAGGGGTAATGTGGTAGGAGCTGTTTTTCTAGATCTCAAAAAGGCTTTCGATACTGTAAACCACAGTTTGCTTTTATCCAAAATGGTATCTTTTAACTTCTCCCCAAATACATTAGAATGGTTTGCATCTTATCTCCAGAATAGAGAACAGTGTGTAAAAGTTCACCAGGATAAATCCTCATTTTTAAACATCCGCATGGGTATCCCACAAGGGTCCATTCTTGGTCCTTTACTTTTCAGCATTTTTATTAATGACTTGCCGTTACACTGCTCAGCTGCAACATGCCAACTTTATGCAGATGATGCAGTTATTTACACAGCTGCCAAGACTCCAGCACAGGCTGCAGATGTACTGTCTACAAGTATGGTTGATGTCCAAGAGTGGCTCCTCAAGAACCATCTATTGCTGAACCTTCAGAAAACAGTCTCAATGTGCTTTTCAATCAAAAAATGTAACCTGCAACATTTTAAAGTTAATATACATGATCATGACATCAGTTTAGCTACAGAATTCAAATACCTTGGCATTGTACTAGATCCTCAACTCAAATTTAATCTTCATATAAAGAAAATGGGATGTGTGGAGTCTGTGACTGGGGTGCTGGAGGGTGCTCCTCCTGGAGACTCCATTGTCCTACTGGGGGACTTCAATGCGCACGTGGGCAACGACAGTGAAACCTGGAGGGGGGTGATTGGGAGGAACGGCCTGCCCGATCTGAACCCAAGTGGTGTTCAGTTATTGGACTTCTGTGCTAACCACAGTCTGTCTATAACGAACACCATGTTCAAGCATAAGGGTGTCCATATGTGCACCTGGCACCAGGACACCCTAGGCCGCAGGTCGATGATCGATTTTGTTATCGTATCATCAGACCTGCGACCGTATGTCTTGGACACCCGAGTAAAGAGAGGTGCAGAGCTGTCAACTGATCACCACCTGGTGGTGAGTTGGATCCGATGGCAGGGGAGGAAGCCATTCAGACCTGGTAGACCCAAACGTATAGTGAGGGTGTGCTGGGAGCGTCTGGCTGAGGCCCCTGTCCGGGAGGTCTTCAACTCCCACCTCCGGAAGAACTTCAACCACATTCCGAGGGAGTCTGGAGACATGGAGTCTGAATGGGCCATGTTCTCCACCTCTGTTGTTGAAGCGGCAGCCCAGAGCTGCGGCCGCAAGGTGGTCGGTGCATCTCGTGGTGGCAACCCCCGAACCAAGTGGTGGACACCAGTGGTGAGGGGGGCCATTAAGCTGAAGAAGGAGTCCTATCAAGCTTGGTTGGCTTGTGGGACTCCCGAAGCAGCTGAGGTGTACCGGCAGGCCAAGCGGAGTGCAGCTCGGGTGGTTGCTGAAGCAAAAACCCGGGTATGGGAGGAGTTCGGTGAGGCCATGGAACAAGACTTTCGGTCGGCTTCAAAGAGATTCTGGCAAACTGTTCGGCGGCTCAGGAGGGGAAAGCAGCTCCCCGTCCACACTGTGTATGGTGCGGATGGGACACTGTTGACTTCAACTGGGGATATCGTCGGGCGGTGGAAGGAATACTTCGAGGATCTCCTCAATCCCACTGATACGCCTTCCACAGAGGAAGCAGGGTTTGGGGACGAGGGGGATGACTCGCCTATCACAGGGGCTGAGGTCGCCAAGGTGGTTAAAAATCTCCTTGGTGGCCGGGCCCCGGGGGTGGACGAGATTCGCCCCGAGTACCTCAAGGCC